>CM060257.1:35917398-37117398 GCA_030684275.1 Acipenser oxyrinchus oxyrinchus
TTGGGGTATGTAAACTTTTGACTACAACTGTGTGTGTGTGTGTCTAATATACTAATATATATATATATATATACAGTACTGTGCAAAAGTTTTAGGCAGGTGTGAAAAATGCTGTAAAGTAAGAATGCTTTCAAAATAGACATGTTAATAGATTATATTTATCAATTAACTAAATGCAAAGTGAGTGAACAGAAGAAAAATCTAAATCAAATCCATATTTGGTGTGACCACCCTTTGCCTTCAAAACAGCATCAAGCATCAATTCTTCTAGGCACACTTGCACACAGTTTTTGAAGGAACTCGGCAGGTAGGTTGGCCCAAACATCTTGGAGAACTAACCACGGTTCTTCTGTGGATTTAGGCAGCCTCAGTTGCTTCTCTCTCTTCATGTAATCCCAGACAGACTCGATGATGTTGAGATCAGGGCTCTGTGGGGCCATACCATCACTTCCAGGACTCCTTGTTCTTCTTTACGCTGAAGATAGTTCTTAATGACTTTCGCTGTATGTTTGGGGTCGTTGTCATGCTGCAGAATAAATTTGGGGCCAATCAGATGCCTCCCTGATGGTATTGCATGATGGATAAGTATCTGCCTGTACTTCTCAGCATTGAGGAGACCATTAATTCTGACCAAATCCCCAACTCCATTTGCAGAAATGCAGCCCCAAACTTGCAAGGAACCTCCACCATGCTTCACTGTTGCCTGCAGACACTCATTCGTGTACGCTCTCCAGCCCTTCGGCGAACAAACTGCCTTCTGCTACAGCCAAATATTTCAAATTTTGACTCATCAGTCCAGAGCACCTGCTGCCATTTTTCTGCACCCCAGTTCCTGTGTTTTCGTGCATAGTTGAGTCGCTTGGCCTTGTTTCCACGTCGGAGGTATGGCTTTTTGGTCGCAAGTCTTCCATGAAGGCCACTTCTGACCAGACTTCTCCGGACAGTAGATGGGTGTACCAGAGTCCCACTGTTTTCTGCCAGTTCTGAGCTGATGGCACTGCTGGACATCTTCCGATTGAGAAGGGAAGTAAGCATGATGTGTCTTTCATCTGCTGCAGTAAGTTTCCTTGGCCGACCACTGCGTCTACGGTCCTCAATGTTGCCCGTTTCTTTGTGCTTCTTCAAAAGAGCTTGGACAGCACATCTGGAAACCCCTGTCTGCCTTGAAATTGTATATATATATATGCTTTTTTCTTTGATGCTTTTTCTTTTATGAGTCAACACAGAGCCTTAAATTTGTTCATTACAAAATAATCAGTAACATGATATTTTTTAGCCTCCCTCATGTGCATTAATTAATTAAAAGCAAAGGTGACTCATAGTAAAACTGACATTTCTTATTCACCATAACTAATCATTTGGCTTTACACAGCTATATGTTACCTATAGGGATCAATTGTCTCCAGTCATTAGCTTTTTACTTCACCCTAACTAATGATAAGTTGTGTCAGTTACAGCACGAAACAGTATGGCTCCATTAATAAAGATGTTGTTGTTTTTTAATTATTATTATTAGTTTATTTAGCAGACGCCTTTACCCAAGGCAACTTACAGAGACTAGGGTTTGTGAACTATGCATCAGCTGCAGAGTCACTTACAACTACATCTCACCCAAAAGACGGAGCACAAGGAGGTGAAGTGACTTGCTCAAGGTCACACAATGAGTCAGTGGCTGAGGTGGGATTTGAACCGGGGACCTCCTGGTTACAGGCCCGTTTTCCTGGAACTTAGACTATTCTGGTTAAACTGATGAGCAATTTAAAAAAGTATGATGTCATGAAAAAAAAGAAAAAAAAAGTTATTTTAAACACTGCTCTTTTAAACTGTCCAGAATGACTTAATGACAAAAATTGCCTTTGAATTATTATATACACAATTCAAAAGTTTAAGCTTTGTGAACAGGGTCATTTAACTAAAAAATAAATAATATAAAGTTAAAAAAATTAAACTTTTTCAAAACATTTACAGGCACATATTGTGGGAAATATTATAGATGGATATAGATACGGGGCAAAATAAGTAGTAAATATTGATTTTTTGAAATTGTTGTACATAATGGTAAAAGATGTGACCTGAACTTCATCTGCAATAACTTTTTAAAAGGCATGGATTTACTTTGTAGGTGCAAATGTTCTCACATTTAGGGGCAAAATTGCTGCATAACATAACAACTCTAGATTTGTTGTTTGTTGCTGTTGGTGCTGCTTTGTAAGTATTTTAGTTCAACATGCATAACATATAGACAATTGGAAATATCTGCATATTTGTGTTTGTGCTGCTTCTGAAATTGGAAACGCAGTGATGTAACAGGGTTAAGTTTTCTTTGCACTTTATTTTGTATTTATAATTTAAGATGTGTCATTTTTCTATTGCACTTTGATTATTTTATATTGATGTTTTTTTTTTTTGTTTTTTTTTTAAAGCATGTGTGAATGTGTGTAAGAAAATCGCGTTGTAATTGATTAATTAGTCCAATTGTTTGTATTATTTTATTTCTTAGCAGACGCCCTTATCCAGGGCAACTTACAATTGTTACAAGATATCACATTATTTTACATACAATTACCCATTTATACAGTTGGGTTTTTATTGGAGCAATCATGGTAAAGTACCTTGCTAAAGGGTACAGCCTATTTAAAAGCCAGTGACAACCTGCGCCGGCTGCCTATTGGCAGCCGGCGCACCAGCTGCCCAAAGGCAGCCGGTGAAAAGATTCAGTTTGGCACCCCCTAATCAAAAGGGGGTGCCAACAAAAACCGGCCGTTAACTAGCCCAGTGGTGGGGGTGGGGGTGGGTGGGTTTCCCTAAATTAAATGTTCAAAACAAAGGGGGTGGTACAGAGCACGCCACCCAGAGCCCACTGGTCGACAAAAGCCGTCATGTCGCCAGTGGACTCCGCGTCGGCGTGCTCTAACGCCACCCGGAACGGAGGAGGGCCCTGAACATGGCCCGCAGTCAAAGAGACCCTCCCGGTGATCTTACGCTTCCTGGTCTTGTAGATGGTAAGTTTGCCAAGAGCCAGGAGCAGATTCACCAGGAGGTCTCTCTTCTTGCTGGAGCCACGAACAGGGTGCCCAAAAATAAAAGGGTGGGGAAAAATGCAGCCAGAACTGCAGCAGGAGGTTCTTCAAGAACAAAAAGAACGGCTGCAGCCTGGCGCAAAGGAAATAAATGTGGAACACCGACTCGGACTGACCGCAGAAAGGGCATGCGGGGTCCGAGTCGGTGAAGTGACGCAGGACCTCTCCTGACGCTGAAGCTCCGTGTAGCACCCTCCATCCCAGGTCCCCAGCACCTCTGGGGACCAGCGGGAGTACAAGGCCTCCCACTGGGGACTCTCGCCCTCCGGGGTTGGAGGGGCTCCCGCCAAGCGGTGTCTCGGCGGGAGACGAGGGCGAGGAAGTGGAGGGTGTGGAGCGTCATCGCGTACAGGGTCCTCCTCGACACGGAGCGAAGGGGGTCGAGGAGAACTGCGAGATCCTGCTCAGGTGATTCTCGAGGGAGGCTGAGGGGAGCCCTGTCCTTTGGTCTTATCAGCAGGACCGGAGAGCCGGGGTAGGGAGGGACGATGGCTCCCGGTCCTGAGGACCCCTCGAGGTACCTGACAGAGTCTGGGTGCAAAGCTGCTTTGCACTCCCGGATCGCTTCGGCGGGCCGTTCTGAGGGTCCCCGAGTCGCCCTGGCGACCAGCGACTCGGGAGTCAGCCACGCCGGCGTTGGTGATCCAGGAGATCCCAGACTCTGGTCACCTGGGCCGAGATCAACAGGCTCCGCACCGCTGGGGATTCCAACGCCTGCGCACCTAGATGGGGGTTGTGCAGCAGGGGCTCCAGAAGGAATCTCTCCCCTCGGTCGGAACCGCGTCTCGGCCGATGTCGAACATGCTCGGGTCTTGAGCAGGTCCCTGTAAAGACCGGCAGCTCGGGAGACGGATCCCGGGAGGTTGAGCCAGAACAGCTGCCGGTCGTAGCCCAAGTGGTGCAGCTGGCGCAGGAGGAGGGAGGCCAGCGCGCACCACTGCGGGGCCGGGTCTGCGTACAGGTATCTCTGCAGGGTCTGGAGGCGGAAGGTGTGCACCTGAGTCCTGATGCACACCAACCCTTGTCCTCCCTCGGCCAGAGGGAGGCTCAGCACCCCGCAGAGACCCAGTGCTTTCCGGCCCAGAAGAAGTCCGTCAGCTTCCTCTGGACCCTGGCCACAAACTCAGGGGCGGGCTCAGGACGGTGAGTCGATGCCAGAGCATCGACGCCACCAGCTGGTTGATGACCAGAGCCCTGCCCCTGAAGGAAAGCACTTTCAGCAGACCCGACCACGACCTCAGTCTCGCAGCAACCTTGTCCTCCAACTCCACTCCAGTTGGCTGCGACCGAGGTCTCCGCGGGGCTCAGGTGGACTCCCAGGTATTTGAAGCTGTCCGCTCCACTGGAATTGCTGGAGCGCGGCAGGGAGGGAGTCCACCCGCCAGGGGCCTACTAACAACCCGGAGCATTTGGTCCAGTTGATCCTGGCAGAGGACGCGGCAGAGTAAACGCTCTGGCAGCTCCGCATCCTCTCCAGATCGACCGGATCGGAGGCCACTAGGAGCACGTCGTCGGCGTAAGCCGACAGGACCACCCTCGTGTCCGGCGCGCCGGCGCCATCCCGTGAGCCTCCTGCGAAGGAGGCAGAGGAAGGGCTCGATGCACAGCGCGTACAGTTGTCCGGACAGAGGGCAGCCTTGACGTACTCCTCTCCTGAACGCGAGGGTGCGGTCAGGGACCAGTTCACCTTCAAAAGGCACTCGGCAGAGGCGTACAGCATTCGGAAGAGGCCGGCGAACTTCGCCCGAATCCGAATGCTCGCAGGGTTCCAAAGAGATACTCGTGATCCACCCGGTCGAGCGCCTTCTCTTGGTCGAGAGACAAGAAGGCGACCGACCGACCGGTCCTCCTGCAGTAGTGCAGCAGGTCCCGAACCAGGAAGATGTTGTCGAAGATCGTCCGGTTCGGGACCGTGTAGGACTGGTCGGGGTGGACCACGTCTGCCAGCACGGACTTGAGCCTCAGGGAGGCGGCCTTGGCCACGATTTTGTAGTCCGTGCACAGCAGCGAGACCGGGCGCCAGTTCTTAAGGCAGCGGAGATCCCCTTTCTTGGGCAGGAGCGTGATCACCGCCCGCCTCATCGAAAGGGCATCTCCCGGTCTCGTAGGCTTCCGCCAGGACCAGCGCAAAGGCGGGCCCCAGCAAGTCCCAAAACTTTCTGAAGAACTCCACGGTCAGCCCGTCGATGCCCGGCGATTTGTTGTAGGGCATCAGACTAAGAGCGTCAGAGAGCTCGGCCAGGGTCAGTCGGCCCTCGAACTCTTCCCTGACGCCCTCGCCGACCGTGGGAAGCCCGTCCCAAAGAACCCTGCACGCGTCGGAGTCGACGGGATCCGGAGAGAAGAGGTCCGAGTAAAAGGCTCGGGCCCTCTCGTTCACGCTCTCTGGATCCGTCAGAAGGGAGCCGTCGTCCGCCAGAAGGCAGGTGATGTTCCTGCGGTCTCCCTTCTTTTTCTCCAACGCGTAGAAGAAGTGTGAGCCGCGGTCCATCTCCCGAAGGAACTGGATCCGCGGCGCACGTAGGCCCCGGGACCGCTGGAGCTGCAGGTCCCGCAGGGTGCACTTCTTCTCCTCGCACGCGCTCTGCTCGAGTTGGCCCCGCGAGCCAGGCGGCTCTCCAGATCGAGCAGCTCCCTTTCCAGCCGCTCGATCCGTGAGTCCCTCCGCCTGCTCGCGCCCTCGTGTACTCCTGACAGAAGATCTTGATCTGCGCTTTCCCCACGTCCCACCACTGGCGCCACGTGGGGAAGCGAGATCGTCGGCCGTGCCAGACCGTCCAAAAGTCCCGGAACGACTGCTCAAAGCGCTCGTCCTCCAACAAGGCGTTGTTAAAGTGCCAGTAGGCGGGCGTGCCCGACTGGCACCAGGGCCACCGCCACGGCCACCAGGTTGTGGTCCGTGAACGGCGCCCGGCCTTATGTCGGAGGAGCGAGCGCAGTGAGCGTGGCTCCTGGTGACGTAGAGCCTGTCGATCCGGGACTGAGACACCCGCCCCTCCCTCACCCTGGTGAAGGTGAAGGCGGGGCGTCCGGGTGATGCCAACGCCAGATGTCGACCAGAGAGAGCCGAGCGGTCAGCTCTCTCAGTGCTGCCGACGAGAGAGGGTAGTGCTCTCGCCCCCACCCTGTCCGCGGCCTCGAGGGTGCAGTTGAAATCACCCCGAGGACCACGCACTCGTCGGCGCTGATGTTGGTCATATAGGTCGACATCTGGCGAAAGAACTGGACCCTCGCCCGGACCCGTGGGCGGCGCTGCACACGTTCACCAGGTGAGCGATACTGTCGCCGTCCCGGATCGGTGGTGTAACAGACGGCCCGGCACGGCGTCTACCACATCGAGTACCGTGGGAAGAAAGGACCGGAGAAGAGCGTCGCCACCCCACAAGAGGTGGCGGTGAGATGGCTGAACGACACTCTCCCCCACTCCAGAAGCCAGTTGGCTTCCGCCTCTGGGGTCGTGTGGGTTTCCTGCAGGAAGCACACAGAGTAACCCCTTTTTCAGGTAGGAGATTACCTGGGCCCTGCGGAAAGGGTCCCTACACCCGTTGACGTTCACAGTACCGATGTGATACATGATCTTCTGTCAGGAGTTGTTGGCGACGCTCACGGGAGATCCTGAGTTCTCCCGAAGCTCACCAACTGGTCGTGTAACTTGCGGGCCCGAATGTGCACGTTCGAGCCCGAAGTTTTACTGGCGTGGCTGGCCCTGAGGAAGGACCTCACAGATTGTAAGATCCTCTGGAAGTCCCCCCATTTGTCCAGGGCCAGCATTACCTTGTCCCTGCGGTGGACAGTGGCCTCCAAGAATTCGTGGAGCTCCACCACAGGGATGTCTGGGAGAGAGACGGACGGAACCTCCGAGCCCACGCTGCCCGTGGACTCGGTATCCTCCTCCCTCTCCCTCAGCTCTCCATCGCCCCCCTCGCGATGGTAAAGCACAACGCACTCCCGTTGGTGGGTGAGCGCGTTGCGCCTTATCTTGAGCTTCACCGGTCCTCCCTGCGCCCCACCCCCGGGGGACGCGGCGGGAGAGACCGGCGGAGGGACCCTCGCGGGGACCGTCTGCACCCTGGATTTCTGGGGCGCAGACGGGCGCTCGGCGTACGCCGCCGAGCCAGATGGTCTGGTCCCCGCTCTGGGTCCCTCCTTTGAGGTCCGAGGCACGGTCTCAGGCCCGTCCTCTTTCCTCGAAGGAAGGGGATCCACCCTCTCGGGTCCTTCCCCTCCCTCCCCTAGAGAAAGGGGATACACCCTTTCGGGTCCTTCCCCTTCCTCCGCATCAGTCACCGGGACCGCCTCGGGCGACGTTTCCCCCCCGACGGCCGCGCAAGGGCCGGAGCCCTCGTCGCCGCCGGAAAGGGAAGCCCGAGGCGGTTGTTCTTCAGGGGGCTCCTCCAGTGCCCCTCGGTGACTGGAACCGCCCTCGGCGCTGGGTGGGGACGGTTGCGGCCCGGGGAGGGGATCTACCTCGAGGGCACCACCTTCTGCCCTCTCTGGTTCTTCCCCTCCCTTCTGCACTCCGGAGACCAGTGTCTGCGCGGGCTCCGCAGAGCCCATGTCTGCCTCAGGGGGTGTTTTCTCATCCCCCTCCGCGGCAGCACGAGGGCCGGAACCCCCGTCGCCGCGTGAGAGGGAAGCCTGAGGCAGCTCTTTTTCTTCTTCGGCCGGGGTCGCCTGCATGGGCTCCGCGTTGTCCGCGGAGCCCACGCCAGCCTCGGGGGCCGAGTCCGCCTCCTCCCCGGAGACGGAAGCCAGAGGCAGCTCTTTTTCTGGGAGGGGTGGTTCTTCCTCCCCTCCGGCCCCTCGGCAGGGTGGTCGCCCGCATGGGCTCCGCGTTATCTGCGGAGCCCATGCCTGCCTCGGGAGCTGTTTCCGCCGCCCCCTCCTCGGCAACACAGGCTTCAGGACCCGTGTCGCTGTCGGAGGAAGGCGGTGCCCGAGGCAGCTGCTCTTTCGGGGGCCCCTCCTGCGCCCCCTCGGCGACCTCCTCTGCTGCCGGCCCCTCGATGGTAGAGTCGGGGCCGGTTTCCGAGGTCTCTTTATTGACGGGGAGGGGATCTACCCGAAGGGCTCCATCTGCCCTCTCGGGTTCCTCCCTCCCCATTTGCCTCTCGGCGGGGGCCTCTTCCATGGGCTCCGCTTCTTCTGCGGAGCCCCGGACCGCCTCGGGGGATGGATCCTTCTCCCCCTCTGTGGCATTACGAGGGCCGGAGCCCTCGTTGCGGTAGAGGGGACGCCGAGGCGGCCGCTTTGGTTTTGGGGGCCTTCTTTCGCCCCGGGGACCCTCACCATGAGGCGGGGCGTGTGCACTTGCGCAGTGTGCATGCGCTGCGCCTTCCTCTTCCCCTGATGCTGCCGGAGGCTGTCCCCTGCCCCATCACGGCGACGGGGAGCTCGCCCCGGCAGCGCCTCTCGCCTCACCCTCTGTGGGGATGAGGTGCTTTGTTTTCGGGCGGCTTTGCCGCCCTGCCTCGCTGGGGTGCCGTCGAGGAGTCCCTTTTCAGGGCCTCCCCTGACCCGCCGCCAGATGGTGGGGCGGCGGGCCCGTCGCCTCCTGCTCGGCCGCCCGGTGGACCTGGCCGCCGCCTTCTTTGCGGCGGGCGACCACGGTCCACTCGGCGGCCTTCTCCCCAGCGCTTTCGGGAGGCGCGGAGGGTCCGGCCGCCTCGGGGCCTTCTCTCCCTTTCCCCGGATGTTCCTGGGAGGGCGGGTGCTTTTGCCCCCTCTGCGGGCCTCTTGGAGGGCCCGGGCGAGGTGGACTTCGGAGGGGCGGTGCTGGCGCGGGTGGCTTTGCGCCCTGCTGGAGCTTGGGGCACCTCCTCTTCTGGTGCCCCAGCTCCTTGCAGTGATAACACCGCACCTCCTCCGAGGAATAGAAAACAACGTAGTTGGTCCCCTCGAAGGGGACCACAAAACTACCCTCCGCCACTTCCCGACCGGCCAGGTGGATGGTCACCTGGCGGCGGAAAGATAGAATGTGGCGGAGGGACTGGTCTTGCAGCCCAGGGGAGGGGTGGATGGAAGTTTTAATCTCCCCAGGGCCTGCAAGTGGGGCCTGAGCAGGTCGTCCTTCAAAAAGGTGGGGCGTTGATAGGGCGACCCTTGTGCCCAGGCCCATGGCGGTTCGGCGGGGATGAAGATCCCGCCACCGCGAGACCCCTCTCGATTGCCGTGTTGGCGGCCTCCGATTTTAAGAAGAAGACGGCTTTGCCGTACATCTTGGAGGCGCCACGATGGCCGATGGCCCCACCACCTTGGCCATGGCCTTGACAAAACCCTCAATCGAGAGGAGTCCTTCAGGAGGCACCTGACCCGTGCCTCCTGGTAATGTTTTAAAGGGGCTGCAGCCTCCCCTGCAGCCACCTGTGCCCACTTTTGGGGGCTGTGGAGCTTGCCCAGCTCATTTTATTTATTTATTTAAAAACAAACAAACAATAATTAAAAATAAAACAAACACAATTTTTTTTTTTTTTTTTAAATCAAAACAAAAAGTTTATTTTTATAAAAAAATGAAAAATAACCACACCTGCACTCCAAAAGTGCAGGAGTAGTGAAACTAAAAAAAAAACAAACAAACAAAAATGAATTCTTTATTTTTAAAACAACAAAAATAAAAATAAAACAATCAAAAACACAAAAGGTTTTTTTTTTTTTAATACAAACAAAACGTATTTATTTATTTTTAATAAATAAACAAATACAAATTGAGACACCCCTGTAGTGCAGGGGTAAAAGAAAAATTCAAAAATAAATCAAAGTTTAAAACTAAAAAATAGTTTTAAACTTAAAAGAAAATCAAAAACCAAACAAAGGGCAAACAAAGGAGCACACGGCCTGTGCTCCCTGCCTGCCCTTCCCCCACTCTGCACAAGGCAGAAGCAGGGGATTTTTAAAACAAAAGGATTTTTAAAACAAAAACTAAAACAGTGTATTGATTTAAAATAATTTTAAAATAAGCTAAAGAAAGTTCTCTTGAATAAAAAATTAAAAAGCAAATAAATGAAACTAGTTTAAATGAAGTAAAAAATTAAAAGAAAAAACAAAGGAAAAAACAAGCCAAAATGGCTGCCCTCCTACACTTGCCAACAAAGCAAGTGTAGGAGAACAAAAGAAAAAAAGAGTGTTTTAAAACACTAAATAAAAGGTTTAATTAACAAAAAGGATGCCCTGCTGCTTTAGAAATAAGATAAAATAAAAGGATTTGAAAAATAAAAAGCGTAAAACACTGTTTTTTAACACTGAGCAGGAGCTCTCCTCTCGCACGTCTGCTCACGCTCAAGGGTGCAGCAGCAGTGTCCCCCACCTGGGATTGAACCCACGACCCTCCGGTCAAGAGTCTAGAGCCCTAACCACTACTCCACACTGCTGCCCCAGAGTGTCACACTGCTGCCCCAGCGTTAGCAGCATGTGTCGATCTGTAGCTGAATACTTTATAAAGCTTCATTAAGAAGAATGTGGAGAGCTGGGAGGACGTTCAGGATAACAAGCAGTTCGTGTGAGCATGGATGCCGGGCTGGGAAGCTTGAGAAACTGCTACTCTGTGTGTGAAGTTTATGAACTGTAGCGTATACTGGCGGGGGGGTGTATTCGCATATAGCAATTGTAGCTCATGTGTTACCGTTGCGGCTACATTCTTAGCCCGGCACAGGGTCCATTTGATATATTTTATTTTTGTAAATGCAAAAAGCATATTTTCTTATAAATAAAAACATTGAACTCCATTTTGCTTGTCCTCTACTGTCCTTGCAGTTCATGCTTTGCTCCTTTAAAATAAAATAAACTACACAGAGGCGGATCTAAATACCCTAACATTTCTCATGCTGCTGTATTATTTAATGTACATAGTAATGTCTGTAAATCAGCCCTGGAGTAAAACCAGCCTGATTAATATCGAGTTAAAGAGTGATTGCATTATTATCTGTCACTGTTTAGAGCATTAATCAGCTATATTTATATATAACATAGAGTAGACCCTGATACTCATGTGATAACGCCATCAGAAATGCCTTTGTATTAGATGGAAATTACATCACATTAAAATTGGCTAAACTGTTCTTCTTATGTAACTATATATTTAGTAGAACAGAGTGTGCTGGGTAAAATACCAAGTGATTTTTACCCCAAGTAAGAGCGGAGTGAATGCCAGTCTGTATCATACAGCCCCCTATACGATATTCCATATATAGCATCATTCGGGATCAATTAGGGAGTTATTCCTGGGCATGTAGAAACTGAACTCAAATATTGATCACACTCATTAATTAGGAATGTTCCCAGTTGAGTATGTGTGGAACACTGCAGCATGCTGCCCTACTACAGCACCCAGCACAGTCACAAAGCTTACAAGAGCTTGTAGATTCCCTGGTGGAGGATTGGGACAGGCTGCCTAACGTCCAGGTTCAGTGACTCATTTAGGTGTAGCATCCATAGCAAATTTTAAGTTGTAGCTGTTGTTTTATTGTAAGAGTTTTCTTTTAGTTTATACCCATACATATGTCAATGTTATGTGGTTGTGAAGCACTTAAAGATTTGATAAAGCTGTAATTCTATCAAAGCACATTGGGCTGCAGTGGTGTATTTACTGTAGCTCTAAATAGTTTAAAAAAATCTCTTAAAAAATAGAACAGGAAAAATCATTTTTTCAGCTGGATAGATTGATGGCTGTTGATAGAATTTTGTCTCAAGATCTTCCAGACAATTCAAATGTCCTTTCCTTCCATTTTCAAGTTCTGCTTACTCTTTTAATATTGTTCACACATTGTTCTTTATCAGACATTTCACTTTCAATGCACCCACTTAGCATTCATTAAACAACTGTGCCAACGCCTAGCCAATTCATCACTAATAGGATTAGATCCTGCATTAACAGCACTGTACAATCTTTTGTGAGCCACGACATGTATAGAACACAGTAATCAAGTTGAATTAGTTAGTTGGTTGGTTTACATATTATCTTGTTAATATTAAAGTCCTAACGTTCCATTTTTTTACTTAAAGCACCTATTCTCTGTAAAAGTAAGAACCTAACAAAATGTACAAACGAACAGAGGCCATTCTTCTCATCAATGCTCATCCAGTTCCTAGTAACTGATTGATCTGAAAACTTTATCAAGTTGGATCTTAAAGGACCCCAATGATTCCGGTAGGTAACCCATTTCATACCTTCATCACTCTCTCTGTAAAGCCTGAAATCGATTGTTCCCTACATAACGTTATATATAATCATGAATTGGTTCATGCAAAAGTATTTTTAAATGTACGTCATTTAGTGGCTGATCAATACAGCAGTAAGTTTAGCAATGGATTTAAGGTGCATCAATCAAAAAAGATCCCCTTTCATTTTTTTTATTCTCCATCCAAGTTCCTCATTCAAGAGGTTCAAAATTAAACCAAGGAACCACAACACTGCCGGTAGGATCTCATGAACTCAGTGAAATAAATTGCTTTATTGATCAGTAACTAATTACATGGCAATTAAAGTTTAAAAATACTTTTTCATGAGAGAAAGATTTTTTTTTGCTGTGTTGTACCCTACATATGTACAAACTTCAGGTCATCAATTATGCAGTAAAAGTGTCTGGAACATTTGTGCTTCCAGGAGTATCTATACCAGAATGTAACGCAGCTAAAGGGTCGGACTCCTATCTTTTATAGGCTGCTGTTTCGTTGCTGCCGTCAAATGGCACAGGGGGTGTCGCTTCTACTGTGTAGAACAGCATTCACGTCTCACTTAGGAATTTTTATATTTTTTATTTGTTAAAGCATGAGGTTTAAGTTGCTTTTCAAGCACAACGGAGATTAAGATACGTTTTTTCTTTTTTTTTTGGTTTGGTTTGGGTTTTTAACTCATTAACATCAATTAACCCAGTTGAGATATTTCTATTTTATTAAACCTAAATTTTAGAGGGAAAAAAGCAGTTAGATTAACCCTTCATAAGACAAGGTTAACAAATATTTCAAGTGGGTATTGTTTTGAACATGTTGTACCTGGTTCTGTAGGCCTCACCCATGCATGACTTTAGATAACTACAGGGGGCGGATACAATATAAAATGAAGGCGTCATGTGCGTAACAATAATTCTCCTTTCCATTTTGTGGTTTCTCTTATGCAGCATGAAAGATTCCTCAAGTTGTCATTACTGAAGTTGCAGCAACCAACAGCGCATTTGGGTAGGCTGTTGCTTCTTTAAATGATTAATCAGCAAATGTAAAATACCCACATCTGTATATTTTTGTTGTATAGAAGAGCAACTTCTTTATGAGAGGTTTTGTTTTAGCTAATGAAGATCATTGCAATGCTTCAATTAATGTAGCTACACCGTTTTTATACCACCTTAAACAACACACACACACCTGCTGCATTAGAGATTGCTCGAAGTACATTTTATGTTTCATTGTTTGCCTTAATACCATTTGGCGGCACAGTGATTTATTTATTTTTTCCCACCTTAGATATGTAGTTCATTACATTTACACTTTAACCACCACTCAGCTGCCAGAGTTCACTACACCTTGTTCTTCCATTGCTCCATTGTCACTGTAGTGATGCTGCTTTGCAATACATTTTCCCTTACTCTCAAATGTATTAGTTCTATATCGTGATTAGCACAATTGTTTAATAAAGTAAAAAAACATAAAAACCCTGAAAAAAAACTACTGCTATTTAATGAAGGGGCTGGTGAGTAGACTCAAGTTGTTTCCTGTTTGTTGTAGTATTGTATGTGGTGCTTTTTCCCTGTCAGACAAAAATTGTGCTAATGACCTGGTGGAGTAAATAGCCCATACAAATAACAGTATTGTATTTAGGGAAGACTAATCATATGACATATTCCTCTTTTAACATGCTCACACTTATTACAGCCACAGACGTTTCTTCTAAATACTATTGTTGTACATGTCATTTCACTGTAAAGAAGGTTACATTTAATGAATTCAGGATGTAGTGCAGATGAACAGTTAAAAATCTATTTGCACTCTGAATCCCATGTACACCATAGCGTTCATAATTAACTCAGCTAATCCCAATAGCCCTGCTTCTGGAAAGCATTTCAGTTTTTTTTTTTGTCTGTTAATTTTTTTAAGAATATATTGTCTGTAATCCTTCCTGTAAAGGCAGAAACCACATGGACCCCAGGTTTGGAAGCAAACACTAGATCTGCTATGATGCAATGTGATATACACATTTCTGTGGTTGTTTTAGTTTCGGTAAAAGTTCAGTAATCATTGTTTTTTATGGGCTAGCTCTGTTAATAGCTGTTACGAAGAACAGGTTGGCTTCTTGCCTGCTGTATGTTTGTAGGAAATAAAAATGATTTCCAATAATATTTGACAGAAGAGCCATGACTCAAAGTGCTGTAATACAGATGTCATTTTATTATTGTGTAGCCCTCCTATTCTTTAGTTTTGATTTTAAAGTAAAATAAAAAAATAACCTGACAGTTTGTTTTATTGCAGGCTATCAACAACAGTTTTATTTTGATTTCCTCTTTGTGTGCAGTTTCACCTCCCAACAGCCAAACAAGTGAGGGCTTTCCAAATCTTCATTATCAAAGCAAAGGCCCTCACAATTAATATGATGTGATTACACAACAAACTATGTCATTACATCTTAGTAAATGCAGTTTAACTCATTTGGCATCAAATGAAACAAAAAATGCATCTTATAAAACAACATGTCAGCACTCATCATGCTGTTCTTATGGGACATTTGCATCACAACCACAGTTGCCAAGTCTGCGTGATTGACTGGTGTCAATGTATATGCACATCATTAGAATTTTAGAATCCTCCTATCCTCACCAGTTCAACTAAGAAAAACTAGAACTACAAAAAAAAGATGGAATTTGTATAAACACCCCCAGTCTCCTCCCTCTGAAATGGGTTGGGCTTTTTTTGGCCTTATTTTGAAAGGCAGTGCCGCTTTTTTTCTCGTGAGACTTGGCAACATTGATCACAACCCATGTTTTAATTTGCATTTTCTTTGTAACTGTTTTAAATAATAATACAACATTAATGCAACTAATATAAATCACAGATGTTTATCAATGGGTTTCAGGTGAAATTAGTAATGGATGGCGAGTTTTAACAAAGATTTTCTCACAGTTATGGGGGGAGAGTAATGAAACGTGGCTTACCTTCATAATCAAAAACAAAGGCTCTAACCCTTGACCTTGAACAGAGAGGAGAGGGTACCTCATTGTGGCTAGAAGGTATGACAGTTTCCCCAGGGGTCAACAAATCAACACAACGCGCCCTGGTGACTGATGCAGGAATATATCCTCCATGCCTCACAGACATACTAGATAGTTCTGCACACCTGCTATGAAAACGTTAAGTTACTCACGTAACCCTGGTTCCCTGAAAGAGAAGATGACCACCAACAACATTATGTATGGGATATGTCTGCCCATTGGGTAGGTATTGCTGAGCTCTCTATATCAAAGCTGTCGGTAGGCCCCTTCCTGGGATGACACACTCGGCCCCACCCACCGAGGGATTAAAACCATCATACTGAGGAAGCCATTTCTCTTTTTCCATTGAACCCGTGAGGGCGACCAATGCGACCTCGCGGTTGGTGGTCATCTTCTCTTTCAGGGAACCAGGGTTACGTGAGTAACCTAACATTCCCTTTCAATTCGAAGATGACCACCAATGACATTATGTATGGGATAATGTATACCAGAGCCATCACGGGGAAGAAGGAACGGTAGCATGTGAGGGATGCATCAGAACCACATAACCCCAGGGTTAGTGGTGTGAGCTTACACCCTCAAGGACCCTCGTGCCTAATGAAGGCAGGGCAGGATCTACCACATTAAGACGGTAGAACCTAAAGAAAGTATGTGGCGTAGCCCAGCTAGCCGAAGTACAAATATCAGACAGCAAGGCCCCTCTGAAGAGGGCCCAAGATGTTGCCATCCCTCTAGTGGAGTGTGCGACCACCCTCCCAGGTGGGGGCAAGCCAGCACCATCATACGCAGTCGATACTGTGTCCACAATCCAATCTGACAGACTCTGCTTTGAGAGGGGCTGTCCTAGGGTCCATGTCCCGTGACAAACAAAGAGCTGGTCTGACTTACGCAGAGCTCTTGTCCTATCCACGTAGCATCTCAATGCCTGCACTGGGCAGAGGAAATTCAATCTCTCTTCCTCCTCCGAAGAAAACAGGGATTGGACGGGGCCTTCGTGAGAGCCTCCAGTACAATATCTAGGCTCCATTCGGGGAGAACAGTCCTATTCGGAGGACGTAATCGCTGCGCGCCTTTAAGGAATCGGGTAGCCAAAAAATGTGCACCCAGAGATACCGAATCCATGGGGGCATGGCACGCAGAAATAGCCGCTAAATACACGTTCAAAGTGGAAGGTGACCTACCAGCATCAAGCAGTTCTTGCAGGAACTGTAAGATAACTGGCACTGGGCAAGAGACTGGGTCTTGACTCCTGATCAGACACCAAGTCTGGAAATACTTCACTTATAGGCATACCTAGTGTTCTGCACTGTACCCACAACCGCATCTGTTAGCCCTAGGGCTAACCAGCAATCCCTTTCAGGGGCCAAACCCATAGCTGGAACCTGCCCAGTTCCAGGTGCCAAAGAGTGCTTCTCGTCTGGCTTAGGAGATCCATGCGAAGAGTGATCTCGAAGGGGTAGCCTTCTCTAACCGGACCTTTTCAAGAGAGGCCAGGAGCAGCGGAATAGGCGGGAAAGCGTACAAAAAAGCTTTGGGCCATTTGTGCGCTAGGGCGTACGCTGAGTGGACCACCTAAGCGGTGGAGGGAGTACCACAGGGGGCAATGCGTCGTCTCTGCCTAGGCGAAGAGATCGACCTGTGCCTTCCTGAACCGTTCCCAAATGCGCTCCACTACCTGAGGGTGGAGTCGCCACTCAGACGGATGTGGACCCTCCCTGGAGAGGAGGTCCGCTGCCCAGCTCACCACTCTGGGAATGTGCGTCGCCCGCAGGGACAGCAAGTTCCTCTGAGCCTATGTCAGTAGCCTGAACGCCATGCGATGCAACCCCAGGGACCATAGGCCACCCTGGTGTTGACATACGCCACCACTGTCATGTCCATCCGGATCAACACATGTGTACCCCGCAGCACCAGTAGGAATGGTGGAGAGCAAGGGAGATCGCTTGCAGCTCTAGCATGTTTATATGCAGGGACATCCAGCGGTCCGGGCAGGATCCCCCCAACCCAAGTTGGAGGCATCTGTTGCCATCACTTGGCAGTTTAACACTACTCCCATCCGCAGACCCTTGCGCAGGTGATAGGTCATCCTCCACCAGCGTAGGGCTGCCGAGCACGTATGAGACACTGTCAGCCGATGGTGTCTGTCACGCTTGGGATGGAGGTGGAACGTATTGAGCCATGTAGACCCAGCTGAATGGCAGATACGGCTGCGGTCATCAGACCCAGTAGTTTCTGGCCCAATACAAGTGTGACCTGCAATCCTTGTTGAAACAAGGACACACTCTCTTGGATAGCTGCTCTCTGTCGTCCGACAGGTATGCACGCATCATACTGGAGTCCAGCCAGAGCCCCAAGTATGTTGTGCACCGCACTGGTGTAGTTGGTGGGAGGGAGTTTAGCGAGTTAATAACGGACAGGAGAGCAGTTTCAGTGGAGTAAGCAGAGTGGAACCAGATTGGAGAGGGTCAAGCAGAGAGTGGTTAGACAGGAAAGCAGAGAGCTGGCGGTGTACCACCCACTCGAGGGTTTTAGAGAGGAAGGGTAGGAGGGAGACAGGATGTTCTGGAGGGAGGTGGGGTCGAGGGTAGGTTTTTTGAGGAGGGGGGTGATAGAGGCTTGTTTGAAGGCAGAGGGAAAGAGGCCAGAGAGGAGATATGTGTTGAGAAGGGAGGAGATGAAGGGGAGTAGAGCAGGAGCAGCAGCTTGAAAGTGGTGAGTGGGGAGGGGGTCCAGGGTGGTGGGTTTGTGGCCCTGGAGGAGGGAGGAGAGGTCAGAGTCTGAGAGGGGAGAGAAGGAGGAGGGAGGGTGAGTTAGTAGGGGAGACAAAGGGTGTTGGAGTGGGAGGGGGTGGGGAGGTGTTAAAGAGTTTGCGGATATCAGAGATTTCCATGAATGGTGCGCACCTGTAGTGTTGAGATTCAAGTAAGTTCAACTAGGAGTAGCAAGATTAATGATCTTCAATAGGATTAACTAATTATTGTCATCTCATCTATCAACATCAACGCTGTCACAGAGTGACCCTAAAACCCGTCTTCCCTTCTACAAGGTGCAAGCACATTTTTTGAGTGAAAGGTGCATGCGGCCAAGATGTCTGACTCTGATAGAAACAGTTTAATTTATTTGAAGTCTGAGAATGGGAATGTAGAGATGGGACCCCAGCTAACAAGATTTAAGTTTTTGCAGGTATCAAGTAAAAGCCCTGGTTGCCCACACCTCTGATGTAAAACGCTGGATTCACAGGCCTGTCGTGGTGTTCGCAGAACCAGTCCGAGCTGAGCCAGGTGCAGAGTTCAAATCCTGTTGGAAACGTGCTGAGTTATTAGACATGGATTGGATGATTTAAACTATCCTGTATTGACTGAAATAATATGATATACTCTTTGTCAGTAATTATAATGATACTGTATATGTTCCTTTCAAAAAGATCTGCATACTCAGTAGAAAACAATGGATAGATGTGCAGTCTATGAAAGCACCTGCTGGAAGGAGTCAAACTCGGCAGGCTCTTATTATAAGGCCTTGTTAACATATTCCAGTTTTATGAGAAAAAATAGCTTCTTTCATTACTTTACTTTCATTACTTCATGTCTCATATTAATCGACACCAAAAAATTGGCAAAAGACTAGGATGTCTTAAAACCTGCTTCAACTGGATTTTGTATGAACAGAGAAAGGGGTCAGACTTAATTCAGCAAAATAATATTACCATTTCTAAGAGCAACTGTTATACTGAAGTAACTGAATTAGAAATACATGTTATAAAATCATTTAAAGTTAAACTGTTATACAAATAACATTATTATTGTTGAAAAATTACAGTTAAAATCGAAAGAAGTTCAGTACTGCCAACTGACACTGTCAGAATATTGTAATAATAATAATACAAAATAATATTGCAGCAAATTATGAAAAGGTTACAATGATTTGAACTAAGAAAACTGAACAAGTGTTAATTTTAGAAAAAAAGCTTGTCTGTGTGCCTTTGTTAGTGCATGTATACTCTCGGAAGCCAGTCAGACAATTGCATGTGGAAGCCTGTAACCTTGAAAGAAGCAGGCATCTGGGGGAATGTGGCGGAGTGTCCCGCCCTTATGTATTATTATTTGTATTTTTGTTTTGCGCTGGGTAAAAGCGCTCGTCTTTTATTACTTATAATTTAAAACCCGTGAGGATGCATGACTGATCAGCTACTGATTATTTAACTAGCTGACAGTCATGCATCCTTACCAAGCGATGCAGACTCTGGCCGAGGGTAATGAGATAATTAATAACTAGTTAACCCCTCGGCCAGAGTATAAGAACCTGCAGCTGCCCGTGCTGCGGGGTGGAGTGTACAGAGGAGAGTGCGGGAGAGAGCGAGAGCGAGGAAACATAACGACATTTAAAAACGACTGCTAAACAGTCTTTGTTTATTCGTTTGGCCCTTGTGCCTTTTTGTTTTGTGTTTTGTTCATTGTTTAAATCTTTTGTTTTTGTTTATTTGATTAATTAAATACGCTGAATGCAGTAGCATTCAGCTTCACCCGCCCATCCATTGTTTTGGTTTCTGTACTTCCTGGTCCGTGACATCACCACACCTCACCACTGCGAGCCAGACTGTCACAGGGAACTAAACATGGAGGCTAAGTATTGCAAATTAGCAAAAACAAAAGGATAACCCTTTTTAGGCAGAACAATATTTGAAACTAAAAAGACCTATTTGATTTTATTTGGTTGTGTTGTTACTAAGAATAGAGGTTTAAATAAAAAAAGTATTCTGATCTAATAATAAAGTGACAAAACTCTCTGAAGAGAAATAATATATTTTAAGTATTTTGATCTAATAAGAAGCATAATATTTAAACAAACAAGTGTTTTTGCTTGTTTAAGGTTCTACTGTAATACAAATAGACTGTAAAAGCAGGAGCGAACATTTAATTTAATCAATTTAAGAATTAGTTCAGTTTCTTTCTCCAACTAAACAAAACATCTTTTAGACATTACAATATCCATTAAATTAAAGAATATAAATGTTTAGTTTATATAAAGGCTTTACTGCAATAAAAAAACAGGAACTGTTAGGTTGGAATATTAGACAAATAAAGTGTAAAATGTATTCAATAATTTTAGTATACAATGAATCTATAGAAAAATAGCAGAGCGGTGCTAGATATGGAAGGTTCTTTTTGGCAGTCAAAGTGAGATTTACTTGTAGTCCGCAGTTTTGAATCCAAGGTCTTTCTATGATAAGAAAATCTGGCTGTCGTACCGAGCATTCCACGAACTAGGGGAGTTGTGTCCAGCATCTGTTTTTATCAAATAAGTAGCGACTTTCTTTGGGAGAAAACTGACTTCATGCGGTGAATTTGAAGTGCTTACAATGGTGTTTCATATTAATCAAAACAATAGTCTTGGCAAGAAAACAGGGTGTCTGAATCCTGCTTGAGCAGGCAACTTTTAGAAACAGAAAGTGGTCAGGCATAGTCCGAGAATGGCACAGATAAATAAGGCTATTATACTTAACATGTTTATTATAGCTTAAATTTAAATAAAAAATTGAGCTGACCACTGTATGCTTATTCAAAGGCAATCTTTGTCCCATACTTTGTTAATACACATTTGTATATAAAGTTAAACTGGGCCATTGACAACACACTGAAGGTAACATAATATGTGGCTAAGAGGGACATATATTTTTGACCCAGCTTAATATAATCAAATAGAGCTGGTGTTACATATTAAAAACATCTCTCATATATACACATATACTTGTATTATGTCATAGCAAGGAACTTTGGTCCACCTGACTTTTTAGAAAAAGGAGGAGTTGGAAAAAGAGAGCGATGAAATCATGTTCCAATATTTTTTGGCAAGAAGTTATATCCAATCAGTTTTGAAAAAGCAGTTGACCAGATCCTTCTAGAATGTATCATTAACTCAAAGATAAGAAATGTCAAGGCCGAGTGATGATTAGATTTACTTAGGACTTCTGATGTATTCAATGGAGGGAAAATCCTATATAAGCCCAGAGCAAGACCCCATTCGATACCATTGAACTTTATCTTGCAAGCTGATGTGGTCCATGCTCTGAGAAACTGATTGCTGTTTGGTTGAAGTCAAGTCTCTGCCTTTTGAAGATAGTTCTTATTTTTCAATATATCCTACACTACACTTCCATATACTGGAAGGTAAGCATATATTTGAATTTAATGTCTCTTTTATATTGATGCATTGCTATAAGGTATAGAAATTATGTTTTAGTCTTAAGAGAGTGATATATATATATATATAGAATGTTCTAGAATTTAGCGGTAGGCGTTTCTTTTTAGCTTTTTGCATTTTATAGCCTAAGAGCTAAATATATGACAACCATATTTGTATTACTGTATTGAAGTATTAATGCTGTTAAACCTGTGAAAGCACTGGAAATGCCCAGACTGCCTGTCAGCTGGGATTCAAAGTAGTCTGTAACTACTCAATCTATTTTTAAGCATTTAATAAACCGAAGGAGTGCTGATACTACTCTGAAGCGTTAAAACTTCAAATTAAATGAGTCTGTGTGATTTTCTTGATTATTAAAAGTCATCTGGATACGTTGCAAGCCCAGTGCACAAACAATCCACTTACGTCTCCCCTGAGTTTAAGAGTGTACTCAGAGCATATATATAAATAAAAAGAGTACATAAGGAAAACATCTTGACAATGCTATCCAGGCCCCTATTTCAATTGATATTAATTAGTAAGCAAGCTGAAAGAGTCCCTCCTTTTCTATGCCATACATGCAGAGCAGATGTTTTTCCCCTTCTCCTTGTTACTTTGATGCCCCCCCTCTCTCCAGACAGCAGTGTGGTAATAATTACCATTCTCATAAACAGTGCATAATTGGTTTGTTTCTTGGAACCACTTCTCAGTGACAGAACTAGAGAAAAAAGAGAAAGAAATGAAACATTTTCAGTTGCTTTAATCATATATAATGCACTTGACAACCTCACAGACACAACCCAACGAGGTGTTAGCACGATATTAGAAATATCAAACACAATTCAAAATACAGGTAAATGAACTACTGTAATATAATATATAATAAATATATTATATTACATATTATATTAATAAATAATGTAACATAAGTGTAAATAGAACAAGCCCCCTTTTCCAATGTGCTAACATGAAAAGCCACAACTTATTTAATTTTGTAAGGTAAAAAAACATTTATCGAAGTTAAAGCATAGAAAAGTGCTATAAAGCATTGCCATAGCATGGTAATACATAGGTAAGCAAGTTAAGCCCAGAGAGGGTATGGTAAAGCATGGTTAATGCATAGTATTACCACAGGAAAGCATTGGAAAACTGCACAGTTATTGTGTAGTTATAAGGGTATAACAGTATAAGGGTATAACAGTGTAGTTATAAGGGTATAACTACACTATTCATAAGAAATAAGACTCCCATTGCATAGCAGTTTGATCCATTCCTGGTTTTATTATGTTTAATAAGACTCACCTGAGTGTGTTATCTATACACTGTTGCTAATCAAGCATGTATTACAATCTGGAATAGCTGAAACTGCTATGCAGTCTTATTTTCATTCCTGTTTGATATAATTTATGTCACTTCAACTAGAATACTCAACATAAATGAATTGACATTTTCAAAACAACTATCAAAGCCAGCAGTGCAGACCTCCCCACTTTTTTTTTTTAAATCAAGAAAAAGTTTCTGACATACTGTTATTATTCCAGGAACTCACAGGTTTTTATTGTCTAGATACAGCACTGCTCAGAGGAGTCTCATACACAATTCAGTTCTATGCTGGCTTGTGGTGCTCTTTGAATAGATCATAGTCTTCCCTTCAAAAATGGGCATAAGCAGCAATGCAAATAATTTGTTTCTACAATGGTGACTGCAAAGACTGATGTACACTCCTGGAAAAATAATACAGTACATTGTGATGCAGTACATCTGCTTACTTAGAGAACCATACTGCTGTGCAGAGTTTGGGATAAGTGGTGAATAATAAAGAATTAAAGAAGTTTTTATTAAAAAATCTATTTTTTGAAGACATTATTAATGCTAAGTACTGGACCAGGGGGCTGACTTGTAGCAAATTGATTAAAGTCTGAAGCATGTGAAAATCACACATAATCGCTGTGGTTAAAAATGCAGAAATATCTGATAATTCAACGACTGGCTCTAATAAAACTTTTTTAATATACAAGATGATTGTAAATACATCACAGAGTTTGGCTTCCTAAAGGAACTCCCAGGACGCAGGGCTGAGTTTCTAATCTCAGTACCTTGAGGGATCTGCTGTGACAGTCCTAATAAGGCAAAGTAAACAGGAAGGAGGAGGGGGGCTTTCTACTCCAAGTGTGAAGTAAATAAGATTAAAAACAGGATGAAAAAAGCATCATTAGGTTATATTTTGGAGAAAATATATTATATACCCTGAATGCCTTTACACTTATATATAAAATAAGTATAAAGGTGTATAAATGCATTCAGTTCGTACTTATTAAAAGTCCTGAAGACAATATTTGACTAATATATCTCATTTGAACCCAAGGAGAAATTAGTTTAAGCAAATTGCCTAACTGTATTAGGTCCTACCATAGAAGTACCAGCAGTAACATGGATTAGAGGATCTGTAGATGGGTTACACTGATGGCAGACAGAACATTTAGAGGCCTTGCAGAAACAATGCCTGGCCCTTCTTTTCATTTATAGTTCAACTCTGGTCACAAGAGGGTCATGGCAGATTGTGCCCACAGACGTGTCTGGCATATTGTGAGAAGAAAGAGAAAGTGAGCATCTACAGCTAGTGGACTTCTCTCAAAGATACCAGGGACCCACAATAACAGTCAATTTTATACTAATATCTGATTCCTTGACGATGGAAGAAACTCTATATAAATGTGATATATCAAAGTCACTGGCCATTTTGAAAAGAGCTTTGAAGCACAAATGTAAAAAGTTGTCAGGATGTTACCAATGAAAAGAAAAATGACAGGTACATTATTTAAACAGCAGCAACACGTGGGGATGTATTACATTTTTCAGAACTCCGCTTCTTACTATTTAAGTGTTGTACTAAAGAGCTTTGTTTTGTTTTACTTAGAAATATGCAGGTTTGTCACATACCATGCTATTAAAATAGAACGTTTAGTCTGCAGCTTCCTGGTACATAATCACTTCCTGTCCTGCTGGTCACATTACAGTAAACCATTAGACTGACACTTCCCCTTTTAATCATGCCACATTACATGATTGTGTGCCAGGAAGTAGAAGTTTATCTATGAATGTAAAAATCTTAAAATGTAAGGTACAAAAGAAATACACTATTTATGCTTTAATGTCCTCAAAGCTACACACACAGATCTACATACAGAATACAGATATGACTTGATAAGGATGGGGTTCAATCATTTAGCACCAGTAGGCTTTCTGGTGCTAAACTTTCCAAACAGTTTAGACCCAATTATAAAAATGATTTGCACTCCTGCTAAAAGGTTACTGTTCTTTAAGAAGTTACACCACAATATATTTTTAACATAGCCACTCCTTTCAGTCCTAAATTATATTGACATATTCATTATATTAACAGTTTTATTTCACTTAAGGAATTATAAAATGTAATTTTGCTTATGTACATTTCCCTTGCTATTTCATGGTGTTTGCTATCAATCAGAGTGGCTCTGGTTCTGTTACTTCTGTTTTAAGTTAGTAAAATCTAAATCTGCTGTTACCTGGCTTTGAGCTTGTCAGGAGAAAGCATGTTGGGACTAAAAGTCTTCCTTATTCCGTTCAGATCAGGTGACAATGCGTCACATGCTTTGAATTGAATTAGAAGGGCTGTTCATTTCCCTAGGATTCTCTAGACAAAGACAGATTTAGTGTCAAATTATAATAACTTAATACTGGAGCAACAGAACCAAACACCACTCAGAATGATTTCAAAAACCTATAACATGGTTTTAAAAAAAATCTCTTAAAATTACATTTAATCTATTTAAACATGACATTGAGCAAATTGCATTGATAAAGCTGGCCCCTACTGTTTACATGTGAGCTTTTCCTAAAAAAAACATTACTTTTAAAATCAGAATTCACTGAAAGGTTACAAAAATGCCATCCATGCTCATATGTGCTCTTCTCTGTGCAGTCTCACATACAGAGAGGGAAACTCATTAGTGCGAGAAACTCTCTCCATTCTGCCTGTTGTCCTGCCGAGCCTATAAGCTCCTATTAAGAGAGAACCACTTCACTGTATGGATGAGGAAGCAAACTGTTTCACATTCCTTTTTACACAAACAATGCACCTTGTAGGAGGGTAGTTACCACCATCAGTAGGAGTCAGAAGCGGCAGTGAAACAGAACAGCACATATTTACATCAAGAGTGGAGCTTTTCAATTTCTGCTTAGTAATCCAGCAACCTACAGTATCACTTATCTTCAATACTCTAATTACGAACTGAAGTTAAAGAGAGCATAGTGGTGCTTTTTATTTTCCGCCAAAATCGATAATGAATTGTGTAACTGAAAAGGGCTGACAGAAATTGGTGGTCTGAGATCTTCAATCCAGACTATTCAAATCTCCTGATTGCACACCATTCATTCCATGACTACACATTTTTAAATGTCACTTGATATTTAACCCTTTCTGTCAAACCCATAAAAACACACTGACTATCTGTACAAGCTGGGTCTCGTTTTAATCTTGTTGGTAAGTTGAAATCTCGATAGGTCGTTGTGACAGAGAAAGAATGAATCTTGGTTATATATCTCCCTCCCGACCTGTGAGGGTGCTGTATAAAGGGAACAGAATACCCCGGATTGGATGGCCTGACAATTCCTTCCCAGGGTTAGGTGGAAGTCGGCCATCTAGAAAGGGGGTGGAGCTACGGTACACCAAGTCGTCGACCCTGAAGGGAAGCGATGTGGCAACCTCGGATTGAAGGAGAAACGGTTGCACTCGCTAACCAAGGGGGGCGTGACTGACGGTACTTAAGGGGATGTAGGGAGGTGATCTGCTCCTTTGTCATGATTACGGACGAACCGCTGAAGTACGTACCGTGAGTGTTTCGTGTTTGTTTTGCTTGCCCTGTTAATTGTACTGTTTGTCTTTTATAGACGGCTAACACATCCGGGAGCTGTCGCTTAAGGCCAGCACCCAACCCAGACTTCACTGCACTCGTACTCACTGAATCAATTGTATTTCACCACTTGCACTGCAGCAGTCACTCTGGACTGGTGATCGTGTTTGTGTTCTGTGTGTGTGTTTAAGTACCGTGTCTATTATTTCGTGACTGAACCCTGTGTTTATTTAACTGCGAAATACACATTGTTGTGTATTGCCAGTCCTCCATTTATTTACTGTTGTCAAGTGACTTTGGAATTACAAATAAACCACCATTTCACCAGTACTTTGTTGTTTGTCATTGTCTTGAGCACTGCATCATCTCTACACCTGCACACTGCAAACCACTTTGCCACAGTCGTAGGCAACTGAGATCAATGGAGTTGGGTTTAAAATACAGATGTGCAAGATGACTGCAGTGGCTGTTCTGATGGTTATTTTCCAGAAATCTACTTAAGAAAAAACAATATAACCCTTATAAATGTGTAAAACACACAACAGAACATGTTCTTTCTTTGTTATATGTAATCGATAGGGATCGAGTGGGACTGAACACTGACAATGTCACACACACAGTCATTAATCGCCCCAGTTGCTACAGATTTCTCATCTGGGTTTTCTGCTAGATTATTTTAACAATTTGACGTTGGGTGTTTCTAAAACGATTTGACAAAGATTTTAACAGAGCGATGTGAAAGTGCCAATTTTACCAGGGCACAGGAGGAACAAACATTCTATTTGTGTGACACACAGTCAAAAGGCTAAAGAAGAAAATACACTTGATTATAATTTTTAGTTCATCAAGTAATTATATTTAGGGCTTCTGATTTTCGGTTTTAACCGATAAAACCCAATAAAACAACAAATACAAAAAAATGAAATTGGTGGATAGCCAATAAACACCGGAAATGGTTAATCAATTGACGTTGACTTTACCCCTTAAAAAATAAAATCCAGTGCTGCTGGGAAATGTCCCGCCTTCCTGACTTGATCTGTCATTGATTCGTTCTGAATACTTAAATCCACCCCAACTACTGAGTGACAACACATTCCTAAATTTCTAATGGAGACTCCGCTTGCAAGATTTAAAACGAGACAAGGAATGGAGGCTTGTTCGCGGGATTTAAAGCTGTATTATAGTTAAGATATGGAGGATTTAAAACAGAATTGCAAATTGTGGCGAAATGTAAAAAATACCTACACACAAAAACCTCAGAAGAATGTACCCGTGACCATAGGGATTTCATTGTGGAAGACAGCAAAGGAAAGAAGGTACAACTTAAGTGTGCAAGTACTGTCGAGTTACTACAATACATATTTTAAAAAAAACGCTGTAGCATTTTGGAAAGTAACCGAAAACACTAATTGCATACAGTATATCAAAAACGAAAGCCCCGAAAAAAACATAAAACTCGAAAACAGCTAAAAAATAAGCACCGGAAAATACAATTAATAAAAAACGAAAAATAGAAGCCCTAATTATATTTTAATTGTGGAATACGGTAGCTTTAATTTTAATCACGTTGATACAGTGAACTATTTGTTTAAGTCACACCAGTGAACATGGAAATATCACAAATGCTATTTTTCTAAGACGACAGCATGTCCATTTATACAACCCACCATTATCCCTTGTGTGAATCAGCTGTTCCCATGTAGCACCATGAAAGCAGTGCTCATTCTCTGAATGTGACAAACATAATGCCATTTATTAGAAACCTTTTGCTGAATTGTGGTATAGTGACCAGGTGTCTATGGTGGTCAGGAGGCAGAAAGGAGACTCAAGACTGAAGAGCTGCAAGTTTATTTTTTTTAAATCAAATTATAACCAAAAACACAGCTCACAGAGCCAAAATAAAAAGGTTAAACAAAAACAAATGATGAACACAAAATGCAACAGAAAATCCCTCACCCAAGTCTTGCATTATCACAGTGGGTTTTTAAATAAATAAATAAATAATAATAAAAAGTGGTGGAGCTTTCCTTTTATAGGATGTGGCTGCTCCTAATATCACTAATTATTCTATTTGGGAGAAGCTACATTCTCATATGTTTTTGGCAGGGATAGGAATTAACCCCATCCCTGCCAACCACCACCAAAACACCATAAAACACTACACTATTTACAGGCAGAGCTCTTGCTCTTCCACATGAATATTTCAAAGATCACATTTTACCCTTGCATTAAAACAGTGCCACCACACGAGTTGAAAACTGAAGCAGCTCACTCAACAAAACGTCTACTCATTCAAGTATTATACGATTCATCCTTTCCACAGAAAGGATGAATTCATTAAACATGAACACAAATCATAGTGTACCTGCCCATAAGTTTACGATTTGAGGTCTAATGCTCTTTGGAAAATCAAGGACTTCATAATTGTATTACATTGAATCAGGTTCTTTGGACACTATAGTAAACAGTGGTAGAGTGAATGATTCTGCTATTAGAATGAAGGATTCTGCTATTCTGGTGCCTTATATTTTTCAATAGCAAGCTTAATCTAGCTGAAGGACCCATTTTTAAAGTGATGTATCCTTTTTTAAAATTGTGATCATGTAAGGACTGAACATTAAACAATAATAACATTAAATTGGCAAGAACTCAAATGCTGTGAATCTTTTATTTTCTGGCAAGTCTGTGTTAAAAGTCTTGAGTTCAGGCGCTAAAGACAGTTCTAGTTAGCCTGTCATAGATATATGTAACACAGGCTAGTTGAGACAAAAGTATCTTTGTTAGTAAGTGCAGCACCATTTATTGCTAGCAGTATATTGCCCAAAAAAAAAACCTGATCCAAAGTGAGAGATCACTATTGTACTGGATTTTTGAAAATAAAACCTGGTAAACAAAAAAAACATCCAGCAGCAAAAATCAAAAGGGACTTGGGCGAATGTGGTTATTCTAATGATAGGTAAATAAAAGGTTTATTAAAACCTTGGCACTTTCATACTGTGCAGTAATAACCCACAGGGGCACTTGTTATAAGACATTTATGTAGATAGATCCACTGAGGTGCAACATCTTGGTTATAGAGAAGAGGGAAGTTTGATTAGTCAGCTAACGGCCCTAATTTTTCACACCGTGTTGTGAAAAACTAGTTCATTAATATTGGATCAAGTAAAGCTCTAATCTGCAGATCATTTATCATTGCCATCAATTGTCCCCTCATCATCTTCAGTTAGCACTGCTGGAGGAAGGTCTCAAAACAGGGGCACACAAATCTGGTCCTGGAGGTTCAGAGTCCTACAGGTTTTATTGATATCATTAAACAATTAACTGATTAAGACCTAAAAGGAGGATACGCTGGTTCAATTAAGTAATTTAGTGTTCAGGTGGAATAAAGACCAGGAGGGAATGGGACCTTTAGGACAGGAATCAAGCAGCCCTGCCTTAAAATACTGTAGCAAGTCAGACGATGCACTTGCTGCGGTGCTGTCTGTTGGACATTCCCGGAGA
This sequence comes from Acipenser oxyrinchus oxyrinchus, assembly GCA_030684275.1. Taxonomy (NCBI): domain Eukaryota; kingdom Metazoa; phylum Chordata; class Actinopteri; order Acipenseriformes; family Acipenseridae; genus Acipenser; species Acipenser oxyrinchus. Next base: position 35,947,243 of record CM060257.1, read on the forward strand.
CGTCGTTACCTGGCCCAGCAGCCGAAGACTCCTATACATAGTTGCCACAGGGGATTGTGGGAATGGGGATTATTGTTGTTGTAATGGTTTTATTGTAAATAGTTGAATTATGATCACTTGTGGTCACTCTGTATGTGTTCCCCAGTGTTTGCCTGCGTTCTGTGTGTGTGTGTGTGTGTGTGTGTGTGTGTGTGTGTGTGTGTGGTCTCCATAACCAAGTGTGAAAGTCTGAGAGCTCAGCCCACTGTTGTTGAAGCCTCCTTTCTATCCTTTGTGTTGCTGTCTTGTTAGCAACATTGCTCTAAAGGGACAAGGCCTTCCTTTGTTAACTGATAATTCAGACCCATGGGCCACAGGCTCAGGTGTGATTTTTAATTGAGATCATTGTAAAGTGTGCCCTGACTTCGACTGCAATGGAAGTCTTATCTATTAGCTAGCATTGGTTCTAACAATACAAAACCAGGAAGAAAGACGTTCACGGTTTTGAATGATTTCAAACACAACAAATGTGGGCAATGCTTTTAAAAAAGAAAAAAAAAAGATTCAGTCAGCCAGTGCTCATAAGTAGTCGTGCTCTTATCTCCATACACTCTGTTGTATGGATGATGATTCATCCTCATTTGCTTTGTTTTGTAATCAAACAACAGTTCTTGCATGAGCCTTCATGAGCCTTATTTCTAGGAAAACATTACTGGGCATATGCACTCCAGTCAGCCATTGAAAGTATTTCACAATATTTTCTGAACCGGATGAACAAATATATTCCCTGTAATAACTAGCTAGTTCCTTTACCTTGTTATGATGCTTTCAATCCTGAGTAGTCAAACACCCAAATACTGTGTTTTTAAATTAATCCATCTGTCTAATAATCTGTGTCTTGTGTGGTGCAGGTTATTCAATTTAGCTTCAGTGGTGTACCATTACCCCCCCCCCCCTCATTTTGAAAAGATAACATACAAAATAAGTGAAGTTTCTGCAATGGCTTCTCTTTGGTACAGTCGCTGACTGATTTGAGCTGTAGATAGCCTGAAGCCTGGCTTATCAGCACAGCAGCGAGCATGTTTGTCTCTGGTCTTGGAGATCAGGGTTGCCTCCTTACTGTTGTGCTCAGGTACATGCTACGTGGTTTAAACAAGAGATTTTCCATTTACTAACTTACAGACGGGTCATTCCAATTCATGGCCCAATTATGTGGGATTTTTTTCTTCCATTTGTGGTTGATGATTCATAGTGGAGAAAATGAAAAATGGAGAGAATTCATAGGTGAGAAAACGGTGGCAGGGCAGATATACATAGAAGTGCAATAGAAGAGCAGTCTAACTCCCCCCCACGTGGGTCGAAACGGTTTGAAGGTGGTAACAATCACTGTTCTGATTACATTTGACAACCTTGTTTTCCATGTGGGGGAACACCAAGACAAACAATGTTATTATCATTTTAAATAACAAAAAATAATTATTGATCTAAGTAAATTACAGTGGCTAGAGAACACACATACAGTAATAGGATTTTAAACAGGTAAAATATTAAATATGAAGAAAATGTAGCTCATGTAAAATCCTTGTAAGAGCCAATACTATGTTGGTTTATAAAGGGTCCACAATTTTTTCATTTGAACCCATTTGTAGGTGCCACAAAATTAAAACAAAGACAGAAGCAACATCCTTTCTCGCACTGCATGTTTTACATTTTATAACAAGTCATAACAACAGCTTCTTTTTATGTAACTTTATGCTTAATTAGTGGCATATAATAAAATGAATTGGGTTTTCTTTGTGAAAACTGGGTTCGCTCATCCTTTGTTCTCTACACAAAAAGCTTGATGCAATAAAAATGCAAATCTGGAGAGATACCATATTTGGACAGATGCAGTTACTAAGCATTGTGCCACATTGCCTTCTTTTTACATCGGAGTTCAGTTGTGATTGTAATTGCAATGATCTGCCTGATCCTAATCTCATTAATGTATGAATATACAATACAAAACAATACATAGATAAGTGTCGTTTACAATGCAGTGTATTCAAAACAAAAACACATTGGAAATGTCCAGTAAAGGCACTCCGCGTGGAGTGCAGGATGCGCCCTATAGCCTGGAGGTCGCTGGTTCGGGTCCAGTCTATTCCACTGCTGACCGTGGATGGGAGTTCTCAGGGGGTGGCGCACAATTGGCCGAGCGCCGCCCTGTTGGTCTAGGTCGGCCAGGGTGTCCTCGGCTCACCGTGCACCAGCGACCCCTGTAGACTGGCCGGGCGCCTGCGGGCCTGCCTATAAGCTACCTGGAGCTGCATGGTCCTCCAACGCTGTAGCTCTGAGGTGGCTGCATGGCTGGCCTGCAGAGTGAAAAGAAGCGGACGGCTGACGGCTGTTTCGGAGGACGTGTGTGTCCGCCTTCGTCCCTCTCGAGTCAGCACGGGGGTGGCAGTGGTGAGCTGGGTTGAAATTTGGCGATTACAAATTAAAAAAAAAAAGATGTTGGAAATGTGAAAAAACGCCAAGTTATCAAAAGTGCCCAGCCATTTAAAGTGGAACTATCAGAAACACAAGCCGTTTCAAGAAACCATTGGGGAAACCTTGCCCAGCACAAAGCAAATAGGCACAATTGTAAAACCGATGGGGGCTAAGCAATTGGGGCAATCTTGGCCAGCACCAAGCAAATAGGCACAACTGTAAAAGCGGTGGGGGTCAAGGTTGCCCCAATTGTTTCTACTAACTTGGCTTGTGTTTTTCATGCAAGTTCGATCCGCTTTTATTGTGCCTGAAAAACACAAGCGTAGCGTAGCGGTTATGTAGTTGGAATGAAAGCATGACTAGTTAAATATATATATATATATATATATACAGTACTGTGCAAAAGTTTTAGGCAGGTGTGAAAAAATGCTGTAAAGTAAGAATGCTTTCAAAATAGACATGTTAATAGTTTATATATTTATCAATTAACAAAATGCAAGTGAGTGAACAGAAGAACAATCTACATCAAATCAATATTTGGTGTGACCACCCTTGCCTTCAAAACAGCATCAATTCTTCTAGGTACACTTGCACACAGTTTTTGAAGGAACTTCGGCAGGTAGGTTGGCCCAAACATCTTGGAGAACTAACCACAGTTCTTCTGTGGATTTAGGCAGCCTCAGTTGCTTCTCTCTCTTCATGTAATCCCAGACAGACTCGATGATGTTGAGATCAGGGCTCTGTGGGGGCCATACCATCACTTCCAGGACTCCTTGTTCTTCTTTACGCTGAAGATAGTTCTTAATGACTTTCGCTGTATGTTTGGGGTCGTTGTCATGCTGCAGAATAAATTTGGGGCCAATCAGATGCCTCCCTGATGGTATTGCATGATGGACAAGTATCTGCCTGTACTTCTCAGCATTGAGGAGACCATTAATTCTGACCAAATCCCCAACTCCATTTGCAGAAATGCAGCCCCAAACTTGCAAGGAACCTCCACCATGCTTCACTGTTGCCTGCAGACACTCATTCGTGTACAGCTCTCCAGCCCTTCGGCGAACAAACTGCCTTCTGCTACAGCCAAATATTTCAAATTTGACTCATCAGTCCAGAGCACCTGCTGCCATTTTTCTGCACCCCAGTTCCTGTGTTTTCATGCATAGTTGAGTCGCTTGGCCTTGTTTCCACGTCGGAGGTATGGCTTTTGGCTGTAAGTCTTCCATGAAGGCCACTTCTGACCAGACTTCTCCGACAGTAGATGGGTGTACCAGGGTTCCACTGTTTTCTGCCAATTCTGAGCTGATGGCACTGCTGGACATCTTCCGATTGCGAGGGAAGTAAGCATGATGTGTCTTTCATCTGCTGCAGTAAGTTTCCTTGGCCGACCACTGCGTCTACGGTCCTCAACGCTGCCTGTTTCTTTGTGCTTCTTCAAAAGAGCTTGGACAGCACATCTGGAAACCCCTGTCTGCCTTGAAATTTCTGCCTGGGAGAGACCTTTGCTGATGCAGTATAACTACCTTGTGTCTTGTTGCTGTGCTCAGTCTTGCCATGGTGTATGACTTTTGACAGTAAACTGTCTTCAGCAACCTCACCTTGTTAGCTGAGTTTGGCTGTTCCTCACCCAGTTTTATTCCTCCTACACAGCTGTTTCTGTTTCAGTTAATGATTGTGTTTCAACCTACATATTGAATTGATGATCATTAGCACCTGTTTGGTATAATTGTTTAATCATACACCTGACCATATGCCTACAAAATCCCTGACTTTGTGCAAGTGTACCTAGAAGAATTGATGCTGTTTTGAAGGCAAGGGTGGTCACACCAAATATGGATTTGATTTAGATTTTTCTTCTGTTCACTCACTTTGCATTTAGTTAATTGATAAATATAATCTATTAACATGTCTATTTTGAAAGCATTTTACTTTACAGCATTTTTTCACACCTGCCTAAAACTTTTGCACATTACTATATATATATATATATATATATATATATATATATATATATATATATATATATACAGTCACCTCCAAAATTATTGGCACCCTTGATAAACATGAGTAAAAAAGACTGTATAAAATAAAGAAAACCAGTACTGAGCTATATTGTAATTTTCCAACATGTGGAAATTACACATTTCTCAAATTATAAATTTATTTATGTCACAATTATTGGCACCCTTGCTTTCAGTACTTTGTGCTCCCTCCCCTTGCAAGGATAACGGCACTGAGTCTTTTTCTATAATGTTTCATGAGATTGGAGAACACATTGGGAGGGATCTTAGACCATTCCTCCATACAGAATCTTTCCAGATCCTTGATATCGTTCGGTCTGCGCTTATGGACTGGCCTCTTCAATTGAAACCACAGGTTTGTGGTCAATTAGGGGCAGCAGTGTGGAGTAGTGGTTAGGGCTCTGGACTCTTGACTGGATGGTTGTGGGTTCAATCCCCAGTGGGGGACACTGTTGTTGTACCCTTGAGCGAGGTACTTTACTGTATAAATGGGTAATTGTATGTAAAAAAAAAAATAATGTGCTATTTTGTAATAATTGTAAGTCGCCCTAGATAAGGGTGTTTGCTAAGAAATTAATAATAATTAACCATTTCTTTGTGGATTTTGATGTGTGCTTGGGGTCATTGTCTTGCTGGAAGATCCACTTGTGGCCAAGTTTCAGCCTCCTGGCAGAGGCAACAGGTTTTTGGCTAAAATTTCCTGGTACTGGGTAGAGTTCATGATGCCGTTGACCTTAACAAGGGCCCCAGGACCAGTGGAGGCAAAACAGTCCCATAACATCAAAGATCCACCACCATATTTTACAGTAGGTATGAGTTTCTTTTCTGCACACGCATCCTTCTTTCGACGCCAAACTCACCGCTGGTGTGCGTGGCCAAAGAGCTCTATTTTTGTCTCATCTGACCATAGCACCCAGTTCCAGGCTCTTACGTTTGTTGGTTGCTCTCAGTAAAGGCTTTTTTTCTGGCAACCCTTCCAAAAAGCCTATTGGCATGGAGGTGGCGTTTAATTGTAGATTTGGAGACTTGGTGACCCCAAGATGCAACCAAGTTCTGTAATTCTCCAACTGTGGCCCTTGGATTTCCCTTTGCTTCCCGAACCATCTGCTTCACTGTGCGTGGGGGCAAGATACACTTGCGTCCTCTACCAGGCAAGTTTACCACTGTTCCTGTGGTTTTGAACTTCTTAATTATTGCCCTAATAGTGGTAAGTGGTATATTTAGTTTTTTAGCTATTGTTTTGTACCCATTGCCTGATTTATGAAGGTCAACAACCATGTGTCTCTTTTCATTTGTGAGTTCTTTGCCTTTCCCCATGGTGATGGATGACAAATGGATTTCATATGCGTGTTACCTCATTTTTGTATATCACAGTGATACAGGAAGCCATGGAAGGCCACAATACAGTTCCTTAAGACTGAGATGAACATAAAGAAGTAGAATGTTAATGCAGATTTAATTTTGTTTGATTTTATGAGACAGGGTTTTTAAGTTGGCCTTAAACTGAGATAAATAAACACATGAATTGAGCACTAAACACTTGCTTTTAATTTATACTGCTTCTTAATTATCCAAATCATTGTTATAATACAAAGCATACAAAATAAAATAACGAAAAAACATCTTGAATAAGCATGTGTGTAGGTTTATTGAAGATACTTTTTTATTTTGTAAAATTAGTATTTCAGTTCTCAATATTTAAAAGTTGCTATTTATATCCTGTTAATTAGTAATCTATAGCCCTAATTTACACTGACTCTCCCAATTAAATAATAACACTGATCAGGTGTCAGGAATAGTGAACAGCTGGTCAGTATCAATGATTTGAGCGGGAGAAGGCGATATACTATTAGAAACTATAAAGAAACTTTCAAATATATAATAAAATCAATATATAAATACATATTGCTAATGGTATTTATTTATTTATTTAATTTGTTAAAAGCTATTATTGTATGTATTGTCATGCTGCCTTGAGATAATGAATGAACAGAATCAATTTAGCAAAGGTTTAGCGCTCAATTCATGTGTTGATTTCCTTCAGTTTAAAAGCTTCAAAAATCCTGTTCTGTCTCGCAGTGTTCCGGAATTATGGGGCCAGGTGGCAACCCTAATCAAGATAGATAAAGAAAGAAAGAAAGAAATGTCTATGTATTGATTTATGTATTTATTTATTTAAGTATTTATTAATGTTTTACTTTTACCAAATATATAGGCTATTTTTCAGCATAGCTAATTCTCAGAAATGAATGTTCCTTTTTGTCCAGTTGGGACCACAAATAGCGTTACTCTCATCAACCAGTATCAAGAGAGGAACTGTACTTCCTTGTGCAAATAAGGCACCACAATGAGCGTTACACTGACAGGAAACCAAACATTTTCAGAGCTCAAGATCAGAATCTCAGAATGATGATGATGATGATGATGATGATGATGATGATGATGATGATGATGATGATGATGATGATGAAGAAGGACATAAGAAAACTCGGATGTCCTCTAATATACACTCCCTAGGGGCTTCAAAATGTATTTATTTATTTATTTATTTATTTATTTATTTATTTATTTATTTTTTTGCATTTTTTTGCATAGTCAATTTTAAAATATTAATAAATTGTTTAATATAAATGATATAGACATCAAAATAAGTGCATTCCCTAGTATATTTCCATGCTGCAATATGTTGGGAGAAAAATAAGGAGAAGGACATTTTTACCTTACTTTGGTGACTTATTTCTCTTAGTATGACAGGTATTGACTTTTTTTTCTACATTTCACCTGAGAGTGTTGGAAACTACAAATTAAAAGTGAAATGGTGCTTTTGACTGATTTAGTTTTGTTGCATCAATACCCTGAAAACACGTAAACTATCCTTGCTGTATAGAGAGTCTGGCAGTTCTCGCGCTTTACTGATAACTTGGTGTGAGGATCTACCGTTCCTCTCAATTGTATTGTTTACCCTCTTCAATGACAATGGTTCAGTGATCCAATGGTAGTACCTGAGCTGCTGCATTAGAACCAGTACACAGTGACAGTCCTTTACAGTACCATATCAATACCGTACATGGGCATGCTGTAATCATATTATTGTTGTTATTATTAGTATTAGGAGCAGGAACAGTAGTAGTTGGAAGTATTAGTATCAGTGTTATGCAGTAGAGTAACAATGCTATAAAACTATTTGATCTGCTTTGTTCAATTCGGATTCGGATTATTATTATAAATATATTATTATGCTGCAGTACAGTAATCACCCGCAGTACAACAACGGGCTGACTTCACTGTCCTCCGATTTCACTGTCAGGACCACTCTCTGGATAATATGTGTTTAAAATCAATTGTGTATTGAAATCCAAAAGTCTGTTCAGCCAATCAGAGTCATGCGCAGAAGAGCCTTATCCAATCAAAACTGCGTAACTCTAACCATATCAAGTTCAATCACTGGAAAGGTAAGAAAGAGACAAGAGGTCATTGCTGAGACCAGGTATACAGTGGCAGTACTGCTGATTCCTATTGCAATGTTGGCAGGGCTATTAGTATTGACTCAATAGAGCCTATGTTATGAGGTAGGGAAAAGCATGATAAATTGCAAAATGACTGCAGTTTACCTTGGTGAAGTTGTATTAATTCTTCAGGATAGCACATCACAACTGTATTATAAGTTCTGATTGTGGTGTTTTGCAAGATGCATTTTGATTTGTACTCTGCATTTATTAAAGAAGGTTAAACCGGTTTTAGTTATTAATCTGGCAGATTCCTTTATTCTTTCTGTAAAATGAAAAATACAAATAAAAAGTATTTCTTTCATTGGAAGTTCTGTACATTACAACATTCAGCATGTTTTATATGTATGATAATACAGAACCTGATTTAAACTGATTTCCCTCTGAAATAAAGCCATCAGAACACCTAATGATCTCCCAGGTATTTGTTTTGGTCACTGCTTTGGGTCTTGTCCTCAAGGTCAAAGTTCACTTAAGTTGCAAACTTGTCATGTTCTTTTCATTCAGGTAACAGTACATTTCCCATAAATATTCGGTGAGATTTCAACACTAATTTGGGATGAATAACATCAACCCATGCAACAAACAAACAAAAAAAAAACTTCAGAGAACACTTCCTTGAGTTTTCTGCAGTGCTGTGTAATAAAAGGTTGTGAAACTCATATGTTTATACTTAATGTTTTAATCATAGATATTGTTTCTCTTTAAAACTGACCAGGTACAATTATTAGTCTTGACGTGATCTGTAACAAGCTTTATAGTTAGGCATGGGATAGCTCATAGGACACCCACTACTGTTCAATGAATCAGAAACTGATTTGTTCAGTATTCCAGAATATACCTGTACTGGTATCAATTTGTGTTGAGTGCATTTACAGGACTACTCACTGTATTTACCATTACGGTTGACACATTTTATGAGGGAACAGCCCTATTAAAATTTACAGTCATGCCATTGGGAAACCTGCCAGGGCTGTCAGTCTAGCAGTCTACACTCAAAAATGACTGCAAGTTTACCAGTGGCAAACTGATATAAAGAGGGAATCTTCTCTTTCCTGGGGGCTTAAAGTGGATCATTTATTGAAAAAACTCATAGTTTTCCATATTCTCTCTATGCAACATTTATATACTGTAATTGGGCTTAACTGATTCAAGCACAACTTTGTGATGCTAGCTGTTAGGGATGTCACCAAAAACTGACCATCGACCTCAGAAACTGGTAGTCGACTAAATCACATGTTCCTATGTCAAAGCAGCAGCAGCAGCAACATTGTTGTGTGTGTGTGTGTGTGTGTGTGTGTGTGTGTGTGTGTGTGTGTGTGTGTGTGTGTGTGCGTGTGTGTGTTTATACTAGCAGTGAACTAGCAAGGTCACTATTATAATTGTATCCATCTGTTTGAATTAAACGGAAATTAATTGTGAAGAGTGGCATTTCACAAGGACAGAAGTGAAGTTGCAGTTGCATTCCATTACATAAAATTTACATTTTAGAACATTAATAAATATTTTTCAAAATTCCAAGCAGTTCTTAAAATGTAGTGCACAAACAGCAACGTTCTACAAAACTGTACGTAGAAATAGAGAACCAGACATTAGCAGATATATATATATATATATATATATATATATATATATATATATATATATATATATATATATATATATATATACAGTACTGTGCAAAAAGTTTTAGGCAGGTGTGAAAAATGCTGTAAAGTAAGAATGCTTTCAAAAATAGACATGTTAATAGATTATATTTATCAATTAACTAAATGCAAAGTGAGTGAACAGAAGAAAAATCTAAATCAAATCCATATTTGGTGTGACCACCCTTGCCTTCAAAACAGCATCAAGCATCAATTCTTCTAGGTACACTTGCACACAGTTTTTGAAGGAACTCGGCAGGTAGGTTGGCCCAAACATCTTGGAGAACTAACCACAGTTCTTCTGTGGATTTAGGCAGCCTCAGTTGCTTCTCTCTCTCTTCATGTAATCCCAGACAGACTCGATGATGTTGAGATCAGAGCTCTGTGGGGGCAATACCATCACTTCCAGGACTCCTTGTTCTTCTTTACGCTGAAGATAGTTCTTAATGACTTTCGCTGTATGTTTGGGGTCGTTGTCATGCTGCAGAATAAATTTGAGGCCAATCAGATGCCTCCCTGATGGTATTGCATGATAGATAAGTATCTGCCGTTACTTCTCAGCATTGAGGAGACCATTAATTCTGACCAAATCCCCAACTCCTTTTGCAGAAATGCAGCCCCAAACTTGCAAGGAACCTCCACCATGCTTCACTGTTGCCTGCAGACACTCATTCGTGTACCGCTCTCCAGCCCTTCGGGCTAACAAACTGCCTTCTGCTACAGCCAAATATTTCAAATTTTGACTCATCAGTCCAGAGCACCTGCTGCCATTTTTCTGCACCCCAGTTCCTGTGTTTTCTGCATAGTTGAGTCGCTTGGCCTTGTTTCCACGTCGGAGGTATGGCTTTTTGGCGCTAAGTCTTCCATGAAGGCCACTTCTGACCAGACTTCTCCGGACAGTAGATGGGTGTACCAGGGTCCCACTGTTTTCTGCCAGTTCTGAGCTGATGGCACTGCTGGACATCTTCCGATTGCGAAGGGAAGTAAGCATGATGTGTCTTTCATCTGCTGCAGTAAGTTTCCTTGGCCGACCACTGCGTCTACGGTCCTCAACGCTGCCCGTTTCTTTGTGCTTCTTCAAAAGAGCTTGGACAGCACATCTGGAAACCCCTGTCTGCCTTGAAATTTCTGCCTGGGAGAGACCTTGCTGATGCAGTATAACTACCTTGTGTCTTGTTGCTGTGCTCAGTCTTGCCATGGTGTATGACTTTTGACAGTAAACTGTCTTCAGCAACCTCACCTTGTTAGCTGAGTTTGGCTGTTCCTCACCCAGTTTTATTCCTCCTACACAGCTGTTTCTGTTTCAGTTAATGATTGTGTTTCAACCTACATATTGAATTGATGATCATTAGCACCTGTTTGGTATAATTGTTTAATCATACACCTGACTATATGCCTACAAAATCCCTGACTTTGTGCAAGTGTACCTAGAAGAATTGATGCTGTTTTGAAGGCAAAGGGTGGTCACACCAAATATGGATTTGATTTAGATTTTTCTTCTGTTCACTCACTTTGCATTTAGTTAATTGATAAATATAATCTATTAACATGTCTATTTTTGAAAGCATTCTTACTTTACAGCATTTTTTCACACCTGCCTAAAACTTTTGCACAGTACTGTATATATAAAATTAAAAGAGGCAAGTAGTCGACTATTTTTACCTTGACTATTCGACTGGTAAAAAAAAAAAGTAGTAGTTCTGCCCTACTAAGTATAGGAGACTTGATAGAAATACAGTGGGAGACTTGATACAAAGTAGTACAAAGTTAGTTTATCTACTAACATGTTTGTGCTGTTCCCAGATCATTTCTAACCGGGCAAATCAACAACCTGCTCTAAAATCATGTAATTGAACTAAATTAATTGATTGGACTCTGTTCAGGAGCAACACGTGTATCTGTAGAAACAGGAGAATAACCTTCATATCAGTAGCTCAGGTTAACAGGCTGATTAATACTTCAACACACATTCTTGTGAATTGAATAGCTGATAGAGAGTAATGGACAACGAGAGCTGTTTCAATGTTAAAGTGGGTGGAGGGAGTTCTGTTCAAACCTAGATGAGCAAGGGAGCAGGACAAACCCTATCTCTGCTTTGAATAAACAGAGTCGTATTAAAACAGGCTGCAAGGATAGAACTACCGTCTGTGCGATCTGCCTGAGATACACAGAGGCTTTGCGTGTTCAGGTGTCTTCTGTTTGTACACTCATTTTTGTGTACAAAGGGTCATAAAAGCTAGCTGGGCCCCTGACTGCAATGACAATAGTTACTTTTTTCTAGTACTTGCACGCTTACTGAAACAGGATATTATGTATGTGCCCGCCTAAGGCACAAGAACTGCTTCAATGTTATGAGGTTTCCATTAGTAGAATTTGTAATGAACCAATAGGAGGTGCAGGTGCGTGGCTAAGTATGTGAACTTGACTCCTGCACTGAATGCTCACCTGCCACAGGACTCCCCTGGGTCCAAAGCCCTCCAAAGTACAGACGGGGATTGCCGTAATCACACACAGGCAGTGAATTTTGTAGACATGGGTTTGCTGACATAAGGGGGTTAACAGTAGAATACGGGAGAAAATCTGTCCCAGCAGATGTCTGGGAGAAGGGTCCAAAAAAGTGAATACAGGAGAGTTGAGAGGTCTGACAGTCATAGTAAGTGTTTTGTTCATACAGTATTTACACACTAGCCTGTCACAAAACCAGTCTGTGCTTGATAGAGGCAACGGTTGCTATTCACAATACAGGAGATGAATATTTTATACCAACAGTTTTCCAGCTACTGTCACCACCTAGTGGTAAAAGTCATACATTGCAGTATTGTTCCTGGCAATAGTTGTTTCTTTATTGAAAGTTTAGGCCTATAAAAAAAAACCAAAAAAAAACAAACAGTATATATATATATATATATATATATATATATATATATATATATATATATATATATATATATATATATATATACAGTACTGTGCAAAAGTTTTAGGCAGGTGTGAAAAAATGCTGTAAAGTAAGAATGCTTTCAAAATAGACATGTTAATAGATTATATTTATCAATTAACTAAATGCAAAGTGAGTGAACAGAAGAAAAATCTACATCAAATCAATATTTGGTGTGACCACCTTTGCCTTCAAAACAGCATCAAGCATCAATTCTTCTAGGTACACTTGCACACAGTTTTTGAAGGAACTCGGCAGGTAGGTTGGCCCAAACATCTTGGAGAACTAACCACAGTTCTTCTGTGGATTTAGGCAGCCTCAGTTGCTTCTCTCTCTTCATGTAATCCCAGACAGACTCGATGATGTTGAGATCAGGGCTCTGTGGGGGCCATACCATCACTTCCAGGACTCCTTGTTCTTCTTTACGCTAAAGATAGTTCTTAATGACTTTCGCTGTATGTTTGGGGTCGTTGTCATGCTGCAGAATAAATTTGGGGCCAATCAGATGCCTCCCTGATGGTATTGCATGATGGATAAGTATCTGCCTGTACTTCTCAGCATTGAGGAGACCATTAATTCTGACCAAATCCCCAACTCCATTTGCAGAAATGCAGCCCCAAACTTGCAAGGAACCTCCACCATGCTTCACTGTTGCCTGCAGACACTCATTCGGTAGCGCTCTCCAGCCCTTCGGCTAACAAACTGCCTTCCGCTACAGCCAAATATTTCAAATTTTGACTCATCAGTCCAGAGCACCTGCTGCCATTTTTCTGCACCCCAGTTCCTGTGTTTTCTGCATAGTTGAGTCGCTGGCCTTGTTTCCACGCCGGAGGTATGGCTTTTGGCCACAAGTCTTCCATGAAGGCCACTTCTGACCAGGCTTCTCCGGACAGTAGATGGGTGTACCAGGGTCCCACTGTTTTCTGCCAGTTCTGAGCTGATGGCACTGCTGGACATCTTCCGATTGCGAAGGGAAGCAAGCATGATGTGTCTTTCATCTGCTGCAGTAAGTTTCCTTGGCCGACCACTGCGCTCACGGTCCTCAACGCTGCCCGTTTCTTTGTGCTTCTTCAAAAGAGCTTGGACAGCACATCTGGAAACCCTTGTCTGCCTTGAAATTTCTGCCTGGGAGAGACCTTGCTGATGCAGTATAACTACCTTGTGTCTTGTTGCTGTGCTCAGTCTTGCCATGGTGTATGACTTTTGACAGTAAACTGTCTTCAGCAACCTCACCTTGTTAGCTGAGTTTGGCTGTTCCTCACCCAGTTTTATTCCTCCTACACAGCTGTTTCTGTTTCAGTTAAATGATTGTGTTTCAACCTACATATTGAATTGATGATCATTAGCACCTGTTTGGTGTAATTGCTTAATCATACACCTGACTATATGCCTACAAAATCCCTGACTTTGTGCAAGTGTACCTAGAAGAATTGATGCTGTTTTGAAGGCAAAGGGTTGTCACACCAAATATGGATTTGATTTAGATTTTTCTTCCGTTCACTCACTTTGCATTTAGTTAATTGATAAATATAATCTACTAACATGTCTATTTTTGAAAGCATTCTTACTTTACAGCATTTTTTCATGCCTGCCTAAAACTTTTGCACAGTACTGTATATAATTTTTATTTTTAAAACAACGACAATTCACACAATAATTTAACTGTAACTAAGGAATACCTAGTTAGTTTTAAAATGTTTTTTTTTTCCTTTTAGATCTATTTTTATCAGTTACTCACCACTTAGTATGTACGCTAGTTGATATGCTTCCTGCAGCATCCTACTTACTGATCAGGGTGACTGAAGTTCAGTAGGAGATTGCCTGTGCCTCTTTCATCCCCTGAACCGAAGCAACCGATGTTACCCATCTACTGACCCCTGGAGGCAGTGACCAAGCTGAGGCAGTCTCTGCCTGGACCTGCTGGGTGCCTGACCTGTAGGGTTACTGATGCACAATCATTTCTAGTCAATATGCCTCCCTAACTGGCCAATGCAGCACTCCCCTTATAAAACTTTCCCATAGTAAAATCACAGCAACGTATAATAAAGCACAGTGAAAGCCTGGTAAAGCATTGTGTGGTAAGGATAGCGTCACAGCCCAGGTTGGTGGAAATCAAGAAGGAGACCCAGAGACAGAAGCTGCAGGTTAAAGCATGACCCCAACCCTAACCCTAACCCAACACTAACCCTAACCCTAACCCACATTCATTCTCAAAACGAATTCTAAACTAACACCCGTGATCACCCTTTTTATACACCTGTGGCTGGAGCCTAATTAAGCATTCCCTGCCACCCAATATTCCCCACACCTGTGCACCGGCAGTTTGGTAAGCATTGTAAAGAATAGCACTGTAGAGTAAGGCATATTAATACACATGGCGAACCAGGGTAAACTAAGGTAAATGCATAGTATTACCACGAGAAAAGCATTGGAAAACTGCAAAAATACAGTGCAAAAATACCGGGGTAAACTTTCATAAGGGTCCCCAGTCAGGTTTGGTGACTCTGTCAACAAGATTCATCGCATGGCTCACTCACCCTGCATGCTGTTAAAGTTTAGGTTTAGGGTTAAACTAGCATAATTCTGTTTGATCATCATTTTTACAGTCACAAGCTTAAATAAAGGACGCAAAGCCATACAAAACTTTTTATTTATTTCAACTCTTCTCCCTATTTGTTTTTAAACCTTTGTACTGTGTATTAGTGAGAATGTATATTACTTATTTCCATGTTGCCCACACATTTCTAATCAACAGGAATAGATTTTTATAGTATATAAATGCTGGGTTAAAAATAGCTCTTTTGTGCATTCATTGCGCAAGGAAGTCCATTAATGATAATTGTCTCCAAACCTTTTTTTATTTGTAAAGGGTGCTATTGTGACTTTAGTTCACCTTGTGTGCTTCAATTATATATTCTGACTCAACATAATGGATCTTACAGCTTGGCGTCTGCTTTCAATTTTGTTTTTAGAGCATGCTGGCCTCCCATGTGCTCTATCATAAGTCAATATGTGACATTCAAACTAAGGTTTTTAATCACGTACTTTTCTTTTATTAGATTGACATTTTCTCCACCCCTTCAGGGCCTTCTTTCCTGTTATTAACCAACCAGCTGCTTCCCCTAATGACTGGCATGCTTTGCAGCCACTGACATGATTTTACCCCAGAGCCATTGCTGTAATGAAGGGTGACTACCTGGGTGAGTACTTGAACAACCTGTAAGTAAGGCATACACAGTTTTAACTTTATTTAGCGTCTTTAACCAGATATCCGTTTTTAAAATGAAAATACATGCTATAACACACATTTCTTTCAAAACTGCACTACATAGTGAATGGAAGTACAAGACAGGTAATATGTATACAGTTATTGCATTATTGCAAATAATATTGAATTGGAGTAATATTCTGGCTCAAGACATTCAATAAAAATAACATTCAACCTGATATCACTTGCAAAATGTTAGAGAGAATAACAGATGGCTGTCATGTTTGTCTGTCAAGAAAAGCCTCTATATTTAATTGGGTATCTTTTAAATGTACACAGAGCTTTTATTTTACCATACAGAAAATGTAATATCTTCAGCCAAAAAAAAGGCAAAGTGGGCACTTGATTGAAGTCTATAAAATCAGAAGTGGTGTAGATAACTAAGGCACTACTTCAAATTTAGCACAGATAATAAAACTAGAAGGCATAAATGGAAGCTGAGTAAAAGTGTGTTTAGAACGAAGGTAGGAAGCACTTTTTTTACAGAGAGTTATAAATGCATGGAAGAGCCTTCTAGGTGACGTAGTAGGATTCAGTCCTGACCCTAAAATTGTGTGGTGGCTTTGTCAAGTGGAAGAGAATGTCCACTGGGGGATAGATTGAGGTCATCAGTGTCAACAAGGACAAGGGTTTACGTGATGGGAATTTTGCCAAAAATGAAATATTTACTCTGGAAGTTCTTTCATCTTTAGTGGAACTAGGGTATATTTGCAGACATTAACTTGTCTATTGCCACATGTAGGTCCACTTGTGCAATTTTGCCAGGTTATTTTTCCTATTTTGCATCCATTTTTTAATGTGTCTACTATCCTTAAGCAGTCTTGCAGATTTCAATTTGATCCCTAATGTTGAGGAATGAAGATGTTTAAATATGGCACGCACAAAAAAAATTACATAGCAAAATTGTAGATGTACAGTACATATGATCTGATACATATGGAAAAAGAAAAGAAGACTGTAAATATATTGCAGTTTCATTATTTGATAGTTTCATTACAGGATACATTTTCATAGCAAATATTACAATTTTTGTAGGTAAAATTCCCATCATTGGGACAACAGTATTTTTTGGTTTAAAAACCATTCTGCTTGATAGGAAGTCCATTGACATTAATGACAAAACAAACAGGTATAGAAAATTGACTACTCTATAAGGGAATACAGATTTAACATCTCTTTTGAAATCTTTTTTTTCTGTAGCTTTTCCTGTCATCACAAAAGTCACATTAGGCACTTTATTAATGTATTGATGATTGAGATATTGTCACGGTATTAAGCTAATTGAATCTGGCCTGAATCAGTAGAATATTGACTCCTTACTTCAGTCGTATTTGTGTGATCCTTCATTTAACATCTGCGTGTTGCTGAGATACCCTTTTTATTTTCAAATCTCACCCATATTTTGATATCCAGAAATAGAATTGTAGATGATGTGAACAATGCATTCAAAATATCTCTTTTATACTGCAAGGATATATAATGTATTTTTGCACCCATTAAAATAATGGCTCTTCTTTTATCACTCCGGTCGGATGTAATTGAGATTAGCTGTACTCTTTTTAAAAGCTGTGTTCTGATTTTATTAAATCCTTAGGGTTGATGTCCTAGTTTTTTTTTTCTTCTTCAATGTTTAGCACATAAATGCCATCTGCATTCGATTCAAAACAGAGAGTGTGTGCAAATTTGAAAATATCAGAGGAAAAAATTATAAAATATGTTTTATTTACAGTACAAAATGAGGTCAAAATGGGCAAACATTACATTCGGCATTTTAAATGCCAGATAAAACAGACATGTAATGAATATAGACTGCATCTTTCATTGGTTTTAACAATGAATCTTGTACCAGTCTTGGAAGTCACCATTGCAGAAAAATATTGTGTGGGTAAAATGAAGAATAAATGTCCAACCCAATTGTACATTGTTTTGTACCCTATTGTGTTATATATAAATGTTGTAGTTTTTTTATATCCTATTCATTAAAGTTAGCATGCTTTTAGCTTTTAGTGTTTTCTGACTCTGGAACATTTGGCTTCCTTTAATCTTCCTACTAATGGCTTTGTTAGCACTGAAAAAAATTGTAAGCAAAATGATATATGAATTATTTTTGTGGCAACCTTAACAAAACATATGAGTAAGATATTTCTGAAGAGTAAACCTTTTTTTAAAAACAGCTGTTTGAGGAATTTACATGAATACTTTATTAATGTCACAAGAGGCTTTTAATTATGTGAACTGGATGTTTCATTCAGCAAGGCTAATACTGATATCAAAACCTCCTGCATGTGCATGAAGCACAAAAATAGTCTCCTCCAAGCACTTCAGACAGGATGTACGGAAATAATCAACACGGACTGACGCAGAAGCAAGCGAGAACAGGCATTTGGTGACGCAAAATCGACGGACAGAATGGCAGGATTTATCTCAAGTAGGTTGAAGAAGTTGGAAGCCATCATATCAGATTATTAACAACAAACCCGTAGCTATTTTCAAAGTAAAAAGGAAGTACCATTATATCCTTAAAAAATGGTAGCTCTTATTTGGTATTGTGCAAAGGTTATGCAAAATGTTAGGTGCCTTGAAGCTGTAGTCGTCCTTAATATGGGCAACCTTTCTGGTAACAAAATCTGCCCTTTTCTGTACATATGGAGCCAGCTTTCAAATACAACCAACATTTCTAAAATGAAAGGTTGCTTCTTGCTTGTCTCATCCCTACAAGTGTCAATAACATCATTAGGATACCATTAAAGAGCAGCATGCTACTGAAATATGACAGGTATCTTAACTAATGTTTTCTAGTTTAGACTCACTTTCTACATCTGTTTCTGTCATAATATCCTGGTGACTTGTTGCCGGGGACAGGCTAATAGCACTGGTATACCAGCTAAACAGAAGAAAGAAGACATGCCTGAGAGCTATTTAAAGGGGTGCTTTGAACAGTCCCCTTGATTGGATAAAACAACGTGAATCTAAACAACAAATATTTTTGCTCTGACATACCAGTGTATTACCATGAAGAAACTATAGCAGAACCATTAACAGATCACAGCATTAGCAGCAATGGAAGCACAATGGGCTTGGAAACAATTGTGCACAAGAAATCCTGATGAAAATGAATACCATTGTGATCCCATTGGTATGTCAGTATATGAAGGTGATACCACTGCTGTGTTATTCTATCAATGGCTCTTACTATTGCAGCAGCTCTTGTGATACCATTGTGAGTTTATCTATTTATTCAAGCACCCTTCACAGCTCAGGCCGAATGAATGGGCTCCATGGCACCAGAAATAATTGGTCTTCTGTTCATTATTAATAGTTACATAAATATAGTATAATTAAATTCAGATTAACAGAGTTTTCCTTAAAAATTCTACCATCCCCCATCCCCCCCAAAGTCTTTTTACTCATATATATTTTTGTGTTTCTGAAATTATATTGCCACAATACTTCTTAATCATTTTTCTCAGTATTAGAATTATATATGCAAGGGAAATTTTAGGCTCCTTTGATGTAGTTCCAAATTCCAAAGAAATCACATGATGTGGTGACTTTTCACTTCTGTCAATGTGATTTCCTTTAAAATCAGGAACTTCCTAAAATGGCCCGGCATTCAACAGGCAAAGATAATGCCAGGGTGATTCTGATACAGAGACAAATTATTAGGGAAATGTTACTAAATCCAATTGAGGCAACGTAATGCCAGACATGGGCTATATTCTCTAAGGATCCCGGGACTAAAAAATGTGAAAGGGAATATTGCACTGTAAATGTTACAAAGCTACTAACTAGCAGCACAAAGGGTTCCCTAAGTTGTATTACTACTTTTTTTGTGACAGATAGAAAACTTTTGTGAGTTACATTCCATGTATAAATATATATATATATATATATATATATATATATATATATATATATATATATATATATATATATATATATATATATATAAAATGTCACACAAGAGCACTGTATTTTTTTTTAATTGACTGCCATTGAGAAATGGAAACAAACAGGTCAGTCAACAGGTTCAGCTATGCTTCATGGGGTTTCCATACGGGTAAATGTACACGTGAAATGGCAATGCGCGTGCACGTTTGGGAGAATTACTCGGGTAAATCAGGTTTGTTGCCAAAAAAAAACGACCAAAGAGAGGGATAGGGTAAATATCATTTACTTGTGTAAATGATGAAACACACAGGAAAATCCACGCCCAGTTTCACATGGAAACGCGCAATTCACGTGTAAATGTTAATGAGCGTGTTTATCCTTCACTATAAATATTGCAGGGGAGCAGGTCAGTTGTTTCTGTGGATTGCAAGACTGCAGAAAGTAGTAGCTGATGGGTGATTTTATGGTTAGCAGTGGTGTAGTTCACCTTAATGCTAATGCGGGCAGCTTTTTTTATTATTGTTTTTTTGCTGTGTCTGAACTGTCGTGTTGTATATCTCAGCGGGGCCTGGACAGGGTCCGGGGCCGCTGGAGCCTGCTTGGTCAGTAGCTTCAGATGGGGAGTGGCTGCGGGCGGCCTGCGCATTAGGAATGTCAGGCAGGGAGTCCTGGGACAGTATGTCTGGGGCACCTTGGGCCACTCGACACGGAGCTCTCTCTCCTGGCTCTCTCCAGACAAGCCTCTTTCAGCCTAGGCAGTTGTGCTTTATAAACCATTTACAAACTAAGGCGGCACACATACATTTTAATTTTTTTTATTTTTGCTGAAAGCCTGATAAAACTAAACAGTGACCCCACATTATATGACATTCATGGGATTCCAAATCATATCAAATAACAAGACACTGTACAGTTTCAATTAACAAATGTCACATCGGGTCCTAATCACAACACAGTCTGCACCAGAAGGACTTATCCTGTTGGAGTCCGAGTGGAAGCTGCACATTACTGATTTTATAATTACATTTCAAGACCTTAAAGAGCAGGCAACTTACATGTGTTACTCTCCCCTTAACTTTCTATGATGTTTGCAATCATACTGCCTCCGATTTTGATTTCCATTCGGATGACTTATCGCTTTGTGAATTTGAGTTACCCCTTAAACATTAAGGGGGTAACAGCAACACAGCTGCAGCAATCTGTTTAAATGGCTCAATCCTTGATACTCCTAAACACATGATACATGACCTGCACATGCATTTTCCCTGACATAACTGATTATCTTAAAAAACACCAGAAGGAATTTTCTGCATGATTGTCCAATATACATGAGACTGAATTAATCTAAATCTAAAAATTTACACTTCTACTGCTGCTTTGTGAAGTATCTCCATTAAATGGGCTACAAATTTAAAGTATTCTATTTTTATATAAAGGACACATACAGTATATAAGGAGTTTTGCTGTGTTGAAGTTTGTTTTTGAAATTCTGAAGACATGCATCTTGAACAACACATATGCAGATTTGTGGAATTATTAACAAATTGATGCTGGCCCTGTATTAATGCTCTTGTCAGTTGTGGAATAAATCATGCAACAGAGCTACTCAAAGAAATACAAGGGTTGGACAAGAATATGTATCACCTGCCATAACATTGTCAACAGGGTGTAGATGTGACAAACTTGCAAGATGTTTACATTTACCTGGAGTGATGCGAGAATTCCTGTCATATGTATCATATCTTACAAATGTGCTACATATTGTTATATTCCATTTTACTATCCCATTATACATGTTCTTAATCATAACGTATTACTGTTTTCACATGGATATTATGTTTAATAAGGCATCAGCATATTTGACCTTTGGGATAGTCTCTGAGGAAATTTGGGTAATGATAAAGTAAAAAATGGCTAATAGGGGAGCACTCTGGGTGTGCACCAGTCTTTTCTCTCACAGCCCCAGAGAGGAACAAAATGCTGGTGACAACTAAACATGTCAAATATCCATGAGTACAGAAACAGCTAGACATGATGAATAGGAACACTTAGAATGAGAAAACAAACAGATACATACAAATATGATGCAAATGTATGAGTTATAAAGTATTCCTTTAAGCTTCTCCTGCAAGTCTTGAGCACATTTACAGTATGGGTTTGACATCTGCAGCCAGTTCTCTAAACTCAGGAGAGGTGCATTAAACTTACTAGTACTCTGAAGCTTATAAAAAATATATCTACTGTATAGATGGTTCTGCTGTAAGTGAGGTTTGCGTAACAATAATAAAAGGTATGGGGAACAATAAAGAAGTGGCGTGCTTTTGCTATTAATACTTCAATGGGAACACTGAAAGGTGGGATTAATACTTGTATGGGTATTTTTATATCAACCACTGAAAAGGGATATTGGAAAGAGCAGGTAGTTGAAGTCCCCAAGTAGCTCACCTGGTAAAGAACCGACGGCGTAGTGTGCAGATAGGGGGAGCATCTTGCATTAAAGAGCCAACGGTGTGGTGTGCAGTTAGGGGGCGCATCTTGCATTAACAAACCGACGGTGAGGTGTGCAGTTAGGGGGAGCATCTTGCATTAACAAACCGACGGTGTGGTGTGCAGTTAGGGGGCGCATCTTGCATTAACAAACCGACGGTGTGGTGTGCAGTTAGGGGGAGCATCTTGCATTAACAAACCGACGGTGTGGTGTGCAGTTAGGGGGCGCATCTTGCATTAACAAACCGACTGTGAGGTGTGCAGTTAGGGGGCGCATCTTGCATTAACAAACCGACGGTGTGGTGTGCAGTTAGGGGGCGCATCTTGCATTAACAAACCGACGGTGTGGTGTGCAGTTAGAGGGCGCATCTTGCATTAACAAACCGACGGTGTGGTGTGCAGTTAGGGGGCGCATCTTGCATTAACAAACCGACGGTGTGGTGTGCAGTTAGAGAGGTGCATCTTGCATTGGATCTGAAGTTCCATGATTTACAGAATCTAAATTGTTAGGAGTGTTTCTCCTCATCGTGCTAATGTGGACCCTAATCGCTAGGTGGCTGGTGAGCTCAAGCAGGCACCTACAAGGCTGGCCTTTGCCCTTCAGAGGCCAGTAACTCGCCAACATCCACTCTCAAGCTCCTGGGTGTAAAGAGGCAGTTGGCTTGGCAGAGAGATTGGAGGACTCCCAGTGGCAACATTCAGGTAAAAATTGGGGAGACAAATGGGGTAAAATAATTGGCAGCTAAAAAAAAATATATATTAATAATAATTATGGCCCACTATCCTATATCCTTATAGAGGTTTTAAAAAAAACATAAAAATAAAAAAGCAGAGGAGTGAATATAGGAAGGCTTCTTTAATAGCTTAACCTTTTTCCTCCAGGGGACCTGAAATATAGGGAAACACATAACCTCAATTTCCAGGGTACAGCCCTATCCCTGGTGATAAACTCTATATACGTAATAAATAAATAAATTTTGGGACGACTGTTATTTGTCTGCTGACATTGTGCTCGACAGAGAAGGCGGCCAATTTAAAGCCAACAGCGCCCTCTAGAAAACTTGGCAAGAGTGTGAATAGTGAACAGACTTACTAGATATTGCAGCTGCACATGGTACAGCACAGAGAAAACACTGGGAAAACCATCTTGGAATAGTTCAAGTCTGACACATTCACAATTACTGGAATCTTAACCCTATTCACTCCTAGCCAACATATTTCACATTGGCTTCCAGCCCGACAAAACACATATGCATTTGTGCTACGAAGATACTGGAAATTAATGTTGGAGCAGAGACATACTAAGGTGCCAAAAGCTTTTTCCAAGCTTTTTGCAAAACCTAATCAAAATACACATTTGGCAGGTGAACCCTGTCATACAGGTTAAAACTCCTGGAAAGGTGCACCCAACCAAAATGGAGTTCTGTAGCCATATTAGTGCTACCTTGCCTCTTTCAAAACAACTATTGCAGTGACAGCAGCTTCCAAGGAAAATCAAGATCAACGGTCAATTTGAAGCGCTGGAAAGGTTAACAGAGGGACGAGATGTTATGGCATTTCTTCCTATAGGTACACTGCAACTGCTAATTACTGTAGATAGTTTGATAGTATCTATAGTTAGGTGTAAGAGAAAATGAATTGTGTTAGCTGAAATTAAATACCCCAGATGTATTGTATTTTTTAGGATAGAATTCTTGTTTAGTTGTGTTTCATCCGACTAGGATTAGCAAGTTCATATGCTTCGTATCCTGCTATTCTTCTCTGCTGATACCACACTTCGTTCCTGCAGTCGTTAGGTTTATAGACCCCTGAAGAGCTGCTGAATTGTCTGGAACCCAGTCTGTCCTTCGAGGATTTCAGGAAAGCCCTTCCCTTCTGAAAAGAATGCATTTTCATCTCAGGAATGGTGGTTAATGCTGGCTGACCCTCTGGTGACCTGCAATTACAAAGCCAGTTTCAGTGCATTTCTAGTGGTTTAGTGAAAAGACAAAACTGCTGGGTAATTAGCAAACAAAGCTGTCACGGTTAAAGCCAGCATTTCATTGCATACTCCCGTGTCGCTTTTGTAGAAGGTTTTGATTCAAACCAAGTTCAGGTGTGAGGTTTCTGTGTCAAAGTTGTTCTGAAGTTTTTGTTGAGGTTTTAAAGGCTAGACCTGATTTAGCATCAGTTACCAAACAAATGATAAGAAATCATATTTAATGAAAATGTTAGTAACATTCACCCAACATCACAGCTGTAAATACAATATTAAGAGCTCTTAGTATCATGAAAACAAAGATCATGTGCTAGCATACGTAATATGCAGTAATTAAATTGTGTTCCACATGTTCAGTCAGAAATTCTAACATCTTATTTTCTGGACCCTCTTACACCTCTGACCACAAAAAAGTTAAATGCGTGTTCACAAGACTGTATGAACCACAAACTTGTTTATGAACACATTCATATGGCTGAAAACACGCTTGTCACTCACCTGGCTTTGGCAATTTTGTGTTCACAGTTTGCAACAGTCTGGTTAACCTAGGAAACAAGAGAATTGTGACAATTATTAATTATTAGAAAGTGATTCAGTACCATCAGCTCAACTGGAGCTCAGACAGCATCTTTCAACAACAAAACAAGACATGGATAGTTCAGCAATATCGATCCATTCGGATAGCAGGAACTGTCCAGATGAATTATAAGATAATCTAACAAGTAAATGTTTCATAAACTTTTTTTTTTTCTCTCATTACTGTATATATATGATTCCTAATTTTTCCCCAGCAGAAGGGGATGAATCATTACAAGTTCAAAGAAAATCTAGGTTTTAAAGTGTTGTTTTAAAGAAAATAATGATAAAAATCATTTTCTAATAGTGATAGTGCCCTCTCGATGAAGGCTCTACCGTGTGGTAGTTGACCTTGACTTAGTACCCTCACCTTTGGCTTCGGCTTGGGACGCATAACTCCTGTTGGGGTCAACTACCAAGATTCATTATTGTTGTCCTTTGAAACTTAAAGAGCAACTTTTTCTGGGTCTGAACGTATCCCAAAAAAGCCTCTCAAACATGTCTTCTCTCCAAGTTCCGCTCGTATACCCGATAATAAACAATAACCTGCAGCACTGACAGTGCTCAAATTCTTTATGTTTTTTTTTAAAATGTTGACCTGGTATAGTTACGTGTCTATTGCAGTTTATTATTTTGAAAACGCTTTAAAATTGATCATAAAAGGATGCTCGGGTACAACAGCACCCCATTTGTCTTGCTTCAACCGCTTCCATCTTTGCATGTGTTGCTTTGAAAATGGCGTAATAGGAACAATTCCTGGACCTCTTATGCCAATGACGTGCGTCAATGAGAAAGCCCTTTAAAATTGTGCCAAGCTTCAAAAGCGGCCTGTTGTAAAAGGGCACTCAAGAACAGAGAGCGTCATTAGATCATTAGTATAAAATTGTGAATTGAATGAAGGTTTCCCTGTGAATAACAAATAAGAGCTTATCCACAATGACCGTACCTTCAGCTGATAGCACAGGGTACAGTAATAATGAAGCGAGGAGGCTTCTGTTGTCTTGCGTGAGGTTTGGAGAAAAGGATCTGCTGTTTAAAAAGGATCAAAACTAAATGAGGAAGAAAAAGTTCAAAAGATATAGCTAATTAGTTTAATTGAAGCACGGTACTGTAGTACTGTAATGAGGACCTTTTATTTATGGCACCATTAGCTAGTTCTGTAAAGCAGCAACATAATCATTGTATTTTACATTGAAATGTGCTGGATGGCTCTACACTCACTAACTATTTATTAAGACCCCACCCTCCCCTCCACATCTGCATTGGACCCTCTACACTAACATGTATGTAATGACCAGAATGTGTCCTTTAAGAAAGAAAGAAAGAAAGAAAGAAAGAAGCATGGACTATGTTACCTAGTTGTACAGTATTTGGGTGGAAATCTCAATATGCACATACACTTGGCATCTGGTAGACTCCAAATACTCACAGTGTGTTTTTTGCAGTCACGATGTCTGGAAGCACTTTGATAGTATTCCAGATGCCTCTCAGCCAGGGCTATCCTCTGTAAAAGGTTCTCTATAAAGTGCTGAAGCCGGGCTTTCCCACAGACTTCATGCTGAACCGTGGCCTCCAGAAAGTGATGAATACTGATTACTTCCCTAGAAACAATTAACAATATGAAAATGTGGAAAAAGAACAGGAGAATAAATGGGAAATGAATGACTGCAGTTCATTTAGCATGTTCTAGAAATGCTGGGGCAATGAATGAAATAATTACCTTCCATTAGTATATTTGTCACACTGGTTACAACAGAGACACTTTTCTTTTTGCTTGAAGTCCCCCCCACATGACGGAAGGGAGTCATGGACACGTGTAATGTTAAGCTGGCACATTTAAGTGTCTATTGTGGTTTGCGGAAAGTGGTTACTAGGCAGTTTCCGGACCACTTCTCACAAATGGTAAACAGCTCTACTTGCTGTGGAGTCCTGCACTCAACTCCTCTACGTGGCAGTGATTTAAGTGCTGTTGCAGGTTGAGGCAGCACACACCCATATTTCTATTCATGCAACATTTAATTTGGTTTGTAGATGGTGATAAAGCAACATTGCAAAAGCAAGATGCGAAATAGTAAAATATCTCAACAGCTTTGCATGTTGAGATATAATCTTTAACCTGGCACAGCTATGTCGCGGATTGCAAGATCCAGAAACTGCAGTCTGTTCAATTGATCTAGACAGTGACGGATCTAAATACCGTCACTGTTTAAATACCAAATTAGGACCAAACCTGGCATTTGACTTACTTTTGAAGATGAAAATACACAGATGAGACACACAGAGTTAGAGGATTTAAAAGATGGAGGTATTTCAATCCCACTGCCTATTAAAATGGATACTCACCGTTCCTTCCTCTCCAGCTCTCGTTCAGACTCAGTAAGCTGCTGCCGTAGAGCCGCGATGACCTCGACAGCCGTGTCCACCTGTCTGCTCAGGGCCCTCTCTCGTGCCAGGACCTCCCTCTTCTCCCGAGACAGGTGTACAAACTCAGCCTGGGTATTCACCAGCTCCGTGTTCTTCTGTGCCAACTCGCTGGTCACCTTCTCCAGCCTCTTCTCTATTGTGCACTCCGCCGCCTTCATCATCTCATCAAGCCTTTCCCGCACATGGCTCTCGATTGGGATTGTCAGAGCCGATTGGCTGCCTGCAGGCACCAACCTGCATGATCCAGTTTTGAGGCGCTCAGGCGGTCTCTTATACGCGAGGGTTTGTGGTTTGTCCCTTTCTGTATCCTTGAACTTTTTGTCTGCCAGGTCTTGAAACTGGAGTGGATAGCGTTTTTTGCAGTTTTCAGTGCTGCTGGCGTTTATGGTTTTCTCCAGCAGGTAGTCAAGTGGTTTACATGCAGAGGCTAGACTGTACTTGGTGATGTTGTGCATGGTTTCATAGGTATGGCTGTACTCCAAGTGTGCCCTCAAAGATGACAGGCTTCTGAACCTCTTCTGCTCCCCACATCGCGGGCAGCGGAATGGCATCTGCTGGCGGGCACTGCTGTTTTCCAGTGACTCGTTGCAAAGTGTCTCCTTCCTTTCATATAACTTCTGCTGCATTTCATTAAAAGCCTGAAATATGATGTTGTACAGAGTAACCTGAGAAAATTGAGCAGGATTTGTTTTCAGAATGTAGACTAAGTCTGTTCTCCAAAGCGCAACTAAAGAAAACATTTTAAAATGTACGTTAAGAGAGCAGCTAGGTATGGAGTATAGATATCTTAGTATCATTTTCTGTTTCTGTTTTTTTGGCATTCACATCCTGAACACTTTTAAAAAAGCGTATTCAACCAGTTTGTCTCACAGTATTATGTTGAACATTGTACATAACAAAACAAAGTGTGATATAATTACAGAAAGAACATTAAGCTAGATATTTAGTTGCAGAGAAGGCCCAAGAAAATGATGCTTTCAGGAAGTGAAATATTAAAAGTTTCTGTATTACTATAAAAAGTAAATGCTCTCCTGACTGGCTATACTCGGAGCTGGAAGTTAAAGGGATTTATTTATATCAATTACATTTTCTTAACATTTCATTTCTTACCTGTTTAATATCATATAAACTGTAGTTTCTGCTTATATTATTTCATGCCATGCTTACTATCCATTCCAGCAAACGCTGCTTCAGAGAAGACATATTCTGAGGAAGTGTGGCAGGGAAGCATATCAGTTTTGCACAGGATTAAGAGTACAATTTGTCATCGGTGGGCTGCAGTGCACGGCGCAACACTAATATGCTTCCCCAACTCCTTTCAGCTTTGAGGAGTCTTTTTGGAAGCAATGTTTGCTTGCATAATTAGTAACCTACACATGGCAACCAATTATCTTAGCAGAAACATCAATATAGAATAATTCTTTCACACATAAAATATTTAAAAAAATATATATCAGGAAAATGTACTGTTTTCAAGCACATTCTGCCCTGAGAAAGGTACTGTATGAACCATACCAAAATGTCAGGCTGCTGGTTCTTTTCAGCAAAAAGAAACTGCAAAGTATCCTCTGTAAATGATTAAGACAAATATACAGTTAATGAATCATCACAAAGAGTATGAATCAAGATTTAAATACATTCTTATGTCCTGTAGTCTTTTTTCATCATCATAACAGTGGGACCAGTGATAATGTTACAGCTACGACGTTAATATTATACTAAATATAAACTTGGATTGTAATATCACATTCAGAGAAGCAGTGTAGAACTAAAGGGGGCAAGGCATGACAAATGAAAAAGCATTCAACACTAAAAAAAATACACTATGTTAAATCTGCCTCTTGTGCAATTCTTGCACTGATAATTACAAATACACTGTTCTTTTTTCCAGCAAAAAAGATAAAATATTAGCAATATATAACAGAATAGTTCTCTACCAATGCAAAATACACATTCAGATTTCAATGAATGCATTAAAAAATCAAATATCGATAAGAACAGTGCTAAAGAAGCAGGACTGCAAAATAACGATGCTGCCCCAATCTGAATGTAACGTGGTATCCCATTTTTGTGCTGTATGAACCTGTAACTACAGCCAGACTATCGTCCTACTGTGCTAGATTAGGATATACGCTGCACTAAATCTGCAGTCTAGTGAATCAGCACGTTAGAATTCCCTGCAAAAAAAAAAGGATGCAAGACCATGTAAATGATACAACCCACATTAAATCAAATGGAGACTGTTCAGACTGTACAGCTTATACCTTTATATGCATTTTTGGAAAGGTTTTTCTTTTGGTGGGATTGATTATAGACCGGGCTTGATTTACCTACAAAAAATGTCGCAGATATTAAAACAAATTAAATGCTCCTACTATTAACGAATGGTTTTACTGTTTGCGGACAACAAACCACGGATCACCGATAGGTAACATTTTACACAAACAATACAAGCCGCATAAATGCGAGTTGCTTGATGCAAATCAAACCTTTGATCTCCGTACAATTGATAATTCTAACCTTGACATTATTTTCAAACGAATGCAATACCCATTGCAATATGCAGGTCGGTTGAACTACTGTATTTTACAAACAATTTTACCTGTGTGCTTGGAGTGTCATTAGTTGTGTAGTTAGTCTGCCAGGTGTACTGTAATACCGCCCCTGCTGTCTTGTTTGGCAATCCATTAAGCCAATGGGTGCGCTCTCGTGTACCAAAGCAAGCTGCGCGGGGCTGCTCTCCGTTTGACATCACACGCAGAAACGCCTTCCCAGAGCTTGCTATGGAATATGGAAGGCCATGTGGGTCAAAAATGCGTGCCGTTAAGTACACGTTTCAAATAAATTATTACGCATAGTATGGAAGGCCATCTGAGTCAAAAACGCATTGTGTAGTATACGTTTCAAATATTTGCTACACGTACTCATTTGTACCAATCAAATCACAAAAATGACTACGTGTACCAATTTTAATTGGTACGTGTTCTAAAAAAATGACGAGATACGTATTTCCTACATTAGTGGCTTGTCATGAAAACGTATTCGCGTGTAATCGCTTCTTATGCACAACGTAATTGGCACAGTAGCCAGTAACCTTTGGTGTATCAAAATTTAGACAAGACGACATCGATTTAAAATAGAGATTTTGTTTAACTTTATTGTAACAGTATACATATCATGGATTAGTACATTATGTTTAATTTACTATTAATTAGTATTTTATATCGATTAATTCATGTATTTATGTAACACTTTAAAATAAGTGTCTGTAATTCATGATGAATTACGTATAATCTAATTTATCAGCATGATAAGATAGGAATTCATGATGAATACACTTCTAATTCTAAATTTAATTCCGTGTCTGCAATTCATCATGAATTACATATGAACAGACATTTATTTAATATAGCGTTGACAAGACTGTTCACCCTTCTTTGCATAAACATAATATGTCGTTCCCCTCCACTAACAAGGGGGCAGCAGTAGTTTAAGTAGTTATTTGAATTACGATTGGCAGGTCACTCGTGATCTCTGCATCGTCTCTTTGGTTCACAGCAGCAGCCAGCTTCCCGCTACTTTTCAAAGCTGCGCTGGGCTGTGCTGGATCTGCACAGATTTTTGAGGGTGGAGCTTCGTGACGTCACGCAGCATCCCTCGCAGAACGCGATTCTGTGCAGAGCTGCGGAAATCTGTGCTGCAAGAACGCAACCAATCAATCCTGTCCCACAGACCTAGGTTACGTAACACAAACAAATCAATTTACAAGTGGACACGCCTTTTAAAGAAGCATGCAAGACGGGTTAGTGCTGCTGTTTACTTAGAGCGACAAGTGGAGATTACAGCCTATGCAACATACGAACAACACAATGTTACATTTTACACTAAAAACAAACAAACAAAAAATACTGAATTCAGGTATTTCTTCTGTTACAGGCTGAGAACATTTCTGAGATATTTAAAAAATAAAAATAAAAAGCTTTGTTGATTAATTTTACTATTGCCTGCCTCTGGACCAACTTTCTGCCACAGCACTCCCTGAAAACATGGCAAATTTGCACAGTGATTTTTCAGTTTTACTATGCTTTCCCCATTCATTTTCAATAGTTTATATAATGGTTTTTCCTTTTTTAAAGCTGTACCTTTCACATGCTTTATTACACTTCGGCATGCTAAACATTTCTTTAAGGGTAATTAAACTTTGTCATAGGTTTGAAGAGTCCTATATGCCACTAAGACAATATTTCAGCAGGAGGGTGTTAGAAATAACTTCTCTAAGCTGTTAGTTATAGTCTAACTGGAGATTTTGAAAAACATACATAAATGGTCTATCGCGGTATTGTACTGATAGTGATACATTATTATTACCTGAAATACAGACATTACAAAAAGGTAATTTCCTCTTATTGAAACTTGACTCAGTCTACTCTAGAACAGGTGGGATGGTTAACTCTAGTCAAATACTGTTACAGTTTGGTACTATCGTACACATCTTAGTCGCGTCCCCTCTAGATCCTCTAATACTAGAGGTTGTCCTAATTGACCTTGACTTTTAAACCAGCTCTTATTTTTGTACCCTATTCAATTTTCTATGGAATGCCCTAGAAGATACCCTAGGGGACAATCCTATATAGGGGTGGCCAGTCCTGGTCCCAGAGAGCCACAGGGTATTCTGGTTTCTGTTCCACCTGAGTTCTCAATTACTTAATTGAACCAATTGGTCAACACTAACATGTTTCCTAGGTCTTTGGCCACTGAGGATTTAATGAGACCCAGAAAACTTGCAGGATTATGGCTCTCCAAGACCAGAATTGACCACCTCTGCCATAGCGTATCCCATTCTAAAGGGCAGGGTATCCTGTAGTACAGGTGAGTCCTATAGCACACATTAAAAGGACAGTGATATTTTGATGTCCTATATGACATCAAAAAGGGCAGCTGGAGTATCCTATAGTACATCTTAAAGATGAAACCTATAGGTCAAATTCAAAGGACAGTGGCATAGTACATCATAAAGGGAACAAACTGACATTGACATATAATCCATCAGGGTGAAAATGTATTCTCTGAACACATTTATTTAAAGTACAGCAATCCATAATTATCCTTAACAACTTCTTCCTGTCTATTATATCCAAACCACCCCTCTCTTTTACTCGCAGTAGATTTTAAAATATCTTCTAATAGCCCTCTCCCCAAACCCTAGCCATTTACGTGTTATCTTTTTTCACTGTTATATAAAAAACTGCACTACAATTATAAAGTATTCTATTTCCTCTCTGTCTGCCGCTTCTTACCTTTGCTCCCTATACGAGTCGGAACCAGATTAAATTAACCTATATTCCCAGTCTTTCTAGGTCAGTAAACAAACTAAAAATCTCAAAGCTCATATTCATCATAGACTTTGAGTAGCCAGACTGAATTGCTTTTAATGCTAATAGTGAACCAGAGCAGGCAAGGGACCGAATTGGTTTAACATCTAAAATCCAATTATGGCCGTTAATTCTGCTGTTACGACAGTCAAATTGTTCTACAGGCTTTTAACCCCCAAAGTCAGAAAGCTGCTGCTGGTTTTCCATTATCTAACAGCTTTGATCCATCATTATATATAGGACATTGCTGACTCCACACAGAAGAATATTTATGTATTCTGCTTTTTAAAACTTCAGGATTATTTACTTTCTGAAGAGCACAGGTTCATAAGAGGGAGGTCATGCTTGACTAACCTACTTTACTTTTTTGAGTATGTTACAGCAAATGTAGATGATGGTAATGCTTCTGATAAAATATATCTTGATTTTCAAAAAGCCTCTGACATATGAAAGACTTGTAAGTAAATTAAAATCATCATTTTTTTTAAATAGTTATAAATGCATGGAATAGCCTACCAGGTGAAATAGTAGGATCTAAAAACACTGGGGACATTAAAAAATCGACTAGATTATGTGCTTTAAATTAGTTTTAAATGAAGGGAAATGGTGTGCTAACAAGGAACGAGTCTTGATGGGCCGAGCGCCTTTTCTCGTTCTCAAGCTTTTGTTATGTTCTTACACTCATCCTATAACAAATTTAGCTAAAATAATATCTGATTTTACAAGACTTTACACTACACCCTTTAATCAATTTTGCACTCTCCACCTTAAAAAAGCAATATCGCCACATACACAGTGTAACTACCTGTAATTTATAATACGTTTTTGAATTCTTCCAGATATTATGTGGATTACACACATTTGTCATTCTTAAATTTTATATTTTCAGCTAGCTCATTACCACAAACCCCTTGTATCTTTCTACCACTTGCAGTACATCCAAAGCAATATCTTTTTTTCTACCACCCAGCAAATTCAACAAATTTCGAATTCCTCTCCGTGTATATTCCTTCATGGTCCCAGTTAATAAATGTGGACGAAACCATTACACGCGGGAGGGGATGGGACAGCCGTCTAAAAAGTCTGTCGATTACAATCAAAAACGCATTTTTGGAAATAATAAACATATAGTCTGATATACAATAATCGTAAACTCTACTTATTAAAATATGTGTACCTTTCTAAACGCCTGGTTCTAGTTTTAGGTCGCAAAATTTAAATTTTAAAAGTGGTGACTGCCTATTGTTTACTCGCCGGCGAATTTTGACCATTTGAATGCAGTCAGGTTGATAACGATAGCGACGCCCTTTGCAGAGATTGTTTGGATGAGATTTATCATTGGGTGAAAAATGGCGAAGAAGCAGCATCCGCGGGACTTTCAAAATTTCAAGAGAAATGAAAGGAGCAGAGCTACGGTTTCGGGTTGCTCTTCGCTCGGCATGGAGATTAAGAGAAAGAAAATCAGGGAGAGCACCTACTTCCTAGAACAAGAGGTAACATCAAGCGAAAGTACTGGTAGTAGCAGATACGAAACACCAGTGGGTGATTTGTAGTAATACTATAAGAATCAGACAGAGACACTGGAAAAACTTACTGATGACGTATAATAAACCTGTTTAGTTTTATCTGGTTTTAGTATTATATTAGTATCGTATGCAATGTTGCTTCAGACAGTCTCAACAGACTGTGGTATAGGTAGTTACAGCCAGACAGTTATTGTCATGCAATCATTTGCAAATGACTGTCGTGATGTCTATAGATGAAATCAACAAAACGAGAGTGATGTCACATAATCATTCCGTGCTGTGTTCAACTTCCAATTGCAAGTGGAAGTGATTCAAAAATGATTTGTTCTGAATTGCAACGCATTTGTCAGAGTAAGTCTGAAAGTGAGCAAAAAGATAGAAGTGAGATTACGTCACAAACACAAGAGGTTGAATAAAAATCATTCATTTAAACAGGTTTAGTTAAATACTAAAAAGACAACATAATGCTGTCAAAGAGATGAAAACACACTACTGTGGTGGTTTTTTTTTCTGCTCCCCGCCCCCTAATTTTTATTTATTTATTTATTAGTGGGGCTTGCGAAGCAAGAGTCCCCACTTTAAATCTTCGACATACTTCTTCTTATTCTATATACATTCTAAAGCTCCCCATTGTTTAAAAACTCCCAGACTTCCAACATTCTGTTTACTGTAAACGATGTAACTTTTGACACAAATCAGCTACTTTGACCACTTTCCCAACAAGTAAGACAAAAAAGTTAGAGCATATGCCTCTACTACTCAGCTATTCAAATCTGAAATCAAAACAGGAATGGTGTCTACCAATCAAGAGGTACAGCTGTTTTAGTAACCGCATCAACTTCTTTCAGTTGGCGACCTCCCACTGTTGAATTAACTGTCATAGAACTTTGAAAAATTTCAAATTCTAGCACATTCTAAGCATGAGATAATTAATAAACAATGTGACTTTTGACACAAATCAGCTACTTTGACCACTTTCCCAATGAAGCAAGCCCCACAACTTTACTTGTAAAGTTACCAGCTAGTTTATTTATTTATTTATTTATTGCATTTTTTACCTTATACTAAGACAACCATTTGTCTTTTCTGTTTGAATCCTTAAATGGGATAAATCAAAAGATCCATATTTTGGAGGTCAGTAAGCCAAATGAACTCCAGAGCCACCTCTTGAGTAACAACGCCTTCAGAAGACAAAATTGCCTTTATTTGAGCACCATCATAATTTTTGATGACCTTGTATTTCTGTACGTTAGTGATATTCTCTTGTAAGTCACATTTTAACTGCCCCACTCCACCCACTGTGTTTCCACTATCAATATATCAGTTATAGTGACTTGGACAAGAGGTCTTGTCATTTTACTGCCTCTCTAGGAGTCAATGATGAGACATATTGTTAAACATAAAGGTTGTAAAAGAGGGCAACCTACAGTATGGTCTCTTTGAAAAATACACTGACTCTGTGGCCACGTAGAGTCATGCTTTGATCTTGTTGAAATCTTGTGAGACGTTGGAGCCAATCGGGTTTAATGGAGGTTGGTTTCAAATACAGATACACAAGGTTACTGAATTCCAGCCTTTGAGAATTATTTTCCATTTTTAGCAAATACCTAAAACAAAGTATTACCCTTAATCATCTTTCTTACAATGTTTTTTGCTGTATAGTTCACTTAATTTGCTATAACCCGTACTATATGTGTGGTCAAGTATTCATTCTAGTTTAGTATAAACAAAACTGGTAGGATGCACCCATTTATTGAAGTGCTGCACATTTTGAATTGTTGATGGACTGAGCGTTTACCTTGAAGTTGCAATAAAATAACTCCTATATTCTAAATAGGACTGCAATATCCAGGAGAAAATCGACTTTGAGATCCGAATGCGGGACGGAGCCCACAAGCTCCTTGCAGCCAGCACCCAGAGAGATCAGGTTTTAAACGCTTCTAAAAACCTGATGACCTGTAACATGCGCATTATGGCCTACATGACAGAGCTACAGAAAAAGAAGGAGGAACAGATCATGAACAGAATAGCAAGAAGGTGAGACTGGTTTGCTGGATGTGGTTATGCTGTATTAAATTGTGATTGTATGGCCACCATGGTCAGCCTGAACAGCACTTATTCAACGTTCCTTTGGGAGAATGCACAGCTTCCTGAACCTAAGTGCATATAAAACTAAATTATGGAAGGTTGTGGTAAATGACACAATTCAATTATTTGTGTCCTGTTGAACATGATTGTAGTTTAAAGATATCTTTAGAAAAAAACAAACCTACATTTGCTCCATTCTGCAGGTCTTCTGATGTAGGGGCGAAGGAGCGCACAGCATGCAAGGGGAAAGTTGCATTATCAGGTAATGTCACAGAATACACGCCACAGCTGACAAAAAATGTTTTCTAGGTAACTGAGCGGAAATGTATTATCTATGTCAAAATTGAATGTATTGTAGGTCAATACTAAAACAGTTTACATTTTAAGAAAGATTTCAATTTATCTGATCAAAGTCTGTCATTGTTTAAATAAGTCTCCCCGTCGATATTTTTAAAGACAAAAATGTATTGTTAAAGTAGATGTTTGATTCTGAGAACCTTGACACAAAGAGCCCATTTTATTGATCAACAGTGGTATTTAGATCAGCGACTGTTAAGATCAATAGCTCCCAGAAAAGTAGATTTTTCCTAAACTGTTTAATCCTATTGGAGAAACTAGAATTTGAAAGGTAAAGACGTGTAAAAAAAACAAAACAAAAATAAACCAATGGACTTTTAAAATTGTATTCGCTTAATTTTTATTTTTGAAATGATACAGTATCTGACAGAGACTGTGTTCAAACAAGGCTTACTTACCGGTATTATGAAAAATGATTTGACAGGTAAGAAGGGCTGTAAACTACCACAACCCCTCTTAAACCCACCTTCCACTAGATACTGGATACTTGCTGCTGTCAACAACTGTTTAAAGATCAGGTTTCTGTACCTGCATTTGGCTAAATACACACATGTTGGCAAGACTATTGTTATAAGCAAACTATCAGTTTTTCAAAGCGTTGTAATCTTTTAAAACTTATTTTCCTAGACCTTCGGATACCATTAATGTGGAAGGATTCTGGCCACTTCAACAACAAAGGAAGTATGTACCAAAGCTAACACTAAACTAGATATTGATCCATAAATATAAAACATAACAGTACTGAAGTGAGAAATACTAAAAGAAACTATAAAAATTCAGTGATAAATGGTTTGACTAGAAGTCTTTTTCAGACAGTCAAAATGGCTGCCATTGAGTTTTAGTTCCTTAAGTATTTCCAATAATATAGTAGACACATGCTTGTGGTTATTTGGTGCGCAGGCTGCAACAGTTGAGATAAATATACAAAGCAACCCATATACTGTACCAAAAGAAAATCCCTTTGAATATAAAAGGAGAACTAAAACTGATAGTAGTCACATGTTATCCTAATCAACCTGTTTTGCATTCAGACAACCACCTTATTTAAAACAAAAATGTAAAGGTAACACCCATTAACACAATCTTTGGAAACCTGAGATTATTCAATGTCTTTGATAAAACTAATGAAAAGCACAATTTTGTCAATAAACTAAATATTTAAGTGATTCACTGGTTATAATCTGTTTCCCAGGGTCCCGACGCGTGGCTGTATTTTGCCTGATGAAACTCGGCTCTGAGGTTTTTGACACAGAAATGGTGGTTGTGGATAAAGCTGTCACAGACATATGTTTTGGGAATTTAACTGTGTTGTAAGTATCTTAACCAGAAAAATGATGAGCAAGGTGTTATTTTGAACTGCAGTGTTAACAAGATGCAGTTTATTTATTTAAAAATGATTGCTAAGGTTGTACTAAAAGGAAAAGCTTGCTTCAGTTACATGTTTTAAAAAGTTTTTATTAATGTCACAATTGATTGTTCAAAGTTAAGCTAGATACAATTATAAGAGCCAAGAGTATTGTAGCTCTTTTGATCCAGCTACAGGGAGTTTTTGGTTTTGATGGTTGTTCTTCCCATATTGTAAATCCGTGTCTTACTCATCTTTGATTTTTGCAGCAATGAGGCAGGACCAGGTTTTGAGTTACAACTTCAGGTGTACAGCTGCTGTTTGGAGGAGGAGCCCTCCATAGGTAGCACTCCTAAGAAGCTGGCAAAAAAACTGGGTACTTCATTCAGCAAGCCCTCAGGAAAGAGAGTGTGTCAACTGC
Organism: Acipenser oxyrinchus oxyrinchus; assembly: GCA_030684275.1. Classification (NCBI taxonomy): domain Eukaryota; kingdom Metazoa; phylum Chordata; class Actinopteri; order Acipenseriformes; family Acipenseridae; genus Acipenser; species Acipenser oxyrinchus. The sequence continues at coordinate 35,985,535 of CM060257.1, forward strand.
TGGATGGAAATGACCCTGAGTCCTTCCTCCAGTCCAATCCATTAGCAGTGTAAGTTACTGTATTCTAATGTCATGCTTTTCCTCATTTACTATCCCAGGAGTGCAGGGCGATAATTGACCAATTCACACCTACACAGGTTTATGTTTGGTGCATGCAAGATGTTTTGTAACCCTCATTTCACTGTATTTTGTTCCATGTAGTAATGTAAGTGGGTCACCACTAGGAGTGAAGCACCAGCAGGATTAATATAGAATTAAAGTCCAGCTGTATTTAGATCCACTGCTTTTTTGATCACTACAGTATACCTCTGTGTGGGTTTTTTTTCTGTGTTCTTTATATACAGTGCTGTGCAAAAGTTTTAGGCAGGTGTGAAAAAATGCTGTAAAGTAAGAATGCTTTCAAAAATAGACATGTTAATAGATTATATTTATCAATTAACTAAATGCAAAGTGAGTGAACAGAAGAAAAATCTAAATCAAATCCATATTTGGTGTGACCACCCTTTGCCTTCAAAACAGCATCAATTCTTCTAGGTACACTTGCACAAAGTCAGGGATTTTGTAGGCATATAGTCAGGTGTATGATTAAACAATTATACCAAACAGGTGCTAATGATCATCAATTGAATATGTAGGTTGATACACAATCATTAACTGAAACAGAAACAGCTGTGTAGGAGGAATAAAACTGGGTGAGGAACAGCCAAACTCAGCTAACAAAGTGAGGTTGCTGAAGACAGTTTACTGTCAAAAGTCATACACCATGGCAAGACTGAGCACAGCAACAAGACACAAGGTAGTTATACTGCATCAGCAAGGTCTCTCCCAGGCAGAAATTTCAAGGCAGTCAGGGGTTTCCAGATGTGCTGTCCAAGCTCTTTGAAGAAGCACAAAGAAACGGGCAACGTTGAGGACCGTAGACGCGAGTGGTCGGCCAAGGAAACTTACTGCAGCAGATGAAAGACACATCATGCTTACTTCCTTCGCAATCGGAAGATGTCCAGCAGTGCCATCAGCTCAGAACTGGCAGAAAACAGTGGGACCCTGGTACACCCATCTACTGTCCGGAGAAGTCTGGTCAGAAGTGGCCTTCATGGAAGACTTGCGCCAAAAGCCATACCTCCGACGTGGAAACAAGACCAAGCGACTCAACTATGCACAAAAACACAGGAACTGGGGTGCAGAAAAATGGCAGCAGGTGCTCTGGACTGATGAGTCAAAATTTGAAATATTTGGCTGTAGCAGAAGGCAGTTTGTTCGCCGAAGGGCTGGAGAGCGGTACACGAATGAGTATCTGCAGGCAACAGTGAAGCATGGTGGAGGTTCCTTGCAAGTTTGGGGCTGTATTTCTGCAAATGGAGTTGAGGATTTGGTCAGAATTAATGGTCTCCTCAGTGCTGAGAAGTACAGGCAGATACTTATCCACCATGCAATACCATCAGGGAGGCATCTGATTGGCCCCAAATTTATTCTGCAGCATGACAACGACCCCAAACATACAGCGAAAGTCATTAAGAACTATCTTCAGCGTAAAGAAGAACAAGGAGTCCTGGAAGTGATGGTATGGCCCCCACAGAGCCCTGATCTCAACATCATCAAGTCTGTCTGGGATTACATGAAGAGAGAGAAGCAACTGAGGCTGCCTAAATCCACAGAAGAACTGTGGTTAGTTCTCCAAGATGTTTGGGCCAACCTACCTGCCGAAGTTCCTTCAAAAACTGTGTGCAAGTGTACCTAGAAGAATTGATGCTGTTTTGAAGGCAAGGGTGGTCACACCAAATATTGATTTGATGTAGATTTTTCTTCTGTTCACTCACTTTGCATTTAGTTAATTGATAAATATAATCTATTAACATGTCTATTTTGAAAGCATTCTTACTTTACAGCATTTTTTCACACCTGCCTAAAACTTTTGCACAGTACTGTATATATATATATATATATATATATATATATATATATATATATATATATATATATATATATATATATATATATATATATATATATATATATATATATATATATATATATAATTAGGAGGCAGTGTGGTCCAGTGGTTAAAGAAAAGGGCCTGGAACCAGGAGGTCCCCGGTTCAAATCCCACTGACTCATTGTGTGACCCTGAGCAAGTCACTTAACCTCCTTGTGCTCCGTCTTTCGGGTGAGACGTAGTTGTAAGTGACTCTGCAGCTGATGCATAGTTGATGTTCTATGTCTTTATCCTTTAGTGCTTCAGGTTTATTTGGATGATTGCCTTTTTGTTTTAAATTTCCTGTTCCGCTCCAATTTCTCCGAGATACGAATGTAGCAGCTTTACATCTTTTTTTTAATGTATTCTTATTTTGTTGATCATTAATGAACATTTCGGTCTCGAGGAGTCGAATGGGTCAAAGTTCAAGTATATCACTTTTTGATGTCACTACTGTGGTATTATGCCTATTTTTTCGAGTGGCTCAGGATGCAAATATAGCCTTCATCCATATATAATATATATGTGTGTGTGTGTGTAATACAATACAAGTAGCTTTCGAGTTAAGATGGGAGAAAGCAGTAACTATAGACATATATATTTTCTCAGCAGTGGATGTATACCAGCCCGTTTCTAAAATATATTTTCTTTGTGTTCTAGTGGTGCGAAATACAACTTACTTGCCTATGCAACACTAACTCTTCCTCTTGCTGACGGCAGCTTCCAGTCACAGACCCTGACTATTAGAGAGAATGGTAAGGATAGGAGTGCAGATTTTAAGGGACGGGTCGGGGTGGGGGGTAACCTGGCGGATTTTTAAACAGTTTGCCAAGTTATTGACCTTCAAATGCTTCTCGATTGTTAAACACGTTTTTGACACTTTGTTCCAGGTTTATCAAGATACAAGGTACTAGTTTCACAAAAATGGTGTAAAGACCATATTATTTATTTTTTTTGTCACACAGAGGACTCTTCCTTCTGGCTGCCTCTGTATGGAAACATATGCTGTCGTTTGGTGGCTCAGCCGGTGTGCATGACCCAAGACAGGATGAGTGGCTTCTTGAATCAGCAGGTAATCAACCTAGATTTCAGGATCTGTTTTTGATAAGGTGCTTTGTCATTCACTGTTGTCTTTGTGATGTGATACTGATGTGTCTACTGTATTTTTCTTTGTTTTTTACGGTTTTGTCTGTCGTGGGGTCTGCCCTGTATCACAGCAAGCAATTGGAGGCGTTCCCAGCTGCAGCAGGCTGTACTGTGTCCTGAGAGGGGGAGGCACGTTCTGCTACTACACTCCAGAGGAAATTGAGGCTAAAGTAGAAGCTGCCATTATCATTCCTGTTAACAAGGTATACTTTATTTAAAAAAGAAAAATTACAAAAAGGGTGCTAATACTGGGAACAGTTCAGTGGCATAGTTATTTAATTATGTACTGTCAGATATACTACCATTTTACTTATATCAGATACCTACTTTAAGAAGTTTCATATGTTGGTTTTCTTGTTTTTGTTTTACAGTAAAACCTCTATCTACAGTTGCCTGCTCTTAATGGCCTGTAAATCTCAGAATGCATTTTTATGATCTATGGATTTTGAAAAAGCACCCACCTGTCAAACAGTCAAAAATGTTGAGTCCCTCTGATAACCTCTTAAAATAAGTTTCTGTCAATACCTTTAGTGCATGTACTAAATTGTGATGCTTTTTTTTAACCCTAACTATAACTTTTGCATGAATTTATTTTCATTTTAAAACATGATGTTTGGTACCAGGTTAAGTAAAACCATAAAACCGTCTGCTTTCCCTATTAACTGACATGCTTTCAGTCAGAACATGCTTTGACCCAAAAGACAATGCTGAGGTAAAGTGACCTAGGAAGTGCAAGTGTAACAGAAAGCAAGACCGACAAACTGATAACTTTTTTTAAGCTACTGTAGTACAAGATGTCATGTTTTGAAATTTAAAAAAAAATACTGTTCATGTTTGCATGCGTTTCTTTCAAACTTCACATTTTAGATTGACATTATCCTGAACAGATCAGTAAGTCTTATCCTAAACTTAACCTTCTACTGTACATCCAGATTGTATACGGTTTTGGGGCATTTACCAAATTCAAGTTCTAGAAGTGACACAACATGACTGCTAGTGTTCTCATCACGTTGATTTCTGTTGAGCAGGAAACAAGGATCCGAGCTGTGGATAAGAACCCACAGAAAAGGACCAACAGTTTCACTATCATTAATCTCATAGATGGGGAAGCAGTGACCAATGTGTTCACTGCAGACTGCAGAGAGGAGCTTCAGAAATGGATGGAGGCCTTTTGGCAGCATTTTTATGATCTGAGTAAGTGAAATTGATTTTGTTATATCATGTGGTTTATTGGATATAATTAAGATGTCTGGTACTGTACTGGTCTCTAAAGTAATTGTCTATATTAATTCCTGCTAACACACCTTCCGAGTATGCGCAGCAAATAACTTTTCAATGTTTTATAGATGTCTATGAAATTGATTTTAATTTCTTGTTTTTTGTTTTTTCATTTGTGTTTTATCAGTTAAACGCACCTTCAGGTATCACTAGTAATATTATGATTTTCCATAGTAAAAGCTACTGTTTTGATTCGGTCCACTCAAGGTTTTTGTATAATGCTTTATTTGCTGCTCTGATAACTCATCAACCCATCATGTTGATGGAATGGAGTGTGTAGAAGGTGTGGGGCTCCAGACACTTAAAATACAAAATGGGTCATCAATATTATAGATACAGAAGAATATTGATGTTGGTGGCAGTGTGGTATTCCAGTCCTTTAGCTCTAATCTCACTGTATGCTTACTGGGTTTTATATCTTCTCTCAGGCCAATGGAAGCACTGCTGCAAAGAGCTAATGAAGATTGAGATAATGTCCCCAAAGAGGCCTTCTTTGTTCCTTACAAAGCAAGCCACCTCAGTCTACCATGATATAAGTAAGTTTAATTGCCTAGAGATGCAACCCAAGAGCATTATATACGTAACGTGAAAATCAGGCTTTGTGAAAAACATCAGTTTTCGCCATAATTGGATGGGCTACAAAAGATGCTGTAATAGATGGATAGTTGCTTAGAATAATTATGAAAAACAGTGTCTTATTTTTTCCTGAATCAGCCATCAGTGAGTGAGCCCCTCAGGAATGCATTCCAAAAACTCGCTGGTAAACTCACTGGTAAACTCACTGGTAAACTCACTGGTAAACTCACTGGTAAACTCACTGGTAAACTCACTTTTGGCACCTGCTATTGCTCAGCTTTCACTAATGTGAAAAAAAGCTTGTACTTAGCTACTTTGGTAAACAGCAGGGCTGATTTAATCTCCAATGGTTTCTTGAAAGCAACAAGGTTCCTAAAAACCAAGAACGGCATCTATAGCATTGCTTTGGACAATGGATATTGTTCACATATCTATAACTGTTCCTGTTACATACTAAATGGATACCAAAGGTGTACTGTGGCATCTAAGAGTCCTTGCTGCTATCTACTACAATATTAATCCAAAGTACAGTGAATATTTTAGCAATGGGAACTTTGTTTACCAGATTTTATACACAAAAATATAAGCACAGGCTTTCGTACACTCTTGAAACTACAAAGTGCTACAGTTTTTGATGATACATTTATTTTTTCACAGAATGCCACAGCAGGGTGCATTTGTGTACTTGAGTAGCCAAAATAAAACCATCGCTTGAGACTTTGATGAATATTTATTATTTTACTCAGAGCAGACCTAATACAGCAGTTGATTAAATTAATATTTAATAGCAGCAATTTATTCAATTAATTTATACAGCAACTGGTAGCATAATAACAAAAGGAAAATGTGATTGTTTTGTTTTAATTATCCTTTACTTTGTAGGCATTGATTCCCCAAAAAAGTCTGAAAGCCTAACGGACATCATTCATAATAAAATAGAGGAGACAGGTGGGAGGTTTCTTATCGGGCAACAGGACACTCCTTTGGTTCCTCATTGGGGTGCTCTATTTGAAGGCACCCATAACATGGTTGTTCAGAAAAACGTGGTGTCTCCTAGTCGAAGCTGTGAAAACCTCAGTCCTAATAGCTACGCAATCAAGAAAAGACGAGCTCCACCACCTCCCCCTGACAGGCTGCCTTACAAACCAGGAGGAAGTGGCAACAATCATGCAGATAAAGAAAATTCCAGGAAAAACCCAATGGCTCCAATGAGGGCATCTTCCCTCGAAAGCAAGTTCTCTTCGATAGTACAGCAGCTGCAGAGGCCCACGGTCCCTCCCCGCAAGAACCTGACGTGTAACAAAGCCAGTTCAAGTGAAGACCAGATGCCAGAGCCCTTACACAGACCTGTACCTGCACCGCGACAGAGACTCAAATCCTTCAAGGACAAATTGAATCCCAAAAGCTGGCGACAGCCTCAAGATTAACGCTGCTTTATAACGTGCATGCTGCATGACCTGAAGACAGGGCTATACCATCTCTGTCAAAGTCTTATTTTATTTTCAGACCTTGAAGATTTTTATTTACTGCCATTTTTTATACTTTTAAACATTTCAGAGGCTTTTAAAAAGAAAAGAAAAAGTATACTCTCGTTAATCCAGACCCCTGTAGTAAAAACTGATTCATAATCCAAACCTATGATAATGAAAAGCAGGCTGATGTACAGCTGATGATCAAATCTGGTCCCAATTGGTTTGGATTGGTGAGAGTCTCTTGTACATATCTTTTTAAGAATGGAATAACATGAAACACTATTCAAAAATGTTTAAACTTTATTTTAAAGAGTGTTTTTAACATTCTATAAAACGGTTGATCAAAACAGTCTTTTAATAAGGCATGGTTTACAGTTTTTGAATAGGGTCTGTTTTTTAGTTTTCGTTCCTAGATGGTATGGAGTAATGATGTGTAGGTTGTTTTTGGTAATGTAATACTCTATTTTGTTTTGTGAAAGTAACTTTTTTAGTAAAACAAAATGTAAATTTTGTTTTTTAAAAAAAAGAAAGGAAAGTTTTGATACTATGATGATTTTATATATATTTTTTTTAATGATCTAAACATCAGTGGATCTAAATACAGCTAGCCTTTAACTCAACATTGATCCTGCCGCTGCTTTCCCACCCAGAAGTAATTTCAACCCACTGAATAACATAAAAATACAGTAAAACCAGGCTGCAGAAAATCCCATATTTTTAAGAAGTTAAATTTTTTGAACGACGGTATTAAGATCTGCCACTGTTTAGATTATTAAAATAGGCCGCATCATGGCATAAATGTTTCCTAACTGATTAATCTGCTTAATTAAGTGTAATTTTTTCAGATAAAGATACATCTGGTACTTGCCATGGAATTGTTTTTACTGGCTTTGCAGTCCTGTGGTTTTCCTGTGGTTCTCCTAGAATAAATACTTTAAGTATGCCTTCGTAACAAATGAGTCTGTTCATTTAAAGTGACTACCCGCTTTCAAGTGCTGCTAAACATAATTTACTATTCCTGATTCTACATAGGTTATTATTATTATTATTTGTTTATTTAGCAGACGTCTTTATCCAAGGCGACTTACAGAGACTAGGGTGTGTGAACTATGCATCAGCTGCAGAGTCACTTACAATTACGTCTCACCCGAAAAACAGCACAAGGAGGTTAAGTGACTTGCTTAGGGTCACACAATGAGTCAGTGGCTGAGGTGGGATTTAAACCGGGGACCTCCTGGTTACAAGCCCTTTTCTTTAACCACTGGACCACACAGCCTCCATGACAGAAATGTCAGAAAACCAAAAAAAATACAAAATAAATAACAAACAAAAATACAAATACAAACAAATACAGCTTACATCTCAATATTGTTTTTTTTTGCTTAGAGGATATGTTGATCAATGTTAATTTAATTCTCTGTGCAGCTTCAGAAATAGACCACTAAACTTCTATTTTAGAGTATTTGTTTTTGAAGTGGAGTTGTTCTTGGTTGCTATCTCATACATTCTATAATGTTTGGTACCAATATCTGCATTTTAGGTCTTTGCTTAATGTGGCTTAATTGAGGTTCAACCTGATTTTCTGGCCTTAACTGTAAAGATCACTTTTTTGTTGTCAGATTCACAAAGCTTGCTGTTTGTCCTCTTGGGGATATGCTTAAACAAATTATTAGCGCAACAAACAATTCACACACTAAATTCAAAATGCATGCATTATTTAGTCTTGCTGGACAGAGTTAATGTTTGTGCTCTTTAGAAAATAAATCAACATCTGCTGAAGTCCTTTTCATGCCTTCGGGTTGCACCCTGTAAATGTTACAGGACAACACTTTAATGTAGGGCTAACAAATGCATACACTGCCACCTAATGGCAATGTGTTAACTTACTAGACAAAAAAATATAGCTTGACTTAAACAACGGTTTGGGTAACATTTAAGAATGTATTTTTAACTGGAAGTTGCATGTCTAAGTAAAACAGATTGAATAGTAGTGCAGCTTTAGAGCAGGAAAGCCGTAATTTACAGTACATAGCATGAATGATTATATCTCTAAACCATAATTGTTAAAATAGGAACTGTACAGCGCTTTAGAACTAGCCTTTGTCACATAAATTGTTGTAAATGCTTAAGTTAACATCCATTTTGTGATTTGTGTGAGGAATGTAAACCGATTAGATGCCCACACCCAGACGGGCACTGGCAGAATCTATTTCAAGAGCAAACAGTTTCAAATGCCATTTAGACCTTGTGCTGTTTGCAGTCATTCTTAGTGTTTGAGTTATGTTGCTCTGATGTTTAATCCTTTTCCCTATTGTTTCCTTTAACCCTATATTGGCAAATGTATCCTATTTTAGGCAATTAACAATTTTGTGTTTTATTTCTATTTAATTTGAGTTTAGTTTAGTTTCAGATGCTTCTTGTAAGATATAGCAGGGGGGAGTCAGAAATCAGTGTTTGGGGTATAAAAATATGTGTCATCCAAAAACTGTTTTCTATTAGAACTATCTGTGAACTTCTAGGTGACTGCCCTTATGTGATGCTTTGGCTTTTCTCTTCTGTGGGTTCAGAGTTTAAAGGTCAAGCCCTTTAATAGATCATTAGAGCCAAAAATCGTGAATGAAAAAATCTGTCAAGACAAGAGTAGCCTGAAATTCTAGGGTTATAACTCCCACTGGCATGGTTGCAGGTTATATTCCTGATATATCCCTCCCCCAGGGAAACAATATTAATACCCAAAGCATTTGTCTCGGCTAACCTTCTGAATTAAGGAAAGACACATTTTGTCTAGAAACGGCGTACAAAAGCCTCCAATTTAATATATAAGACAAGTGCCTAGTTGAAAATAGCTTAAAACATGTTTTTGTAACACTTGAGAAGTCAACATTGTAGTGAAATTGATTGTGTACTATCAAACATTACTGCCTTAGCAATGCTGCAGAGACGAATAGTTCTGAAAACCACCAGCAAGGGATATTAAGTGCAATTGCATCTTTTATTCGGTGTGTGAGAGCTATTAGTTGTTTAAAGTTTAAAGTGGAGTCAAAATGTTTGATTCTGTGCATCACTGCTGTTTATTATTATTTGAAGTGGTGCACAGTACACACACACACACACAGAGACATGCACACACAATAGTTAAGGGTCACTGCACACACCTTTTATAGCTCTAGTGTGCAGTAACGGTCACTGACTGACAGGCTATTAGATATGATTCATTTTCCTTTTCGGGTGCAATCCTATGTGTGCCAGGTAATGTGATTCAATGTACTGGCTGATTATGAAGCCATTTGGTTACTTTGGCCAGCTGGTGTAGAATAAATGTGTCAAGAAGATTCTAGGAATACATTTCCTCCCTTTGTATTAGCCTTAGCCACATTATTATTGGCACCATTGATATTGCGCTAAAAAAAAAAAATTGCCTTCTTTGATCCAATACTGAGTTCTTACTATTTGTCTTTACTTGGCAGTGAGCTTGTCTAGAGAATCTTAAGTGTTGAGATGAACAGCCTTCCTCTTTCCTTTAAAATACTTTGACAATATACAATGACCTTTTTATAAAATATGATGATTGCAAATTATTTAGGTAGCGGGAATAGGATATAAATTTATAGTGTTGAAAAAATGCATATCCCTATATAAACATATGTAAACATACAAACAGAACAAGTAATGAACAAAATGAGAAGCCAATAGTCAGTCAATATTGAGAGGACCTGTGGTAATGTTGCTGATGCTATTTAAGGCCTTAGTTTTAACTCCCTTAACTACTATAAAGACGTACTAGGCAAGCTTTTAAAATGGTCTGCAATCAAGGGATCATTAGATACCAAGTCTTTGGCTGTTGATATTTTTTGTTTTCTTGACTTTATTTTCATTTTGACTACACCATAAGTTCATTTCCTGTGTTATCTTAGACATTTGTGCTTTACTGACCGCATAGAAGGCCCCATGACCTGTAAACCAGGAAGTGATTACAATCATGTGGTTGCAGGAAAACAAAAGTAACACCAGCAAAACAATAAGGGACTGTAAATGCTGTTGCACTAATGAAGGCCTGGCTATTACCCCATCTGTTTTTAAATACTGGCACAATTTGTCTCCAATACAATATGGTGATGTATCAGTTTGTTTGGGCAATTAAAAATGGTTAAACCTGAAGGAGCCACCAACATTCCTCACAAAACATACTTAAAGAAAAGTGTTTTTCCTTAATAAGAACATTAATTTTTAATATCTGATCCCAAGAAGGCTTAGTATTTATGAAAATATTAATATTCTTCTTCTTCTTCTTAGGAATAGCAATCTTCATGTAAGCGTGTTGACAAGGTACTTACCAGAACCGATGACTTTTAAGTACATATTGTACTTCCTTTTTACCGGTACTTCTGAAAGTTCTTTGTCAAATACGCCTGATACTGTTATTCAGAAACCACAAGATCACACATTTAACCACAAATAAAAGGATTTTTCTACTTATGACTGGTATCATTTGCTATAATGTACTTTCTATTTTGCTTAAATACCAGATGACAGGCTTTTAATAGCTATTACAAACTTGACACAAAACGGACTTAACAAATGAGTACTGTATTTTTGTTATAGTTACAGTTTATTAATATGAATTATGAGGATAACTGAATAAATATTAATTAAATAAAATATATATGCCTTTACCGAAACAGCTATTTTTATTAATTTTAAGTTGTTTTGCTGAAAGTGTTGCATTATTTAAAATAAACATACACTGTGTTCATATATATATTTAAGTGACCGTTACTGCACACTAGAGCTATAAAAGGTGTGTGCAGTGACCCTTAACTATTGTGTGTGCATGTCTGTGTGTGTGTGCATGTCTCTGTGCATGTCTCTGTGTGTGTGTGTGCATGTCTCTGTGTGTGTGTGTGTGTGTGTGTGTGTGTGTGTGTGCATGTCTCTGTGTGTGTGTGTGTGTACTGTGCACCACTTCAAATAATAATAAACAGCAGTGATGCACAGAATCAAACATTTTGACTCCACTTTAAATTTTAAACAACTAATAGCTCTCACACACCAAATAAAAGATGCAATGTGCAAAATGCAATGTGCACCATTTCTAGACAAAATGTGTCTTTCCTTAATTCAGAAAGTTAGCCGAGACAAATGCTTTGAGTATTACTATTGTTTCCCTGGGGGAGGGATATATCAGGAATATAATCTGCTGGTTTCCCTGCTTTAAAGAATTCCTGGGGGGAAAAAAATGTAACATTTATGGCCAGTTTCACAGACTCCGATTAGCACCTAAAGTAAGGTTACACTGCAGAGTCTGTGAAACCAGCTGCTCATGTACAGTTTTAAACATAGTTTTTACATGTTGAAGAAGGTGACCTTATAAACCTATGTTGACTATAACAACTCTTGCAGCTGTTTCCTGTAAAATGCAGTACATGTATCTTGTACGCTCTTTGTCTGTAACACGAGAATGGTGTACTGGTACAGATTTCAAAGTGGAGGAAGCTTGTGTCTCTTTCAGTGGAAACTTCCTTTAAGGTTTGTAAACTAACCGGTCTGTCAACACTGCTTTTCTGATAAAATAGTAAACAGACACTAAAAAAATGATATTTTGTAGTAAAATGAAACATGACACTGCACATCGTTCAGCCCAAGCACCATTGTGAAAAGTCAACTAGTTTCAGTGACATTTATGGAAATAACTCCTACTAACATTAAATACTGTAGGTGTATACCCAAGAGTCCTTGTTCCAGCACTAGCATTCTGTCCTTTTTTGATTGGTTTTCTTGAACTCTTTCCATGTTTAAAGTGAAGAGTTAAATGTGAAATACCTTCTCCCACATAACATGATTTTAACTTTGTACAGTGCCTTGCGAAAGTATTCGGCCCCCTTGAACTTTGCGACCTTTTGCCACATTTCAGGCTTCAAACATAAAGATATGAAACTGTAATTTTTTGTGAAGAATCAACAACAAGTGGGACACAATCATGAAGTGGAACGAAATTTATTGGATATTTCAAACTTTTTAACAAATAAAAACTGAAAAATTGGGCGTGCAAAATTATTCAGCCCCTTAAGTTAATACTTTGTAGCGCCACCTTTGCTGCGATTACAGCTGTAAGTCGCTTGGGGTATGTCTCTATCAGTTTTGCACATCGAGAGACTGAAATTTTGCCCATTCCTCCTTGCAAAACAGCTCGAGCTCAGTGAGGTTGGATGGAGAGCATTTGTGAACAGCAGTTTTCAGTTCTTTCCACAGATTCTCGATTGGATTCAGGTCTGGACTTTGACTTGGCCATTCTAACACCTGGATATGTTTATTTGTGAACCATTCCATTGTAGATTTTGCTTTATGTTTTGGATCATTGTCTTGTTGGAAGACAAATCTCCGTCCCAGTCTCAGGTCTTTTGCAGACTCCATCAGGTTTTCTTCCAGAATGGTCCTGTATTTGGCTCCATCCATCTTCCCATCAATTTTAACCATCTTCCCTGTCCCTGCTGAAGAAAAGCAGGCCCAAACCATGATGCTGCCACCACCATGTTTGACAGTGGGGATGGTGTGTTCAGGGTGATGAGCTGTGTTGCTTTTACGCCAAACATAACGTTTTGCATTGTTGCCAAAAGTTCGATTTTGGTTTCATCTGACCAGAGCACCTTCTTCCACATGTTTGGTGTGTCTCCCAGGTGGCTTGTGGCAAACTGTAAACAACACTTTTTATGGATATCTTTAAGAAATGGCTTTCTTCTTGCCACTCTTCCATAAAGGCCAGATTTGTGCAGTATACGACTGATTGTTGTCCTATGGACAGAGTCTCCCACCTCAGCTGTAGATCTCTGCAGTTCATCCAGAGTGATCATGGGCCTCTTGGCTGCATCTCTGATCAGTCTTCTCCTTGTATGAGCTGAAAGTTTAGAGGGACGGCCAGGTCTTGGTAGATTTGCAGTGGTCTGATACTCCTTCCATTTCAATATTATCGCTTGCACAGTGCTCCATGGGATGTTTAAAGCTTGGGAAATCTTTTTGTATCCAAATCCGGCTTTAAACTTCTCCACAACAGTATCTCGGACCTGCCTGGTGTGTTCCTTGTTCTTCATGATGCTCTCTGCGCTTTAAACGGACCTCTGAGACTATCACAGTGCAGGTGCATTTATACTGGAGACTTGATTACACACAGGTGGATTCTATTTATCATCATTAGTCATTTAGGTCAACATTGGATCATTCAGAGATCCTCACTGAACTTCTGAGAGAGTTTGCTGCACTGAAAGTAAAGGGGCTGAATAATTTTGCACCTAATTTTTCAGTTTTTATTTGTTAAAAAGTTTGAAATATCCAATAAATTTCGTTCCACTTCATGATTGTGTCCCACTTGTTGTTGATTCTTCACAAAAAATTACAGTTTCATATCTTTATGTTTGAAGCCTGAAATGTGGCAAAAGGTCGCAAAGTTCAAGGGGGCCGAATACTTTCGCAAGGCACTGTATATGAAACAGGAACAGGTTTCTTCCCCATTTCAGATTAAATTAAATAAAAAAAACTAAGCATGTCCTTTGCATTTACAATTTTTTTTTAAAATAATCATCCCCTAAAACCCCCACCCTTTTATTATTATGAAAACACTTAGCAGAACTGAAAGAGGCTCTGAACTGAGTGGCAGGTGGTGTTCATTAAATTTAAAAACACAAAAATATTAACAAGTGAAACCTTGCTGTAAGGCTAGTCACCAGACCAACAAAATGTGCCCTAATACTGAAGTGTGACATGGAAGTTCTGGTAACACATTGATGCCATCACATTCTGAGTAATTTAAAAATGAATGGTTTAGCCAATTTATTTATCTGGTTGACACTTTATTGAAGAGCGTTACTAACATTCTAGATGTTATTTATTTTACTTTCATGTAGACTGTTCTGCTTTACTGGATTATTTTCTACTAGTTGAATCCAAGTTTTCAGTGTTTTTTTTTCCAGTGGGTGGTAGTTTCTGCATGCTGGTCTGTCTTGTAAGAGAGGTAATTTAACTGAGATTTGATATGTTTGGGGACTGCAGGATTTACATTACATGTAGAAGATATCGGCAATAATTTTGTACATCTACAAATTATACACATGCTTTTTAATGTTTTTAAAATGCACAATAAAAAGTAAATAGACATTTTGATCATATTTGATTGGTGAAATCTTTATATATGTGGTGAAACACAAACGTGTTAAATTACTGGAAAATATAAGTTTGACGCAATATTCATGGCCACAAAATGCTGAAGTTTTCATTCCTTTCAAAAAACTAGCAGGTTTTTTTTCATTAAAAACATCAAATGTGTATTTATTCTTTAGTATTTTTTGAACTGTGAACTTGGGGGAACATTTATTATTATTTTGTTTATTTAGCAGACGCCTTTATCCAAGGTGACTTACAGAGACTAGGGTGTGTGAACTATGCATCACTTGCAGAGTCACTTACAACTACATTTCACCCGAAAGACGGAGCACAAGGAGGTTAAGTGACTTGCTCAGGGTCACACAATGAGTCAATGGTTGAGGTGGAATTTGAACTGGGGATCTCCTGGATATAAGCCCTTTTCTTTAACCACTGGACCACACAGCCTCCTACATACAAACAAACATGGAAATACTATATATTTTTTTTCACACCAATACAATACAAACATTTTTTTTGGGCACCATGTATGCATCACATAGCTAGTTACATAAAAATTAATATATAGGAAAAGAAAATGTACAAAATGTACCTGTTATTTCTCAGGTTTCAGGAATTTAGCCTGGTAAGGATTTAGTTGTGGGGTTTTTAATACGGTTCAAGAATACCATCTGTATCACGATATAGGCTCAATATGATATATTATAGGACAGTGAAAGTCTGTGTAGAGGGTATTCACAGATGCTTGTCGTCCTATACCTCTATTATATACTGATTTATTGTTAATATACAAGTTTAAAAGCTATATTTATTCCCTATTCATGACCACATTTTATTTAGGTTTTTAAAGCAGTGTTCTACCATGCTTTACTCGTAATATCGGTACGTCTTAATGATGTTTCCTGACAGTTTTGCACTCTGATTGGCTGAGAGATCCTCAGGAGAGTATGCTATATATCACAATATGCAGGTCTCAATATGAAATGTATTACAATGCACGTGATGATCCTAATGGGTCTACTTCATATAACTAAGGACATATATTCCTGCTAACTACAAGTCAAATGTATCCAACATTCAATAAACAGGTTCTCAATTACAGTGGCAACATGGGGAACAGAGACTTGCTTATTGGTACAGTGAAGGTGCAAGATTAGGTTTGAACACTAGGGGGCATGATTAACTAAGGTTGCAAGCTCCAGTCAAAATGATAGCTGTGACTTAGATGAGCAATGTGTTTCTCATAGGTAGAGAGTCTATAAAAAGCCTATTATTTATTACTCAGAAATGGTAGAGTGGTTACAGTCATACACATGGGGGACAAACACTCACTGCTATGCTATCAGCAAGAAATCAAACATGGTCCTAATTAAGAAAATGGCTTTTCTGTTTTAGAAAAAAAAAAAATCTAATAAACAGTAATTAAGCTGAAGTCCAATGAGGCAGAATACCACTGCTGAGTTAAAACACATTGAGTAGGTAGTAAAATATTTTTAATTAAATATACAGTGGATCATAGAAGTACAAAATATTTGTTGCCTGTTATGTGATTGGAAAACTAATGGCACATAGTATCAAAAGCATTTCAAGAAGTACAATTCGAGAGGAAAAAAAACATACAAAAGAACTGAGTGTTTATAGTTGGCTCAGTGTTCTTAACTGTAGTGTTGAATCTAAATATGAAGGTTACTCAATAACCTTAAAAAACAGGAAATAACTATATAGTGTTACCAACTATACTTTACTATATACACATAATCACCTTACAGACCATAACAAAGGCTAAAAGATGTCTCACAAAAGTATACATTATTTACAACAAAGACAGCAACGATACACAGTATTTATACACAGCGTTTTTTTTTTGTTTTTTGTTTTTTCAATAGCCTACCAACATGGCATTTACAATTTAAACCAGCATGTTCCATGCAATACATTTACACAGAAAGAGACTTTTTAAGTGCTCATGACAAATATTCTAATCACGGGGCCTCACTAAATTCCAATGCTCATTATAATCATAATGATCATACTAAAACTAGACCAGATGTGACCTGGACTGACTTTTTTTTTAATGTGTGGTCTAGTACAATACTGGAGCAGTAATTAATTGTTCTGTATGAAAAGCACACAGTGTGAGACTCCAGTCTTGGTCCAACACTTACTTATTATTTTATGAATCTCTCATCAAGACTCTCAAAGTGACTTATTTTTAAATAATTCTAAACCTGATAAAATATGTAGTAATACTACAAGAAACTGTCAAATAAGTTTCTTTTAGTATTACGTTTTCTTTTTAAAAGATTTAGTGCTTGACCTCATATTGGTTTTATTTATTTCACTATTATTATTTTTGAATTTACTTAATTAAAAAAAAGTCTCAAATTCATTATGTAAATGCAAGTGTTCTTACTTAGCAAAAATATAAAGGCACAAATAATTACACAGCAGAAATGTACCGCACAGTTCTTTTAATATTTAGAACTGCATTGACACCCCCTCAAAGTTACACTATCCTGTTAAAAGTCATGGGCACCCACAGCTAAAGCAGTGCAAAGTGGACAATCAGCCTCATAATGCTGATTTCTGTATTTAAAAAAGTTACATAGCAACCATGAGTGTTACTTCAAACATTTGGAGCTATTACACACATTTCAACTAACAGAAAGTCGCTAACCCTACCATTTTTCAAACTCATTATATGGCTGACGACATAGGATTTCCTCTTATGTTGATTTTTTTTATTGTAAAACACCTGTGCAAAAGAATTACTTAAGCCTGTATTGATTTTAATTACTTACATCAATTTTCCAAATGACATCATGCATCTTTAATTCTTTTCATTGATTGCTGTCATCAAGTCATTTTTTTTCCATATGAAACAGATTTAGATTCTCTAGACAATCCTAAAATGGCTTATGCCTTTTATATATGTGAGATTCTTCTTAGCACACTTTTCCATTTGAATGCATTACTAAGTGATGATGTTTGCTGCCATGTAAAACTTTGAAAGCACACTAAGAGGAGGGTGGAAAAATTGCACAGCTAATAAAGATTAATCTTAAAACAACTAATTTACTAATAGTCTCGTTATTGCACTGCTTTGATCATGACAACCATACACATGACTAATACCAAACTGTACCTTCAAGCAGTTAAGAATTACAGTAGCCAGTGAATAGAAGATACAATGATTTGAATAATTCTATTAAAATACATAGGTATACCTTAAAACAAGTAATAGAAGTGTAACTTGCAGGTAAGATTGTATATCCTGAAATATGCGTGTGATCTTCACAATTGAATATTTTACACTGATGCAGTCTGGAAACATATGCAAGCAAACATCTTTGCTTGTGTGCACATGAACTTATATTAAATATATTGTTCATTGTGATTAACAGCATTCGTTCATTTACAAGGGTGATTGTATAATGGGGATCCCATTGTTTATAAATGTACAGGTAGTGGACAAAAAAATGGAAACACTAATGTAAAGTCACTTAATAGGGCGTTGGGCCACTATGGTATCCTGCTCTGTGGAGTTCTCGGCGGACCGTTTTTGATGAAACTGGCTGCTCGCTCCCCAGTTTGAAATTTGCAGTCAATTGATCTGCAGTTGCTCGCCTGTTTTGCCTTGCACTTTGAATTAATGCACAGATATCACAATCCTGGAGTAGGCGCTTCTAGCCCACTGTTGCCCTTTGCTGATGATGACTTTCCCTCGGAGTTCCATGCCGCCATCACCTTAGACACCGTTGCTCGTGAAACAACAAGTTGAGCTGTCTTGGTCGCTGAAGCTCCTGCCAAATGCGCCCCAACAATCACCCCTCTTTCAAAGTCACTGAGATCTCCTCTTGCAGCCATGCTAGCCATAGCTATAGGCAACTAGGCCTGTCCAGCATTTTTATACATGACCCTAAGCATGCTGGGATGTTATTTGCTTAATTAACGCATGAGCCACATCTGTGTGGAAGCCCTTGCTTTCAATATACTTGGTGTCCCTCATTTACCCAGGTGTTTCCATTTTTTTGTCCACTATCTGTATATGAAATGAACTCACAAAATACAGTGCTACAATTATCCCCCAAAAAAAAAAAAAAATGAAATGCACAATACAGAATAATATTAAATAATATTGAGAAACTCTTCTGACAGTAAACCTTGATTCAAATATGTATGGTCACCTTAACAGTGTTAACTTCTGTAATTTGTCATAGTGTTGTAAGATAAAGTAAATCCAGAAACTATTGAAATTGCACTGTACATTGCATTGATTTGTCATACAATCTGTATTTATCTTAAAACTGTCCTTTGGATAACCAGCAATAACTATCTTAGTAATTGCCTGCCATCCTGTCTGAAAACTCGACTACATTATTGCTCATTTCACCTCTTTTTAAACATCTAAAACCTAGACAGCAAATGCAAAGTAGCAGGAATGAACATGAATGAATCCACCAATCGTCCCATAGTCAAAGTAATGTGCAAATTATCATTTTTGTATGAAGTGGCAAAATCTGGAGAAAAACCGGATGTCGTCCCAGATTCAAGAGCATCATATTCAGCTATCCGTAGATATGATAACATAAACATGCCAAATACAAAAATTACCGTTCGTTCAGGTGGAATTGTTTTTAATTACTTTGCCATATGGAATGTCAGGCTATACGCTAATGTCTTACATAGTCTTGAATTTCAGATTAAAGTTTCGTACTGGGATGTACAGAAGACATCTGCGAGGGATTGAAAGCGGACTGCGGGTTCAACGTGGTTAAAGGGTACATGTGGTGCAAGAAGTCCCCGTATGAGGCTCCGACGGGGTGCCTGTAGATCTGCGGTGGGTGAGCGGAAGAGGCAAGCAGATGTCTTTGCATCATGAAGGAATGGATGGCCAATGGCGGCATCAGTGGCGAGATCACAGCCTGGTTTTTCAAGTACTGCAGAGGATGAGCGTAACCTGCTGGGATATGGGAGCCTAGGCTGTTGCACATGTCCTGAACCTGAGATACAAAGGCTCCAGGGTACAATCCTGGAAAGATAGGGGTAGGCAGGGAGTACTTATGGTTATCGTAAAGGTGGCTAGCATGCACAGCATGCAGAGACTCCAAGGATTTGCTTCCTTCAGTGTCGGCAAGGTCGGGCGTTTTTGCTTTCCCCGCGGTCTCTTTAAACAAATGCATCGGAGTTACAGCCTTGATCTTTTTCTCAGGAGGACCGCTCCCCAGGTCCTCCAGGCTTCTTTTCAGAGGTCGAGCAGCTCCAATGTTCTGCGGGCTACTTTTGGTGCTCAAAATTGGCCGGACTATTTCTTCCATCTTCCGAGTCGGGATGTCGTCTCCCTGTGCATTGCGGGGTTTCCCCGGTGCTCTGTGAAGTGGTTGGGTGGGTTTCTTGGGAGTCGATATGGTCATTGGAGGAACACGGCATGCCTTGGGGTTGCAGTTGAGGCTGGAGGCCTGGCTGCTGTTGATTTGAAAAAGTGGTGTGGTTTTACTGTCCTGGTGCATGTGAGTGTGACAGATTCTGGATGCCAAGGGCTTGGATGAAAGCAGTTTGTGAGCAGAGGGCTTGGGTAGACTTAAGTCTGTGGGTTGGTCGTCTGAAGACATTTTAGCTGGAGAAATCATTTCTTTTTGATTTATAGTGGAAGAACAGCTTACACCAGTCTTATCTGGGTGTTTGTTTAGAGCAAAAGCTGGCGCCTTTTCGTAATCTCTCTTGAACTGCATCTCTCTTCCCAGGTATTTGGACAACTGCTCCCTGTTAAGATGGTGCTCTGTTTGCCTGTAAAGGTTGTGTAGGTGGTGTGAGGAATAGAACTCTGCCAGGAAGCTGGGTACCTGGGAAGGGTGTACTGCCCTTTTCACTGTGTTTTTTTCCTTGCTGTCATGGATGTCGGGTCTCAAACTGTAGGTCTTTCCAGGAGAACCAAATTGGTGGTTTGCGATGGGAACAGACGAATCTGGCTTAACAGACAAGTCATGCTTGAAGACTTCCCTTAGGGGCCTCCTTTCATCTGGAGTTTGTATTTTAAAGCTCTGCGCATGTTGGATTACGGATGGTCTGTTGATCATGACAATCTCTGAGCTGGAAACCTGTGAGCCTTGCGATCCAGCTGACTCTTCAACATTGAGGGCTTTCTTATTTACCAAAGGTGGGGGAGGACCAAATGAATAATTGTTTGGCAAGTTGGTACTGCTGACCTGAGACAGCATCTTCTTCTTGGCCAATGGAGACATGATGCCAGGGTTGCCCCTGGGGTACAAGACTGGGGAGTAGCTTAAACAAGCCTCATCCTTACTGGCCACCTCTTCTCTCTCAGTCAAGGTTTCTGCAATTGTGTGGACTCTGGCGGGCTGTTTCAAAGCATGCATGCTCTTGTCCTGGTTTGGAGTTTCTGAAGGGTCCACGTTCATGGGTATACTCTGTGTTTGGTCCTGCAGATTGCTGTGACTTAACAGCTGTGGAGAAGTTAAAGGCAGTGCACTGGCGACTTTTTCCTGCAGTTCATTGCTTAATTTGTCCAAGAGGCAGTGCATCTGTTTCTCTGATTTAGT
The DNA here is from genome assembly GCA_030684275.1 of Acipenser oxyrinchus oxyrinchus. Classification (NCBI taxonomy): domain Eukaryota; kingdom Metazoa; phylum Chordata; class Actinopteri; order Acipenseriformes; family Acipenseridae; genus Acipenser; species Acipenser oxyrinchus. The sequence goes on from CM060257.1 coordinate 36,006,690, forward strand.
GTTTGTGAGGATGTCAGTTTCTGTCTGGAGTGGTGTGCTGCTGGTGGTTCTTTCTGAGGGTCCGTTCTCAGCTGATGCCAACGATGGGCTTGGAAGTGTAACAAGGGGCTGAATCTCTACCTTGATTGCATTCTTACTGGTGTAATTGTCCATGATCTCGCTTTCTACAGTAAACTGTGTTTCCTCTTCCTCTTCCTCCTCCTCTTTCTCCTCCTCCTCCTCCTCCTCTTCCTCTTCCTCTTCCTTCACCGCCTCCTCCTGTACCATGCTGTTCTGTTGCTGCTGGACTGCTGGTTTCTGTTCTGCCACCACCAGGCACTCCTCTGTAACTTCAGACCCCTGCAAGAAGTAATTATTGTTAATTACTGAGTAAAGCCTTGTTTAACAGAGTACTTTTCATACGAATGCAAACAATTGATCTTGTTGTTTAAAGTAAATTCCATATCAATACCAATTGCTTAAGATGGATGTGTTTAACTATAACTGAACACAGAAGAGTGCTTTCATTTAATGAGAAACAAAATGGGAAAATTACTTGAAAACAGCAAACATCAAAGTAATCACTGTCATAAATCTAGCTATAATATAATACAACAATGCTTGACAGATGACTATTTGGTGTACTATGAAAGTTCAATAAAAAAAAAAAAACAATGTATGTTTTGTGTGTTCAAATTCAACTCATTCTAAAAGAACGCCTCAGATGTGTAAGTTCTTGCCAAACCGGTTTCTTGTATTGTTGAAACACACAAATTTGTTCAACAGACCAGGCTTTAAGTCCCTTTATCTTTTTTTTTTTTAAGTGAAGGCAAGCATGTAAAGCCCTTGAAATGCATTTAATGTGATAGACATCTGTTTGTTCTCTGAAATATCCTTTGAATAAATTGAATACTGCTGCATTAAATGAAAGCCATGTTGTAGATATCTTAAATGTAAACACTGAGCTAATTTGTATGTTTAAAAAAAACAGTAACATTTTATTTTATTTATTTATTTATTTTTAACAATAAGCCATACTGACAAGTGAGGCTGGGTATCAGTTTTTAATTTGCTAATGTTTTTTATTATTATTATTATTACTTTAATATCAGATTTTTAGCCATACTAAAACAGTTGGGCTATATTTAAGCAAGTGTAAAGGCAAAAGGGAATAAATCAATTTAACTGTATAAAAAGTTAATTTAGTTCAAAATATGGCCTAGTGTCTTTCTAAAGTCTTGAGTGTTATTTGTTAATTCTGTCCTCTTTTAAAACTTTTTTTTTTTTTTTTTTAGAAAAAATCAGTAAAAACAAATCATAGTGTTTACTGTGGGGGTAAGAATTACAAATACACACTACCGTTCAAAAGTTTGGGGTCACTTAGAAACACAATGGCACGTTGTGTTTGCTAATCCAAGTTTATCATTTTAAAAGGCTAATTGATCATTAGAAAACCCTTTTGCAATTATGTTAGCACAGCTGAAAACTGTTGTGCTGATTAAAGAAGCAATAAAACTGGCCTTCTTTAGACTAGTTGAGTATCTGGAGCATCAGCAATTGTGGGTTCGATTACAGGCTCAAAATGGCCAGAAACAAAGAACTTTCTTCTGAAACTCGTCAGTCTATTCTTGTTCTGAGAAATGAAGGCTATTCCATGCGAGAAATTGCCAAGAAACTGAAGATCTCGCACAACGCTGTGTAATACTCCTTCACAGAACAGCGCAAACTGGCTCTAACCAGAATAGAAAGAGGAGTGGGAGGCCCCGTGCACAACTAAGCAAGAGGACAAATACATCAGAGTGTCTAGTTTGAGAAACAGACGCCTCACAGGTCCTCAACTGGCAGCTTCATTAAACAGTACCCGCAAAACACCAGTCTCAACGCCAACAGTGAAGAGGCGACTCGGGATGCTGGCCTTCTAGGCAGAGTTGCAAAGAAAAAGCCATATCTCAGACTGGCCAATAAAAAGAAAAGATTAAGATGGGCAAAAGAACACAGACACTGGACAGAGGAAGATTGGAAAAAGTGTTATGGACAGATCTAATCTAAGTTTGAGGTGTTCGGATCACAAAGAAGAACATTCGTGAGATGCAGACCAAATGAAAAGATGCTGGAGGAGTGCTTGACGCCATCTGTCAAGCATGGTGGAGGCAATGTGATGGTCTGGGGTGCTGGTGGTGATAAAGTGGGAGATTTGTACAGGGTAAAAGGGATCTTGAAGAAGGAAGGCTATCACTCCATTTTGCAACACCATGCCATACCCTGTGGACGGCGCTTGATTGGAGCCAAATTTCCTCCTACAACAGGACAATGACCCAAAGCACAGCTCCAAACTATGCAAGAACTATTTAGGGAAGAAGCAGTCAGCTGGTATTCTGTCTATAATGGAGTGGCCAGCACAGTCACCGGATCTCAACCCTATTGAGCTGTTGTGGGAGCAGCTTGACTGTATGGTACGTAAGAAGTGCCCATCAAGCCAATCCAACTTGTGGGAGGTACTTCAGGAAGCATGGGGTGAAATCTTTTCAGATTACCTCAACAAATTGACAACTAGAATGCCAAAGGTCTGCAAGGCTGTAATTGCTGCAAATGGAGGATTCTTTGACGAAAGCAAAGCAAAGGACACAATTATTATTTCAATTAAAAATCATTATTTCTAACCTTGTCAATGACTATATTTCCTATTCATTTTGCTATATTTCCTATTCAGACTCATTTCATGTATGTTTTCATGGAAAACAAGGAAATTTCTAAGTGACCCCAAACTTTTGAACGGTAGTGTATATACCTTTATTGTTCACATGTAAGTGTGATAATCAAAGCATATGGTTTTTTCTGTATAGTTCTATAGTAATAAGGCTTGCATTCACAATTCACGCTATCCCATGCCATTATGTCAACAATGAACTCTGACTTCAGAGGTCACAGCAGAATTCCACTGTCAGTGCTGACTGACAGTCCTTTTCAAGTCTGTTGTCATTTTAAAGCAACATGCTGAGGTACAACACTGTCTCAAAGACGACATCATTGTCTGGTGACTGAACTGTCAAGATTATCATCCCTTCAAGAGGATCAGCTGGTCCTCTGAGTGCATTCAATCTGTTCACAATGTGAGGGAGCAGGGCGAGGGTCCAGCCTAACAACAGGTTAAAATGACCTCAAAAGTATCACTTCTTTGCAGAAAAGTCACTGTGTGCGTCATGAGCTCCCGTTTCTCAGAAAGACAAAAGCATTCATGAGCCATAGTAATACTTGTGTGGGTTTTTCTTTACTTCCTTCATTTTAAGATGTGAACCTTACAGTGACCTAGGGATTTCAGCAACTACATTCAAACAAGTTTCATAACTGCAATTGCTAAGCAATATTTAGAAGATTGAAACTTGTTTAGTTAATTTTTGTGACCACTGCAATATTTTAGAATACTTTTCATTTATCTTTCCTGCATGGAGTGTTTTTTGTTTCAAATACTATTATCATTATTTTACAATGTACTATCAATGCTCTCAAGGGCCTTAATAACAGAAACACACCAGAAGATGAACAGGAAAACTATTTAGTAGGTCGTCTTTGTTTCAATACCACAAACTTTCTAGTATTATCTATACCAGGGGTTCCCAAACTGTGGGACTATGGGGCGACCACAGCACATACAGAAATAGTTTCTCATAAACTGGCCTGATACCTGACAAGGCCAGCGGGTTCATTAGTTGACATGACTATTATAAAACTTTACCATCTATGGTACATTTATAATGTCGCTCACAGTAAGCGCCATTATACATTAAAAGGAGGCTATTGTAAGGAACACAATGTCCCCTTTCCATCGGTGGGGGTCCTCCATTTAAGCCTGTACAGTTTGAGAACCCCACTTCTCATTCGCTTCCTTTTTTGGTAACTCATGAACGAACTGATGAAATGTAATGTTGTTGCGCTTGTTGTCAAATTACTTGGGGCTCCAGACATCTGCTGGTTTGTGAGGCGATTGCCTCATGAGAAAAGTCGGGTTTTAGAGCTTCTTGATTCTTCTCATTCATTTTATAGATACAGTGATACACACTTTGGTACTGCATTAGGAGGTCACTAGGGTATCAGTGTTATAGAAAACAGACCACTCACAGAAGTGTCCCAAGTTAAAATACAATTATTTCAAGGATTTCAACTGTTAACAGGGTTTCCTTTTTTTTCAATGTTTTATTTCTTCATGTTTTATGTAATCTTTGTGCAATGAAAATAATTATGTTGTACTGTACAGCATGTGTTCTTTTCTTTTTTTTTCTCTATTTGTACTTGACTCGAAATGGAAAGACATTTGCAAATCACCATGGATTTTGGGGATAAAAATAGCGCATGCGGTTTATGTAAGACCAACATATGGCATCACTTCACTTTCCACATAAAAAATGATCAGATTTGATATAAAGCACTTCCACAGAGACCACAAGCTTGTCCTGCTCGCACAAGAATAAATATTGTTGATAATAATAAATCTGGCATCGTATTTTCTCAAGCTTTAAGGAAACTTAATGGCATCACCCATAATTCAACCAAAGCAACAAAACATGTTTTTCTTTAGCTTTCAAAGTGCTAATGTTTGGAATAGCTGCAACAGTCATTTAACATTATGCTTTGTTTAACTTACTGCACTTTGCATTTTATATATTTCCATCATGGTAAAATAATTAATTTAAAAAACAGCTGTTCCTGCCAGCACTGTTTCCAAAGGATGAAGTCCTTAAGAAACACCTAAGATATGTTTCACATACTATTCTGTCAATGAGTGGTCCCTCACTGATTGATTTGCTAAACAAACACCATCCTTGACATGTATCCTGTAATGCACAGATATTCAAGTCCGTTCCAGGACGCAAGGGAAGATAGTGGGTGCTCATTTGGTAGGTGTTTGTATTTTGTCTAGTCTATAGGCCATTCTGCTGCACTTTTCCACCTCCAACTCCCCTGAAGGAATCAGAAGTAGTAATCATTGAGGAACTTTCACATATTACAATTTAACCCCCTTACATTCAGCAAATCAGTCCTGGCTGCTCTTGGGGGCCCTACACCCTATTCACAGTGTTTTAGCAAATCCCTTTTACAAGTTGTCCATAGTCATTCTGCATGTAATTTTGCAGTACACCTTACTTTTATTTTATTATGCATGTACTGTGGCTTCCAGTGTGCTGTACCAGGCATATCTGTCATTTGCTGTGCTTGCCTGCGTTTTCCCATGCTTCCACTTTACTTTTAGTGGTTTATAACTTATTTTTGGTTCATCCCCCTGTAAATTAAAGCATCAGTAGCTTACCGCAGAGGTTTCTATAGCTTTTGGCGAAATGTCTTTTTCCTTCTTTGGCTTTTGGCTTTGTTCAGATTTCATGCGCTTTGGCGCGGCCAATTTTGCTTTGCTCCCCCCCTCCTGGGGCCCGCTCTCCGGTTTTCGAGTTTTCACAGACGGCAGGGGCTTATCCTCCTCCCCAGTGACAAATCTCTCATACGGCAGGATGAGTCTGGAAGGAGACAAAAAGCAGCAGGTGAAACAGCTGGACACACTGAAAGACAGAGGTGGGTTAATGCAAGACAGATCCATTTAAATCATGTTCTCAAACAGAAATCCTTGGTTTCTTTTTATTACACTCTTCGGTTGCTCTACTTTATCAGAAAGCTGACCTTGTTGGCAGTTCAGTTTGTTTTTCTCTTCACCACAGGTAGTAGTTGGTTCATGCTTTGCGAGCCATTTACTCGTTCTTCAGCTACTATTGTACCTCCAGCAACAGGTAGTTGTAAACAATACCTTTCAACTGTTATGTACTAGAAAACACACAGAAATAATAAAGGACTTCACTTTTAATTCCTTCACAAACAGTGATAACATTGTACAAGAATCTTCTGATAACTTGTTTAAAATGATTTGTAAAACAGGACCCTGCACCTTTAAGCTTGACCATAACATTCCCACACAGACTAGTAGATAATAGTCATAATTTTATTTTCCAGACAAGACATCATAGCCCACTAATTGTCTAGACCAAAAACTAAAAGCACCTTTTCCCATCCCCCTAATTCTACACACAATTTGATGCTATTAAATCATATCTGGTTTACTTCAATGGCTCACCTTCCCTGAACCAGAGCACAATAACAATCTGATGAATTCATGTAGCACATATTAGCCTGTTCTTTAAATTAATCACAATACACTCCAACCGAATATGAACACTGCATTCTCTAGTGAAAGGAGATCACAGTAAAGTGTTTGTTATAATGCCATCAAGGGCGTATGTTTTCAACGGCATACACAAAAACTCTTCACATCACTGAACAATGAACAGACGGGGGGTATCTAAAAAGCCCATGGTCTAATTAAAAGTATTTTCTGTCGCAGCGCAGTCGATGATATAAACCCCCTGTCCTACTGGAACCTGCACAGACTGCATCTTATTCAATTCACCTCTGTGTACACCCTTGATAAGTGCAAATCCCTGATTCCCAAGCACAACAGGAAATGAAGAACACATTTTGAATTATGTAATATGTATATTATATGACAACCTGATACCCCTTTTGTAAGTGAAATGGATATACTGCACTGTAATCACAGTTTCTACTCCAGTAGCTTTACGTTTTTAGAATGTGCTTTTGTGTGATTAATGAGTCACTATGGGAATAACGTTAAGCATGGAGAATTATAAATATTAACTCTGCTACAGGAGGCATAGTCAAAACACATTTATCAGAATTGAGTCGGCATAAAAAAATGTGACTAAAATATAATTGTCAAACTATATGCATGAAAAACTGAACCTTATTAAAAATGCAAATGAAGTAGTCTGCATGCAGAATATCTTATTTGATTTAAAACTGTAATGTACCACAATCAGGTTTAATATTATGCCTGTTTACTATCCGTCTGTGCTCTCCTTCCTCAGAAACCAGCCTTTGTTGGCTCTCCAGTTTGTTTTCACTCCTTCAATTTAAAGCATCTTTCCACCTTGAGGTCTAAACGAACAGACAGCATCCTTGTTATTATCTGTGGGGGTTGTGATGACATCACCAAGACCTGTTATAGCTCAGTATGTGATCTCATGAAAAAAGGGGATTTTTTTGTAGTAATAATAAATGCTCTATAGGAAATGACTGCAAGTCATACACATACTAAATAAATAAATAATTCTAATGCAATTATTTATCCATGTTAAAAATAAAACCCTTAAATATGTCACAGAACACTTAAATTAAATAGTACTGCTAAATCTCCCCCAGAGATCTTTTTTTTTTTAGGTTTTTTTTTTCCCCCCGTTGCACTTTTGAAGTTATAATTATACTGTAGCAGTCTCTGCCAAGATTTACTGAAAAATAATGTTTGTTTATTTATTTTTTTAAGGGGTAATAAATATGGCCTTGCCAGGTGGCTCAGGTCTTACAGGCAGAGATAGTAAAATAGATAAATAAATCAAAAATACATTTTCATTACAGTTAGATAAGATGGGTGCTGTACTGTAGCTAAACACTTTATATCCTGGCACTGTGCCTTATAAAACATATTAGCAAGTCATAATAATGTTTATTTTATGTAACAGTGTTAAGAATATTAGTGTGACTGTGAACTGTAATTTATTTTACAATTTGGAGCCAGAAATAAGTCCTCTTCCACTCCACTGCATTTCTCTGTTGTTCTTAATGCTGTGATCACAAAGTCGTCCCTGGTCCCCTGGTATTAAGCTCAAACTCCCTTAAATGAGCCTGCTCCGGCAAGGTTTTGTGCAAAGAGGCATGAATTAAAACTATGCTGGCTACAATCTGGCAGCGAGCCAGTAATGAAGCTAAGCAAGAGCCCACAGGGAACATTCATCTTCAGATCCCATTACCAAAAAAGAGTTTAAACATGTTACAGCTGCTAAAACTGGAAAACGCTCCCCTCTTTCTCTCTATGCAGACAAATCAAAATAGCATGCAGCTGCCAAATACCCACTGTAATGTTTCAGTTAATGTTTACATAATGAAATAATAATAATGCACACAAAGACTTACCCTGTTCACAACTAATCTGGTGAAATCTGAAAAAACGAAATGCAAGCGTGATTTTTAGAAAATCTGTGAGGAGTAGCAGCCTCTTGGTGGTGCTGTCTTAGCGTTTAACGACCGTCTCATTTGGAACATTTTAATAGCCGGTTTTACCTTTTGACCTCTCGTTCTTGAATTAGTTTGGAAGTTTAATACAGAAGTTGTCAAGTATGTCAAAATTCCTACTCTGCTTTTTTCTTTTTTCTTTATTCAGTAGTAGAACTAATATTCAAAGCCAATTCCTATTCCAATTCTTTTTTTTTTTTTACATTAGACTAAAACACAAGTATGGTAATTAATTTCTGTATTGTGTTTGGATTACTTTCTGAAAAGGGGCTTTTAAGAGTTGGGTCTGCTAGATTTTCATTTTTGTTATTTTTTTTTGCAGCTGGCAGAAAGACTGCAGTACAACTACATTTAATACAGCTGGTCAAAGGCATGGTGCCAGAACCAGGAACTCTGGAATTAAACATTACTTATATGAGTGAGGGGGAGAGGGTAGGAGAAATGGGAGGGTGCTAAGGCATGACTAAGGTAAAATAGAATACAAATCACAAGACTGTCTTCCTTTAAGGTGTCTTTGTAATGCTATTCAATCACTTTGATTGCCTGTGTTTAATGGTAACACATAACATTCTCTGCAATAATCATTTTTTGTGAAAAAAAGACTTCTTTTTTTTTCAAAGGAAGCCGTATATGTGTATCCTCTCTTATCAGTTGTGTGAAAAAGCGAAGAATTGCAGTAGTGGAACTGACTGTAATTAACAGCTTAAAAAGTTATTTAAAACGCTAACAACATATTTTCAGATCGAAAATAACAATGTCTATGTACATCATATGGGTGTTTTATAATATATGAATAAAAACAGAAACTTCAAACGGCCAGCATTCAGAAACAGCACAGCTCCTTTAAGTGTGCCAATGTAATAATTATAATAATTACTGAGTATCCACAGAAGAAAATACCAGATTGTTCTGTATATAAAGGGGGTGATGTAAGTATAGGTGCAGTGCAAATAATTGTGGATGCAAAATTCAAATTGCATTGTAGCCAGACAATTATTTTGCACTGCGCCCTATGTAAGCTTAAGAGCAATGCAAATTACTCAACAAGCACAAATAATGATCCGCAATTATGATAATGAGGGTCTCAATGAGCGCATCGGTCTATTTAGTGGCCGCACTTGCAGAGTTAGGAGTACAGGGAGCAGTAGTCACTGTATGACGTTTGTGGAGCGCGAAAACACAAAGCAAAAAAAATATGTCAGAGGAAGGAAGGGCAGCAAAGTCCTCTTGGCGCACGGGAAAAAAAAAAAAGTTTTCTGAGAAGTCCTTACTGCTGAAGTCACTCAGCATGAAACGGAGTTGTTTGGAAAAGTCTCAGCCTGACATCCAGAAATTTGCCTAGCACTCTGGAAAAGGTGGATTGGGCTATCCCTCCAGACATTCTATGGTCTGAAAGGAACCAGAGGCTAAGTAGTGCAGAGAACACAGCACTTTCACATGTGCAGGGATAGCGGTCCCTAGATAGCTCATCCCTCAAGTCAGCTATTAGGTCTAGGATGACCTGCAGAGTGAGACGATAACGCTTTAGCACCGCATCCTCCGGCATCCCAAACAAAATGACCCTGGGATTGAATATGCAGAGTCTTCTTCGTCTTGCCCTTCTCTACACGAGCCAAGTCTCGCCACATCAGGAAGTGTACCACAGCAGCCATCCTGAAGCCAATGACAGGTCTCTGCAGGTGTGTGCTTTTATACAGCTCTTAGTCACTCGCTTCTACAATGGTTTGCACCTTGTAAGAAGAGGTGTTAAGTTTTTGGAGGGTCAGCAATTGCCAAAATTGCAAGGCAAAATCCTTACATCACATTATAATGCTTGCACCCGCTTAGTATCCAGATCCTGCCTAATTCCATGCTCTTTTCTTTGATTGCATTGCAATATAATTTTAATGTATTAATGATGGCAAAGTGCAAATTTGATAGCGGGTGCAGAACGCCAGATAAACACCTTTCTTTACAAACGTTGCATTTTTACCGACTGGTAAAATCAGACTTTTCGGCTGATAAACAAGATTTACGGCCACATTATGGGGGTTTTGCACCCGCAAATCACTTTGCGTGTATCCTTACATCACCCCCAAAATACATTATTAACATGGTGATGCCAGGATGTCAAATGCTGACATTTAATGGGCTAATTTATTTACCTGCATTAGCCTTGTACTACCTAATATTATCTTAGGTAAGGTAGTCCAGGATTAGTGCTTACCAGGGTCTGTGAAACCAGTCGTCCACAATCTACATGTTCGTCTATCATTCGCTACTGTTGGATCTCTCAGCAACCAATGGCTCTGCTTCTGGTGTAAACGCTGTACCTTTGTTTACTCAGAGGGGGCTGGAATTACAGTGGCACACCTCTAGTAACCTCATTTGCTTTGGACAGTAAGCCTGGTAAATAATGATCCACCCAGAAATAATTATACAGAATCATACAGAACACATATAATAAGATATTAATGAACAGGTAGTAAACACATTCCGAACGGATTTAAAAGTTTAAGTACAAATATATTTCATTGGCCATGTATATTACATTAAAGTAAAGGTTATTTTCATACACAGTCTGAATGTCATTTGAAACTGACAAAGTAATTAGCATTGTTATAACACATAAGGCCTAATGTAGGGGCTTTTCCATCGAAACCTTGTATAATTACTCAGATGTGTAAAGTTGATAAATTAAGGAACCTGCAATCTGAGTCTCGCTTGTACAGTTTTTCCATCATAGGATGTGTGTATTTATTTTCCACTACTAGGGACCTACATTTCTTCCTCAGTGTCAGATACGGCTGCAAGGGATACCATTTAACAGTGTTGACCTTAATATATTAGTCAATATATTAAGTCAAACTATGGACATTAAAAATATGTAAAATCAAGCACATGAATTTGTATTTGTGCGAATAGTGCTTAAATTGTAATTATGGTGCTGCTATCATTATATGGGCAATTTAGATACTGTCTACAAATGCTTTTGTATAAGCAACATACATACTTAATAGCTCCAATAAGTATGCTCTGAAATTTGTTCTCTGACAATAAATACTTTAGGTTGTAAAACGGATATCTGCAGATATAATTCAGAGCAACGTAAAGTCAAATGTCAGCAACCAAATTCTTGTAAGAGCTGGACTTGTGCCAGTCATTCCAAACATAAAGCTTTATGATGAAAAATGTTAATCGTTAGTACATGAATGTTTTTTGTTTTTTTTTTCTCTTAAAGATTAGTTTATAACTAGACATGGGGGGCTTTGTGAACAAAAATAAAGCATCTCTGAGGGCATAATATCAGGGGTATTGCATCCCTGGTCAAATGGTTTCTAAACATGATGTAAAATATATATATATATATATATACATATGAAAAGATGTTAATTTTGGCAGTTATTTATTACTGGGCAGCACCTGTAATGGAACATTATTGAGGGAATCATATAATACAGCTGTGTACCAACTGGTAGGACACTATCTGAAAGCGCGTTGTCTGCATCATTGACATGGCCAGAGGTTAAAACAATGTGAAAGTGAAACGGTTAATTGTTTTACTGAAAAACACCAGTAATGGAACTAAGAATATCAAATAATAGAGCTGTATCAAGGTCACCAACATATTTAGCATGCAGCGTTTACATAACCCTGCAATTATGAAGTCTCTATCTAAAAAGGCTTTGAAATGGTTCATTTTTCTTAGGCGATACCCACATCTAACTCATTGTATGAAGCCCATACCTCTGAGCGTTAGGTCCTAATCAACCACAAACTGCTTAAATAGTAACACAAAAAAGGTGACAAGGTACTGTATTGACACCAATCAGAAAGAAACAAATCTCATTGCAACTTCGACATTCAATATTCTCAGCACTAGACTTGTATATCAAAGTGGAACACACGGAATGCATTATTCAATTGTTTTAAGTGGTAAGGTAGTTACTGCAGTGCTGCAATATGGTTAAAAAAGGAGCATGTATTAAATTTCTTCTGTGTATATCCTATCTGTGCAGATCAGTCTGCTGGGACTGCACAATAACATTCATGCTATGTCTACTTCTTTCAGAGCTGCTAAGACTAACCATATATAACATCCATTTCCATAATAAGTATTCTGAACACAGCTCTTTATATAATCGTACTAAACAAAACAGAATAATTATAAAAATGCTGCTTTATTAATGCTGCATATATACTGAGCCCAGACAGACACACAATGCTGTAACCCAGAAAAAGAAAACTAGAACAAAAAAAACAGTGTAGCTACAAAGTCCTATATACTGGTATATAGCTATACACATAGCTATACAAAATGAATATGTGAACCTTTTTGTTGTTTACAAGTGTTTTGTTTAAATCGGTAAATGGCTTAGCCGTCTGATTTTAGTTAGGTTCAAGAAAAGAGTTTAGTTAGTACTCTGTGTGAGTTAGGTTTTTGTTTTGTTTTGTTTTCAGTTATTTTATTTCTGTAATTAATAACAATTGCATGAAAGTGCTTTAAAAACTTTAAATCTTGTGTCTGGGTCTGTTTCAAAGGGTCTACGAATCTATATATATATATATTATTTTTAGACTCACTGTGGTCCGAATTTGAACTGCTGACCCTCGGTACTACAGGCAGACACACTATATATTCGGGGTTGTAGTCATGTCATATGCACACATACAATGTGCCTATTCGGCCAATATTTTATACATTTTGTATAAAATATTAGCACCTGGATAAATATTAATTCTATCACAAAAACACTTTCAACCTTTGTGAACTAGGCCTTTCTGCCACAGGATTTTAAATGTAATGTACGAACCGACGTCTGATAACAAATAAATACATAATATGTTTACCTGTACAGAATAATGTTTCTCTCCTACTTTTTGTGAGGTAGAGGGGTTGGAAAATGCGGTCAAAGGTAACCAAAATGTACATTTTTTGCCAGCTTCAGGCAGTTCTTACCACGTGCGGCACAAGCTCATTTTTTTGCACACGACACCTACACTGGAACCAGACTCTTCAACACATGTGGTGTATGCATCACCAACTGCAAACAGAGGAAATTCCTCTCCAAAAATGGAACTACTGTAATATTGTACTATAAACATCCACAACACTATATATACAGTTTATTTATACAAGCACTCCTTTTCTAGAAGGATAGTGAATATAAAAAAAGTCAAAAGCAAGGAAGCAGTTTGATTTGATAAAGCAGTCTTGCAAATGTAACATTTTGCAATATCTGTGATAGCGATCTAGGCAGCCAGGTCTTGTTTAGGTAGATTAAACTTTCCGTTTACAGGGCCTCATAATAAAAACACAACCGGTTCATGAGCCTGTGATTGTTTATTAACAACAGTAACTGCAACTGCACCGCTGAGGAAGTGGCGAGAAAAACAGGCTCTATAAATACATTTGGTTATTTGTGTAAATACAATCTCTATATAGGTATATACCGGTATATAGGACCCAACGTGTGTTTTTAACCTTGTATGGTGAAGCTTCGTTCTTCTATGGGAAACACTTTTTTTTTGAGATTTCACACACGCAAAGCACACATATTCTCAACATTTTTTAATAGCGGCCTTGCAAAAAAATGTCTTATTTAGCATTTTGAAGGAAGGCCAACTTGTCTTGCTATCTACTCTTTATAATTATTGAAATACTTATTTTTCTGCCACAGCCTTTATTCAGGGGTAGAAAATTCCCAAAATCTCAACATGACCAGTTGGGCATGTAGCTCTAAATTTTAAATGCCCAACACAACATTTTACACGCTCAAGTGTGAAACTGAAAAACACTTTTCTGCTGCTGGTGATTCCACACTCATAGAGGACTTCTGGACTGCATGTCCTACTGTGTGTCAACAGTGTGTCTCGTGCTAACAGTCTAACATCCAATGTTCCACTGAGATCTTGCTGCGGTTGTCTGCCTCCCTTTTGTTTACCACGGGACGCTACACTACTTTAAATTACTTTACGATTTCAGCTCGAGTGCCTTTAAGTAAGATGACACTGGCTGCAACTCTATTGTCGTTTTTTATACACAAATAAGCTTACTTGATTTGTAAAACGTCATGAACAATACAAGCAACTTCTTACACTACTTGGTTTGATTAAATGAGTAATACACAACAAAATATGAAAGCTGAACATTAATTTCAACAAAGAACAACGACAAATCTTTAATGACAAAAATATATTGTAGCCTACTTCAATAGGAACAATGGCCTGCTATATTATATTAAACCAAAACAATAAAAAATAATAACAATCTGGTTCTCTCTTGCCTTTTTCAATGAATATAATTTAATTAATAGAGAATAAATTAATTAATTTATTGGGGGGTGTGGAGGAGTGTCCCGCCCCTATTTATTATTATTTGTATTTGTTTGCGGCGCGGATAAAAGCGCCGAGTCTTTTGTTGTTTTTTTATAGTTATATTTAAAAACCCCGAGAGGATGCATGACTGATCAGCTACTGATTATTTAACTAGCTGACAGTCATGCATCCTTACCAAACACGATGCAGACTCTGGCCGAGGGGTAATAAGATAATTAACAACTAGTTAACCCCTCGGCCAGAGTATAACAACCAGCACATGTCCGTTCTGCAGGTGGAGTGTTGGGTGCAGAGAGGAAGTACGGGGAGATAGAGAGGATACAACAAAAGACGCGGCGCTTTTATCCGCGCCGCAAACAAATACAAATAATAATAAATAGGGGCGGGACACTCCGCCACAGGGGGGACAGCCAAAATAGTTTAACGATGGTGTACTCAATGACACAAAATAACATTATTTTAAAATATACTTTAAAGAATGCTCAAAATTTGCTGAATCTCTGATTAAACGCTTTTTGTTATTTCCCCCCAGTTTCGGTAATCCATTGCAAATACAATCCGTTACCACTCCGACAGCAGAATAGCTTAACCAATAGCAGCTCAAAACAATCGGGCATAACATTTTCTACTGTTCGCGCAGGTGCACAGGGACGCAATACTAGAAGACATGAGATGCTGCCTGGAAGTGATGTCGGTAAAAAAAGAAAAAGTGATGTGGGAGCAAATACGGAAGTTTAAATCTGTAATGAAGTAATCACTTGCTTTTGTTTTAGGGCTTTGAAAAATTGCAGGTGCCCGACTCAGGCATGTAAGCAATTTTTTGACATGCCCCACCGAAATTTGTACATGCCCGGGCATGTCAGGCAATATAATTTTTGAACACTGCTTTATTTATTATTTTGTTTTTTAGTCCTCCTTGTTTTAAGGGTGGGAGGCTGTTACTTTGAACTATCCTGCCTTTACTTAATGTCTAGTATACAAGAGTTACCTGTATATATGCTTTATGTATCACCAGTACAACTGTGTACAAAAAAAAAAAAATCACTCACTCATCACAATTTAAGATAAGTGATTCACTAGATACATATTTGTGATTTATAGTTTTCTGAAAAAAGTAGCCACTCAGGCCACTTATACACTAAATATTTTGGTATCCTAGAAGAGAAAATTATCCTCTAAACTTCTCTCTTGGTATTTTGGTATCCCTAATTGTCTCTCTTTTTAAAATGAAAGCAAGGCAGGTAAGGTTTATGGAATTACTTTGTTAGCAACAACCACTTTAAGCAGGCAATGAAATGTCAATTTTATATCCAACTCAAAGAGGAAGTTAATTTAGCCACAGTCTTCTGTTTTATCAGCATAACCCCAGTACTGTATGCATTTCATATTGCATGCACAATATGATCTCTACCCTGTCTAACTATTTCAAAAGATCTTCCCTTTTGTAGATTGGTTACAACTGCCTCATTCCTACACCTCAGCTGGGTTTTCATTTAGGTGAATAGGTAATGAGTGGTTTCTAAACTGTCCATTTCTGTTTAAATTACTGCTAAGCAGAAGTAAAGTGAGGCGACAATGGGGCTACAATAGTGAATCACTTTGAGACTGCTGTTCAGCAGGGGTTTTTTAAAATGCAAAACGAGTGTTAAAACAAACAATGTGATGCCTGTTACTGAACTGAGGCTGCTGCAGAACTAATGCCTGGGGCTACCTGCTGAGCTGCAGAGAGAAAACCAAAACAAGATTGTAATGATCCCGTTCGGAAAGTCATCCTTTAACTAGCTTGGTTCTAATTAAGATAATAATTACACAGGTCCTGCAAAGATGAACTCTATTTTTTAATAATACAAACTGTTGAATATAAAACAAAGAAAAAAAAAACAAAAAAAACAGTGATCTTTGTCAAAAGGCTGCATTAGCATTAGCACTCTCAATGGCTTTGTCAAGAAGTTGACCTTTGAACTAATCCCAATTCGCACAGTTTAACAAGGCTATAAAGGAATGCCAAGCTACAGCTTTTGTCATGTCTGGCTTTTAGACCTAAAATTACCTCATCGATCCCCAAAGGCTAAAACCCATTAAGACTTGAACAGGAAACTTAAATTATTAAAGGTGTTGAAAAATATGCTGCAAGTGCAGTGTTCTTGTGTATAATAATGTTCTGTAAAATGCGCTTTTCACACTTTTGTAGACATGTTTTTACAGTTTGATTTAGTTGCTGTTGGTGCCAACTTAATAAGCAGTTTGAACAATGCGTATAAAGTAAAATGCTTCTACCCTCCTTGCCAAGACCCCAGGAACTTTTTTTTTTTTTATGCCATGCATACACAAGGCCTGAAAGATGCTTGTACACCATACCACTATAAATTAGCCTTCTGTGAATATGCAACGGCATCAACAATCATGTTATTAACAGCATAAATTTCAAAAACGGAGTCCAGAAAACTCAGATTTTAACTGCAAATTAGGAAAGGATAGAAACAGGATACAAAGGCGTACCACTGGTTTAGAAACCAGTGCGACACAATATAGGGAACTTAATTTCTGTTTTTAAAACACACTTAGACTGATACAATTGCTGTGGTACAAAATGAAGAGGGGTTGTTACCGTATGAAACTGTTTTTAGAAAAATCGGTCTTCATCCAGTAAGTTCAAAACAGGGACCCCAGGATAGGTGACAACATTTCCTACCATAGCACCACTCTCTGTGTAAAAGCTGCATACTCTTAACACAGTCTTTTCATTTTCATTTAGAGTAGGAGGCTAAAAATCCTAAGTAGAAGGCAGGTATGATGGTCCTTCCCCACCGAAAACAAATTTCAGGGTTTTGCAGGGGTCTAAAACTGCATATCCTGGGCCTAAATATGTGCCTTAATAGGGATCCAAAATTCAAAATAAGTGTATAACTTTGTTCTTTTTATATGATTTTAGGCACCCAGATATAAAGATTTAAAGAGCAAGTCAAAGTTGTATATGTGTCTTTGAAAAGTAATTACAAAATAATTTATTTATAATTTTAAAACCACAGACTTGTCTTAGCACACAGTAAATTTCAAAGTAAGTAAAGTCCACATATTTAAGTAAACTGTTCGGTTTTACAATAATTTATTACTTTTATACAAAAAACAAAACAAAAATAAGACCAATTTTAAGTTTGTAAAAATATTCATGGAACTAACCAGTCCTTTCATTTATTTTTAGTCTTCCAAGATTCCGAGTATACATACTTTACCATGTGGCCGTTTCTCATTAACTACTGAGTCCGAGAATGCGATTTCACAAACTGTTGATTTTAAAGTTTTCAGAAGTTCGTTTTTGTTGCATTTTCTGTAAACATTTAATGCAATTTCTACAGTAAGTTGTATTTTTTTTTTTTTTTTTTAAATATTTTTTTTTCAATTCTGTTAACTGTTGCTTGATTAAAATAAATACCAATAACAATAAATAATGTTTTGGCATTTACTTAAACAACATTTGAAAGTAAAAGTCCAGTACATAAATATCAATAATAGGTATATGAAATTGAAGAACATGGAAATTACTTATCAAATGGAAAAGAGTAATGTTGAAATGCAAAATCACTTTGGTCTACAAATTACATTTATAAACACAAATGGTTTTGGATATTTCTTACATTCATTACAGATTAACACAAACCGACATACCACTTCCTTAGGAGATTAGCATGAGCTGCTATAGGAAATCTGGAGAAGCTTCCCTTTTTGGCTGGTGCTTGCAGTCTGCCACAAAACACTGCAGTACACGGCTTACTAGCTTTAATTTGTATTAAAGTATGACTACTTACTGTAGAAATCACATTATTGTTTATGTAGGACCTTGGAAAAGGGTAAAAGTTATTAACGTAGATTATATACACTCTTCAAGACTTTGAATGTACGGTTGTAGCTCAATTTTGCCAGAACGTGTCGCCACGAGAGGCACTCAACGATGATACAGCTGGTGAGTGCGTAGGAGTAAAAATTTTCAAAGTAAAAGCAAATTCAGAGTTAACACATTCATTAATGCCTACTTTTTTATACTGTGTATCTGTGTCAGCACCCTAAGGCCTGGACACACCAGCGCTTCTCCTCTCGTCGTGTCGTTTCGCTTATTTTTTTGGCACCAAGTACACAGTGTCACACCAGTGCGTCTATACCCAAGTGTCAATTCCCTTTCCTGTGTAAAAAAAGGACTTTATACCATTACATTTAGCGCAAAAATACCCTCCACCCCTCACTCCCATTGTTGCTCTTCCCTAATACACAAAGAAAATACGGTTGTGTTTTGGGAAGACATGGAAAGTGTGACATCAACAGAAGAGGAGGAAGAAGAGATTTGTCCTGTACATATGTTTGAACATACATTTCCATTTGACTTGAACTTCTTAAAAAGGGGATTTACATAGACTTCTAAAAATAATGAACCTCTTTAATCATCTTTAGTACCGTGCCTATTTAAACATAGATAGATAATCACAGTATGTGTTTATGTGTATACGTGTGTGTTTGTGTGGATATACTTTTTATCTGTATATACATTTTGTGTGTAAACAGTCAATAATATTACTAGAACACAGTTTTACAGCAACTGATTATGCAAAAAAGGATCTGACTCTTATAGTGATATGTTTTGTTTAATAAAGACTGAATCAGCAAAACTAAGCACATAAAAATAAAATAATCAACAGTCATATTCATTAATTGCGCAATGCAAACATCGTTTCCTGAACTAATTGTATATGCTAGGTTTCAGATTGATGTAAGTCACTGCATAAGACATTTTACAATGCTCTAACATATACTCACTGTATTTCGTACACTTAGTAAAAAAGACAATCTTACATAGAAAACGTAGGTTGTTTGTTGTAATTTTTTTAAAATCTAATTTCATAACTCTGCTGTACGATTACTGACTCAGGTATATGATTGTACAGTTCAGCCTTCATCACCAACATCGCTTGTAAGCTCGAAAATGATTGGTCCATCGCGATTCACGGTGTCCATGGAAACATAACTCCGGAAACAAAATGCCCCGAGAAATGGAATGTTTTACTCTAATAAAAAAAAAGAATGTTTTACTTGAGTTACATACGTAATGAATTGTGGAAATTGCTGCTATTTTACTGGAAGAAAATAAATATTTTGAATACTGTTCACTGGGACATACAATCACTTTTTTTCTTTTTGAAATAACTATTTCAGGCGGCTCATCTGGCAAAGTAGACAGCAATTTAGCCAGCCGCGGCTGGAAATGAGAAGGCTGAAAACATATTCTCTATGTAAGTGAAAAAACATTGAATCTCCAGTACCTGAAAGCAGACCGCAAGTGTACTCTTGAGAACATACTTTGTGAGGACTATGAAGTAGCCGAACACAAGCTCAGTCAAAATACCTGGTGAACAATGGCAACCAGTCTTCTAGTCTGATTTTCTCCAGTCATCATCTGTGGGGTATGTACCACTTTTACACTTGGTTCTTTAATTGGAAACATAACTAAAGAAGCAGAGCCTAAACTTTGTAGCCATTAAAGTACTTTTTTATATTATTGGCTGTTTATTGAGAAATGTAGCTATTTTAATATATCAAACAAAACAATTTATTTAAAACATTACTACAGTAGATTATGCAGACCAATTTGCACGACACGCTGTAGGCACTATTAAAAACCACCTAACAACAGTCTCTTGATGGGAAAAATGTAAAGTTTTTGTATTGCTAATCATCTGCAAATCAAGCTATTAAAACCGTGCATGTGACATTTAGCCAAAGGCACCGCGTGGATGTCAAACACTGACAGCGCAGGCAGCTTTACAAGCCAAATTAGGCTTGAATTTGATGAAGATTTAAGTATGTTTAAATTAAAGCAAGTCACAGAGACCAGTTCAGACAGTGGGAACATAGATGAATTTTCATTAGTTTGAAAACAAAATGCCAAGCAAAAGATTGAATAATAAAAAAAAAATATGGTAATAAGCACACCACAATTAAATCAGTTCTTGGAAACATAACCCTGTTTCATATGTACAAACAAAAAATATGTGTTTAATCAAATTGGCATATTCACAAGCAGCCGCAAGGCATGTTAGAAACATGAATAATTGCTTGTTTCAAATTTAGGCCATCTGTTTTACCAGAAAACAAAAAAATCCATATTGATATTAAGAATTGATGTGCCTGTTCCTTCTAAGCAGTTTCTGTTATTTATGGGCCCTCACTGGAAGTTAGTGCTGCAAGGAGAGGTTAAATAAAGCAGTTGTTCTTGCTAGTTTAAAACGTTCTACATTATTATTATTTTCGTTTGGCCTTCGCACTTGCTTCAAAATAGGACCCCTATGAGTCCAAGCTGTGAAATTTTAAATGTTCAGATTTCAAAATGTAGTTAAACATTTTAATATTCATTTAAATACTAATTATAATACAAGCAGGAGATATATTAAACTACCTACAAAACAAAGCTAAAAGTCAATTGAATTACTGTTAGAGTTGTTTTATAGCTGTGGTCTGCATAGGCTTTATCAGTTGTTGTGACATATTAAACTGTGCAGCTATGGGAAAAATGCTCCCCACACAAATTCAAGATTGCTGTAAATTACATTGTCTCAATGATTCTTTCATGTAATTAGGTAAGCCAAGAGACAACATGAAACAAAAAGAATTTATATAACGAATACTGAGTACATTTTTATTGAGGTCTTTATTGCTGCAGAGATATTTTAAATAGTACATTTCTAGGACATTGTGCTTACAAAGCAAATTAAAAGATTACAGTATATAAATAACAATGATTCCTACTAGAATTATCTACAGGACTGGCCTCTTTCAAAGTCACAGTGTGAAACGAGAGAGGAGAAAATGTGGCAGTCAGTTTAACTGTTAACTCGGCCTTATTACTGTGTAGGTCTATGACCTCTTTTTTGATACACAAGTTAAAGTAATGATTATCTAACCATAATACCAAGTTATGCAAATATTGTTAGTAATGAATGCACACAGTAGACTACAAAAAGCAAAACCCATATAAAGCATTATATTTCTTCCTAAAGTTTATGGTCAGGTAAAAGCATGATAAAACCCAAGAATGCAGCAGTGGCCAGTTTTTTTGTGCCAGTTTAGGGCATTTTGAAATGTCAGCAACAATAGCGGCCTACAGTTGGTCAACTACAATTGTAAAAATATCCTGCGAACAAACACCAGGTGGCGCCCTTTTCTTTAGAACTAAATAAAGTATTCTGGGTAAACAACATATGGTGTATTTTCAAATCATTTGGCACTGTATCACGTTTTAAACAGTAACTGAAGCTAACTCTTTGATCCGAAAAAGAAAAAATATATATATATATTGATAGGAGAACGAAATGGTGACAATTACATAAACCTAAATATAACATAAAGTCAACATAAGATTTAGTCTTATCTGGCCTAGAAAACAGAATTGATATTATCATGACCAAGATTTAGACCCTTATTTTCCCTTTTGGGTTATATAACGTATTGTGAAGCTAGTGTTCGCCCTGAAATAGAACTATTTTAACGTTATAAATCTAAAACGACTCAAAACAATGATCTGCTACTACACTTTCATTGTGCTTTTTCCTTTCAGTATTGCGGAGTGATTAACACAATAGTTATTTCCAGAATTTATTTGGATTTTTATTAGAGGATAATAAATATGCCATTTAAATAATTTTGTAACATTTCTACTTTCAATGACACTTTAAATTAGCATTACTGTACATCTAGATTCCTTCTTCTATTAAACTACATTATGCTATTTTGGCTGAGTTATCAAGAAAAAAAAAGTTCAGTTAAAAGCTACTTACAGGTATAAAACCAAAATGAGTGCTTAAAGAGCTCGAAACTCTAATACAGAACAATCACTCACCTTACAATGGGCAACCTAAGATTGACTGCAAGAGCATAAGAACTCCCGCAGGCAACCTCATCTTTCATTCTCGACAAAGTGCAAAGAACAGCTTAATTTATTAATTGCATTTACAGTTGTAGTTGAACTAGGAACATCAGCAAACCACCCGCTTGGACCCTTTCACAGGTCATTATTTCATGCATCAGAAGCTAATGAGTTTTCAATAAATAAGCATAAGGAATGAATTTCAGGGTGTGACTGAGCACAATCCAGACAAGACAGGGGGATATTGTAGTAACCTGGGCTAAGTTCAAAGTGCCAAGCAATTCAAACTAGCTCAGAGAGTAGGACCAGAGGGCCCAAATCAAATGAAAAAGCATTACCCCCTGATGCCTCCCCACAATTAAAAAAAAAATGGTGGACGATAAAAAGAGTTTCATGAAAAAGAGTTTAATAAAACACATATTGACAGCCGTTTTCCTTTCAATTTATAATGGAAACGGCAATAATTACCGAAACCACAGCAGTTTTCCCACAAAAGCCTCAACTTTGAATGCAATAGTTGACCAGGTAGAGTTGAAACAGCTAAAAAAAATGTCTATAACAAAGAAGAGTTATTGTCAAGGGACTAATGGTGTGCAAGAATGGCTTGTCCCTTTCTTTTCATTCCCAACTTTTCTTATGTACTGACTCACACCTTTTTGGCTAGGCATTGCAGAAAAGAGAACATAAAAGATATGAAATTAATATTTACATTCTTAGCCAGGGCTATATAACACAATTTAGGTGTCAATGCTGTTAAAAAACTAATTAACCAGAACTAAATCCATACCGTGCAGAATATCATACATAATAATACATAAGTAGCCTTCCACAGCTCAGTTGTCAGGTTTGTGAAGAAATAAGGTTACTGTGGCCTAAATTCAATCACAGTATGTGGAATAACTTAGGAATTAAAGAGAATGAGTAACACTATGATGAATATTGTTCTGAAACCCGATGCAATTGCTTGATAAACAATTCCAAGACATGTTTTCAGGTGAATCACCTCCACAGACCTTTATGAACGTTTACTGTGGCCTACCATAGTAACACGGTGAAGCAGACAATATAAAAATATGGACAACTGCAAAGAAAACACAGTTAACCATAGTGAATGTGTTGTGTAAGCACAGGTAAAATATAAATATGCTAAACTGATAAATTTAATGTGCACATTTATCATGGGAAGCTTTAATCAGCGGTCTGAAGGTTTGTTTGAGAATTAGCCAGTTAGCCACGCGTGACTTACCGCTCGTAATGTCTTCTTGTACAAGTCGCAGCGCTTGTGCTTCCAGGGTTCCCACCCAGTTCATCGTAAACATTTTTCCATTGTCGGCGGGCTGTTATCTGCAACAAGTGGCAGCAGAAATCAAGTGATTAGATATAATGGGCATCCAAATACAGGAAGCATCCTTATGATTTTATACAGAAACGTTTATTTGAATTCTTGATCCAGGGTAATAGCTACATAGTGGTGTGGCTTGAGATCACTTACAGGTAAGGAAAAAATCCAAAATGATATACATTAAAAAGTATCACGTATAAATACTGAACAAAGCTCTTTTTTACTTGAGTTAGTTTTAAAACAGGCAGATTAAGCCTGGAAAGGATCCTTCATTGCGGAATATACCATGTATTAATTAGGGGTTTGCATTAACTGTGACACACCTCAAACAATGCCACCTAATATCCTACTTAATGTTCACAGAACTATCTACTGTAGTCAGCAACAAAATAACTTGTGACTAAAATGACAAACGTTGTTATAAACTACATGCTATTGGGATGCTATTGGGGTTTGTTTAGTTTATACAGAAAGTTTATAACTACTGCAATTCTTTTTTTTTTTTTAACATGAGGTTTAATTTAGGCCACAAATGCAATGTATATATACTTAGAAACAGAAGTACAGGCAATGCTAATGATCTGTAGCATGGTTTCACTCCATAAGTAAAAGAAGAAAAAATAAACTTAGACAGCTTCAGTGTATTTAATAAATGAAATCATTAGGATGTCATTTTCAGATGTCAAATGTTGAAGATAACCCAGTTTAGATAGAGTAATTCACCCTTCTCGTGCAGTTGTTTAAAATTACTCGATACCTTGTTTATAGTATAGTCTGTCACTCTGCTGCATACGTTTCAAGGATCTGTATTTGGCTTTTGTCAATATGCTAACTTATATACATCAGATTCATTTACTCTGGCTCCAGGGCACTGCTCTTAATTCCCAGGGTTTAATTTGTCTTGACTGCTGTTTGTTTTCACTTTGCTATTATCTGAAAAAAAATTCATTATGTTGACTTTTTGGCTAAAGTAAGAAAGAAAAAAAAAATTTGTAAGACCAACTACTACATTCGCTATTGAGCTTGTATCTGGCCATTGTGTGCAATATAAATATTTCCAATGACATCATGTCCCTGTGTAAATGGACTTTTATTATAGATGTCATGCTTTGAACTTTTAAGGTGGGCACTGTTGCGTTTGCTCCCAAAACATTTTAACCACAACTTGCAACTCATTGCTGTATTTTGAATAATTTCTACACTGTACACGCAGGCACAAACCACATGACTTTTCCTTTACACACACACGCATACGAAAAACAAATAAACTACCAGATAAAATCATCTGATAGAATGTTATGAGAAACCTCTTTTCTTAAAATTACATCTCTAACTTCCTGTTTATGCTCAGAATAAACTTGGCTGGCCTGCTCTTTAACACCACCAATTACCAAAGGCAGAGTCGTTTACAGTATCTTTACGGTTCTAACTGATTACATTTAGAAAGTCTTAAATACTTTTCCCATATTAGAAATGAGCAGATGTCAGGTAAGCTGCCAAGTGAAATTTCTTTATTGTGATGTTGGCTTGTTTTACAATAATAGCCCTTTCTCAGTCTCAACATGGGAAAAAATTACAGACCTTACTAATTTCCTTGACAGAAAACTGTTACATATGTTTTCCACTTGTACATTTTACAACAACTGCCTCATATTGGGTCTTAACTGAAGCTCTGTCCAAAAAATGCCCAATAAAAACATGCTGTTGACAGCTAGCCACAAAAAATAAAAAAATTGGTAATTAAATCTGTTTTTTTTATGTTTTCCTAATTCATGCTGGTGAAAATAAGGGCAAATTTAAAGAGCGTAATATACAGTAAACACTTACCAATTCATATCCTCCCAGTTTTTGAGCAGCTTGAAACATTGTCCAAAGGTTTACTATTAGTGGAAACAAAAAGCAAGTTGATCAACAATCCATTGCAGAAACAGAATCACAAACACATAACATACTGTTTAGAAGAAGGAATTTACAACATTATGCCCTGTTAACTGTTTAGACAGTTAAGGTCACATCTGTTCACAGTTTATTTATGTTACTGATAAACTGAAATATTTCATACATTTTTTCTGAATATAGAAAGAATTGCCCCTGGGTTGTTTTTAGGTTTTTTTAAGTAATGTAGGTGAACAGAATCTGGTCTCTTCACACAATGATAGGGGTCCCTTGAAAGAGATATTTTTATGAGGAGGCTGAGACGTCTCAGGAGAAAAAACTAAACAAAACACCTGTGTGAATGACATTCTACCTAACATGAAGGGCAACACACATACCAAATTGTTATGCATTAGATAATACTGTGTTTTTATAAAGACAGTGTGTAAAGTTTAAAAGTGTATCAAGTACTGTAAAGAGAATGTGCAAGAAACCCCTTTCACGAAATGATAGCTTGGGTGAATTCTGATCTTTTAAACCTATGCAATGACTATTGGTTGCAATGTTAACTTCAATGTTAAGCAATGGTAGCTATATATTTATTTTATTCTTTATACTATGGATAACCTCCATCTGCACTACTGGTGAATACACTCCCTTAACTTCAAAATACTCAATCAAATTTAAGAAAGTCAAGTAGACAAGCATTTCGGCTAGTGCCTTCAGTGTACCCCTTGTGCAGCTGTAAAGAATTGCAGCGGCCAAACACATTTATAACTTTAGAATTCTATGGAGGGGTTCTGGTGACAAGAATTGACATATTATATATATATATATATGCTAGTCAGTTACATTTTTTTTTTGAAGCTCAAGCTGTACTAATAAGGACAAAAAACCTGAAGCACTATCTAGAATATATTCTTTGCTGCTCTGAAACATGCATTAAATCATTTAATAATATCCTTTACCTTGCTAGCAATTACTAAACTCAGAAAATCACTATAGAAAATGAAGGTAAGGCCTCAACAGCAATAACTTTTAATTTCACCATACCCACTAATGGTGATTCATTTTATGGTATATTCATCATGAAAGCCAATGCATATTTTATTATCATCATTATCAATATTTTGTGCTTGTGAAGTTAAGAGCTCACATTAAAGACGAGGGAAAATGGGGCAAATTAATTCTCAATTAGCATACAGTGCCACCTGTAACCCCAAATGTGAGCTAACCTGTTCTGCGGTATAGTGAGACGCCTTATAAACAGGGAGCACTGTAGTTTTGCTGTATAATACTAACAGAAACGTATAAAATTGAACATCAAACTTTTCAGTCTTTTTTCAATATCTTCAGCCACAATCAATAGACATGAACCACAGCGCAAATAAAAAAGGAGAGTAAAATGGATGCTTAGATACAAGTAAATGCTGCTTCTGCTTACTCTGTTTGAACCCAAGGTAAGGTATCCGCTCTATGGGTGTTTTCCTTTCTTTCATGTATTTGTACAGCGCTACAAGGAAAGCCTGCTCATCGGCTCTGCGTTCCTCATCTGCTCCCACCTGAGGCTTCTCGTCAGCTGACGCTTTTTTACAGTTACTGTTATTTTTGGGTTTGGACACGACAGCTTTAGTTTCAGTTTTTACCTGGAATTAAAGACCGTTTCGAGAGATGAAAAATGAGACAAAAACAACACTTTCCGCTTTAAACGTGGTATTAAAACAACAGCCGTATGGTATAGTCAGTTTATCATGAATTGAATCAAGTAATGTGTAAAAACTATGGGTCTGTCCATTCAAACGTAGTATGGGAGGGGAGGGTGGTCCATGATGAGTTTATGTATTTCAGTGAAACCGGAGTTAACCGATCACAGAAGGGACTACACCGTGTCTGCTTAGTTCAGATGCCTGTGAAGACAGGTATTTACTGAATTGAGTGTTTGAAATCAAAATTGAATTATTTTATTAAATATTACCAGTATTTGTGTACACTAGGGAGACGACTCTTCTTACTATGTTTCATAAATTCAACCTATTGTTTCTGTCACAGTGTTTCCACTTCCAGTATCAATGAATTATTATTTTGACATACTGGTATATGACATGATCAAAAGCTGAACAGTAAATCCAAATCAATCAATTAGATGGTCCCAGAAGACCGCACTCCCATCAGACTACTTCGAAATGAACGTGCCCCTAGCTCAGGTTTATTGAGTACTTTCTTGAGTGTTTATGTCAAACAACTGTAATAAGAACATTATAATTCAGCAGACCACAGCATTACCAGTCAACGCAACATGATAGATTGGGTAAAAATGCTGGACAGTGGTCCAGAAACAGTGGCACTCTTGTGACCGTACCGTGGTTCTACAATGGATTAACATGGTACTGCAAGTGTGTATTGGGTTAACATTGCAGCAGTCCTTGTACTACCAGTGTTTCATTGTTTTAGAACCACTGCTGCATGTCAAGTTAAGAGGTCAAATGTATTAATTGAATAACATGGTGAAATATACATTTCATCCAGATCATCAACCCATTGTTTTTTTTTTAAATGTATTAAAAAATGAAGGCTGTAACAGTCTTTAACCTACAAGTGTGGTACACATAAATATATGAAACCCATTTTTCAAATAACCTTTCTAAAAATACAATTTGTTATATACATAATTTAATGTTATATGGCTGTAAAGTTCTTAAACAAACATAGAATTTGTAAATTGTAACTTGCTCTATATTGCCTTAATGTTTTTCTAATGTATTAATACATGACAGCTTGTGACCCAACAGTGCATAAAATCCAAGTAATCCCAGTGGATGGCACGGATAAATGATTGGATAATATACGCTGGAAAAAAAAGATGTAAAAACAATGGTCGGACATGTTAATTGCTCAGCCTAAATATCAACAGAAATACATTTGGAAGCCTTTAAAACCATTCAGTACCCAAGGAAAACTTCAAATTCAGTGCCAAAATCTGGAAACCGAATATGGCTGGAAAACAGCCACAATAAAATTAGTTTTTAAAATGGCATACTGGGAAATGTAATCCTAATGAATGGTGTACCTTAGCAAGGGCCTTCCCATCCCAATTGCTGTTGGACTCTTTCACACCGCTGGAGACCTGGGAGTCTCGCCTCTGCGAGGTCGAAGGCTTCTTCTTGCGAGGTCTGCCTTTGAGATTCGGAGCTGTAACAGAAAGCGCAATAAAAAAACAAAAACTATTAAAATGGTGTTGGCTTAACAAACCAAGGAAATGTACGACCTACAGGGGCATTAGCTTAATTCCATTTCAGTCATAAAAACAAAAAAAAGTTAACAATGGAAGCATTACATTTTACATCCAACATGCATGAACAAGTCAAATATCCAAGCGTAAACAACATCAGTTTCTGTAACAAAAGCTGCAAAGTGCTACCTTTATTACAGAACTGTCTGTCTTTTATGAAAGAGTTAATAGCATGTACTACACGCTATGAGCTGAATTCTGACTATGTGTGATGTCATGTCTGCCATTACATTAATGTGACAGCACACATTACCATATTAACCCCACAGTATAGTACAATATGTTCACTTGTTTACCATACTGATAAGATTTTTAACTTCCTTTTAAACGAAGCAGCATAGTTAGTTTAATGTATCCATGGGAAACAAAAGGTAATGTATCTTATTCAGAGCAGTTGTCACACCAGTTTAATGGGTATGCACTCAATATCAGAAAGTTATTTTTCCTCATTGTTCGTAAAACCTGTTTTTATGGTCAGTGTTCACCCATGTGCCACCAGTATAAACACAGCTCTGCAGGTCCAGAAAAAGTAACGATTTCATTAATAATGGAAGTGCAATGGGTGAAATTTAGAAGAAAAAAAAAAACACTGTTAAACTCAAGGAGCCCAGAAGTCATTTTTTTGTTGGCTAGAGTTTAAAGTACAATAAGACCTTCCTCAAATCTAAGAAACAAGCCTATAAAAAAAAAAATGTTTACGACTGTGTAACATTTAACTTAATAATCTTTCACCCAGAAGCACAAAAAGGCTAACACAATTACATAGTTTTACCATGAAAGCAATTACATGTTGTCACCTTGGCAACCAGTTTTTTTTCATACAGCTCTTAACAAACACATTTGTTCAAGCCTTCAAATGAAAACCACAGACCTCAGATAAGATAAAAACTGAAGAATGTGCTTTCTGTTTACAGTGTTTTTTATTTTTTTTTACGCTGTTATGAACACAAGACATTTTGCAACGTTTAATTGCACCTGTAAGACTGATTAATAAACCAGTTTTAATCATTTACTGACAACAATCCGGACAACTGCAAGACGTTCATACTTTTAAGCTTACTTTTAATACAGACATCATTACTGTTCATTCTCAAATACTGTATTAAATCACATGCCTGTCAATGGACATGGTTACTTTTTCCTTCATAGGTAAAATGAATGGCATCCTGGATATTAAGACTATATATATAAATATAATTCAAATATTTTACCATGACATATAAACATCTTGAAAACTTGTTTAAAAGAGCATCAGATACATAAATACAACCCCCATTAAGAAATAATTCAAACACCTGCCTCATATTAAACGTACAGTAAACTGTAACATTACTGATCACAAACCATATGAATAATAATAACAATAAAAAACCATCAAAGAGCCATCCCCATTAAAAAAAACATTAAAAAAAGAGAAAGAATGTTACCCATTTCACTCATTAATCAGCAGTCCGCTTGTGTTTTTCAAACGTGCATTAGACCACATGTGACAATCCAACACAGCCCTGTATTCCCTGTGCGACTGGCTTCCTAAACTGTGTGAACAATTTGGCTTTTTGCTCCCAGTTTATGGTTTTCTGTTAGCCCTCCTCAGCGCTCCATTACTCACACATAAACAGATTAGATACTGGCAAATAATAGATGGATGAAGGGTTTGGATGAGAGACAGCTGCACCCAGCTGCCAGGCTGGCAGTGCCTGTGCGGCCCGATGACCCCATTTCCCTGCCTTCCACTAGGACTGCACTCTGAGCTCTACCCCAGATAACAACAGGGGAATGCAGGCAGGTCAACAAACTGTGTCAATGACAACCGCAGAAAAACAGGGAGGTCTTTTGAAACACGCATCACAATGCAAACACTACCCAGGTACTGTACCACACACAGTTATCTACATTTTTATTGTATTGTTACTATTGTATTTTTATGGAGTGACTGATTTAGTGTTCTCAGTTTCTTATCTTCCCATCTGTCCTGAGCTGCCATTTGTTTCCCTCAACTTTGCTGATAACAGCTAAATGACTCCAGCAGCTTAA
This sequence comes from Acipenser oxyrinchus oxyrinchus, assembly GCA_030684275.1. Classification (NCBI taxonomy): domain Eukaryota; kingdom Metazoa; phylum Chordata; class Actinopteri; order Acipenseriformes; family Acipenseridae; genus Acipenser; species Acipenser oxyrinchus. The sequence continues at coordinate 36,037,560 of CM060257.1, forward strand.
GATTGATACAGTGTTTTACTTCACAAAGCTTACACGAGTTTATTAAGAAAAATGACTGCATTACTGTAGCTTCATCTTGCCTATAAACATATCCTGGCTTCCTTTTTTTGCTGTTTTCTTAATGGTAATGACTTCAAACGCCATCCTATGTTTCTGCCAAGGCTTAGAAAAATAAGGCTAGCCATTAACCTTTTGATAACCAATTATATTTTAAAAAGCAGAGATAAAAAATTATTGCCTTGAGAACAGAATTAAAGTTACAGTAATTGTTCAGGAACAGCACTAGACCAAAATATGAAGGTGATATAATACAATGAAGCGATGGAAGACTTCAATTTTTAGCTGGTTTGGTTTTATTTTACCCCTGGAGCCAACATGAAACACACAGCATCTAAGAATACAGTCAAACCTGTTTAAGATCACTCCTGTTAATGCATCCTCCACTTCATATTGGCCACAATATAATGTGAGTCAATGGGGACAAGCCCCTGATAACATCACTTCAGTTATCACACTCTTCATATCACTCACACAACTGATTTCAACTCCACTTAATATCACTTTGGGAAAGACTAAGATAAGAGGGTTTACATTGGAGTACACGATTTAAATGTTAAGATAACAATGTATGGCAGCAAACTACACCACACACTGCAATTTGTATGTTTACAGCATGTGTTGAATTATTTAAAATATGTTGAACATGTACAGTGTAATAGACTGTACTGTATATTGAAAATAAATGTTAATAATGAACACTATTGTAATCAGTGTAATAGTACAGTATTATATTTGATTTCCACAGCAAAACAGGCATATGTATTGCATCCGTACTTAAATTTTAAGGGTTATTTTGATATGTTATTGGGAGCAGTGTAACGATTCATTGTGTATTGATGAACCATGATTCTTTCGTTACATGATATATCGATTGCATCGTAATAGAGGTTTATATCGTGTTACAAGACCAAAAGCACAACACAGCTCCTTGCAGTTCATCAAATACTTATTGAATAAAGAATACGTGTGTTTTATAGTTGGTATGAATACATACTCTGTGACTCGTTTCATTTTTGTCTTTTAACAGAATAGTCCGTCATTAAAGGATCATTTGATCGTATTACGCAACATTCAGTAGCCCACCAGGCCCATTCAGCTTGGTTCCTGAAACCTGTATTCCCCAATGTCATTCTGCAATCTCCATAGACATGACCCTACTACAACTGGCATGTTGTAAAAGCCATTTTCAAGCTACAGCTCAAAAAGAAGCCAACCAAATGCAATTACATACACTAAAAAACATTTGACAGGAAACACAGATATTTTAACGTAGGTTTATAAGGCTCACGAAAAAATAACACCAAATGGTTCACCTCATCTATAAAGCAATAAGTCTGCAAATCAAAATGAAAAAAATGAAAAGCTTCACTAGTTGTTTGCAAGTGATCTTTTTTTTATTAAACAACCCTATTTTCAGGGAAATAAAGATGTAGATTAAGTTTAATTAGTTATGGTTAATGAAGAAAAAATGTTATTAGCTAATTTCTGGTAAATGACGTGCTCAAACTAGTCTTTACATGCTTATTATGCCAGTGCTGGGGGAACAGAAAATAAGTAGCCCCAAGGTCAATGACTGTGCCGGGCTCGTCTGACAACTTTATTCCTATGCAGCGGAACACTGCAATTGTAATTTCGATATTCTTTATTTACATTCAGGTTAGTAAAGAACAAGGCCGTCTGGTTTCTCTAGAATGCACGGAAATGAAAAGGGGCTTACAGAGGGTTAGATCAGAGCAGTACAAACATGTGTACATGACAACACAACTGGCAAAATACATGTAGTCAATTAAAGAGAAGGTCTTAAAGATGGTTAGTTATCTTAACATATATTTATTTGTTGTTAAAGGTCTATGTGGAAATATTTATTAGAGAAATTCAGTGTTAAACCTTGATATTATTTCACTGTTGATTAGCTGATAAAACAATATATGTAGGATTTAAGTGGGTACTATTACCACTTAGGAAATGTGAATTTTGTTATGTACTATATATGTAAAATTCTTCTCAACATTTGTAGTAATCGAATATACAAAGAACTATTGTGTAAACATCTGAATTTGAAATAGTAGAGCGCAATATGAAGGAGAACAAGTGCTCCTTTCAGTTTGCAACCTTTTTTTTTACTGCTTTTTTAGTTTTTAACAATAAAATTTAAAAAAATGAAACAAAACTGTTATAACAGTTGTTGAAAGATGAGTTTTTTTTTAAAATTTTTACTTTCATATTTCGCTTCACAATATAAAATATAGATGTGTTACACAATAAAAAGTAATTGAAAACTATACGTGTTTAGCAGTATTTTGATCTACATTACATACATTTCCACAAATTGGAGCAATACTTTCCCACAAAATCAGTTACAACCCAGAACGAACATTGGCTTTAATAGTCATACTGTGCAATGGGTTTTTTGTTTACATACATATTACTTCACAGGCATGTTTGTCCTCCAAATACATTTTAAAAATATTAAAGAAAAACATGTTTTCATGTGATACATTTTAATATGATCAGCTGAATATGTATATTTGATAAGCTAAATCCTTCTTTTCAGTACACATGAAATAAGGAAGTGTTTGATATATTTCTAATTAGGGTTATGGATTCTTATCTTTTACTTAACACGGCCCAATATTTTCAAGCTTGGCTGAACTTGACACACCGTACCATCTGTACTGAAATCATAGCAAAATCAGCCATTCTATGTATCTGTCATATGACTTCATACTGGTGTTTACAGCAGATGGCACAGTACTGCACAGAAGGAAAGAAAGATACTTGACAAATAATTTACACAGCATCAAAATAACACTGTGCGACAGGCTGGCCAACCTACAACCAAAAAAAAAGTATTTTTAAAATCCTATTTACTATAAGTATGTGATTCTCATGACAGAAACCTACCATTTTCTTTCAGAAACCAGGTTTCCTCTGTAAAAGTCTAAAGTGAATTAAACTCATATTTACACAACATGAAATCCATTTCGAATCAAGCAATAGCACTGTTACATTTACAGTACTTCACAGGATATTGTTTAATAGCTGTAACTTCTTGTTACAGTTAGTTATATTATACTCTCGTGACGTAAATGCACAAGCGCCGATGATACGTTTTTCAATTGAGGAAGGGATTTACTTTAAGGGATATTTGAGTCTCTGTAAGTCACCTTGGTTAAAGGCGTCTGCTAAATAAACAAATAATAATAATAATAATAATAATAATAATAATAATAATAATAATAATAATAATATTCTTTATAAAGATGGTTGTTTATAAAAAAAAGTAATGAGTTTGCTGGGCTCAGCGGGCATTAGTAAACAAAACCAGTATGCAATCCAGCACAATTGTCTGTCTCTACTTGAGAGAGGCCCAGGACTGAGTGGTAAGGCTGGTATTGTGGTGTGCTCTTCTGTAGAGCTGCTCAGGGAAACACTCTCATGGAACCTTGCCTGACTGTAGCCAGTGTTGTTGTCCGGCATCTTTCAAAGACACACTATTCACCAGAATTGTAACTAAAATATAATAATGCAAAGGAAGAAATACAAAACATAGTGATATTACAGCAGGATGGCCATTAAAATATCAAATTATGAGCAGCTCTGAATGTAGTTTGTGGCTTTGTCAATCCTTAAACCTGCTTTGTACCACACGCATATTTCGCCATCCAGCATTATAAACTCATGACCAACTGTCATTTGATCATTATCTAACACAGCAGGGCTTAACACACACACACACACACACACACACACACACACACACACACACACACACACACACACACACACACACACACACACACACACACACACACACACAGAAGAAAGAGCCTTATTTGGGCACAGTTGTCTGTTGAATCACTCTATGATGACTATGTTTTCCTTTGTGATGAGCCTAGGTTGTAAATGTATTTTTTAATTTGGGAAAACAGTACTGTAGAATAAATTTAAAAAAAAAATCATGACAGAAAAATAAATGCTGGTTTGTTTTTGAAAGCTTCAGAAGAATAATTTATTTCCTGCTTGTTGGAAACCAATGTGTAACGACTCTCAGTTGCCCTCTAGTGGTTTCCAGTATTACTTCTCCAAACAAACAATTACCTCACATATTTCTTTGAGGCACTGACACAGTAGGAAAAGAACAGCAATATGTTTTCAGAGTAGTTAACGCCACAGAGTGTTATCTTAAAAACTGTAATATATTACTGTTAAGTCTACACGTTATTACTGGTATCTGCAATTACTGGTAGTAGCATTTCCTCTATCTGTTATCTAAAATATGTATTTTCACACTATCAGAAAACTAGGAATAAACTACTGTGCCAGAATGAGTCCACAGCACAGTAATTTCTCCAGCCCCCTAACTGAACACATTTTTTTCAAATTTAAAACCTGTGCCTGCATTTTGAGCTTATAAAACAGAAACTTTTAAAAAGCACAAAAATGACTAAATCAACATTTCTAATTGTAAAGCCAGTATGCACCATTTCTTCACAATGAATAGGTGATCATGTATACACCGGAAGCACAAAGAAATGTCTGTGCCTTAATTGTACTGTCTGTTTGACAGTAGATTAGCATAAAGACCCTTTCTTCTTTGCTTTTATTATCTCTGGGGCTAACCTTCTTTTTTATCAAATAAAAAAGGAAAATAAAATGCATTAAAAACAAACACACACACACACACACACACACACACACACACACACACACACACACACACACACACACACACACACACACACTAAGCTTCAGGCTTGTCTTTACTGGCTTTTAAACTACAAACAATAAACTAATGAGCCCAACTCTTCTGAAAGGCTCTTATTAATCCTCCAGTTTCAGTTTACAGCAGAGCTATTTCCACAGGCATTGAGCCTGCAAGTACTAAAGGACTTGGCAAGGGGTCACTTCTGGCAGGGCCAGGGTTCAGGAACCCAGGAACAGGTCACAACAAGCATAATATACAGAGATACAAATTAACTCAGAGCTGAACAACAGATGCTATGTAACTAAATAGCCATACTTTCCCAAACACTTTATCCTCATTTAGAACATGTCCAATAAGCGGGTGTTACAGTGTAAGTTAATCAGCTTCTATCCTGGGCTTGTATAATAGATAGCAATTTAATTTGTGACACATTTAATTTTACGTTTATTTTTTTTCCAAATAAATAACTTCAAATACATGATGTCTCCACAGAGATGTTAATGCATCCGTTGACATTCAGCACTTGCCCTAACTTAGATTCGGTCATGCATAACCATGGTTATATATATGATAACCATGGTTATGTAAATATATTTTATTATTGCCACTGCAACAACAGTGCATTTAGTCAGATAGAAACAATCCAGTTTAAAAGGAAGAATGCAAACCACAATTAAAGTGTTCTAACTGATGCATGTGCTTCCAAGTCTTACATAACAAGGATCTACAATAATTGTGTGCTCTGACAAACTTGTTTAGAAATAAGCTTGAGGCCATCATGCATAACAGGAGGATAGTGATGACACTGCTGATAGCGTATTTGTTTGGTTACACAGAGTTTACTTTTATATACAATGCTACAAGATCTGTTATTTGTTTATCTGACATATTTAATGATGAACAGAAACAGATTTTTTTAAAATGCTTTACATTTTTTATTTTTAATATGTGTTTTTTTAAATAATTGTTTCAAGGGTTTGAGAAAATGTTGCTTATAATTTGTCCAAGAGAACTGGTGCAGTAATGTAGTCGTGCCGAAAGGGAAGTGGACCCCATTCAGACAAGTGCTTGGTTCATTATGGGTTTTTCATAGACAAATAAAACAATGCAGTGGAAATTAAACATATTTTACCATAATGGAGCACAAGTACATGTATCCACTCCAGGGAAAACAAGATCCATTTTAAACACATTAGCTGTACTGACATCTTTCATAGACGTTTTTTTTTTTTTTAAATTGCAGGCTGTTAAAGTGAATACAACTTGTGACAACATTACAGTGGTTAACAAACGCCTAAATCCAAATACTAAAAAACAATATTACACAAGCTTGATTTATACAATCAATGAAAATTATCTTTATTGGACCATGAGCTCCATAGAACTGCTTTTTTTTAATTACAATTTTATATTAAAATATTCATGTAACACTTTAAAATAATTGCCACATGGAAATGTTAATAGAATTCCATAGGATTTCTTATGAGTAACTTAGTTTTTTTCTTTTCTTGACACGGTTTCATATTGAATTAAAATGGAATAGCAGGAATACTTATGACTCATAGTAAATGCATACAGAGCTATTATTTTCAACATTGAATGTACTTGCCCGCTTAAATATGTAAAAGACCATATTTAAATCCGTACGAGGCGCTAAATGTAAGTTTGGTCTAAGAGATAATAGAACAGTTGAAGTATCTTTTCTCTGCTGTTGCTGAAACTAAAATATGTCTTGGCTGCTTGACAGAAATGACCATGACTGTTCTGTTCATTATAATGAAACAGTGTGAATCCCATACTAGAAAGGATTAGAAAGGAGATGCAGCAACAGATAAAAGATTTGCTTACTGGTTCCCAAACTTTGGTTTGCAGTGCACATAATTGCACTGTGTGTCATGCGTCTTTTATCATGGTGCAGTCAAGTTGTTTTTTTTTTTATTCAATACATCGGTCTGTTCCCACATCACAGGGTGTTTCTTTTTTTAATTTCACCACTAATTCTTCTTAAATACTGAAAACACATTTTAATTGTCCCCAAATCCTTCAATATATATATATATATATATATATATATATATATATATATATATATATATATATATATATATATATATATATATATATAAATATCAGTTGTGTTCAATTGAATCTAAATGGCTATAGCCTTAAAGGTGTAGGTCCCACAACATGTTTATGTTTTTATAGAAACTTTTGACTTTATAATGCCATGTTGAAAAAATCACTTGTATAGATAATTCCTGTAAAATGTTATCAGTGTAACACAGTGGTGTTTACTCTTGGCCTACAATAGTAATTCCAGTCCAGGATTTTGTTCCAACCAGTTACTTGACAAATCAGGTACAACTTAATAATTGAGGACCTGGCTGGAATAAAGTCCTGGACTGGAATTTCCATTGTAGACTGAGAGTAACTATCACTGGGAAAAAAAAAAAAGAAAATTGTGCTTTTAATGTATGTTGTTTATATCTTAATATTATAGCTGATATTTGTGGCCAAAGGGCAAACAGGTGATCACTATTACACACCAAACAGCAGGCCGTGTAACCAGAGCACCCAGTGCTTTATCACTAGGCTAATCCATAGTCAATGATTACTTCACATATGTATACAAGAAACATTCGATATTTTTGATGTTGGGCTCTTTCCTAGGCCTGGTTTCCTTGATAGATTATGAAGTAGTAAGGTGAGGGGCGGGGAGTTTTTTTTTGTTTGGTGTCATATTGTTTTGCTGCCCACCAAAGCCCACGGGCCCCTAGATAGAGTAACATGTAACTACATCAGTCTCGTACAGATGACATCACGCTAGCATCTGATTTGGAGTTCTGGGTCAGGTTACAAAAGAGTAACCTTTTCTTCCATTTTCTTTTTCCAGCCCATAGCTGTCAAGCCTGTATGTTATGAATATGTTACAAAGCGACACAGTCCCGTTCACAGGCCATTTAATGTTACGAGGGATTAAAGATGAAGCAAGTTCATAGATCTCTTATTCTTCACAGGGATGGGGGAGGGGGTGTTTGTTCCATGGATCACATTGGCCAATAATTTGATAGCTATATTTCACGTGTACAAGCAATATTTCTGTGGAGCAGTATTTAGTACAGTAGGCATTATTCAAAAAAGGAGAAGTTATTTATTTAAAGCTCCTAAATATGCAAAAATAAATGGATTAGTCACATAGCAGTCCAACTGTGAACCACAGTGATATTATTAAATGTAAAATCCACAATAGAAATTTAAAAGGGATAAAAAAAGGGAGATTTTTAGGGAAGTTTTGAATCAAGGGGGTTGGGGAAGGGATGTGTGAAATTTTCTTGTGGACATACATTCAGAATCATAACCCTTTACCAAAGGAATTTTGTTTTTATTTTATAGTGTCCAATTATTTAACCTGTGTTTGTCATCACAATTTTGAGAGCAGCACAGTCATGTCTTTACTAGGTGAGCACCTCAGGAAACATTAACCATGGTTTTTACCATACACATGCAGTTTCATGATGCTTTCCCCATGCAACACATTGGTCAGATTTTACTATGGATATAATGCAGGCTTAATCTCCTTCAAGGAGGGCCTACAGAAAATCAGTAAATGTAATGTCTGTTCCTGAAGGTGGGAACATTTGATAATATCAAAGCTGTTTTCACTCCCTCCACTATGCAAAACAACACTGTCAGCACTTGGATATGTGTGCTGAAGCCAGTACACAATTCTCAGATTTGCATAGTGAATGCCTGTGTTTGAACATCGGACTCTTCTTACATTAAGCGTTAATGGCCTGAAGAATGACTGCAGGCCGTAAAAGGGCTACAATCTAATGAATTGTTTTTGTTTCATCCAGTGCCTCATTGTAAACAGCTTGCTGCTTTTGATTCACAGTCAGTAAAAATGCCCAGGCTAAAGGCCCTTTAATTAATATGCTGTTAACCTATAATCCTTATGTATTTCAGTGGACACAAGTAAAAACAGATTGCAAATGTGTGCAACTTAAAAGCCCTTGTTGTGTTTGGCTATGTTTTTCAAGAGTTGATAACATCAGTTTCAGTTTTTGTAATGTCATTTTATCCTTGCTCTGAATTCAAAAGCATATTCATTTGTGTTGAATTTAATTTTAATTAAACCGATAACATTTAGCCATTTAGCCCGATAACGTAATCTCTGCATGGCGTTTAGCGTGCTTTAAAATGTGACAGTTTAGCAAAAGATACACGGTATACAATTCCATTACATAAGCTTTAAAAATGATGTAAGCATTCCACTGGAGTTGAATCATTCAAAAAAATATTAATATAGATGACACAATAATGATTTTACATTCAAATAACTTCTTATAAGGCTTTAGTTGACAGCGACAAAAATATAAAATATACTGTTAGGCATTAATTAATAGCAGAATTTCTATGAAGACAATTGGGGAAATATTAGATAATTATCAAGCATATACTGCCATTTCTAATTAGTTATATAAATTGAAATTCAACAATCAAATTGGCTTGTGATTATAACAGGAATAATTTTGGATTTTACCCATATTATTAACCTACTAATGTATTCATTGTAGTAATTTATGCTTAAAACATGTAAAATAGTGGATTCTCCCAGTCAGAATAAAGCATTATCAAAACTGTAAGCTTCTTCGGTAGAAATGCCGCTTTAGCACTTGTATTGCATTCCTTGTTTTGTATTGTTTCTGATACAAAAATATATATTTTTTGAGCAACATTAGATGTGTGACCCTTTGAGGTATGTAGCCTTGCTATTTTACAATACTAGTGAAAGCTTCCTGGCTTATAAGAGCATGCCTGTTGCCAGGAGTTAGAAAAAAAACACAGAAACATGCTGTGTGTGTCAGATGAAAAGGAAAGACCAGGGAACATAAATTGCAAGTCACAATAACTCCCATTCTAACTTTTGGCACAGTATTGTTAGCATACCGGTTAGCATCCCCCTCTTACAACATGTTTTATAATGACCTTGTTGATGTACTTTTTTCTATCTCTTTGCCTTCTCTCATTCCCCCCAAATTAGTTGTGATTTGGCTGAGTGTGCTTTGTCTTTCAAAGACTCAACAACACAATGCAGGGACTAATTGTTGAACTGAATTGAAGGGCTATTTAAAGACAGCAATCGCACAGCACTTCAAAATGGTAGTCTATTATTTCTGCATGAATGCTATTGTGCTATGTTAACTCATCATGGCTCAGGGCTTTCTAGTTAAAAGAAGCATTTAGATGAGTTGTAATAATAAATATGAAATGTATACAAGAGATAAAAAGGATATTGCTGTTAGTGTAGTTTCCAGATAAACCCCAATTACCAATTAGGGGTTATTTAAATATCTTAATTATGATTCGTATATACTCCAGCTAATGACAGTTAATAACAGTGGGATACAGAGATAGGTAAAATATATTCCTAGACAAGTTTAATTTGAAAGAGATTCATTTTTAAATATTAAAATATTCTGTTCTGTATTGCCTCCAAGTACAGTTGAATACATACAAATAATTTAACCAAAAAAGGCTTATTGGACTGAAGGTTGTGAGGTCACACTGTAAAATTAATTGTGTTACAACACTTGAAACAAACAGCTTCAGCATTTTTATGATAATCTGTATTCCTTTCATCACACTATATTGAGCAACAGTCCTTTACAGGCTACACTTTACCAGAGGAATCAGGAACCAACATATGCCAATATGGGGTTCATTAAAAACCCTGCTGTATTAGCTTAATTTGCCTTCAAAACAGAACAAAGTCTCACCAGAAAAATGAAAACGGCAATAGCATCTGTAAAAACTGGAATTCTGAGTTTTTTTAAAAGCTGAAATTGGTTGGGGGTAGGGGCTGGTGGTGGGGTTGGGGGTAGGGGTGGGGGTGGGATGGAGTTGGAACATGCAAACACACGTAAGTGTTACACACCTTATCATTAGTAATCTTTCAAAAATGTTTTGAAATAAGAACAAACAAACCCAGACTGCTTGCTACACACACACGGTGCTAAATGAGATCACATTGGCATCTGCAGTTGAGGTTTGATCGGTGTGATTAAGATGTGAACCTTTGATCTGCTTTACTTTAGTTTAGTGAGAGGGAGGTTCTGTTTAAATATACTGTTGCCATTCCTTTCCTCTGGTGGCATGTGTTTCCTTATTACCCACATAGCCGAGTGTTGATCTGAATGTACGCTTTGGATGCTGTTAAATACAAAGCCTGCAGTTATTCTAACGCCAAACCACAACCAGTAGGGGTCGCTGTGGCGTGAAATAGCAATGAACGGATCCACTTATAGCCATATACCCTTTGATTGTTAATCCAGTCAACAAAATCTTGACATAACATCTAACAGATGCTCATACAGTATCCTGCTGTAGAACACTGTACCCTCTTAAATGAAATACTTCTTTAGAACACCTTTTTCTATAGCCAATATAGAAAATTACACCTGTAGACTAAGAAATGATAGAAACCATATTATACAAATGCAAAGGTTTTTGTAACAACATTCCTCAACTCGAAAACAAATTAAATATGGGCGTTTAAGGTAATATAAAAGTCTTGTTTTGTTGCCAAAAAGTAATGCCCTTCATGTCTTCAAGATGCATGGGTGCCCATGTGACAAACCCATGATCTCTGTGAAATGTCACAACTACTCATTACTAGGCATCATAGTCACAGATTCAATTCTCAAAGCTTTGAAACTCTGCCAGATTTAAGTTCTGCAAGTGGAACTTTGACCTCCTAACTAATAACTTCAACCTTCATTTCAATCTCAAAGCTCATTGTGTTGTAGAGATAAATCCCTTCCCTAGTCTCGAAAACCTTTTATTGCTTTGCTGTTAAAGGGGGGAAATGCTTATACAGTATCCTGCTTTAAAAAATGTGCATGAAGGCAAGTTTCTCTTAAAAGAAATACATTATGACTTTGTCCCTGCCCCACCTCCCTCCTCCCTCCTCAATTAACTGTGTGCACAGCAAATATATCCCCTTTTAAGGTTGCAAATGCTGTTAAAAGGATTTGGCTATTTTGCATGCTTTTTATGCCATCTATAAAAAAAAACCCACAAAGGTTACATAATCAGCTACAGAACAAACTCTCCTTTTTCAGCATTTGAATAATGCTGACAGATAGAAGGATATCTCGGTTATAGCACACAGCGGGCTTGGCCTCAAAGTAAAATCAATCTGTTTCACTTAAGAACAAAGCACAGCAGTGGTATCGGGTTCCCATAAGAATAAAAGCAACCCAACCTTACGTTAAATTCTGCAGTAGGGAATTTTTTTTTTTTTAATAATTCTCCCCACATGCTGTACTGAATTTCTTCCAAACACAAACAGCATTACACCTGCTATGAAAACCTATGATATAAATACTATATTCATTCAATTATTATTATTCGTGTATTTATTTATTTATGTATTTTATTACAGACTCTTGGCTTAGTCCAATTACTGTTGGGCAAGCTTTAAAAACTGTAATATTACTAGTAAAATGATCTTGTTTCTTGAAAACACTCAGTGACAGGTAAACAGTTTCCCTAAAGCCTGTATTAGAACATATTTCTAAACATGTCTGTAATGTGTGGACAGTCAAAAAGTGTCACTGAAATGTAACAAAGATATTTGAAAAAAAAACAACATATTCCCCTTTCCAAAAAGACAAGATTATATTACAATTTGAAATAGCTTCATGCTGCCACAGTCTGTATTTGGCCTTTCTAAACACATACCGGTACAGCGTTTTTTAACGCATGCCATCAATCACTTGGGAAGATTATTCTGAATATACAGTCTTCTTCCTGGAGCGACACAAAAAGAGATCTCTTCTTTGAAAACGCACACAGGCCCTATGGCAGTGTTTTGTTCAAAGAAAAGATTCCTTCATAAATAAAATAAAATGGCAAAAATAAAGATGAAAGAAGTGTGACAAGGAAATGAACACATCCTTAACACAATATTTTTCTAAAAGCCCAGCGAAGTATGTCTCTTTGTTTTAATATTCAAAAATGCTACCTCATTAAAAGTTTATGGGGACAAGCACATAGATGTCTGCTGGATTATAAATCACACAGGATCCATGTCCTGGAGCTGGTACGGTGCTACAGCACTGCTGAGCTCAGTGAATCATGATCTATAAACATTTAGGTAACAAATACAAAATACAAAAAGAAAACTATTAAAATAAAGGATTTAAGTGTCATGTTTTCAGTCTACAGCACTGAAGTTTTATTGGTAATACAAAAATGATGATTCTAAGTGCTGGAAGGAAGGTTACTTCTCTATATTTTTTTCATGCATAATTTATTATTTTGCTCTAAGTAGTGAACAGGGGATACAACAGATGAAAATCCAGCTTAGTGTTTTCTTTTGCGGAAGGTACAATATTCCAAATCCGTGCACATCACACACATAGGTACATTTCTAAAGTTACTTCATAAAAAAAAAAAGACGTGTTCAAGTGCTGACACGCTGTGTTCCTTTTTTTCTTTTCTTTTGTTTTCAAAGGAAAGAAATATATTTGAATAAGAACTGCTGGATAAAATCTCTAGAGGTTTTTTTTTTTGTTGCTAAGAATAAGTGTTTTAACTAAAAGAGCTAGCTAGGAGCATAAATTAGACCATATCAAGTAGGAGCGCACTAAAAATAACATAATGGCACAATTTTAAATGTGAGATAATCTACTTCCCACAAGTAGACAGCTTTTTATTATTTCATATATGGAGTGTTTCCAGACAGACACCAGCACTTTCTTTCATTGCAAACAGTATTGGGTCTTTGGAGGAATGCGGTAGTTGCAGCACAAAGCAGCAGATAATAATACGTCTGTAATTGCTTTTCAAACACAAATTAAGGGAGCAGTTTGCCTTTTAAAAAACTGTAAGGCAAATTGTTGTGCTAGGTAAATCATTTCTGGCAACAGTCCTCCTACACTTCAGTTTCAGAGTGCTTTATTAAAGTATTTCATAACTGCAGTTGCTGGTAGAGAGGCACCAATGAGCAGAATAGGAAACAATAGCAATTTGGTTTTAATTTGACGTAATACACACTAAACAGTTACTGGAAAATATTACATCACTGCGTGTTTTTTTTTTTCAATAGCGGGTGTATTCATAAGAATGTGGCCATGTTTTAACATAAACACATTCTCTTTTCCATTGTGCTGCTTTCAAGAATGTTGGCATTTGCGGTCGCTGTTGAATTTCTATCTCTATCCTTAGCTGTTCCTGTGGAGGGGGGACGGGTTAACACCTCAGGGAATGTAAGAATGTAAATGTCGGATTCTGATGGATTTTCAAATCTAAAAGCTAAAAGATACGACGGGCAAGGTGGTCCATGGGTGGATTCGAAATTTGAGAAACATTAATTGGAGGCCTCAAAGCATACAAGACAGGAAACTGATCAAAGTAAGAGGCTACAGTATAACGGATCCCTGAGTAAATAAACTGGTATTGTCTTTACAAGTTGTTTTTTTTAAACCATGTAGGCTATGTAAGGTGGTGAGTTATTAAGGTGTGTTTAATTGATCTAAACAGTGCAAAATCTAAATATCATTGAAACTAAAAAACATTGAGTGTGTCTCATTAGTGTATTTTTGTCTTTAAAATTAGGTAAATTGACCAGTTTGGTCCAAATGTAATATTTAAGTGGTGGAAGTATTTAGATCCACAACTGTACAGATCACTTGAATGAATCCCAAGATCTTTATTTAAATGAGCCAATTAGCATAAATAACTTGTATCCTACAAGTATATCAAAACACTTTAACAGTGTTTATGAAATACGTTTTCTGGAAATGTTGATATAAAAAAAGTGCATTTTAAAGAAAGATGAAATTCCAGGAAATTACCCTCAAACCGAATGTAGTGGTATCATACATGTTTTCATTTCCATGAAATAATTAGTTTCGACATAAAAGCTTTTTAAAAAATGAAAGAAAACTCAACATCCTCTGATAATGCAATGCAGATTGTGCAATAAATAAAGAACTTAAACATTGTAAATCCACCTACGAAATGCTGATGACGAATAGCTATAATAATGATGTTAGTATTGGACAAGATCCCCCTCTAACTGCAGTGAAAGACAGGATTTAATATAATCTCTCATGGTTGTTTTTGAGCAATGTAAATGATCAGTCTATATAGGGTACCTTTAACAGTAGTAATTACACAGGGCGTAGACTGAAAATAGTCATTATTTTGTTTGCTTAAACTTAAACGCTGCTGGAGTGAAATCAACGATTACATCATTTTTATTAATGAATGTCTACAGTTTCTGACAGCAGAAAAAAAGTAAAAAAATTGATCTTTTAAAAGCATCTGGATATCATTAATAACCTGCATTACAGTTACTCAGGCCAAAAAGGAAAAAGGTCTTGAGGAATGTAGAAAATGTTCCCACTTTTAGTAAATGCTTATGTTTGTGAAACATAAACATCACTCTTTCAAACAAACAAACCACAAGTTATTAATATGATTTTTTTTTTAAAAAAGGAAACTGGAAATATGATATACCCTAAGCGGTTGACTTAAAAAAAAGTCTATATATAGAAACTCGATCTACTACAGCTATGCACAATCCTAAATGCTGAAATCAGATTAAAAATACATTGTTTATTTAACCCTTTTATTGTTGCATCGCAAAAGGGGAAACTAGGTAAAAGGTTACTCTGTCATATTTTCTCAAGTTTATACAGTCAGCACTCACATATCTGACCTTATAAAATTTTGTCTTCAGTGACGGTTAAACGAGTGTGATCTGATTATTGCATTTTGGCCCGTTCCAACCCTTGTCCGTTTTTCAGGGAGCACAAAAAAGATGTGAAAAATACATAGCTGAAAGGACTGTGTTTTAAAATAAGTAGGCTTCCACTTAGATGTACTGTAGTTGTTTTTGTTGGTATAGTACTATATTTTCAACAGAAGAAGTATTTAATTGATAACGATATGATTCTGAAAATATCACTTGCCAAAAGAGACAACTGTGGATAAGTGGACTGTAACACAGTACATACTTTTAAATCCGGTACGTATTGTATGTAAAATTCCCCATTAACGACCCAACAGCAAAATTAAATCAAAATGTTACCCATGCACAGAACTGCATACAACGTAAAAGGTAATGCAATTTAACAAAATATTAAAAAACAACACAGTTTCCAGAATTAAAACAGTATCCAAAGTCTTTGAAATTGCAGAATATAGTGCTTGATAAGGCCCTAATGTCACAGTTCACTTGCAAATGAAAATACACAAAAGCAACTAAAGATCACAGATTTAAAAAAAAAAATACATCACAGTATCTAAAACTGTTTAATGATTAACTGTTTTACATTACAGTAGGTGGTCTCATTCACTTTGTTGCTGCTGCATTTTCGTCAGGTGAAACTGGAGGAAGACTGGCAAGACTGAGCACAGCAACAAGACACAAGGTAGTTATACTGCATCAGCAAGGTCTCTCCCAGGCAGAAATTTCAAGGCAGACAGGGGTTTCCAGATGTGCTGTCCAAGCTCTTTTGAAGAAGCACAAAGAAACGAGCAACGTTGAGGACCGTAGACGCAGTGGTCGGCCAATGAAACTTACTGCAGCAGATGAAAGACACATCATGCTTACTTCCCTTCGCAATCGGAACATGTCCAGCAGTGCCATCAGATCAGAACTGGCAGAAAACAGTGGGATCCTGGTACACCCATCTACTGTCCGGAGAAGTCTGGTCAGAAGTGGCCTTCATGGAAGACTTACGGCCAAAAAGCCATACCTCCGACGTGGAAACAAGGCCAAGCGACTCAACTATGCACGAAAACACAGGAACTGGGGTGCAGAAAAATGGCAGCAGGTGCTCTGGACTGATGAGTCAAAATATGAAATATTTGGCTGTAGCAGAAGGCAGTTTGTTCACTGAAGGGCTGGAGAGCCGCATACGAATGAGTGTCTGCAGGCAACAGTGAAGCATGGTGGAGGTTCCTTGCAAGTTTGGGGCTGCATTTCTGCAAATGGAGTTGGGGATTTGGTCAGAATTAATGGTCTCCTCAATGCTGAGAAGTACAGGCAGATACTTATCCATCATGCAATACCATCAGGGAGGCATCTGATTGGCCCCAAATTTATTCTGCAGCATGACAACGACCCCAAACATACAGCGAAAGTCATTAAGAACTATCTTCAGCGTAAAGAAGAACAAGGAGTCCTGAAAGTGATGGTATGGCCCCACAGAGCCCTGATCTCAACATCATCGAAGTCTGTCTGGGATTACATGAAGAGAGAGAAGCAACTGAGGCTGCCTAAATCCACAGAAGAACTGTGGTTAGTTCTCCAAGATGTTTGGGCCAACCTACCTGCCAAGTTCCTTCAAAAGCTGTGTGCAAGTGTACCTAGAAGAATTGATGCTTGATGCTGTTTTGAAGGCAAAGGGTGGTCACACCAAATATGGATTTGATTTAGATTTTTCTTCTGTTCACTCACTTTGCATTTAGTTAATTGATAAATATAATCTATTAACATGTCTATTTTTGAAAGCATTCTTACTTTACACCATTTTTTCACACCTGCCTAAAACTTTTGCACAGTACTGTGTATATATATATATATATATATATATATATATATATATATATATATATATATATATATATATAATCTCAGAATCTCAGAAACAGCCCACCACTGACTAATATCAAGGCTAAACAAAGAAAAATATTCATATTTCACTAGTGCAGAGAAAGAGAAAGTGAAAGGGGTATTTATGATAATGATGATAGCATTTGCCACAGGATGAATCAATATGGTGCTGCACAGCTGCCATAGAATCTTTGACAGAAAATCAGAATTTGCTACATGCATTTTAGAAATAGAAATATAATTAACAACTTCTGACAGACAAGCACATTTTATACACACAATGTATAAAATGAAAGGAAAGGACACTAATGCGCATAGAAGGCGGTGTAAAGCTGTGACTAAAATGTGTTAATACGCACTGTCCCCCAGGAGGGAGTTGGATTTTTGTCAAAATTAGAGAAGGGATTATGAAAAGAGCGAGTCTGATAATGTGTGAACTAGTTATATAATGATTTAATGAGTAAAATAAACCTTGTTGATCCTGACAGCCAATAATTAACCAGGTCTCATTACTATACAGTAATAAATGTGTCAGTAAAAGCTGATCCGAATCTAGATAACCAGTCACTGTAATCTTCTGAATGAGAATTATTGACTAGATGTATTTCGCACTTGTCTGTTTGCTTAATGTAGGACACCAACATAGGAAATGTATTTCAAATACAAAGCCAAAAGGAATGTAATAAATAAAAATAAATAAAAACCAGTGGTAGCTGTTACAAGGAGCTTTGTGAACGCCAAAGGTCAGGGTTTGTACTTCTAAACCAAGTAAACAGTATTATATGTTGGCAATTTGCAGATTGTAAGTATTACTCACCCACCTGGCACCTAGCCCAATAAAATGCAGATAAAACTTGAGTGAATTTACAATGGAACATTTCCTTTTAGAAAAAAAAAAGAAAAAGCCCACATACATAATGCGCTGTACAGTACTGTAAACCCCCTACTTCCATCAAACTGACAAATCGTTGACTAGCAGGCCCGGTATTATTAGAAACACTTGTTGGAAAGCCAGAATGTGGTTTGTTAAACTCACATTCTTCCCTCAGCGTATTCATAACCTGCAAAACCAACAAGGTACTGCTCTGTATTTATTTAAAAATGTGATATTCAACTTGGCCTTGCCTCAGCTATTCTGAACTTCTTATCCTGGAAATGTAGGAGTGGAAATGATTAAACAGTATCAAAGCTGAAGTCAACAACAACTTCTAGAATCTTTTTAATCTGTTTAAGCTGAAGCTGTTGTATTCTGGCTCAGGCGTTTCAGAAAATAAAAGTAATCCCTTTTCAGTAAACAAATGGTAATTCTTAGTAGACCTAAGGCTTTATTGTAGTAATCTCGGGGTTAATAAACAACATTGTACTAACTTTGCAATTTATTCTGTAACCAGCTGCTTGCAGAAATGTATACAGAAAATAACAAATAAATCTTCCAGATCACAACCAGCATTTTTCTCTGACAGTTTACTCAAGCCTGTATTCTTCAGCATGTTTATTACTTTTGTTGCTATGACATTGTTTTGTAAACATGTCCACTACAGGGGCTGAACTGTACAGCTTTAAAGACTACATAGCTTCAAATGTATTTTTCTTTTTTTATTATTATTATTACTGTCCCCTGTGTTACGGCACTTTCAGGAGCTGCTTTTAAGGTATAGTTGTCTGCCACGGACATATGTATGATCAACCAAAGTGCCTTATTGAAATAAGAGCCAATGTGCCATCTAGTGATCTGCCACAATGGATCAAGTGTTCCTTTGATTTGCTGGTATCTGACTGCTGGTGCTGGTGCTTACTAATATAAACCCACTTTGGCTGATCTTGCATATGTTTATTACAGGCAACTACAACTAAAAAGCTGCACGTGAACTCATAGTCAAAGCAAGAGATTATAAAAAAAACAGAAGCAATGAAAGTGAACTACACTCATCCACAACTTAGTCAAACACATTCTAAATGACAAAACAGACAATGCTAAAGGCACTGTTGTCAACTGAACACGTTAAAACAGTATTGTAACATAGGGCATGGCTAATCATTTAGAATGTACAGTAAGCACCTATTGGTCAGCACAATAAAGGACTATGGGAGCTGTATAGTAGTTGAGTTTAGTGGTTTAATGTTCAGAGTGAACCCTTACTGATTGGTCAACAAAGGAACTGAACCATTGTGGCAGCCCCAGGCAGGAAGCTGCTAATTCAAGGTCAATCTTTTCTTTTCTTTTATTTGCTGGTGACCAGTCGGTTCAGGTTTTGTGTATAAGGTTTAGAACAGTGGGGCCTGATGAAACGTCTTTTGTAAAACATTCATTATCGTCTATACATATGTCTGTGTTAAGCTCAGTGCTCCGACATGCTAATTAAGTGTTTTTTATTTACACTCTAATATATTTTGTATCGCATTGGATTATACGTTGGAATTAATTTGCCTGTCAACAAGGCAATAAGATTGGTCCAATCTGATAACTTAATTACAGTGTACATATGCAGTATAATAACATATACATTTAAAAGAGTGCTCCATGTAAAATGGAAACTCTGATGTTTGAAATTAGTGTTTTCCCCCTCATTTGTTTACACTGCAGCTCTGTGGTTCTTCCAGCTAACATGTGGCATGTTTCCATTTGAGTGCTTGTACACACTCTGTGGTTGTGTGCTGTTCAGAAACGCTTCTACACTACATCTCCCACAGTCGCTTGTGCTGCAGAGCCAATCTCCTTTCCAGGACTGCTGCTCACCGCCAGCAACACCGGGGCTGGGAGCTTGGACTTGGAAAAGGACCACCAAGATGGCAAAAAAAAACCTCATAATATATCTTCCTTTTTTTATTAGATTTTCCTGTATAATAAATTTCAGGAAACTCCTTGAAAAACTATATTGCCACCAACTGCTAGTAACACAGTATAAGCTTATACAATGATATAAAGTTATAACAGGAAACAAAGAAACAAAGTAACAATGAAGAAGTGTTTCCTATAGGCACGGTCAAATAAATCTGTACATTAGTTTCACTGTTTGACCACCAGTGTCACATATGAGAAGTGAATATTAATAAAAGCATGTTAAAGCAAAACACTTGTGGCCCCATTAATACCCTGCCTAGAGCACTATTAAATTATTGCATTATTGCAGTTGCTATTACCTTTAAAACTACATGGACCTGGATCCTTTGTGTGTGTGTGTGTGTGTGTGTGTGTCCGCTCGTGTGTGTTGTATATTGAGAGAAATAAAATGGAGCTTTAGAATAAGGTTTCCAACCATTATTTCCACAAAAAAGAGTATGCAGACCCACAACTGGTAATGAGCCTGATGTTACAGCTGTTAAAACTGCCAACCATGCGTTTATTATTATTTGTGTAAAGAAATAATGGGAATAAATATCAGACACAATATTCACATTTTAAGGGCAATAATTCAGACCTGAATTCATTGTTAGTACCTCAATAAACTCCTTGATTGTATTGGTCAATCCTAGCACTTCAGTATTAGCTTTTCATTTACTGTCTTTATCATTAGTCTCTCTTTAAGGATAGCAGGCAACTTAGTGTATCCCAGACACTAGAGACACTCTATATCATAGCTGGTGTTTCCTAGGACTGATTGTGTATGCAAACATTATGCTAAATTCTCAACATTTCCCCCAACTTTCAACTTGATCATATTACTGATAATGGGCTAAGTCATAAGCCATTCAACTTAACTCTGTCTGAGACATGACAAATCAACGTAACCGTTGAGTAATACTGCCCTATGTTTTGTTCAGTTAAATGACTTACCAAATTCATCACATATGCTCTCGTTCTCAATCAGCGAAGGGTGGTCGAAGGTATCCCGGCAGTACAGTATCTGAGTGTTGTTGTTCAAGGCCACAATTCCTCCTAGGGCCAGCACAATCTCGTCTGTCAACAAGGAGGAGGGTCTTTCCCTAAGACGCACGATCATAGAGCGATAGCGGCAGTACTGCGGGTAACTCAGGATCAGAACCTTCTTCTCCTCATGGTCTTCACCTGGGAAAACAAAACCACAACACTGAATTGCAAGAACAGCTCAAGTTACCAAAGTGTTGTAGTCTGGAATACACAAGGAAACAGGTTTTCTCATGTAGGTTGGATGTTTCCTTGTTTACAAAAACAAGAGGACCTGGCTTCAACGTGTTTCCAGAAACATTACATCTTTGGCCAATCAGGAGATATCTTTTTGGGGTTGTGATGATGCTGCAATGGTTTGGACTGCAGTTACAATAAATAATATTTGTTACAGTATATGTATGCAGACAGAAACAGATGCATAACATATTACCATAGCAGCAGGCAACACTAATGATTATCACATGAAGACGTTTCCTGGAAAAATGTAAGAAACCTTCTGTATGCTGGGCTTAAGTGACTTAAACAGTTGGCACAGCACTGATGCTTCAAAGGTATCAAAGCACTTTCAGAAGAACCAAATTGTTGCCTTTTTTTTATAACAGCTAGTCGAGAAATTCAAATGCAATTTTTATGGTTTAAAAAAAAGGGACTTACTATCACTGATGGCTTCAATTAGTTATATTCCAATAAGAAATCCAGAACAAGAGCAATAGAAAATGAGAGCCTGGCTATTCACAGGGCTGAATTTGTAGGGTTGCTTTGACATGTTGAAAAGATGAAAACATTAGACTAGGGGTACTTATTATTAGTGGTTAAGTTAAAGTATTTCCCCTCACAATAGAATATATATTTTTAGAGAGCAGAAGCAGGGATCATTTGATATAAACAGGCATGGCACCATCGTCATCAAATCTCCTTGAGAACAAAAGCTAAATTGCTAAGATACATAACAAAGCCAATTATGCATAACTGATGATGGTTATAACTTAGCAGTTTCAATGGGTCTGATGAAAGGCTATTGCGGAAATGCTGTTTTCAGTATGCACATCCAGTTCTCTCTCATATGAATTGCCCTTTATTGTGATGAGTACAACCCTGACAACAACATTTTATATTATGTAGCACTTTGGTGAACCACAACAAAAACCCAAAGGGAGGGGTGTTTAATGGTTCTGTTGGTTTCTAGGAGTCAAAAGTCAATTCAAGTTTGACTGCTATTCAGAAACCTTTACAAGCTTAAATCCCACATCACATTTTTGGTACCTCACAAGGAAATATGAATGTATGTTAAACAGTGACCATCTTGAAATGGGGGTAGGCCCAAAGTGCCTTTTACGTGCATGTGAAACTACCTTGAAAATATATAAAGAAACAGGAATGTCATCCAGGCCCGTCTTCTGATAAAATAGATAATTGTGTATTTAGTCACGCATCTTTATTCAGTTTCCAACAAACAAACATTAATTCAAACAACTAAATTGATTGTACCAAGCTAACATTACTAAAGCAAATGCAAAAATAAAGATACATCCTTTACTCTATAGCAAGAACCAAGGGAATATGGGAGAAACTAAAGGAGGGGAAGAAAAAACAGAACCCTTTCTAGTTCTGTCATGGCTTTGATTCAGTACTCTGTTTGCAAGCGGGAGCATAGACCCATTCATTTGAGATTCCTAAACGCATTGTGGCTTTTTACATTGTATTCCCCGGAGTCGAATGGGTACAATTTCATTGAATACGCACGATTTTACATTCACTAATAGTTCAATGAAATGTAAACTTTGGCTACACCTAAAACAGTTCTGCCTGAACATCCAGTAGAATGAACGCAGTAAAGGTGTGAGTTTAATATAACCTGATTTTTAAAGTCCTGTAGTACACCTAATCCTCTTCTCTTTGTTAGTCAAATGATCCCCTTTATGTGCAATTTTCTACCAGGTCACTTTTGGACAGAATTGTCAGATGAAATAGGGTAAGCGTAAATTTAAACTTTCCATTCATGAGGTAGGGATATATGGAGACAAACGCTAAAACGTATGTTATGTATAATAGGCTAAATACCAATATGCCATGTGTGTTAAGGTTTTAATTTGTAATTCAAGTAATTGCACTGACATTGGTTTTATTAGGCTCACAGCTGTAATTTCCAATCCAACACAGACTGCTCTGTTTGCCTCAAAAGCTTTTATTTAATGGAATGGGTTGAAGTGAAAAAGCACTTTTCATGAAAATACATATATTTGGAAATTTGGAAAGCAGATTTGCCACGTTTCTGCTCACAAAAGATGCTGACAATGACACTTTGTCAAAAGCGTCCAATTTTCTAAATAGGTTTCTTTTTAATATCCCTGGGTATGGCTTTGTGTGAAAACCCTTGTCGGTCTCCCGTGCAAGCACATCCACAGATGAGAAGAGACCAGCCACTATTCAAACCCCCTCCGACATACAGCCCTTTTGTTTGTTAAGCCATCTTTTCTAAATAAAGGCATTCTTATCTTTATATAAGCAATTTAATTGGTTAGGGCTACACTATCATTAGAGAGGAAGGGAAATCACATTATGCAATTTTCTTTTTAAACCTCTTGACAAGCAGCTTTTGTGAAGATCCCAGGTAAGCACTGATTGGTTGCAAAATCACCTCAGAAATCAGCTTGACTGAGTTTCACATGTCTTATCAGATGAACAGAAATGGCTTTAAAAATCAGAACTTTGTCAACACTCTCCCAGTTTACAGCTTTAAGTGTAACAGCAGAATGTCTGGTCAACTGTGGGGTCCATTTACATAATAATGCCTTTTGGGGTGCCTGGTTCGTTTTATATGAGTTTATTTCAAATACAAATATTTGAACCAACATGTCTGTATTGTATAAGTAGCTCCTGTGTTGATGTTACAGAATCAAGTTTTGACCTACTGATGAGAACTACTTACATGATTTCCTGCATCAAATTCTATTTTACACCAGATTCAATTCTGTAATTACTCAAAGTCCCTCTCTCAATCAGTAGGATGCTAACATAATTATTATTTAATAATAAGATATAATTTTGCCTACAAGTGACTGCCAAAAATGAAATGTTTACTATGGAAGTTGTTTGACTGACTCTGCATCCATTTTTTAATGTAAGTGCCATCTTCTCTAGCTTTATGAGATGGGATCATTAAAAAAAAAAAAAAGTTTAATGATGGTGCTCACAATAAAAATTGGATGCAAAGTAGGACAAATCAACTTAGAATTGCATAAGTGGACCTAGATAGGATTCAATACACATGGAGAAAATAAGGATGTGGCAATAGACAAGTTAATTTCTGAAAATATACCTAAGCAGGTCCATTAAAAGTAGAGGTGCGACAATTAATCGATGCATCAAATTAGTACCCAGTTTGAAGTCTCCTGTTGCCGGTTTGCATTAAAACCTTGAGTGTGAGTGTGCTGCTTCTAGTGCTACTACAGTAGATTTGTGCATTGCTAAGTGTACATTACGCATTGGAGAAGACAAATCATAAGTAGGCCAAGTATTCACGTTTTTTTTATTTAAAAATAAAGGCAGTTTTGTTTTGTTTTGTTTTTATCTATTAAATCTACCAATTACCTTTTGTTTCAAAGTATGTTGTGTTTGGAGTATATGGCAATATAATAGAAAAAGAAGCTGAATTTAGTACGATACTTACATTAGTCATGGTTTGTGAGATTCAAATGCTTTGCTTATTTTGAAAAATAAAACATCAATGCATCGATTATCGTTGATAAATGTCTATACGATAATCGAATATGAAACTAGGGTGCCGATTGCACCTCTAATTAAAAGTGAAACTTGAGGTAAAATTATATAGACCCTTGTCCTTTGAAGATTTTAGAAATAGTTTTGAAATAGCTAAGCCCATGGTTAACACCTTTAGCGAGGGTAAATAAACAAACAAACAAACTAAACAAAACTACCAACAAAGTCTGCTTTCAGGAATAGCAGAGTGCACACAAGGTCAGACTATAAGGGAAAGTCATAAACAAGCCAAATATAATTATATTTCTGTGTAAAACGGGCACATTTTTGGAAGACTGCAGCTGAATCTAATAATATATATGAGTTATACACATAAGAGTTTATTCACACAGTAGGGTTCTCTATCAAATAACAGCATTCTAAAACAGACTGTCAATTTAGTCATGTGATTGGATTCCTGCGTTAAGTGCTTTGTAATGTGTTCCTTTTCCTATAAACCACACAACAGGAATCCATCATGCATTTGCTCAAGGCAAACACTGTTGTGTTCCTGAAATAAAGATGGGTATTCAACCAAACCCTTTGAAAAACAGAATAAAAGAAAAGGTGCTGTAGATTAGAGCAGTTACCTAACTAAGCTTAAATCATCTTCTTTTCCTATGCTTCTCTTAGACACGCGTGACTTAGGCTTAGCAATTTATTTTAGAAACCATATAAACAATGCACTGAGAAACATATTGTATATCAGGTTCTGCCAAAAGGTCAGCTGAAACATCTTGCTTGGGTTGTCACTGTTATAAATAGACAAGGGGCTGTGGTGTGAAGAATCTGCATATTTATTATTTATTTAGCTATCTCCCAGCTCTTTGATAAAGATGAAGTCAGCCAGCTGAGAATTCTCAGGACTTTGTTATTTTTCACATTTTGGAGATTTTTTTGGACATTTTTATTTTCGTTTCGAGTCATTTCATCATTCTGAGATTCTGATCTTGATCTCTGAAAAATGTTGATTTCCTGTCAGTCTAACTCTCATTGGTGGAGTTTCCATGCGTGTTTTTTTTTTTTAGCTCGAGACATTTACTTGAGACGTTTATTAATAGTAATTCTCCCAAACGTGCACGCGCATCGCCATTTCACGTGTAAATTTCCCCGCATGGAAACCCCATGATTGTGGTCCCTATTGCTGCAAGGAAGTAAGTTTTCCTCTTGGTACTGGTTGATGAGAGTAACGCTATTTGTGGTCCCCACTGGACAAAAAGGAACGTTAATTTCTGAGAATTAGCTATGCTGAAGGATAGCCTATATATTTGGTAAAAGTAAAACATAAATTAATAAATACATTAATAAATATTGAAATAAATGAATACATAAATCAGTACATAGACATTTATTTATTTATTTATCTTGTTATTTTTTATTTATGTTTCACTGTCAAATATAAGCACTGACATTTAATACGGTATGAAATGAAAATAAATACTCAACAGTTCTTGTTCAACTGTACGTTAGTGAAGAGTTTTGTACATAAAGGTTGTCATGCTTTCATATATTTTTACTTTCAAATTTAAAAATATATTGTAACGACCCGGATAATTGCTTTGTGCTGGGCAAGGCTGCCTGAATGGCTTCTTGAAACTTGGCTTGTATTTTTGATATCTCCACTTTAAATGGCTGAGCACTTTTGATAACTTGGTGTTTTTTCACATTTCCAATGTGTTTTTGTTTCAGATAATAATGTACACAGGAAATCTATGGAGTAAAATTAGGCAGTAATTGAGATATTTGGTATTCAGTGTACATAACGCCGCTCTCTGTGGCTGGTCTACTAGTATTGATTTCATGGTTGTACTGTTTTCTTTGAACCAGCTCTCTTTTATATGCATGTAGGAACTTGTTGCGTTGCTTTTTGTTTTCCTGCAACACCAACATTTTTTTTAACAAAAGACATGAGACAATAAGCAGCATGTGAACAGCTCAACTCATTGTGTTTTAAAAGCAGAGCTGACCAGCAAAATATGTGGAGAGAATGCACAGATATGCAATCTTAAGTAACAGCTTCACCTTGCAGAAATATTTCATACTTACAGTAAATCCATTTTATATGCTAATAGTCTTGTCAGTATCAGGAAATTGCATTTTAGCCCACTTTGACACAGGCCCTGTTCCTGTACACTTTATTTTGCTTTCTTAAAACCTATTAGGAGCCTGAACCAGGTCTCATTCATAGCATGTTCACAGCCTTTCAACGTGTTTCATATTTTTATAAAGGTTACCTGAACCTCAAGGAAACTTTCTATAGAAGAAAAAATAATAAAATAAGTGCTTGGAAAAACATTGTACAAGTTTGGTCCTGCACTTAATTACCTAAAAGTGCGAAATGTGCCAAACATTTGCCTGCTAGTTACCTTAATCACATTTGAATGCCAAGATACATGTTTGTAGCTTTGAGCTTCATTTATTCCAATTTACTGAAAACAGACATTGCCGAATGGTATTCTGTAACCTTCTGCCCCAGCCCCGATAACTTGATTTGATTCTTTTTGTTACAAATCCAAAATGACTTCAACCACATTCTCCAAATATAACCAAATGTCAATGTAAAACACTCACCTGATGATTTATGATACCTGGTGTTATTTTATTACATTAGACATTCCATTCTTTAAGCTCTGTGATTTCATAGTGTCTCCCTAGCAACCGGCAAAAGCACTGCACTGATTTTGAATAGCCACATTCCAGTTGTAACTGTCTGTGTTACTGATTGATGGATTGCAAAGTTTGCATTACAGCTTCTGTAATACATGACAGAATTATACAAAATTCCTCCTGCCAAATTATTCTTTCGCCTGACAAGGTGGTTGCTGTTGGAAAACAGAATACCCCTTCTCCAAATTAACTAATAAAGAAGCAGAAAAACAGTAATATTTCAAACCAATTTAACACAACAAAATAGCAAAATGTTTGCAAGTAATCTGTGGCACAACTGCTAGCCTAAGATCTCCAATTTAGCCTCCCCCAAAATATTGTGTTTTCAGATTAAACTGCAGCTATCCACATCATTCACTTTTACACTGAAGTATAATTTCCTGGTGTCTGTTTATTACCTTCTTCTGTAGCTTAGCCCTCTGTGACCTGTACTTCATCAACAGTAATAATAAAAATACTTTGTGAAGTTTGAATTGCAGGGACACAAGTCAAATGGGATTGCTCCAGCCTCTACTACATTTTCTAACAGTGGCTTATAATGTAAAAAAAAAAAAACTTCTTAAGAATTACCTATACAACCAACTGGACCTGAAAGTGTTCGTATCTCTCGGGTATGCATATGGAAACACTACGCTTTTCATAATTGATTTCTGTGGTTATGTCTGGTTTCACGTTACAACAGTTACCAGCATCGCTATAACAACATCTTATTCACTGCAAATATTTAAAAAATGTTATGACATACAGGTATAGTATGCATTGGTTTTTACATGGCACATAGTTACTTTGACAAACACCCTCTTTTGGTCTACAATTTGGGGATATTTTTGTTCACAAAATGTTTCTGTTTAAAGTGTGTGTAAAGTTAAACATAGATATTATACCTAGTGGTAAGTAAAAAAGCAAGCAGGACTTACAGGACTTACTGAAACAAAATATTACCTTTAATAGCTCAGTCAATCGTGTGTCAATACCATGAAAAAATCCACAGCAAGTGGAATAACAAGTTGTAGTGAATGCCCATAAAAGGTTTCAACATATTTTGTGTTTCTTTTAGTATGACTACATATTCTGCCATTGAGTGTTTTACAGTTATGGACGAGACTTTATAACCACTGAATAAAGGCCAAAAAGAGGACTTTAATCAAAAGGATTTGGGCAGCTATTCACTTAGCTTTATTTTGAAAGTCTACTTGTACAGTATCAATAAAATGTACTTTCTAATGGTGTTTGTTTTATGACACTAATAATATTTTAAAGGAAAACATATACATATGTAAAGGTGGGCTTACAAGGTAAAAAACATCTTAAATATGTTGAAATTTAATTTTCAATAAACTTCCAGAAGCCAACAACAGACTAGAATGTTTTTTTTTTTTAAATGTCAGACTTAAAATAACTTTGATCAAAAACCTTTTTTGCTAAACTGTGTTTTTATTCCAATGATCTATTATCTGATTTAAATATAGTTAAGCTGAAAACACAGGGGTGTAAATAACAATGGCAATGGTATACAAATGTCTACACACAACTTCAAATGCCAAAACCGTTTTGTAAATTAAATATGATATTTTAACGGGGTATTCCAACCAAATGCTACACCCTTTCTCCCCTCCAATGAAAATGAATACATTAACAAGAGAGCACAAGAAGAGAAAATACTGACATTGCTCAATGGAAGCAATTAAAGGTTATTAGTATGAAGATCTGACAGAAAGGATGGATTAGATGAAGGCTGGGATAACAGGAGAGTACATTATCAGTGCATTGTGCTGTTTATTCCTTTGGCAGCATTTCGAGACATGCTTTTTCACTTACCGTCTAAAAGATAAACCACTCATAAATCTGGGGGCTGCCATAAAATTATGAATATTACATAATTTATTCATTTAAAACCAAAGAGTCTCAAAGTCTGTTTGCTGCAGTAGCTTGTTCCATTGTTCAGCTTTCTATGCATTGAAGACATTGTGAATGACTTTTATTTATTAGAAAGAGGCAACCTTGTTGACAGTCTGGTTTGTTTACATTCTATAAAGGAAATTTATCTTCCCATCCTGATAGCCAAATATTAATGCTGTTCCAACAATTTGCAGCCCCAGGTTGATATAGATTACATTTACAAGCCATGTAATATTGGAACAAACGTTGTTTAAAATGACTGTTAAAAAGATCAAATCTAGAGGGAAACCAATGCATAAATGCCAGCTGAAATCACATTCTACTTTATAAAAGAGCATGTCTCTCCTTTCCCTAATAGGTCATGTGATGGGGTACTGAGTTATTTTGCCCTTGAGATTTTCAATATTAATTTACATTTTGAAAGAATATGCTGCACTAACCCATGTTCGTCCCAGCACTACGTTATACCAGAGGAGCAAGCAAACCAGCATTTTAAAAGCAGATATAGTTTTTATACAGGAAACACCAAAAGATGGTTTCAACACAGAATTACAAGGTAGCAATATTCATAAATATGTAAGGACCCCCATATGGAGCACTGTACCATTAAGAAAAACTTCATTTCAATTGAAGTGGGTTTGACATTCAACACAGAGAGTATTGCTCTATCTGTATTATGGGTCTTTTACACAGCTGCTGGCTGTTATGGAGCTTTTATGTTACAGAAGAAGTCAAATTAATAACTCCACTGTTGTTTCAGGCTGGGTAATGGGCAGACAATAAAACTATTCATTTCCTCACAAGGTCACCCTTCAAGAAGTGCACATTGTTTAACAGTCTACCAGCACAGCTGTTATCCCACAGCAAAGTGAACACAACAATGTCCGAGCAGCTGGAAATTACAGCAATGTAATGTAAATCAGTGTCGAAACTAAAAACCAATTTACATTACAAGACATGAGATAATTAAACATATGTCTTACTTTACTTCATGTTTCAACCCGTTTATACATTTTTAGGACTAATGCAGTTTATTCTACTCTAGCACATGATTTACTGCTCACAGATTTAGACTTCTTGGCTACCTTCCAGACTTAAGTCATAAGGGAACTAATGATACGAGCAGATCAGTGTTTTATAATAGAAAAAAAAATGGGCATTTAAACTTCCAGCTTGCAGGTCTGCAAATAATCAAGACATGATGATTTTAAATGAAGTTGTTTTTTTTTTTTAAATGGCTCAGAGCGAACCACTCAGTTCTGTTGCAATGAACGCAGCAACATGTAATGTTAAATAAAACATTACTTTAATCACTTTGGGATGTTTGTACTTGCAAATTAGTTTAAAAGGAAGAACATTCCGGCAATACATCATGGTTTCTATCAATTGACTAGGCAGACCTTGGATCATCAAAGAAGGGGCTATTTCTTATTTCAGTCTCAAAGTAATGAATATTACTGAGTTTACAACCGACCATGTTAGAAAGCTGTGGTCATAATAATGCAGTCTGGTAAATTCATAAGTATTGCAATTGAAATTTTAAACCATGGGTGGATTCCTATACAAAACCAGGGCAATATGAAAATGCTGATGCTTACTAGGCTGCTCTAGCTATGAAATGTGCGTCTATGGCAGGAATCTAGACCTGTAGATCAACTCATAAAAGAAATGCGAATTGGCTCCACAGTAAGTTTACTTTCCCTAAATATTTCTGAATAAATGTACTTTCAACCAGAATAAATTACCAGAGCTTTAACATATCGAATGCTTTTACTTTTATTGGAAGCCACAATTTAGAAAAATAAGAAACAAGATCAGCAAAAACTCATTCATCTTTGTTTGAAATCTTTAATATCAATGGCATTTTAAAGCATTATACTACTTAAAATAAAGGTCAGTGCTCATTGCCTGTTAATGTGTGCGTCATACACACAGTTCCTTTAGAACCAGAGGGCAACAAGCCAAACACAGTTAACAGATAAATCACTGTTCATTCTTTTCTGCTTGACAACAAGCTTGCTGCAAGCAAATAGGACACCCACTACCCATCACACCAACCGCTATACATGAAACATAATGGGAAATATTAGGTTTGCTTCCAGATATTGTATGATGATGGTGAGGATGTGAAGATGATATAAATTGTGTGGCTCTGGGAAATTTGTGCATATAATTTGCACACACAGTTTAGGATGCTAATGCTGCTCTTCAATCTGTGTTCTCTTTTGTATCATTATGCTGTCACTTCAGCTGTGCATAATTTCAGTTCTGCTTTGGCACAGACTGAAACATATGCACTGAATTCAAAAGCAGCGCTGTTTGTTAATAATGATATACTTTGCATTTAGCTGTTACAGTGGGAGATAAGAAAGATGTGAACTTCCTCATTTCTTCACTAACACATTTCTGTTATATTCTTAGAACTTTAAAGGCTTCCCCTCCCGCCTAAACGTTTATATGAAGTAACATGCAAATTCTTTATCTGATCGCATTTCAATTTTCTTTTTATTTCTTTTGTACATAGAGTAGTACGATTCTTTTTTCATTCATAATTTTAAGCCCTATTATTCCAGTCCTATAGTTAAAACAAACGTTCCGGCTACATCATGTCTTTATCAGTGTGTGCTAAACAATATTAAATGAATCACTACAAACATTTTCCAACTTGACTTTGGGGTTGGTTTGATAAACCTATTCTGGATAGCTGGATTTGTTTAGAGCAATTTACAGCCCCAGGAATCCCCTTGATTGCATCAACAACTTATTTTTAGGGTTAAACCCAGGATAGGTGGTTAATGCAACACAGTGCCGTTTAATGCTTACAGAAATCTAGCTTATCCCGATGGGGTATAGGGTAATTAACTCAACCCCTTAGTTTCTTATAGTTTCACCTTTAGATTTAGATTGCATGTTGTGTATACAGATTATTCCATATGACAACTGAACAGGCAAGTTAACATAGAACATGTTGTAAGTTTTATTTTTAAACTATTTTTTTTTAATGAGCCATCCAAGGCAGTCTGGATTGTGGTATTTAACACCGCATTAAATAAGAATACTCTTCTGTTGGACTGCATGGGGAGCTATGCTGTATATCTCTAGATACACAATAGTTAAAAGAGTCAACCATGCTGGTTACAGCACTATGGGGAGAGATTAGGGTTTTATTCCTGGGTAGATTCTGTGTGCTAACCAAATGCCAGCCTCTATTACATCACCATCTCATTCCTTTATTAAAAAAGGAACCTTGTGAGCTTCATGTCATCCTCTTTAATGGTATTTTTTTTAGTAAATGATATGGCAATTTGAGTGTAGGAATGAATCATGAGTTTCATATCCGTGTTTCTTTCAAACTAGATGTTTGGAAGATTAAGAACTTTCCTGTTCCAACATGTAAAAATGACAGCCTCCTACAGTATAAACGTACTTCATTGTGTGCAAGAAGTATTCCATATGACAAAAAAAAAGAGAGACATTATCCTCACTAATGACAACCAGACTGGCCTTCGATTCACAGAAAAAAAAAAAAAAAAAAGGAAAAACAGGACAAATAGAACAGGCACTTTGGGCATCTGTTTAATATTTTTTTACACAGTTCTTTGTGCCATGTATTTATCAAACACTATCTAATCACCATTTCAAAGAAACTGATGCAAAGAAAGTCTAAAGCTACAGGTTTCAACAGGTTTAAAGGAGTAATAACCAAGGCCTTTTTTTTAGCATTTCCATAAGAATTACCAAATATTTGTCTTTTCAGACAGCACCCCTCGTTAACTTAGATTAAAGCAATTTGCCTTGCCACAACACTACAGTACCACTCTTGCTGTTACATCTAATTAGGGCCCCACCAGAAACCCACACATTTTCCTACAGTATATGAAGTTCCACCAACTGCAACACCTGAAAAAAATGAACCACTATTGTTGTGGCAGGAAAATGGGAGTCACAAATATTTAAATTGAAAAGAGTAAAAAAAATAAAAAAAAATAAAAAAATAAGATGAAACGTTGAATGTACACATCTTTAAAGCCTTGCATGGCACTCCTTTAAAATCTACATTTTTATTTCATTTCTTAACTGTTTAAAATCCTATTATGTGTATTGTCTAGTAACCTCTACTGTGGTTTCTTCTCAGATCAATGTTCACCAGGCTTACTAACATTTCCAGCCAAAAATTCCTTTCTCAACCTCTTGGGTCAGCTGCTGAATTTCTGAAGTGAGGTGGTTGGAAAAATGACCTCTAGTGGTGTGTCGCTGCAATTTGTGTCCACTCTGGTTGCCACAATTGGGTGGAGGGGGAGGGGGAGAGGGAGGGGGAGGGCTAGAAATTACAGTTACACACCCCTAGTGATCATATGTAAAAACACTTCAGAAATTCAGCTTGGGGGTTTTTTCAGAAGCAAACCCGTGATTGAAAAGGGTCATTAGTTAAGCTTGGTAAATAGTTATTCAAGCAAAATAAGCAATAGAGAATTATACAAAACAAAACAATAGAGAATTATACAAAACAAACGTAACAGGATATCAAACAGGTGAAATATCACATATAGTGAAAATGCTGATGCTGTACCCCTTTAAGTCTAGTCCGAGTTTATCAAAATATTATGAAAAAACACTACTCCAGCTAAAAGGTTTGCTCAATGGCACAACTTCACAGATAGTGCTACCAAATGCCTCAATGTTATTATTTCTCACTCCATGGTGATTGAAGGGCTGTGTAGTCATTACTAAGGCTGCCGACTGACTCCCAAGAGCTGCAACTCCAATTATCACACCATCTCTGAATTCTGTGTTAACACACAGGGAATAAGCAAAGAAATAATGTCATTGTAATAGGGCAGGTCTCCACAACAATTATTATTATATTTCTTAGCAGACACCCTTATCCAGGGCAACTTACAAGTATTACAAGATATCACATTATTTTTACATACAATTACCCATTTATACAGCTGGGTTTTTACTAGAGCAATCTAGGTAAAGTCCCTTTGTCAAGGGTACAACAGCAGTGTGTCCCCCCCCACCCCCCCCCGGGGTTGAACCCACATTCGTCGGTCAGGAGTCCAGAGCCCCCACACTGCTGCAATGATAATATTGCTCTTCAATGAAAATAGATGTGCTGTAACAAATATTTTAATATTAAAACAAACTACTGTATTTATAAGAGGTAAAAATGACCATTTGTGTATCGGAAAATATGTCAAACAATTTATACACCTTAGTATGCCAAAACTATCATAAACTTCAAACTTGCCACCAGGTGTGATCTGTTATGTACTACATCAAAATAAATAAAACATATTTCTTCACTTTAAATATTTTTTAATAATAAAAATGCTCTTTCCAGCACTAGTAATTTGAGGACATCAACAAGCAAAACATCTAAAATTTCAAGAAGCATACTGAAAACTCTTAATTCAACAGATTCAAACTGGAAAGGCACCCATTCTAAAGGGCAAACCATTGTATGTAAGTTGATCAAAAAACAATATTCAGGTATAGTCATTTTCAATGTATATAGATACCAATGCAGCAGCACAGTATTCAGCTATGTTAGTATTATACTGTAGTTTCTGCTGACATTTATAGACAATAGACACCTTAATGTCTGTCAATATACTCTGTGGAAGTTCCGTTCAAGGTGAAACAACCCATAGTAAATGTTTCATTTTCAGCCCTCACTTGTAAGCACAATTCTCATCTTATAGACCCTTGTCCTTTGAATGTGTTACAGTGATCAGAGGATGAAAGGAACAGCTTTGACTCTGCCTTTTTATTTTTCCCTTCTTTTCTTACACTTTGGTAATCAATTATTGTGTTCCCTTCAAATATTTTGTGTCTACTCCAGTTTCAAAATACAGATACATTTCCCCACAGGACTTTGACATAAGTTGGTTTTCTGAACACGAAAGGTTCTCCCTGCTTGACTGCAGTGTAACGAAAGACCAGTAATCCAATGAAACTTTAACCCCTGGCTGTAAACATATGCTGTAAAGCTTACAGCATGTTTATGTTTAGCTTTACAGCATGTTTTAATTACAAAACCACTTTCCTTATGGAGCCACTAACGTATAGTTATAAAAACTATTATAAAGACAGTTGCTATGATGTTATAAAATATAATTGCCTCCAAACATCACATTACAGTGTCTTGCACTGTATTGCAGTGTCTAATAATTTAAATGACATCTCTTCCTTAGCGATTTCTGTATTAACTTGACTTTTCAGTCATTGAAATGTACTGTCTCCTTGTGGTTTGTGGTGTTTGGGAGTGGGACAGTTGGGTGCCCATTTTTCACTCAGGCTGCTTTCTGCAGTACCCCTGGATAGATAACCACTCCCTCTTCAAATATATGCAAAATAATAATAACAAATGTGATACCAGTCTTGGTAGTCACTATTTAAGAAACCAATTTGGGGGTAAAATGAAGTACAAATAATATCCCACCCCAATCACTCTGTATTGATAGTAAATTGATGACATTTCAGGTGCCACTGCACTTGTGGGTTGCATTGCTTATAATAATCCTATTTAGGGAACAGTGGTCTATTCAGGGAAAATATTTAGTACAGAAGAGGTCTGAGTGGGGAAACAAATGTTCCATCCCGTGTGTTTCGTCATTCCTAGAAAATGGATAACATAACAGGTGCTTGCTCATTAATATTATTGAAATATATTTGATACCATTATATTAATAAGGAAGGCAAAATTGCCCCACGTATCCAACAGCATACTTTCTGAGTCACTGTCATGTTTCACTTATTTATTTTACTTTAAATTACTTGTTTTTTGTGTCTGTGCTTAATTAATAATTCATTTTCATTAGCGATGCTGTTTTTGCCCACAATTGCATAATGCACTGCTGAATTATTCCTTCTTTCTCTGAATAACAAAGGAGAGCAAATTCAAGCTAGAGATGGCCTCTGGTACTCTGCCAGAATATTTAGCTTACCCAGCGAATTCGAGTAACTGCATTTAGTCTCCTGACAACACACAACGGGCAGATACAGTCATTGACGTGAAACTCATTAACATCACAAAAAAAAAAAAAACAGCTACATACATACATAATAAGGTTACAAATCTGGCAATAAATAAATCCATTAACACACTTTCTATTTGCTGTGGATTATGTATGCAGCTGTAATGTCAAAACAGTCCAGTATTGATTATTCCCACTATCTGCTTAATGGGAATCTACTCAAAAGAACTGTGGTGACTAATGTTTAAACACAAAAGTATGCAAATAGTGGCGACTGCCAAGGATATAATGTTTTATCAAATGGGAAAACACATGGTGGAAATTTTATGAACTCATTTTTAGTGTGTGGTTAAGAAGACCCAATAGTAAAATGTCGAACCCTGACATTCAGACAAAGGTGACCTCACAAATTGATACTGTTAAGCATTTATGAAGAATTGAATATAATACTTTTGAGTGTTTATACAATTCATGTTTCTTAATAAATATCCAATATAGGTTCACAATGATTTCATTATTATGCTGGTCAACATGATCAAAGCATGTACAGAAAATGAGGCTAATGACAAAGTTCTATTGTGTTATGTAAACAATTGATGATATAAAGAAATGTCTTTGAATAGCCTTCCACATTACAAACAAAATCAGATCAATTCTCTAACTAGGTGCAGAAATGTATACAGCCGGCCTACTGCATAAACTACACTTTATAGGGGATTGGGTTAGTGGTCAAGTTGTGAAAAAAAAGTCCTGAAACTAGGATAATTACACAATTCATTTTTCCACTGACAGTACAGTCACTGCTTTAGTCTTATAAGATCATAATTAAAATGCCAAAAATATTCATGCTCATTACTGCAGAAAACTCAACCTGCAGAAGAACATTTTCTTGGTTCCAACCAAATATCTGCTGCATATAAATGTAGTCCAAAAAAAATGACAATTTATTAGCCAATAAAACTTACAATGCAGCTTTTATATTGAATTGTGAAGGACTCAGCAAGAACTGTGGCATGTCAAAGAGATGTATAAATACTTGTTATACATATACAAAATATTCACTTCTAAACTATTGTATTGATCTTGAAAACACAACCAATACACTGTCTAAAATCAGTTCTGTGTGTGAACTTACCTACAAAGACTAAACTGAAATATTATCTGAATTTTTTGGGGGAAAAAACTACAACAACCTAATATCTGTATTCCATAAAATATCTGTCAAGGAAAGTGTCCAATATTCCTACTTTTATTTGCAATTATAAGAGCGCCCATTGATAAGTCTTTTATACGGCCAAGGTTGTTTTTAAATACTTTTTTGTTTGTTGCTCGCTTAGGTAAATTAGGGATTGATCGATAACATAAATTCTGAGTCTTCTTTTTGTTTACTTAACTTTTAATTCTGTGTTAGAGGGCTAATGCTTATAGAATGTCCAAATATATATACATATATATATATATATATATATATATATATATATATATATATATATATATATATATATATATATATATATACAATACTGTGCAAAAGTTTTAGGCAGGTGTGAAAAAATGCTGTAAAGTAAGAATGCTTTCAAAAATAGACATGTTAATAGTTTATATTTATCAATTAACAAAATGCAAAGTGAGTGAACAGAAGAAAAATCTACATCAAATCCATATTTGGTGTGACCACCCTTTGCCTTCAAAACAGCATCAATTCTTCTAGGTACACTTGCACACAGTTTTTGAAGGAACTCGGCAGGTAGGTTGGCCCAAACATCTTGGAGAACTAACCACAGTTCTTCTGTGGATTTAGGCAGCCTCAGTTGCTTCTCTCTCTTCATGTAATCCCAGACAGACTCGATGATGTTGAGATCAGGGCTCTGTGGGGGCCTTACCATCACTTCCAGGACTCCTTGTTCTTCTTTACGCTGAAGATAGTTCTTAATGACTTTCGCTGTATGTTTGGGGTCGTTGTCATGCTGCAGAATAAATTTGGGGCCAATCAGATGCCTCCCTGATGGTACTGCATGATGGATAAGTATCTGCCTGTACTTCTCAGCATTGAGGAGACCATTAATTCTGACCAAATCCCCAACTCAATTTGCAGAAATACAGCCCCAAACTTGCAAGGAACCTCCACCATGCTTCACTGTTGCCTGCAGACACTCATTCGTGTACCGCCTCCAGCCCTTCGGGCGAACAAACTGCCTTCTGCTACAGCCAAATATTTCAAATTTTGACTCATCAGTCCAGAGCACCTGCTGCCATTTTTCTGCACCCCAGTTCCTATGTTTTCGTGCATAGTTGAGTCGCTTGGCCTTGTTTCCACGCCGGAGGTATGGCTTTTGGCCGCAAGTCTTCCATGAAGGCCACTTCTGACCAGACTTCTCCGACAGTAGATGGGTGTACCAGGGTCCCACTGTTTTCTGCCAATTCTGAGCTGATGGCACTGCTGGACATCTTCCGACATGAAGGGAAGTAAGCATGATGTGTCTTTCATCTGCTGCAGTAAGTTTCCTTGGTCGACCACTGCGCTCACGGTCCTCAACGCTGTCTGCTTCTTTGTGCTTCTTCAAAAGAGCTTGGACAGCACATCTGGAAA
Organism: Acipenser oxyrinchus oxyrinchus; assembly: GCA_030684275.1. Taxonomy (NCBI): domain Eukaryota; kingdom Metazoa; phylum Chordata; class Actinopteri; order Acipenseriformes; family Acipenseridae; genus Acipenser; species Acipenser oxyrinchus. The sequence continues at coordinate 36,076,728 of CM060257.1, forward strand.
CCCCTGTCTGCCTTGAAATTTCTGCCTGGGAGAGACCTTGCTAATGCAGTATAACTACCTTGTGTCTTGTTGCTGTGCTCAGTCTTGCCATGGTGTATGACTTTTGACAGTAAACTGTCTTCAGCAACCTCACCTTGTTAGCTGAGTTTGGCTGTTCCTCACCCAGTTTTATTCCTCCTACACAGCTGTTTCTGTTTCAGTTAATGATTGTGTTTCAACCTACATATTGAATTGATGATCATTAGCATCTGTTTGGTATAATTGTTTAATCATACACCTGACTATATGCCTACAAAATCCCTGACTTTGTGCAAGTGTACCTAGAAGAATTGATGCTGTTTTGAAGGCAAAGGGTGGTCACACCAAATATGGATTTGATTTAGATTTTTCTTCTGTTCACTCACTTTGCATTTAGTTAATTGATAAATATAATCTATTAACATGTCTATTTTTGAAAGCATTCTTACTTTACAGCATTTTTTCACACCTGCCTAAAACTTTTGCACAGTACTATATATATATATATATATATATATATATATATATATATATATATATATATATAGTCAATTGCTGTAAAGCACAGTCAAACACAGTGAGCCAGTAGGAACTATGGCAAAACATTGTGCATATCTGTGAGTACCTGGTGAACTGCAACATTACTGTACTAATATTCTGTTGTAATTAAGGATGTATGCACACGTTTTACATACATGTTTTAAATATATTTTACATACATGCACCTATATAGATATACATATACACACACAAATACACACATACACATATTATTATACATAACTGCAACCAACGCCACCCCCCCTGCTATGGGTCAGAAAACAAACACAGAAAGCATCTGTAGAGTTACAATAAATAATTTTCTTCACTAATTTTTCTCTATAAAAATGACTGTAAAACATTCTCAAAGTCTCACATTAATTTTCCAACTTCAAAATAATAAAAAAGCCAAAAATAATCACCTAGTTCAGCCTTGTCCTTCAAGACGTCTTTGAAGTTGAGGCCGCTGTTGAGTGTTGATTGTCTGTATTTCTGCAAGGTCTCCACCAGTCCGTTCATTCCCAGCTCCTTCTGGATTGATGGCTTTAAAGGCATGGCTTGGAGACCACACTTCCACTTGGAGAAATCTGAGCTGGCCCATTTCACCAAGTTGTCCAACTTTACAATTACTTTCTCTGAAACTGCAATAACCTCGTCCTGCAAAAAACAGGCGAGACAAGAAAAATAATAAAAAAATTAAACAGAAAACAGGGCTTGTATTGGAGTGACATTAAGATTCCTTCTACATTCTTGCAGTGTCATAAAATGACAATAAATGGTGTTGACACATAACTTGTTTATTTTGGTTTTGAAAGACATGATTGATTTTAGTCCCAGAGACTTGTAATATGGAAATGATTGATGGCCCACAGGACAATAAAGAACATGTTTCTGGAAAATGGGAGCCAATTATATCATTATCATGGAGGAGCTCTTTAAAAGATGCAAATTAAAAGAGGTAGTACCCCATATTTATTTTTTATTTGGAATCGTCAATTATTTTTCCTCGTTTTCTCCCCAATCTGGAAAGCCCAATTATTATTTTTCTTTAATTTCAACCTGGCTTACCGCTGCCAGCCCCACGCTGACTAGGGTGAGACAAAGACAGACACATGCGTCCTCCGAAATGTTTGTCGTCAGCCATCTGCTTCTTTTCACTCTGCAGGCTTGCCATGCAGCCACCTCAGAGCTACAGTGTCGGAGGACCACGCAGCTCTGAGCAACTTACAGGCAGGCCTGCAGGCCTTGTGCGCGGTGAGCCGAGGACACGCTGGCTGACCTAAGCCCTCCCCACCCGGGTGGCGCTTGGCCAATTGTGCGCCACCCCCTAGGAACTCCGATCCACGGTCGGCAGTGGAATAGCCTGGACTCGAACCAGCAATCTCCAGGCTACAGGGCGCATCCTGCAGTCCACGCGGCGTGCCTTTACCAGATGCGCCACTCGAGAGCCCCGTGTATTTTTTTATTCTTTTAAAAGCCCACATCAGCTATAAAATGTTAGTACAGTATCTATGCGTACAAAAAAATAAATGTTTTTTTACATTTTCTTTTAGTTTCTCTATGCAACATGCATAACCTGTTACTGCTGCAGGTACGAACAGAAGCCTGCCCATTTAGTTCAGTTAGATGCCATATTCACAAAGTATTTACCCCAAGTTTACACCAGTCTTTTCTATCTAAAAAATGTATGAACCGTTGAAGTGACAAAGCTTCTATTTAAGAGCTCCTACACACACCTTAGTAGTAAAATAAGCACTAGAACAAATGGCGATAAGGCTTCAAATAAGAAGGATGCTGGCGTCCTTTTAGGGAATGTAAACAAACTAGAAAGCAAACAAGGTTTGACGTCTGTGCAAAGTCAACTTGGTTAAAATGTCCAAAATATTCAGAAATATTCCTTACGCACATTTTTTAATTACATAACCAGATCCTGGACATTGTGCTTCTTCATAGGTCAAAAGCACAAAGAGATCCAAGGAAAGCGATTTAGTTGGAAAACAGAGCATTGCTATTATGTGTTCACACACATAGGAACACAGTTTACTGTTTAGCAAACATAGCCACAGCAATTGTTTTAACCTCAATTGCATTTTGTAAAAATGAATGATTAATATCTGTTCTCTCCCCCCTTGTATCCCTGAGAATGCAAAGGTATTCAAATTAACGATGTCATCACATCCATAAAACTGCACTCATTTTAAAAACATGTAATTTATGGTTGAATTTACAAACCTTGCCCTTCAAAAATTCTCATTCTACAATTCACTGTGTATAACATTCAAATTTTCCTGAATCCCTTTTTTTTTCTTTTTTTTTTACAGATTATCAAAAGCAGTTTAAAGCTTAATTTAAAAAATAACAAATCTATTAAAGTTAATTATTCTTTACATAAACGGCATACAAAAAAAAACACCCTATTACATATTACTGAAGTATGTCACTATACATGCCCCACCCACTCATTCTTTCCTCAGTGTTTTTAATTAAAAGGGCAGCACATTCCGAAAGAAAAACAACTGTGATGTAAAACTTAGTCAACTTCCTCAAATGATTTGATATTCAATATAAAAATTATCCTTCTTTAACCTTGGAAAATGTACGACAGAAGTGGAAAATGGAACTATATTTAAAAGAAAATGTTTATTTTTGGGGGGTGGTGATAATAATGTTGATTCATCTTCAATGGCATTACTAGTTCCAGGAATTAACTTACAATATTTTTCCCATGTGTATCAAATCCTACGTATGTAAGCCCACTTGCGCAATTTTGCATATTCCCTACTTTGCTTCAATTTTTTTTCCATTTAACCACTGCCATCTTTTAGTACTTATCGCATTTTATAATGCCTACAACAGACTGAAGAGTGATTTCCATACACATGGAAAAAATGAAGACAAGTCCTTTGACTTAGTAAGCTGTTGTTCTCCTTTAACAGTCTACAGTCATCCCTGTCTAAATCCTAATTACACTGATTATCCACTAAGATAAATAGGTATTGTCATTGCTTGCTCTTCAAAAAAAAAAAAAAAAGAAAAATAGGATTATCTGAAAAATAAATTCAATTGTGACTTCAGACTATACAAAACAAGGCACACCTCCAATAAAAGAAAGGGTCCTGTTCATAAAATTCATTGATTTTATTGATTTTTAAGACCTTTGTTAAATAAAGCTTAATTAACGCCAACCCTTTATTCTTCAAAAACAGTTAAAGATAAGTGACCTGGGCTCAATAAATTGATATTTATCAACAGTTTTTGAAACCTGAAACACCTTTTCTTTCATCTAGTGATCCAAAGTCTTTAGAGTTTTTAACAGTGCAAGTTGCTTCAACTGCACATTAAGCTACAAAAAAAAGAAAACATACACACACACATATATATATATACAGTACTGTGCAAAAGTTTTAGGCAGGTGTGAAAAAATGCTGTAAAGTAAGAATGCTTTCAAAAATAGACATGTTAATAGATTATATTTATCAATTAACTAAATGCAAAGTGAGTGAACAGAAGAAAAATCTAAATCAAATCCATATTTGGTGTGACCACCCTTTGCCTTCAAAACAGCATCAATTCTTCTAGGTACACTTGCACAAAGTCAGGGATTTTGTAGGCATATAGTCAGGTGTATGATTAAACAATTATACCAAACAGGTGCTAATGATCATCAATTCAATATGTAGGTTGAAACACAATCATTAACTGAAACAGAAACAGCTGTGTAGGAGGAATAAAACTGGGTGAGGAACAGCCAAACTCAGCTAACAAGGTGAGGTTGCTGAAGACAGTTTACTGTCAAAAGTCATACACCATGGCAAGACTGAGCACAGCAACAAGACACAAAGTAGTTATACTGCATCAGCAAGGTCTCTCCCAGGCAGAAATTTCAAGGCAGACAGGGGTTTTCAGATGTGCTGTCCAAGCTCTTTTGAAGAAGGACAAAGAAACGGGCAACGTTGAGGACCGTAGACGCAGTGATCGGCCAAGGAAACTTACTGCAGCAGATGAAAGACACATCATGCTTACTTCCCTTCGCAATCGGAAGATGTCCAGCAGTGCCATCAGCTCAGAACTGGCAGAAAACAGTGGGACCCTGGTACACCCATCTACTGTCCGGAGAAGTCTGGTCAGAAGTTGCCTTCATGGAAGACTTGCGGCCAAAAAGCCATACCTCCGACGTGGAAACAAGGCCAAGCGACTCAACTATGCACGAAAACACAGGAACTGGGGTGCAGAAAAATGGCAGCAGGTGCTCTGGACTGATGAGTCAAAATTTGAAATATTTGGCTGTAGCAGAAGGCAGTTTGTTCACCGAAGGGCTGGAGAGCGTACACAAATGAGTGTCTGCAGGCAACAGTGAAGCATGGTGGAGGTTCCTTGCAAGTTTGGGGCTGCATTTCTGCAAATGGAGTTGGGGATTTGGTCAGAATTAATGGTCTCCTCAATGCTGAGAAGTACAGGCAGATACTTATCCATCATGCAATACCATCAGGGAGGCATCTGATTGGCCCCAAATTTATTCTGCAGCATGACAACGACCCCAAACATACAGCGAAAGTCATTAAGAACTATCTTCAGCGTAAAGAAGAACAAGGAGTCCTGGAAGTGATGGTATGGCCCCACAGAGCCCTGATCTCAACATCATCGAGTCTCTCTGGGATTACATGAAGAGAGAGAAGCAACTGAGGCTGCCTAAATCCACAGAAGAACTGTGGTTAGTTCTCCAAGATGTTTGGGCCAACCTACCTGCTGAGTTCCTTCAAAACTGTGTGCAAGTGTACCTAGAAGAATTGATGCTTGATGCTGTTTTGAAGGCAAAGGGTGGTCACACCAAACATGGATTTGATTTAGATTTTTCTTCTGTTCACTCACTTTGCATTTAGTTAATTGATAAATATAATCTATTAACATGTCTATTTTTGAAAGCATTCTTACTTTACAGCATTTTTTCACACCTGCCTAAAACTTTTGCACAGTACTGTATATATATATATATATATATATATATATATATATATATATATATATATATATATATATATATATATATATATATATCACCTTTTACCACTATTATTAATTTACATGTCACATACTGCACTACCGATCCATGCTTAAATCAGAGTTATTTTTAACCCTGTATGTTACTATATTAAATGGTTTCCAATGTGCAGGTTCTGTCATATGGTACTGCTCTATTAAAAGTTGTTGGTTTTGCTTAGGTTCTTGGGTCATTGATGATCACAAAAGATTCTGGAGCAATTGTTTCCATTCATTATGGTTCAAATTATATAAATTGGTTTATCTGCTACCTATTACTGCACATTAAGAGAAATTGAAGTATTAGTCTGGCTAAAGCCCTACAATAAAGCAGCGATCCCACAAACTGTCATGCTGAGACTGTTTTACTTCACTGCTTCCAAAGGTCAATGCAAGAATTCCCGAGGTCAGAAAGGATTTGTACACCTGCTTGCATGTCTATTGAATTATTGACCTGGTAACATGAAAAATGTGCTTGACAGAAATAGAGGAAGTCCTTTTTGTACTTTAAATAAGCTATCTTAAAAAGTTTAGCGCCTTTTAATTAGCCACCATCCCCCTGTGTTAAATTCAAGGCAACATTTAACAAACTGAATTATGAGTGAACTAAGAACTGGGACAGCATGTGTTTGTGTTAATTATTTCACTTAACATACTGTTTAGGTAAAACAACACTCAGCTGGTTATGGCTGAATGTAATATTTCGTTAGTTGCACTTTATATAAAGCTATTAATGATACACTGGAATGCAGGGTAATTATTGAGGTCATTATGTGCAATTTTTGATAAATTTAAAGAGGCAAGGGTAATAAAAGAAAAAAAATACAATACTGCTTGGTAGTTAGTGTCCAATTAAATGTACTGTAGCTAAAACCGTAATTAAATTATCTTGATTAATATTGCACACAGATAGTTAAAATACTGGAACCCTGATTTAATTAAATCAAAGTCCAGGGTGGTGCTTTAACTCTGTTTCACAATGGCTAAAGAGGTGCCATCATTTTGATTTATTCCAGGGTCTTATCACTTCCAGTTATTCCAAACATGTCTTGAATTATTAAATTGAACAATGAATCCCTGACCAGGTCCCCAATAACAAATCAATTGAATACACCTATCAAACCTGGAATGGACAGGAGTTGCTGCATTAGCATGTGAGCAAATGTACAATGCATTTCTTGGCTATTGGTCTGTCAGTGCAGGCCCATATATCTTTAAACATGAATGTTGCTGAACCATGCATCGGTGTCATACAAAAAAAACATTATTTTGTCTATTTTTCTTCTATTTTGAGTTTTCTGTGAAATCAGCTACAACTGAGCCCTTGTTTACATTCCAGTTTGTTTACATTCCCCAACTGCAGTTTCAGCTGCCAGGGAGCAAGCTTGCTGCACTTTCCTCCCTCCCCCTGAAACCTGGCTGCTACTGTGTTATTCATCAAACCAAACAATTACAGAGCGCTATTACAGTAATGCCCTCTACAAGAACTGTTAAAGCTGATGATAAAAAATGTGCAGGAAATACCTCATTTTGGCACAAAATTTGGCTCATAAAGTGGCTGTTGCTGGGGGGAAAAAAAAACATAGTGATACTGACAGTAAATGTGTTTCACAACTTTATTAACATGTTTCATATTAATGATGAGAAGCCAAAACTGAATATTTTCAGTGCATTACTGAAAGATGGAAACCAGCTTGGCGGTAATTTTCATAGTCATTTACAGAACTGTCAGAAAGTCATGTATCAGTTGTTTTTTATATCACACTCCTGCCATTGTTTGATAGGCATGTCATGTGGTGGTCTGTGCATAGCCTATTTTGATGTGATACTTATGCACTAACTTTAGACTCAACATATTGTATCCTTTGTGGTATATTTGAACATGAACTGGGGATTTCAGTTAGAGATCATTACCTCAGGAAACAAAAACTGGTTACCTAGCTAAACTATATATATCATAGGCACCCTTAAACACAAACATGGACCACTGCCAAGCAGAAGAAATATCCTTGGAGTGTTGCCACAGAATGCTTCTGCAATAATAATCACAAATAAAAGTCCATAGTTTATCTCACAAGCCATACTGCTTTGCAATTCAAAATAATACCTGAGCACTGAAAATAATTAGCATTTATTGTACTGCATCCTGTTATTATATCAAACACAATCAGAAGCATATGTTGTTGTTAAAAGACAAAAACAAACACTGTACAGTTTAGTTTTCTATTTTGGGGTGTTTCATGAGAGCAGGGTTTAGCTTACACAGTACGAATTTGAATAAACAGTGTAAACTGTTATCACTGGCAAATGAATCAACTACATGGTGAAATCTGAACCCTCAATGTGATGAAATTGAAAATACAGAAAGGTAAATAATGACATTTCATTATAACTGCCTGTACACAGCTGTGACAAAAGTTTTGCATCATTCTATAGAATTAACTCATGTTGCTTCATATAATCGAATGTAACCTGCTGAATAAAGTTACGTTAACATATTCAATTACATACCGCTTTGTAGTTTTCCATATACTTAACGAAAAACTGACAAAAATTTAAAAAGATGACATTTCGAAATCTTACAGTAGACTTTTGATCATTTTTTAGCTTCTTTGAGTACATGATGTAAAAGACCTCAATTATGTTCATATAGTTTTTTTTTTATTTTTTATAGCTCAATACTAAAATTCTAGGTGATGCAAAACTTTTGTCCAGAACTGTACAGTTAGTCAAATGGAAAGGGTTGTACCGAAAGGACTTTATAATAATAACCAACTGATGTATCTATCAAGTAAACACTACATACTCTATATGCAGCTACACTTGAAATGCTCAAGGCTTTACAACTACTTCTGGGATTTTAATCACAGCATCTGGAGCAACATATTAAAAAAAATATTTATCACTCATTAAAAATGTAAAATAGCATGCTCCATCAATTGAGGTTACTGTCATTTAAATGTGGACATTATCAACCATTAACCATTTACCAACAAAGTAATCAAATTACAAATATTACATTTTAACCACAAGATAATATTAATGAGTAACATGTAACAGGATCTGATTTTCTACATTGACGTCTCCATTTATAAAGTTTTTAAACAAAACAATAAGCCTATTCGATTATACGTCCTTCAACAATGGAGTTTAACAAAGAAAAACAGAGCAATGGATTTAAATGTAAAAGCACAGAAGAGTTATACTTTTGGAATTGAATTAAGTGAGATAATTTACTCCACTTGCCAAGTTTTGAAAACGAGGCCAAACGTGTAGCACAGCTTGGTGTTTTCCCAGTCCATTTTCATTTTAATCTTTAAGATTACCTTCCTTTTCTCATATTTAAATACTGTACAGCGCTGTAAAACATTCTTACAGTACTAGGAGAGATGTGTTGTATTTCAATGTAAGAGTCCTGTGGCATATTTACCGAGAGTAATCATTCAGTTAGTAAGTAAACACAACACAATAAAATTACTGCTTAAGGTAACAACACACCCTATTCAAAAACCGTACCTCCTGTTACCTCTTTTTAATCAATTAAATATACTTTTATATTAGTGGTTTACATAACAACAGTTTGCAAGTTTCATATACCCAGCACCTTACAGTACTTAATTTACCAAAGCAGATAACATTTATTTATTTATTTATTTATTTATTTAATTTTAATTTTAAGAGGTAAAGCTTTGTTAATATGGATCAGCAAAGATAAATAATAGCCTACGTAACACATTTTTAGACTAATTCGCACTGGAATGGTTACATATTTACTTATGTGCACCCAATGTCTACATACATTTATCAAGAAACATAGATAGAATAGAACATACTGTATATAAAACGGCTGTCCTTTCAACGTTAGGCAGTCATTTATTGTTAGAAAGTGTTTGCAGGCACTGGTTCAAAAGGAAGATACAGTCACTTCAACTCAGTAAAAACAGCTCATGTCTTAATGAGAGTGTTATGTTGCCCTCTCTAGGCTCAAGCTCTAAGTGTTAGGTTCAACAGACCAGCTGTCAGTGCAGGATCACTGAGCGCTTGTTGCTGTTTTTGCTGCCTCTATTCTACTAATGAATGACTAACTCAGGCCAAAGGGGAAATTGCACCACTGGGGCGTACAACAGAAAGCATCTGGAAACATACTACCTGCTTTTATCACAATGATCACAACTGTTTATTGCACAATGCATTTGCATATTAAAGGCGTGTTATGTTTGCCTGATTTACACACTACTACTAGTCTAACAGAGGCATGCTATTTCATGAAAACATTGGGTAAAGTACATAAACTAAAAGGTAATAATTAACAGAAGTAGAAATGTCAAAATAAAAAAAAACACTTTGCCCTTGAAGACAAGTGCTATAAGAAGTAGTATTACTGTACGTTTTTCAAGTAATAAAATCTGTGCATGTTATATATATATATATATATATATATATATATATATATATATTTTTTTTCTTTTTTTTTTTTTTTCTTTAAATAACCCTGTAATTACAATAAGCAGTTTTTACACTATACAGTCAGACATGTCAGTACAATCCAAACCACTGCTCAATTACTGGTCTTTCTTTTAAGAAAGTCCTTCTAGTATTTAGATGGGAAGCCTGCTACTGAATGATCAAACTGCAGCACATGGACAGGGAAGGTAGGTAAACAGCATGCTCCCCAACACCACTCTGCCCTTTAACCGTATTCATTACTGGAACAGGCTTATGCAAATTCTGTTCAGTTTTGGCACTTTACAGATTGCTAGCTTGTGTGTCTCTAGGTTGTGTGTTTCCACAGGAGAGCTTCAATTTAGACGTCACTGTTATTCAAACACAGTTGATTTTAGTAAGTCTGGACAATGTCAATTCAAATCTAGCAATATACACCATTTACACAATATGCAAATGATCCCGATATTTGTGGTACAGCCATCTGAAATGTTTTTTTTCTGTTTGTATCAATGGCAATGGCATCACATTAAGGTTAGCTATTCTGTTTAATTATTTTTATTTAACAATATATTATATCAGCTTCTACAGTACCACACTCAATAAGAAATTGTATTGCTATATATGTGTATATACACAAACAATATTTTGAAACGTGAACAATTAAATCGCCAATGGAAAAGTCTAAATGGCTGTACATTGACAATATATAATTCTTCCAATAAAACAAAACGTTAAAATCACAATAACAAAACAAAAACTGTACTATACTGATTCCCATCCCCTAGTTAGGTAAACTACATAAAAATACCAAGCATTGTCCTTGTCAGCAATCATGTAAACGTGATAAATTTGAAAAGCAAATAATATGCAGTACTTGCAATTGTGGTGGGGGAAGGGGGCGCGTAAAACAGCAGATGATAGGTTAGTGGGAGGGATCTCACAAGGCTTTGATTTGAGCGCAAATGAGAGGTCAGACATGTAATGTTTTTCAACAGACTCTACTGGTTACATTTTTATTTTTTTTTTACAGTTAAATGACGGTGTACATACAGTAGGGCTAAAAGCAATATCGTATTGCTCCGTATCCGAATGGAGGCATAACCACATATCTGGCCGGCAGAATACGATATTGTAGGGAAGGTGCTGGAGAAACCTGTTGCCTATTATGAAAAGGACATTTGATCCTTAGTTCCTGGGGGGGTACAATAACAAAGTTCAGCAGACAAGAGCTGTTTTCTTTAAAAACCTGGCAGGTTCGAGTGTTTACACCGCCTGTGCAGGACATAACAGGTTTTACCCCTACCATATTTCACCTGACTAACCTATAAACTTATTTTGATATCCTCATAACAACAGGGGGGAAAAAGGTTTTATAAGTGTGCCAAATTTTATATATATCAAAGTAATTAGAAATATATGTCCACCTGGCATATTAATTGTCAACTATTAGCTAATCATATTCTAAACCGCACTACGATCCTCATTCATTAATCAGAACCTACAATACCAGATGCGCTGACGTAACGACCTTCATAAAATGTCACACTTGCTCCATAAAGACAACTCATCTGCTGGCGTTATCGCTTTCCGTAGTGGGCTATTAATCAATTAAAACAACTACAGTAACTCGTTGATAGCAGTTAAACGTGTATAGGGAAAATGTCCGCTTGCATTACTTCTTGGCAGTGTAGCTATCATTACTGCCCTGGTGTTTTTACATGGTAAATACAATCGGGTCTGTAAATTGAAATTGACAGATCATATTTTATAGCTTACGAGTGAATGTTTTGTTCACTCAGAAACGTCTTTGTGCTAGTTATACCTCTATTAAAACACGCCCCTGCAGATCTAGCAATTTATTATTATTATTATTATTATTATTATTATTATTATTATTATTATTATTAATTACTATTATTATTATTACTACCTGTCACTTATCACCTTACATTATTTGCACACGTACTTTAGTTCAACAGCGTTTCCTCTCATAAAGCCTCCATGTCGTAATTTCCGCCCTATTTTACTTATAACATATTAAATTTGGCAATACACGCTACAGAAATATGTAAGACAACAAATTTTCCATTCTGTGAGTGGAATACGGTTAATTCAAACATGACACACATACGGCACAAGTACTGTACTGCATTATAAATATAATTAGTTTAAAAACACTCTGCATTGTAATTACATTTGCTGTTGTTTGAAAACATCGGCTCTGTCAGTAAGATAAAATATGTATTCAGCGGTACAAGCAGAGTAGTGTTACAATAAATGAAAAGAAAATATGCTACGTGCTTGCTTCTTGTGCGTCACTGTAAATAGCCAGTACTACGAGGCGATACAGGTCATATTCCATTCATGCACCGGCTTTTTTATTGACATAATCAGCAACATATAGATAATACAAAACATCATGTTCACCTCTCCATGAATGGCAGTTCGTCCTTGGGGGATATCTTCTGGGAGAAAATAAAGTTTGGAACTGGATAAAAGTTGCTTGGTCGTTCTTTCTTCCCATAACAGCTGTAGTTCTGCTATGCAAATCGGATCCTCTGGCTTACATCTTACAAAGAAAAAATCGCCAAGGGAAAAAATTCTTGGTCTGCCTTCAAGGTGAAATTTAAAAGCCTTGTAGAAAGTGTATGATCCGTGCAAGCCACAAGCTGAGCCTACCCACTACGGAAATAAAAATAAAAATTATTAAACACAATTATTTTATTATTATCGTTATTATCAATAAAAAACAATAAATAAATACATACATAAAAATCAACATTGAAATTGACCTGTTAAGATTTTTTTTTTTTTACAAAATATGTTTTTGAGTTCTCTTTCAACACGTAAAGTTTTTTTTTTTTAAATTATTAAAAGTTTATTTACAGTTATTGTGGGGGGGGGGGGGCAAAATAAATAGTAATGTATCCGGAAGGGGCACATTTAAGAAAAAAGTTAGTAAAATGTAAACACAAACACACACACACACACACACACACACATATATATATATATATATATATATATATATATATATATATATATATATATATATATATATATATATATATATATATATATATATATATATATATAACATAAGGAGAGTAGATAATAATACCTTCAGCGAGTTGGGCTCCATCTCGACGTTCTGAATTGATTAAACTCAACATTCTCTCCAAACTTGTTGGCTTGAATGGGTTGCTAAAGGTCCTGAAAGGAGAAAACGCATACTCACACAAAATCCGTCAAACTCTCAATATGAAATCTTAACCTTCCAAAACCAGGCGGTTTAAAATGTCCGGAATTACTACCTAATATTTTGTTAATTGCTTATTTTTAAAACTGTGTCAAAATCACACCGGTTAATTTCCAAATCGTGTTGATTACATTCCAAATACCAACAAAAGAGCCAATGCACGCTTTCCACAGATTGAAACTACCTGTCTTTTAAAAAACAACCAGATTGAAAAAACTCTCACTTTCACATTTCATAGTAAGATTTACATTTAAAGATATCGTTGCGTGCAAATCATCAATAAGTATTGCATTTTTTCAACTTTGGTGCATTCAAATGTACGAATATCTGTATATGTTTCTGCCAGGACCTGTTATGAGACTGATGTATATAGAAAGAACATTTCCTGCAGAGATTCAGGGGCGCTCTTCCTATTTTTTTTCTCGATTGCGTGTATTAGATTAGATTGTGACTGTTTTTTTGGTGGCGGGGAGGGTAGTTTTAAAATCCTGGTTATGAGCTTTCCGCTAACGATGTTGGTATTTTGGGTCTAACAAAATAGGCTATTGATATTATAGTGTAATGTATCTTGTCAGTAACTGGTACGATATTTGCATACATCTATAAATACGAATACGCCTATACACGTATATTTGTTTTAAAAAATCGGTAATCAGCAGAAATACAAAAGCAAGCAGCCATCACGGGATTTTGAAACGACAGAGGTCGAAACACTGCTATTGCAGTTCTTCTGAACATGAATATTTAACGATCGTAACAGATCAAGAAATGTCTCTAGATATAGACTGCGTTTGAAAAATAAATATAATATAATGTGTCGCTTTTTGATATTCGGGTCTCGGGGGGCCAGTTCTCTTTTGCACATAATTGAAGCAGGGCTTTTTAACACACACAATGTAATTCATATAAGGTCGTTTATAACTATAAAGTTGTTGTGCATAAATAATTTGTGAACATGTATGAGCTAGGAATAGCAATGAATATTAAAATGCCGAGATAATAACTCTGTCTAAATGCATGTTTATTGTTCCCAAGCCTCGGGCAGGATACCGTTTTGCAAGCGAGATTATGCAAATATCTAGTAGAAACGTGTACAGTACAATAGAACAATGAACAGGCGAACAGCGATCAATATTGATGATAGCAAACAAAGTAACATTACAAAGGCAGTGCTTCCCAGGCTTCAAATGCATTTAAATTGTACGATTTCTTATTCATAACGACGTTACTGTGTTTTGCTTTATTATATTACAGTTTAGCGAATTTACCTCACAATCACGAGTCAGGGCTTTTTTTTGTAACCTGTAAACAAGTCTAACAATGTTTAACAAATATGGAAGTTCAAACATAAATTACAGGATCGCGCATTTATAATCCAGCTATTTTTATACCTTATGCAATATTAGATCTCAAGTCTCGAGGACAACTGAGTGTAAAGCAAGCTCAATTAAACGGAGTGTTTATGAAAGAAGTGTATTGAATTCCGGATAGAGGAAATATACAATGTTGCAAATTGTCTTTACAAAGAAACCAACGAGAGCGTCATATTAAATTTGAAAATCCCCTTTATGTTGAAACCCCTTCACTGTCATTAATTATATTTAGACAGGACAACAGCGTAGAGGGGTGGGGCAAGAGCTGGCGTGTTTATGAGAGATTGTGACTCGAATGTTATAAATGAATTGATTTTGGCTTAACAACAGGAAATAAGTAAGACAAAGCAGCAAAGTACAGCACGTTAAAAAAAGCTAATTTATAACACCATAAGTTACATTTGAGCGACAATGATACAACAGGTTCATTATTTTTACTCATCAGTGTTTTTTAATGAAATGAATGTAGCGTTTCTTTTTTGTAGCTTATACAGTATGGCAACAGTTGATAACATATATTGCAGGCTACCACAGGTTGATAAAGGGGTATGGGTGGGGGGTAGTGATTGAGTCCTTTTAAAAATCCCTGCGTGTAGCAAACAAAACAAACACCACCACCAACAACAACAACAACAACAATAATAATAATAATAATAATAATAATAATAATAATGTTATTATTAAAGAAATCAGTATATATATATTTTTTAAATTACATACAGTATGTATTTCTAAATTGCCAGTTAAGGAGGAATTCCAAATTAAATGCATACATCAATATATAAACGCTCTTTTGGGGCATGTTGGAGCAGGAGTTAGTTTCCTGAATGACCTACACACGTGTTTACTTAGGAAACATCAAAATGTCCTTGGGGTATCTCTAACTATACATTATTATTATTTCTTTCTTTCTTTCTTAGCAGACACCCTTATTCAGGGCTACTTACAATTGTTACAAGATGTCACATTATTTTCTACATACAATTACCCATTTATACAGTTGGGTTTTTACTGGAGCAGTCTAGCTAAAGTACCTTGATCAAGGGTACAGCAGCAGTGTCCCTCACCTGGGATTGAACCCACAACCTTCGGTCAAGAGTCCAGAGCCCTAACCACTACTCCACACTCCAGATATGATTTAGACTAAAGGCTATGCCACAGCACCTAACATAGCCTATAATATATATATATATATATATATATATATATATATATATATATATATATATATATATATATATATATATATATATATATATATATATATATATATATATATATATTATAGGCTATGTTAAGTGCTGCTATGTTAGGCGGGTTTTACAAAGTATTGTAGCCATTAAAGTGCTTGATTTGAGCTTGCGAGAGGGTAATAGCATGTGTATTCAAGAAGCAATCAATCACCAAGCAGATGTAAGACACCAGACACCGACACCCGTCGATCAAAAGAGAGCTCGTGCAAGTGCAGTATTTTTGCTAATATAAAACCAATACAGTACACGTAACTACAAGGAATGTCTATTATGATAAAGTAATCATACACACAAACACATAGTGATTTTCTTCTTGCCTAATAGTCCGAAACATCCAATTCAAATTGTATCATTGCTGAACATAATTGGTATCTTTTGGTCTGCTTTGCAGCACTGGTTTTGCTTTGTAGCTGACAATATGAGTTTATAGCACATTTATAGTCTAATCTTTTTTTTTTTCACTGCAAAGAATATCTGAAGTTGAGAGCTCGTTGGAAACTGCATATCTCCAAAAGAAAAATATTTCCCCATAAGAAAACATTACAACATTTCTAATCTGTGCAATCAAAAATAAACTAGCTATTCGCTGTATAATAATATCTTTATTTTTATATAGCACCTTTCATAGTGGTCCACCATCACAAAGCGTTTTACAGAGGTAGGCTATGAACGTTAGGTTACTTACCGTAACCCTGGTTCCCTGAAAGAGAAGACAACCACCAACATTAAGTATGGGATATTCCCTGCCCTAGAGGTAGGTAATACTGAGCTCTCTATATCAGAGCTGCCGAAGGCCCCTTCCTGTGATGACGCACTCGGTCCCGTCTACCGAGGGTACAAAACCGCCACTCACCGGAAGATCTCCCTCTTTTTCCGCTGAACCCGTGAGGGCGACCGGAGCGACCTCATGGTTGGTGGTCGTCTTCTCTTTCAGGGAACCAGGGTTAGGGTAAGTAACCTAATGTTCCCTTTCAAGTCGAAGACGACCACCAACATTAAGTATGGGATAATGTATACCAGAGCCATCGCGATGGAGAAGGAACAAGCAGCATATGAGGGACGCACAAGCGCTGTCTAACCTAGAGGTTAGCGGTGTGAACTTACACCCTCAAGGACCCTTGTGCCCACAGATGGCACAGCAGGATCTACCACATTAACGCGGTAGAATCTGGTGAAAGTATGCGGCGTAGCCCAGCTAGCCGCAGTACAAATCTCAGACATCGGCGCCGTAAAAGGGCCCGATGTAGCCAACCCTCTAGTCAAATGCGCAGCTACTCTACCAGGTGGGGGTAACCCAGCACCATCATATGCAGTCGACACCGTGTCTGCAATCCAGTGCGACAGACACTGCTTAGAGAGGGGCTGTCCCAAGGTCTGTGTACCATAACAAACAAAAAGCTGATCCGATTTACGCAAAGCTTTCGTCTTAAGTACATAATACCTCAATGCCCGCACTGGGCAGAGGAAATTTAGTTTCTCATCCTCCTGTGAAGTAAACGGTGGTGGGTGAAAAGACTCCAGTTCCACAGATTGGTTAACATGAAAAGCTGTGATCACCTTGGGGAGGAAAGCGGGGTTGGTGCGCAGCGAAACTCTGCTTCCATCCTCCCCCACACGCATGCAGGAGCTGTGCACAGACAGCGCCTGCAGCTCACTGATCCGCTTAGCAGAGGTGATAGCTCAAAGGAAGGCTGTCTTCATAGACAGGTACTTCAGCTCTATGGAGTCTAAAGGCTCAAACAGGGCCTTTGTAAGACCTTCCAGTACAATGTTAAGGCTCCACTCAGGAAGAACAGTCCCCCTAGGAGGATGTAATCTCTGTGGGCCTTTAAGAAAGCGCGTAGCCACAAAAATGGTCACCTGGAGACCTAGAATCTACGGGGGCATTACAAGCAGATATAGCTGCCAGATACACTTTCAGCATGGAAGGAGACCTTCCAGCATAAAACAGTTCCTGCAGGAACTGCAATATAACTGGCATCGGGCAAGTAACGGGGTCATGGCTCCTAGCCAGACACCAGGCTTGAAAACACCTCCACTTGTAGGTATAAACTGACCTAGTGGAGTCTGCCCTAGCATTCTGCATAGTGCTCACAACTGCGTCCGACAGCCCCAGGGCTAGCCAGCGGTCCCTTTCAGGGGCCAGACCCACAACTGGAACCTGCCCAGATCCGGGTACCAAAGGGAGCCCTGTGCTTGAGTGAGGAGATACAGGCGAAGCGGGATCTCACAAGGCTGGCCGTCCAGCAGCTGGCACAGGGTCGCAAACCATATCCTCCTGGGCCACCTGGGGGCCACTAGAAGAACTGACGCTTTCTCCGACCAGACTTTCTCCAGGAAAGCTGGGAGCAACGGTATAGGAGGAAAAGCGTACAAAAACGCTTAGGGCCAAACGTGCGCTAGGGCGTCTACGCCTAGTGGACCGCCTGAGCGATGGAGGGTGTACCATAGGGGGCAATGTGTATTCTCCGCCGAAGGGAACAGATCGACCTGCGCCTTCCCGAACCGTTCCCAAATGCGCTCCACCGTCTTGGGGTGGAGACGCAACTCTGACTGATGCGGACCGCTCCTGGAGAGGAGATCCGCTGCCAAGTTCACCACTCCCGGAATGTGCGTTGCCTGCAGGGACAGCAGGTTGGCTTGCGCCCATACTAATAGCCTGAAGGCTATGCGATGTAACCCCGGAGACCGAAGGCCTCCCTGGTGGTTGATATACACGACTACTGTTGTGCTGTCCATTCGGATCACCGCTCAGCACCGCTCAGAAAGTGCTGGAGAGCCAGGAACACCGCCCGCAATTCCAGCATGTTCACATGCAGGGGTGCCCAGCGGTCCAGCCAGGATCCGCTGACTCCCCTGCCCTGCCAGACTGCTCCCCAGCCCTGGCTGGAGGCATCTGTTGTCACCACTTGGCGATCCAATATTACTCCCATTTGCACCCCTCTGCGCAGGTGAGAGGGACCCTCCACCAGCGTAGGGCCGCTGAGCATGTGCGAGACACAGTCAACCTGCAGTGTCTGTTGCATTTGGCATTGAGATGAAACGCATTGAGCCACGCTTGCAGAGGGCGCATGCGAAGCAGACCCAGCTGGATCGCTACTGTGGCTGCGGTCATCAGACCCAGTAGTTTCTGGCACAACCTGAGGGTTACCTTCGATCCCTGTCGAAACAGGGAGAGGCAATCCTTAATAGCTGCTATCCTGTCGTCCGACAGGTATACGCGCATTGCATTGGAGTCCAGCCAGAGCCCCAAATACAGTGCCTTGCGAAAGTATTCGGCCCCCTTGAACTTTGCGACCTTTTGCCACATTTCAGGCTTCAAACATAAAGATATGAAACTGTAATTTTTTGTGAAGAATCAACAACAAGTGGGACACAATCATGAAGTGGAACGAAATTTATTGGATATTTCAAACTTTTTTAACAAATAAAAAACTGAAAAATTGGGCGTGCAAAATTATTCAGCCCCTTTACTTTCAGTGCAGCAAACTCTCTCCAGAAGTTCAGTGAGGATCTCTGAATGATCCAATGTTGACCTAAATGACTAATGATGATAAATAGAATCCACCTGTGTGTAATCAAGTCTCCGTATAAATGCACCTGCACTGTGATAGTCTCAGAGGTCCGTTTAAAGCACAGAGAGCATCATGAAGAACAAAGGAACACACCAGGCAGGTCCGAGATACTGTTGTGGAGAAGTTTAAAGCGGATTTGGATACAAAAGATTTCCCAAGCTTTAAACATCCCAAGGAGCACTGTGCAAGCGATAATATTGAAATGGAAGGAGTATCAGACCACTGCAAATCTACCAAGACCTGGCCGTCCCTCTAAACTTTCAGCTCATACAAGGAGAAGACTGATCAGAGATGCAGCCAAGAGGCCCATGATCACTCTGGATGAACTGCAGAGATCTACAGCTGAGGTGGGAGACTCTGTCCATAGGACAACAATCAGTCAGATACTGCACAAATCTGGCCTTTATGGAAGAGTGGCAAGAAGAAAGCCATTTCTTAAAGATATCCATAAAAGTGTTGTTTACAGTTTGCCACAAGCCACCTGGGAGACACACCAAACATGTGGAAGAAGGTGCTCTGGTCAGATGAAACCAAAATCGAACTTTTGGCAACAATGCAAAGCGTTATGTTTGGCGTAAAAGCAACACAGCTCATCACCCTGAACACACCATCCCCACTGTCAAACATGGTGGTGGCAGCATCATGGTTTGGGCCTGCTTTTCTTCAGCAGGGACAGGGAAGATGGTTAAAATTGATGGGAAGATGGATGGAGCCAAATACAGGACCATTCTGGAAGAAAACCTGATGGAGTCTGCAAAAGACCTGAGACTGGGACGGAGATTTGTCTTCCAACAAGACAATGATCCAAAACATAAAGCAAAATCTACAATGGAATGGTTCACAAATAAACATATCCAGGTGTTAGAATGGCCAAGTCAAAGTCCAGACCTGAATCCAATCAAGAATCTGTGGAAAGAACTGAAAACTGCTGTTCACAAATGCTCTCCATCCAACCTCACTGAGCTCGAGCTGTTTTGCAAGGAGGAATGGGCAAAAATTTCAGTCTCTCGATGTGCAAAACTGATAGAGACATACCCCAAGCGACTTACAGCTGTAATCGCAGCAAAAGGTGGCGCTACAAAGTATTAACTTAAGGGGCTGAATAATTTTGCACGCAATTTTTCAGTTTTTATTTGTTAAAAAGTTTGAAATATCCAATAAATTTCGTTCCACTTCATGATTGTGTCCCACTTGTTGTTGATTCTTCACAAAAAATTACAGTTTCATATCTTTATGTTTGAAGCCTGAAATGTGGCAAAAGGTCGCAAAGTTCAAGGGGGCCGAATACTTTCGCAAGGCACTGTACGTGGTGCATTGCACTGGTGCGAGCTGACTCTTTGCATCATTCAAGGCTAAGCCCAGCCTGAACAGATGCCCCGTCACAATTGCCGTGTGGGCAAGAGCTCCCTCTCGAGACTGGGAACAAATCAACCAGTCGTCGAGATAGTTCAAAACTATGATCCCCTGCAGCCGCAGGGGAGCCAGTACAGCGTCTACGCACGTTGAAAACGTACGGGGAGCTAGGGAGAGCCCGAACGGCAGCACAGCAAACTCGTACGCGCTTCCTTGAAAGGAAAACCGCAGGTATTTCCTGTGCTCTGGACGGATGGGGATATGAAATTATGCGTCCCGCAAGTCCACAGTTGTGAACCAGTCGCCCGGCTGGACAGACTGGAGGATGTGACGGTGTGTCAGCATTCGGAACCTCCATTCTTTCAGAAACCCGTTCAAGAGCCTCAGATCTAAGATGGGGCGAACCCCTCCATCTCTTTTGGGTACCAGAAAGTATCTCTAGTAGTACCCCTCCTCGTGTGAGACGGGGTCTACTCGACGAATGGCTTGCTTGTACAGCAAGGCGGCCACTTCTTCTTGAAGTACCGAGGCCTGCGAGGGGTCTGTTACAAAGGTGTTTATAACACTCCAAAAGGGAGGAGGTCCCGAGTGAAACTGAAGCGCATAGCCGGTTTGCACGGTAGCGAGCACCCCTGTATCTGTGGTGCAAGCACGCCAGTATTGCAGCTGGTGCTGAAAAGGGGGTCTGAGGCCGCCAGCCTTCAGGGGCCCTGCTGGGGCTGCTGGGGCTGGGGCTGAGCAGCTTGAGGTGAGCGCGTAACGTGCTGGCCCTGAGCACGACCCCTGAGACGCTGGTACGTGGATCGACCACAGCCTGCGTTTCCTTTACCTGCTGGTTGGGCTCTGTTACCCTGAAGGCAATGCCTTAGGTCACCCCGTGGGGCTGTGGGGACTGGAACCGTTCTGGTGACAGTTCGAGTCTGGGGAGCCCGTCAACGGCTCGACCTACTCCACGCTGGAGCACAGGGAGGGAGCAGCGCAGCCACCTGACGGGAAGCCTCTCAGTCTCGAAGAGATTTCTGCAGAATCTCTTCCACAGCTGGCCCAAACGTATGCCCCGGGGATATGGGCGCATCCAGCAGTGCAGCCTTATCTGCGTCAGGGACCCTGGCTTGTGCTCAGGGAGTGGGGCCTCGCGCAACACTCCATCCAGATACGCAGTCAGCACATTCGCTGTGTTAGCCAAGCGGGTTGCCTGCACCCCTGCTGCGTACGGTCGCTTTAGATGTGTCTCTGTCACCCTGCACTGAGGGTTAGGACACATTGGGTCTCTAGTGAGCCCCCCCACCGGCGGGGCCCTCACCAGGGCTGCGATAGTGGAGTCTACTGGTGGAAACCCCGCCAGGCCAAGCTTATCCGTGCCCTCCAAGGAGGAGAGTGGCGTAGCCTGCTTGGAGATACTAGGGGCCGAAGCTGGTCTATCCCAGGAGGAGCGCACTTCCTCCACAAAGTCTGGGAAGGCTGGGAAGCACTGTGGCGGGGAGCCAGCACCTTGTGTCCAGAACACGGAGAGGCGTAGCTGTGCCACCTGTCTCCAGGGAACCTGCAGGAACGCTGCAGCACGTTCCATGGGAGCCGAGACCGAGCTAGGCAATGGGGTGGTATTGGCTTCTGACACACACTCAGAGCCGGGTTCCTCCTCTGTACATATCAGAGGAGAATGAAGCTGAATCACTAGAGGTGGCTATGGACAGCGCGTCCTCCTGTGCCAGTTGGGGCGAGCCTTCCCACCCTCCTTGCGCTCCCTGCGGGGAGGGGGAGCTTGGGCAGGGGCCGATGCTGTGGCCTGTTTGGACAATAGCTCCAGGACCTGGGCCATCTGGGCCTTCAGGTCCATAATGTCCCTTGCCTGCTTAGAACGTTTTACCCGCTTTGCGGCTGGAGACGGGGAGCGGTTACGCTGCACACTCGGGATGTCAGGCAGGGAGTCCAGGGGCGTGTCGTCGGGGGAACCAAAGGCCGCCGACGACCCCGCCGCGTAGGACGCGGAGCTCTCCTTTCTGGCTCTCTCCAGACGAGCCGCTTTCACCCTAGGCTGAAAAGCCTCGCAGACGCTGCAAGCCACATCCCTCTCGAGGGCCATGGTGGCATGCGGGACACCCAAGCACCGCACACAGAGGGTATGGTTATCCTCTTGTGGGATACTGGCGTTACAAGCTGTACAGGCATGGAACCCCGGCATGGGTCTGTTCTTGTTTAGCATAGTTCCCCCTTTTTTTTTTTTTTAGGAACTAATGCGCAACAGACTGCGCCTGCACTGTACCGTGCGGCATCACGAGGTATGCGCTAGCAGCGCAGTGCCTACGCAATGAGAGCAACGTGCACAGCACTGCTTGCCTCGAATGTTCCTGACGCCTTGCGCAGCGGGAGCGTAAACTATGTACTCTGCGCTCTGTGCGTAACTTTTGGGAAGGAGCAACGAACACCTGCGCATTGTATGCGCTGTGAATATCGTTCTGGGTACACTGCTTACTGGGAACCAAGTACCGTGTGCGTTAAGCTCCTACGCTGGCGTCAGATAATACGCAGCCTGTGCCAAGAGAATCAGGCTATGCGTGCGCCGCGGTACCGCAGCACCGGAGAGGACGCTACACAAAGTGCGTACCCAGACCGCGTGGTCAACACACACACCTGGTCAGCACAAAGCGTGTACCAGCGGGGACAGAGGCCGAAGCCGCGGTGGGTGAAGTTTTTGTCAAGCAAAAATTACAGTTTATAAGAAGGAAGAAAAGGAGAGAGAGCACACCGAACACACATGAACCGACTCACCGCAGCGCTCAGGTTCGGCCGGCGGCTCGGCTCGGACGGGGATACGCAGTACCTAGCCCCGAGGAAGGGAGCGCGGCTGGGTCACTCGACAGCGGGGATACGGCAGGCCTAGCCCTGAGGAGGATACTTGTGTAGCTCTCTATAGGAAAAGACAACTCACTCGCGGGTGGCTACACAGACAGCCGCTCACATACAACAGACAGCAAAGAGAGAGAGTGGCCCACCAAAGGGGGCCGCTGAAAGACAAAAAACACGGTCTTTTTCAAGAGTCGTTGATTCCAGCGACTTGTTTAGGATCATACACTGAGTAGGTGGCAGAGGTGGGATTTGAACCAGTGATTATCTGATTCCAACCCCCTGAACTTTAACCACTGGACCACACTGCCTCCTTCGATTTTACCTTTAAATTAGGGTCTATTTGAGTTATTATTGAAAAAAAAAAACCCTGAAATGAGTATTTTATGATTTTATGGTTATATTTACAATAATAATAATAATAATAATAATAATAATAATAATAATAATAATAATATAGTGTGTATTTAAACCTGTACTGTTTTCAGAATAAATTATATTTTAAGATTTCCTCCTGGAATTTCAGACGCTATTCCGTAAGTAATAAAAAAAATAAAATAAAAAAAAACAAGAACACATTACAGCAGTCGGCATTTTTGTTTCCCTGTAGGGTAGAATATACTATATATAACAATGACAGACTAATATTGGCTCTATACTACCGCTTGTGTCAAGAAGTAGGTACTGCAGGTTTTTGCTTGTATTCTTTACTGTAATGTTTATTGTACCATCAGTCTGTCATTGGTCCGCAGCGGTGGCTATTTATCCGATTAATATCTTGCAAAAAGACAAAGGCCTGGCAAAGGGACAATTATTTGTGTCCTATTTGTTTTAGGCAAATCTTTATCTAGCAACAGGCACAATCAGGAACCACTATTTAATTTAATGACGTACAGTGCCCCATAGGGGTTGTTGTTATCCTTAGGTATATTATTATTATTAATTTATTTGGCAGACGCCTTTATCCAAGGCGACTTACAGGTGTTACATGGCAGTACATGGTTACAATGCAAGCTTAATATTTAAATTCAATGTAGTTTACAATAAGTGCAATAGCACTACTAAAATACAATAAGAACTAGGATGCAACAAGTTAAGATTTCAACAAGTTAAATTTACAATGACGTATTAGTAGTGCAAGGATAGTGCATTGGCTGAGAGTCCAGAACGTGGTGCTTAGATCAGGCATATACAGTGCATAGTAGGAGGGATAGATAGATAGATAGATAGATAGATAGATAGATAGATAGATAGATAGATAGATAGATAAATAAATAAATGGGCTCCCCCTGGTACACCCACACCAGTGATCGCCGGAAGGGTGAATTATGTCGGAATGCAAAGCGTTTTGGTGTAAAAATAACAAAAGGGAAAAACAGTAACAACAAGTATTTTTGTGTGCCTAAGCCTTTAAACCAACAAAGGGCGGCCATAACAAAACAATGGCTACATAATATAGGAACGAGACATACGCTCAATAGAATACTATGTGTGACTACAGAGCGAGTCAACGACAGGATGTCACACAAAACGCGACTGAAGAGAGCTCCAATACATTCAATGTTAATTTGTTTTTATGGTTTATGTGATATACTACTCAAGGAGAGGCTAAAAATGCATCAAAAGCTTTAGTTAACACATTTTCTATTGAAATGGTTATATATTCATTTGTATTACAGTTCCCCTTTAATGAACATTTGCCGTGGGTGTTGTCGAGTGATTGAAAACGAGACATTTTGTGTTTGAATTGAAAGTGATAGTCTCGAGGAGTGGAATTGGTCAAAGTTCAAGTATATTTTCCCCTAGAGGAATTATCACTTTTTTACGTCACTACTGTGGTATTATGCCTTTTTTTCGAATGGCTCAGGATGCAAATATAGCCTTCATCCATATATATACTGTATATATATATATATATATATATATATATATATATATATATATATATATATATATATATATATATACAGTGCCTATAGAAAGTCTACACCCCTTTCAAAATGGTTACCTTTGTTGCCTTATAGCCTGGAATTAAAATGCATTAAAATAGTTTTTTTTTTCATTTATCTACATATCCTACCCCACGACTTCCAATTGCATGAAACTCTGAGGCACTGACAACAAAATGTGAAAAAAGTTCAAGGGGGTGTAGACTTTCTATAGGCACTGTGTATATATATATATATATATATATATATATATATATATATATATATATACACAGTACTGTGCAAAAGTTTTAGGCAGGTGTGAAAAAATGCTGTAAAGTAAGAATGCTTTCAAAAATAGACATGTTAATAGTTTATATTTATCAATTAACAAAATGCAAAGTGAGTGAACAGAAGAAAAATCTACATCAAATCAATATTTGGTGTGACTACCCTTGCCTTCAAAATAGCATCAATTCTTCTAGGTACACTTGCACACAGTTTTGAAGGAACTCGGCAGGTAGGTTGGCCCAAACATCTTGGAGAACTAACCACAGTTCTTCTGTGGATTTAGGCAGCCTCAGTTGCTTCTCTCTCTTCATGTAATCCCAGACAGACTCGATGATGTTGAGATCAGGGCTCTGTGGGGCCATACCATCACTTCCAGGACTCCTTGTTCTTCTTTACGCTGAAGACAGTTCTTAATGACTTTCGCTGTATGTTTAGGGTCGTTGTCATGCTGCAGAATAAATTTGGGGCCAATCAGATGCCTCCCTGATGGTATTGCATGATGGATAAGTATCTGCCTGTACTTCTCAGCATTGAGGAGACCATTAATTCTGACCAAATCCCCAACTCCATTTGCAGAAATGCAGCCCCAAACTTGCAAGGAACCTCCACCATGCTTCACTGTTGCCTGCAGACACAAGATAGGCAGCCAGGGGTACAGAGTGTGGGGAGTGAGCGTGGAGAGGGAGAGAGAGGAAGATAGGCAGCCAGGGGTATAGAGTGTCAGGAGTGAGCGTGGAGAGGGAGAGAGAGAGGAAGGCAGGCAGCCAGGGGTACAGAGTGTCGGGAGTGGCTCCGGAGATCCAGAGACTCAGATTAATGATAGTGTGTCTGTAGCTCAAGTAAATGGAGCTGAGAGGATTGGAAATGAAAATAATAGTGCTGAAAATCCGTAAGCTCCAGCTGCAGGCAGTGGCGGAGAGGAGGTGAATGCTAGCGAGCAGCTGGAGCACAGAACCGTGATAGAGGGAGGGGGTGCATCCGCTAGACTTAGAGGAGAGACAGGGGTAGCTTTACCAGGTGAGGAGGGGGAATGGGAGAAAAAACTGGCAAAAATTTACTGATGGAAGGAAGGAAAATGGAGGGAGAAGCAGAAAAGGATGGTTTTGATTTTAGAGTTCCTAGAAATAAACGGTAGAATGAAAGAGGGAATGACGGGAATGTGAGTTAAAAGGCCAATTATACGGAAGATAGCAGGGAAACAAATTCTCTGTCAGAACAGAGTAAAGGAAAGCCATGGCGTGTTGCTGTTGCCAGTAGAACACCGGAGGACAGCTCTGATTTAGATAGTGAGGATGAGGCGAGTCTTACTGACTGCTCTCAAGTCTCAGAGCCCTCATTCTCTGGTGCTGGGTACAGTGTGAGCAGTATAACTGATTTTCTGTAACTAACAAAAGGATTTTAAACCTGATTGTTTTAATACTACTGAGGTAGTGAAAGGACGACTGATAAAGGTACAAGCAAAGGTGGGAGATAATTCCTTTGTTTTTATTTATATATATATATATATATATATATATATATATATATATATATATATATATATATATATATATATATATATATATTACAAAATAAGGGTTGTGAACAGGTGAATTTTTTTCATATTTTAGACCAAGTTTTAGATGACTGTAGTAATGAGGAGGGCGTGTTTTTAGCAGGTGATTTTAACTGCACAGTGAACCACACCCTCAGTCTGCTAGAGAGCTTTTTAGTATTTTAAATAAGCATGATTTAGCAGATGTATGGAAGGTTTTTAATACAGGAAAGAGACAGTACACTTGGACTAAGATTTGTGACAATATAATCTCCCTAGCCAGATTAGATCATTTTTATATTTTTAAACCTGGTCTGAACTTGATAACAATGTGTTTTATTTCTCCCACTGGCTTCTCTGATCACAACCTTTTAACTGTTTTTGTAGTTTTACCCTCTTTTAAACCAGAGCGTTCTTACTGGCATTTTAACACACAGTTTTTAAAAGACTCCCATTTTAAAAATTGACTATTTTTTCTGGAAAACCTGGAGGCTGCAGAAAGCTTCTTTTAGTTCATTACCTCAATGGTGGGATGTGGGAAAGGTGCACATCAGATTGTTTTGTCAGCAGTACACTGCTAATGTCACAAAGATGATGACTGAGGCTCTGGAAGAGGTGGAGAGGGACGTGTTGGAGCTTCAGGGAGCTCTACAGTCCAACCCCAATAGTAGGGCGATTCAAGACCTCAAAAGTAAAAAAACAGCAGAGTTGCTGAATGTCAAAGTGCAAGGGGCGCTGTTGAGGATATGGGTACAGAACATCAGTGAAATCGACTCACCCACACAGTTCTTCTTCAGTCTAGAGAAGAAGAGTGCACAGCAGAAAATCTTGCACTGCTTAAGGACACCAGCAAGGGAAAAGTTGTTCACAGCAGAAGCTGGGGGGCAGCCTGAGGAAATAGAGCCGTTCCTGAAGGCTCTACTGAGAATCTCTGAAGATGCACAAAAAGATCTGGATGGTCCCTTAACTGTGCAGGAGGTCTCCGATGCACTCCAGGGGGTAAAACCCCAGGAATAGATGGGCTGCCGGTTGAATTCTTCAAAGAATTCTGGTCACTGCTAGAATATGATCTGCATACAGTGCTTACTGAAAGCTTGGACAAAGGGGAACTGCCCCTGAGTTGCAGGAGAGCTGTTCTAACCATGTTACCGAAGAAAGGAGATCTGTGCAGTGGTAAAAACTGGAGGCCTGTGTCTTTGCTGTGCACAGACTATAAAGTAATAGCTAAAGCAATGGCTAATAGACTGAGTACTGTGATGGGCAGCGTCGTACACCATGACCAAACCTACTGCGTCCCAGAAAGGTGCATTTTTGACAATATCTTTTTAATTTGGGATGTTTTGGCTGCCTCCAAGCTCTTTGGAGTAAATGAATAAATGAATAAATAAAATTCCTTGAAATGTTCTTTTCTAATATAAAATAAAAACTACATTTTACCATTGGGTTTTAAAAAAATCACAGAAGCCAACTTACTTACACAGTACAGGTGCACCATTAAATATGGTCAACTGCAAGATTTTTGGCAAAATGAGTATTCTATAAAGAAGAGACTTCCTTATTTTGTCAAGCTCCATATTAAGACCTCTCTCTGACAGACCCTTTCAACTCGAAAACATTCTAAAGATCTCCCTCCATTAGTACTAGGCCTCTATTAAACCCAATTTAGAATGCTGCAACAGAAGGAACTACATCTCCCATGGTGCAGTGTGTTATACACAGAGCACGTCTCATGGGAAATACAGTCAATTCTGCTTTTCATTGCACCAGGGAAGATGTAATAAAACATGGGAATCTTTGCCATCAATTGCAATATTGGAGTGAGATTAAGAAATGAGAATCCTGATCAAAAAATGTTAAGCCTATTGGTTTTTTTAAAATGTCCACACATTCATAATGAATATAAGTGGAAGACCACAGAAATAGCAGCTAATGTATTGCAATGTATATGGATTTGTGGCCATTATTTAACCCATACGCCCTGAACAATATATAATGTCATAATAGACACGTTTTGTAAAATATTTAACTTTTTATGAACTTTCATTAAAATATTGACTAACTGATCTCTTGTATAATAAAACAAAACAGCAGAAACCTAGAAACTTAGTTGCAATGTATGAGCACTTAAATTGTGGTTCTGAGCAGAGTCTACAGTACTTTCCTGTTGTTAAAATAATACGCATTTAAATACAGAAGTGTATGACACAGACACAAAAATCTGTTTTGCTGTGGATTTCCAAATATAATACTAGGTATTGCATTCATTACAATAGTGTTCATTAATACAACTTCTTTTCAATCAGTAAAGTCTATTCCATGTTCAAAACAAATTATAATCATTAAAAACAATATGCTATTGTGTGCTACTTTATGCCAGAACATTTCAGTACTGTCCAACAAATTATCTTACATGTAAACCTTCCAACTGTATGCCTTCATTTCACACATTAATATTAAGTGAGGCATAATTGTGGAGTACTGGTTAGGGCTCTGGACTCTTGACCGGAGGGTTGTGGGTTCAATCCCAGGTGGGGGACACTGCTGCTGTACCCTTGAGCAAGGTACATTACCTAGATTGCTCCAGTAAAAACCCAACTGAATAAATGGGTAATTGCATGTAAAAAAATGTGAAATAATGTGATATCTTGTAACAATTGTAAGTCATCCTGGATAAGGGCATCTGCTAAGAAATAAATAATAATAATAATAATTCAGCTGTATGACTGATAAATGTGACTGATGGTAAGCAGGGTGTCATAATAACCAAAGTGATATTATTAGTATTTCCTCCCTTTAGTATTGACTCCCATTATATCCTGTCTGAGACAGAGGATGAGATGAACAGGATACGAAACAGGTTTGAGTGTATATTGGATTCTACCTCTGGTTAACCAGCAAAGGGAATACAGCTCCTATGAACAGACAACACTTTGAATGGACTACATCCCCCATGGTGCATCAGTGACTACAGCAGAGCACGTACTGCTATACCATGGAAAATACAGTCGTTTCAGCTTTTCATTTCCTCAGGGACAGTGGTACTGAATTATTTCCATCACAGAGAGTGTAATGGTCCCTGATGCTGCGGAAGATGTCAAGGACACACATTCAAACAGTAAAGTCGAAGGCAGATCTGGGATAACTGTTCTCTGCATTTCACCGTGTGGGTTTATTCTGCTTCTCAAGTGTAACCAGAACTGCAGCTTTTCATGCTGAGCCATACCCTGGCTTTACAAATAAAAAAACAAAATACAAACATTAAAACATACAATATTTATATGAATAATGCACACACTGCAGTCTGTCACTTTACATACAGGGTCAAAAGCAAAAAGAGCATTACAGCAGTCTAAACAAGAAGCCATTATCAAGCATGATTTAGAAACAGGTCATCTGGTTTATTTTATTAAAACTTAAAAGTTGATGAATGTTGATGTCATTAATACATATGCTTGGAAATAAAGACAATAAATACTGCATGCTGTGGTTTTTGTTAAGATATTGGTGTGACCCGGATAGCTTAAGGGTGATATCAAGCCAGGAAATGAAACACCAGACTGGGGTAATAATTGCGCAGGTGCACAGATTTAATAATAAATAAAAAGTTTAAAACAAAACTGTGGCAAAGTGGTTTGTAGTGCGCAGGTGTAGATGCAATGCTTAAACAGACAACAAAGTTCACAGTCCAAACAATCCTTTATTTTTATAATCCAGGTCATTTGGTGACCATAAATAATAATCCCTGGCAATACACAGCAATGTGTACTGCACAGTGAAACCTTAGGGTTCAGTCCTGAAATAATAAACACAGTATAAACACACACAGAACACAAACACAATCACAAGTCCAGAGTGAGTGCTAACGTGCAAGTGGTAAAATACAATTTATTAGTGAACAGTAGTGCAGTGTTGTCCGGGTTGGTGCTGGCCTTTAGCGACAGCTCCCGGTACGTGTTAGCCGTCTAAGAAGAACAAATGTTTACAATTAGGATGACAAAACAAACAAACACTAATCACTCACGGTTATATCACAGTCCTTCAGAGGTTCTCTCGTAACCACATCCCCTTTTGTACCTTCAGCCATGCCCCCTTGGTTAGCGAGTACAAACGCTTTTCCTCCAATCCATGATTGCCACATCGCCTCCAGTCTGGGGCGATGACTTGGTGTACTGTGGCTCCACCCCCTTCCTGGATAGCCGACTTCCGACTGATCCTGGAATGAACTGCCAAACCACCTAGTCCGGGGCACTCTGTTCCCTTTACACAGCGCCCTCACAGGTCGGGAGGGAGATTTATAACAAATATTCATTCTTTCTGTGTCACAAAAACATTTACTCAAAATGCAAATAAAACGGCATGATGGTCAAAACAGACAGACAAAAAAAACACAGGAGAAACAGTAAATAAAACAAATATCACGCCGGTGTAAAACCAGCACGAATAGGAATTGTATGTATCTGTCTCAAGCTTACTCCCAACTCTCTCTCCCATTCTCTCCTCTCCTCTCCCCCCTTCTCTGTGGCCGGCGGCTCCCTTTTCTTGGGCTACGGCCCCAGGGTTTCCGGCAGCGCAACTGCTGCTGCTGGATACAAAGCTCCGGGTGATGACAAGCAGGCCTCCCCCAGGCGATGGCGAACCGGCATCCCCAGGCGATGGGGACTGATGCAGCTCTCCTTCAATCACTGGGGACTGGTTGCGGCTGTCCTCCCCTTGCTGGGGACTGGTTGCAGCTCTCCTCTGGGCCCTGGCGTGGATGTACCTACTATCTCTGGAGGTAGGGGAGGCACGACTCCTCCCGATGGGACTGGAGATGGAGAAGTCACTCAAATATCTGCACCCAGGTAGTGGAGTACCATTTCTGCAATGTCTTGGAGGGATGCTGGGCGTGTTGCTTTTCCCGGGCTTCCCATCGCACCCCATCTCTGGCCCACAGCAGGTCGATTACCATTGGGAGGGCCTCCATCGTGTTCACCTTAGGGTTCAGCAGCCAGTCCCATATCTCAATCAAGGGCATTGGACGCTCCTGCCACATCTCTGACACCATATGTGACCCGGATGGCTTAAGGGTGACTTCAGGCCAGGAAATGAATGGAGATCAACAACAGACTGGGGTAATGAATGCACTGGTGCGCCGATTTAATAATAAATAAAACATTTAAAACAAAACATTTACTCAAAATACAAACCAAATGGCACGATGGCCAAAACAGAGAGACAAAACAAACACTGGAGAAACACTAAATAAAACAAGTATTGCGCTGGTGTAAAACCAGCACACATAGCAATTGTATGTGTCTGTCTAAAGCTTACTCCTGACTCTCTCTCCCATTCTCTCTTCACTGAACACCCAACCCCGAGTGAGTGCTGGGACTCAATTGCTAATTAATCGTTCACTTGAATCCCGGCACGTGAACTCATTTGTGCACTCCCTGTGTTCACATACTAATACACATTTTATCTGCACATGAAGTGATTGTGCAATCCCTGTGCCTAAATACAAATATACATTTTAAATCACTCGTGCTACATAGCCCAATTTATACCCCGTGCACCAATTTATATACACCAACAATAACACACCACATACAACATGAAACACAAAATACACACAGGGACGGGGCACCCCGCCACAATTGATATACACTCTGGTGTTCTCGTGGTTATCAGAATGAAGACATATCCACAGAGGGGGGATTTTACTTCTGTGATTAGTCATTAAATCACAGAAAATGATTCCATAGAGCAGGTTAGAATAACTGTGATATTTCACACTCGTAACAAGTTGCTCTTTAAAAGGGTAAATAAAAGGCACTTTAGCAACATTTTCTTTAACAAGAAATAGGTACTGGTAACTTGATGTCTTTTTATCTTGTATCATTGATTATTGAACTCTGTTGACTTCTGAACACACATATCAACATGCTTGTGCCTCAGGATGTCCAGATCTGCAAAGGTCATGCTTTCCTGGCCTTCTCTTTGTCGGCATAATTAAATATGGAATAGAATAATGGGCTACAGGATCTAAGATAAACTGATTATACCATCACCGGTAAATCATGTAATTGTATACTGAGCTGTTTAGAGGTACATATAGCATTTCAGAAATGACACTCCTTGATACTTTTGCACAAAAGGATATTGTCTCTTGTTCTGTTTAAATCTTTTCAGAGAAAAAAATATTCAGCACCGCAGGCCTCTAATGAGGTCTAGAAAAAATAACTCAATTCAGAAAAACTGACTGTTTTTGCACTCAAGGAAAAATAACTTACAGCAGACCAGTTAACCAGTCCCATTCTTTGGTATGTCCACATATCAGTTTTGTATGACCTTTTTCACTAAAAATGTTGTTAGTGTAAGAAGGATTGTCTTTTTTTACTACATAGTGAATATTTTTAAATTTAGAACCTAGAACTTACTTTAATAAGCACGCCTTGGAGCATTACGATTAATAGAACACAGATGGCTGAATTGAATTAAATACGAAAGGACACACATTTGATAACAAGAAATGACTCTTAGTGAAAATATTAGAATGGATGGCAACATCATGACAGTACCACATAGGCAGCTATATTTTTAGATGACAATAATATCACACTTTTACATTTTTGGGCACCAAAGCATAAAGTTTTTCCATGTAAAATTTGACAATGGCACTGTCAGCAGTCAGAAACAGGGCCAACTTTTCAATCCTGGCCTAGATATCCCCTGTCATTCAGTCCTGGCCTCTCTCAAGCAGGTACCAAACTTATCTTTAAATCCTGTCAAACTGAAACCCTGGCCTTGTGATGTGAGAAACCAATGGGCTAGTGAATGAGTTTACTGTGCCACCTAACCTCCAAGCCATTCTGTTTATTTTTGTGCTTTGGCTATGAGTTAAGGAGCTCCTTCCGTCATAGACAAATGTAAAATCGGTTAGAATAGCCTAATTGTCTTTATATAAGTAAGCACCATTTCGTGCAGAGCAGTGTTATGCCAGCAAAACAAAAAATCACTTGATGGCGCTGGCCCTTACTTCTATAAAGACACTTTGGCTGATCTAGGTTATGTTACAGATATCTATGGCAGGCAACTAGAACTGAATATGAACCTCTCAGTTCTGATTGCAAACATAATAAAGAGAAAGGATAATTTTAAGTTACTTACTCTTTAATTAAGCTGATGCAAATAGAAAAGTCTCTTTTTTGGTGTACTAAAAGTTATTAAGCTGTATTATTTAGCATAAGAGGTGACAAGAGCTATAGACAAAAAAATGAATGTTTGTTTGCTGTTGATCTTCTTTCAGAGGCCAAAAAGAATGAATTTGCCTCTATCTGAAGCAAAGCAAATTGTAACTTTATTCTGAGTCATTTATTTTGATTGAAACCATATGTAACCCACAGATTTCAGACTTGCAAATTATATCCATGCATTTACAGTACACCCATTAAAATCAAGTCTATCAGACCTACAACAAGGCCATGCATTCTTTAGATTACTGCCGACAAAAATACTATTCATTTCTGTAGAGGCCCAGATAAGGACTGCATTACAGTATTAAAAATGTAGCTTGCTGTTTGCTACACAGTGTCCACAGCAGCTGTCAAGTAGGACAACAACAGCTTTTAAATAATGTAAACACAAACATTATCATATACTTTTTTTTTTTTTTAATTTGGAATCGCCAATGATCTTTTCTTATTTTTCTCCCAATTTAGAAAGCCCAATTATTTTGTTTCAACCCAGCTCACTGCTGACATCCCTGTGCTTACTCAGGAGAGACAAAAATGGACACACACGTCCTCCATCAGCTTCTTTTCACTCTGCAGGCCTGCCATGCGACCACCTCAGAGCTACAGCATCAGAGGACCATGCAGCTTACAGGCAGTCCTGTAGGCACCTGGCCAGTCTATAGGGTTCACTGGTGCACGGTGAGCCAAGGACACCCTGGCCTACTTAAGCCCTCACCTCTCAGGTGGCACTTGGCCAATTGTGCGCCGCCCCCCTGGGAACTCCCGTCCACAGTTGGAAATAGCCTGGACTTGAACCGGCAATCTCCAGGCTATAGGGCACATTCTGCATGCCAAGCCAAGACTGCACGCCACGCCAAGACTGCACGCCACGCCAAGACTGCACGCATGTCTTTACTGGATGCGACACTCAGGAGACCGTAACATTATCATATACTTTAAAGGTTTAACAGCACCAGACAAAATCAAAACAAACACAAAAAAAACTACAAACACAATAGCTGACTTTAGCATTACTGTCGATGACTCAAGGTGGTTTAACCTTTCTGATTAAATTACATTACACACACCTATCACATTTCTCCCCTGCTTGGATAATCCACAATGCCACATTAAAGTGTAAGGAAATATTTCATGGAATAACTCTTAACGGCAACATGTTTTACAAAGCAATCAATACCTTTTTATGTCATTTGCAGAAATTAATAGAAAGTCTAACCACTGCATTTTTTAAGCTGTCAATTCTGCTTAAGACAGGCAATGAGATCCAGACTAAACTCACACCCACTTTGTTTTGTGAATCAGGATGCATTTGATTCAGACACAATGGTTATTAATTATATTTCAATAACACTTTAACCAGTTAACCCACACTACCAAACCACCCCAGAGCAGTTTTCACTAGTTTTGAAATGCTTGTTGTACCTGACCCATTCAGTATAAAAACAAACCTGCTAGCAGATGGCCTAAACTAAAACCTCACAGGCTCACTGCTATGTGGAGTGAATACATATTGTAAATCATTTCTTGTCAAAGAAGAAAGCTTCGTGGAAATTCAAAATGAATTGCCAAATGGTAAATGACACTTTTACTGACAAGACTGCAAGAGTGGCCAAAAAGAAATAAAAAATATCACATTTTAAAAACTGGTAAGTTTAGTGTCGACTAAAAAAAAAAAAGTTTGAATGAACAAAAATCACCTTTCCTCTTAAATGTTTAAGCACCAGGTTTTGAAACCTTGAAAACCAGATTTCTGGAAGTATACGCTGCCTATTCCCTTTGTGGAAAGGGCACAGAGAAGGCCCTTTGTGTGCTCTCTAGGCATTGAAACACACCTGCAAGATCGATGGCCAGAAAAGTGAACTTATCACACCTGCAAGATCGATGGCCAGAAAAGTGAACTTATCACACCTGCAAGATCGATGGCCAGAAAAGTGAACTTATCACAGTCACCTTACTGTGCTATTAATATTGTGGTGACTTTTCTAAGTTAGCTTCAATATAACTTCCTGAAACAATCTCTGAGTACATCTGGCACACCAGGAGTGCAAGCAGGAACCCCCCTTCCTGCCAACACTTCAATCAAGCGTTTCTTACAAATAACGACACAGTTCTCTGCTTTGATTGAAAGGCATGTAGTGGCTTGTTAAACACAGCTAAACGGTGTCAGAAATTTGAAAATGAATAAAAACATTCAAATTGAGGCTAACAGTAGCATATTTTACTTCTGTTCTTGCTTATTTCCTATTTACTGATTTCCCAAGTTCAAATAAAATGTTTTCTTGTGTGTGTTTGTAGCCTATCATTTCTAATATATAGAGGTTTAAATGATTACAAAATGATTTATGTCAGGATGTTTCAGACAAAAGCCCTTCTTCAGCTGTGTAGAAAGAAAAGTAAACTATATATATATATATATATATATATATATATATATATATATATATATATATATATATATATATATAGACAGGAATTTAATTTGAAAGCAGAAGCATCCTCGTGACTTCACATGGTGCAGGATAGTGGGGTCCAATAAAACAAGGTTGCGTCTCAATTCAGTGGCTGCAATGACCGGCATGTCCCTCAAGACAGTCTCCTGGGAGTGTCTCTCCTGGAAGGGCAACATTTGCAGAAAAGCAACCCCTGAATGCACACGGGTCATGATGGATCAAGCTCTCACATGTGTGCAACTTATTGTGACAAGCAGTGGCCCAAATCACAGAAACCTTCAACACTGTACAAGACACCTCCGTTTCCCTTGATCTTTTCACCGAGCAAGCGATACACACAGATAACCATTTACTGTGTTTGAAAATCATATTGTTTATGTTTGGGCACTAGACACACACCCCTGCCTAGGGGTGGGGGTGGGGGGAGACAATGTAGTCTAATATAAACACAAGCTGACAAACCTCTGAATGAAAGAATAAAAGGCATACATTCTCTATATTGCAAACTCTTTGTTTACGGTTTAAACATGATGCAACACACAAAGAACACGATGCAGTACGTAAAGGGTTAATGGGGGGTTTGAATAGGAGTCATTAGGTCAACACAGTCATTATATAAGCAGATGCAGAAGAAGACTAGCTATGTATCAGGTTTCAGTTTAAATCTTATTTTTATTACATTTTCTTGCCTGCAGAACAAGCTATAACTCCCTGTCTACAATAGATCCGTCTGTGGAGACAAACAAAAGTTGGAGAAGTATTTGCAGCATACCATACATTATCTAGACTAATACTCGCCAATTGCATCCCATTGTAATGTAGGGTTTTATGGAGGTGGGATGTTTTGGAAGTGTTTTTAAGGCAGAGTAAACGTCCTGCTAAATAAATATTTAAACCAAACATTATAAACAATCAATCAACTTCAAAAATAATTAATCTGGGAAATATCTTTTTTAGAAGCAACAGTATCAAGTCACAAATGTGAGGTCATGGAAACTATTTGCTTATCCTACTTTTGTTTGTACTGCGTACATCAGCATATGAAATGTTTTAAGCAATTTAAGTCACACATTTTTACTAAGTGGCCTATTATTAGAAGTACCGTAATGCATTACTTACATAACTTTTTAAAATAGATTTAAATTATTTTCATTGTTTTCTTATCTTGATAAAAACCTTTACTAATAATGAATAAAAAATATAATCGATATAGAGTCTAAAAAGTTTTCTAGATATATGTAAAATTGTATGTGTCTAAACAGACAGACTCTATTTGCCCCACATTCTGATTCCATAAATAGCCTGTTCTAAAGAATCCTTAGCAAGTTGACATACAGACAGGCGGTCGGACAGAGACAATGTATGCAGAACTTAGGATACAATGAAGATTTAGCTGATTTGACAGTTAAGAAAGGCCATGAATGTGTACCCTCACTGTAAACACACATGACACCTTTACTACAGGTTATGTGTTGTATGGTTCATTGATTTAGAAACGCTATCACTGAGACGTAGAGAGCATTAGCATATTTACTATTAATTACTCAGTAATTAGTGGTAATTATTGTTACCAAATACAAAATGACAAGTAAATGCAACTAAATAACATTCCATCATAGCTAGGGGGTTCTAGTTTATAACATTCCATCATAGCTAGGGGGTTCCAGTTTATAACATTCCATCATCACTAGGGGTTCTAGTTTATAACATTCCATCATAGCTAGGGGTTCTAGTTTATAACATTCCATCATAGCTAGGGGTTCTAGTTTATAACATTCCATCATAGCTAGGGGTTCTAGTTTATAATATTCCATCATAGCTAGGGGGTTCTAGTTTATAACATTCCATCATAGCTAGGGGTTCTAGTTTATAACATTCCATCATCACTAGGAGTTCTAGTTTATAACATTCCATCATCACTAGGGGTTCTAGTTAATAACATTCCATCATAGCTAGGGGTTCTAGTTTATAACATTCCATCATAGCTAAGGGTTCTAGTTTATAACATTCCATCATAGCTAGGGGGTTCTAGTTTATAACATTCCATCATAGTTAGGGGGTTCTAGTTTATAACATTCCATCATAGCTAGGGGTTATAGTTTATAACATTCCATCATAGCTAGGGGTTATAGTTTATAACATTCCATTATAGCTAGGGGGTTCTAGTTTATAACATTCAATCATAGCTAGGAATTCTAATGTATAACATCCCATCATAGCTTGGGATTCTAGTTTTATTTCATTACTGTTATTGGGTAACTGTTTACTGTTTACTGAAGCTTGAATTGCCACCCATGATTAGCTTCATTTTCTTCAAAATTCTGTTTGGGAGGTAAAAATAAGGCTTATTGGGTGTAACCCTAAAATCAGAACCCTTAGTCTTAAAACGTTCTTAGTCAGAAATTGATATCTTGCTATTCAGCATGTGTAATCCCTGGTATTCCTGTCATATTTTGAAAAACTGATATTATGTCAATAACATTTGTACTTGCAACTCTTTTCCAGAACATTTACATATCGCTCAGGATAAGATTATCACAACACATTCAATCACATATTGTGTATTGTAGGCCTTGCCAGAAGCCTCTCTAACTTGAAGAAAGCTACTTTGTAAACAGCATGTTTATCAAAGCCTTTTTTGGGAAAGGAATTATAATTTGCTGTCCCTAGAGTATCAATAATTTTCTTTATAAAAGTAACATTTATGACGTTGATTCTAAGTGAATATAAACAATTATGAAACACAGCATTATGTTGGTTGATTTATAGGATGTGCCTTTATTAAAGTCAGCTGAAACCATGTTTTTGTCAAAAAGAAAAAGTGTCCAGTTACATTACAGTAACAATGCTGATATTAATGTGACTTTGAAACAGTGACTGAAATCGCATGAAGCTGATGTAAATGAGACAAAGTAATCGCTTTCATCTGTGCAGGACCCAATCAAGCCATCACAGGATAAAGACTGTATTTTTAAACTATATGCAAGCTTTTGTTTAGAAGAAGTTTAGATTATGTTTTATTTTAGGGAGAACTGTTTTAGTTTTTATTATATTAATTAAAAGGGCCAACTAAAACTGTTCAGCAACAAACATCAAATCCGTACTTTAGGATTATCAACTCCAAGTTTACATTTTCTAAAGGCACTTTTAAAGATGATATAATGTCATTGTGCCAGAACTGTGCTTGAATGGTTTGAGGAGCATGACAGAACCTTCAGGCATCTTCCCTGGCCACCACAATCCTTGGATCTTAATTCAATTGAGTATGTATGGGATGAACAACACATTCATCATCATGATTCCCTGCCTACCTCTCTGTGCCAATTGTGTAAACTATTAATTAAAACATTAAAAAAGCATTAATATCCCTCGAGACACCTTCTGTCACATTGTGGAGTCT
This sequence comes from Acipenser oxyrinchus oxyrinchus, assembly GCA_030684275.1. NCBI lineage: Eukaryota > Metazoa > Chordata > Actinopteri > Acipenseriformes > Acipenseridae > Acipenser > Acipenser oxyrinchus. The sequence continues at coordinate 36,117,261 of CM060257.1, forward strand.
GTGCCATGTTGTGTCAAGGCTGGGATCTGGGCAAACAGTCACCCATCCTGATATTAGGGACATGTTCTAATAAAGTGGCCAGGCACTATATTTTAAGTCCTTATGGCTTCGTGACCAACCAACCCCCTGGTCATTATCTGCCATTTAAGGACCTCCACTATATATCAACACAAATGAATAACATTTGTTAACATATTATTAAGCTAGTTAACAGTTAATAAACAAAAAGTGCTGCTTAAAATAAAGCTTGACAAAAGTTGAAATACTCTATTTAAACACTTTTACCCCTTCTGGTATTTCTGTGTAGGATAAGTGTTTAGGGCCATGTATTGTTCTGCAACCTGACTGTAAACACACTAAAAGGAAATGGGGCATTCCAATATTGTGCAATGAAAGGTTTTAAATTACATGGTAATTTTGGAATGTGCGTAAAGCCAAGAGGCTGTTATGATAGTTAAGGAAAGCAAGCATCTGGTTTTATGACAAATTCGGACCAACTGTTTATATCTTATCCAATGACAGTTTCTAGATGGCAGTTTTTATTGCATTTTTAAACTGGAAGCTTATCTTCCATCAGTTAGAGATGGCATTGCTTAATATTTAATGTTAAGTCATATTGCATATTGATTCACAGTGGTATGAGAAGAGCATACATGACTAATCAGGACCAGGTGGCTGGAGTGTTTGATTCATTTTGGTTTTATGAAATCCTGCTTGCTTTGTTATCATTATCCTGGCCCTAGTTTGAATATTTTGCGTCAATAAAAAAAGAAAGAAAAAAGAAAGAAAATCACAAACGATAATGTATCATGCAGGAATTTATTATTCTGAGACAACCATATGTTTAAAATTATACAGCTTTTAGCTCAAAAAAGGTTTCCCAAAATAGGGATGTGTGTGTGTGTGTGTGTGTGTGTGTGTGTGTGTGTGTGTGTGTGTGTGTGTGTGTGTGTGTGTTTATCTGATACTAAGACATTACAGTTTTTTTTTTACCCACCAGCTGTAACAATAATCAAACCCTGGAGAATATGTTTTACAATATGCTGGTGAATTTAATCCAGTCAGATACCAGCTGACCTTATTTCAGAGATATTATCAGGAATTCATGTCAGGCTTGAGAAACATGATTTGGGAATGCTGTTCCCCGTCAGCTGTTTTAAAATTAAGAGAGAGCTCCCTGGTATCTCAGTCTTTAGTGAGCAGAATAGGAGCCAACAACACAAGCAGTATTTGTGTACACAACACAATGAACCCTTCTGTGCTCAAGAGACATTGTGAGGCTTAATGACTCTAGCTAAGGGAGGGAGGGGAGTGACAGGTCAAAGGTTATAGCACATCTTCAATAGAGTATTTGGATACGACTGTGTTCATCTGTTCACCTGAAATTGTTTTCTATTTTTTTAACTTTAATGTTCCCTTCCATCATTTTTCAGGTGTTTGGAATCAGTCTGTGTTTCTGTGATAGAGAGAGAAAGGATCGATGCTGTAAATCTCCCTCCCGATTAGAAAGGGCGCTGTGTAAGGGGGAAGGTAAGCTGCCTCCTAGATCTGCCACCTCGGTGGTTGGTGGAAACCGGAAGGTGACCATATTAGGAGGGGCGCGTTGCTGCAAGTACTCAGGACGATTCCATTGCAGTCAGCTGCGGGGCAGCCCTCTGGTGGAGAAACCATGGCGACGCGTTGACTGCAGGGAGGAGTTTGCTGGGTACAAAGGGGAAGCAGCTACGTCAGTTCCTCCTCTTGCGCTGAGAAACTGAGCCACCAGCCGGAGCGTTGTGTTTTTGTGGATTACGTGTTGTTTGTTGTGTGTTGTCAGAGGCGGAGTAGGAGCGCGGGACTGCAGCCACGGAGCCAGTTCCAGATCACAGAGCACTACCTTCCCTTCACCAACATCAGCACACCCGTGTGGATTACAAAGCACTTTCATGCACAGGACACTCGGGATTTCACTGTGGACACTTTCTGTTTGTTTTTGTATTTTTGTTTTGCAGCCAGCTGTGTTCCCCCAATACCCTCGCAGGTAAAGGGGAGGTTTATTTTAATAAACACGTTGTTTTTGTGGGAGAAATACTGTTTCAGGACTGTTATTTATTCACACACCACTCGCATCCGTCGCAATTGGTGTCAGAAGTGGGATTTATCATGGACGCCGCCGCATTGGGAGCAATATTGGAGGCGCAGGAGCGGAGACATCAGGAGGGTATGGCAGTTATGATGGAGAGGATGCACACTATGTTCCTGGAAGCCAATCGGGGGAGAGAACCGGCGGCCGAACCAACGGTGCCCCTACCACGGATAAAAGTAGTGAAAATGTCGCCGGAGGATGATCCCGAGGCCTATTTAGTTGCTTTTGAGAGGCAGGCAACAGCAGCCCAGTGGTCTCGGGATTGGTGGGCTATCCAGCTGGGACCCAACTTGATTGGGGAGGCCCAGGCAGCCTACCAAGCCCTGACCGACGAAGACGCCCAGAATTATGATCAGGTGAGGCAGGCCATTCTCCAGCAACTTGATATCACTGAAGAAACGCACCGCCGTCGGTTCCGGGAATACCAGCGACCCCCAGGACTGCGACCTCGCGTGGTGGCACAACAACTGGTGGACCATGTGACCCGGTGGCTCTGCCCCGGCACCAATAGCGCTGAAAAAGTGACTGAACTTATAGCCATTGAACAATTTATAAAAGTGCTGGGGCCAGACACGCAAAACTGGGTCAGCCGCCACCGTCCCACCACGCTGGATGGAGCAGTCAGATTGGCTGAAGGGTTCGAGGATGCCATGCCTTCCTCTCCAGCGGTTGCCACCCTGGCTCCAGCCTCCAGCAAGCCCCGGGCGGTGGGACCTCCTCCATACCTCACCACCACCACCCCCGGACCAGCACTACAGCGTCACCCTATGGGCGGCCTCCCTCCAACACAATGGAGACTGAGGGCGACCCCCAGTGGGGTAAGAGTAGAGCAACCCTCCCCGTTGCCAAATCGGCAGCGGGACACGCAGGCTCCGTGGGCACCCTTTCGCCCCACTTGTTACCGGTGCCAGGAGGTCGGCCACCTGGCCAGGAATTGCCCAGCAGCAATGGAGTGTGGCGTGGCCTCCCATTATGTTCTGACAGCACCAGGTAAGTCCAGGGGTAATGATTGGGAGGGGCCTTGCATTGTTGATGTACAGGTTGGTGATGTGAGCACCCACGCATTAGTGGACTCAGGGTGTGGGCAAACTTTAATTTTGAAAGCTCTGTTGAAGGGGTACCTTGGTGGTCACGCTGGGTTGTGGTCATTTCCTGCATTCATGGGGATAACAAGGACTACCCCTCACCAAATTAGATTTGACCATTGGAAGTCATACCGCCGCGTAATCGTGGCGGTGGCTGAAAAGTTGCCCTATCCAGTTATTTTGGGTCGAGACTGGCCACATTTTGATAGTATGATTTATAAAACGGTAAAACCAGTCTCCGGTAAGGCCATGGGAGCAGCAGGGGAAGCTATTGGGAATATTTTTCCGCTGCACACTGACCTGTTCCATTCCGATTTCACCGAAAAAACAAAAAGAGAGCGAAGGGTTGAAAAATGGGAAGGAACATTAATAAAACAAGGTTGGAGCTTGGTGGGGATACTGCTCAATCAATCAAATGTAGGGGAAAGGGGTTGGGACTCAGTGTGATCTGCGGGGCAGGTTACTGAGACCCCCAGTGCTGAGGCTACTTTAGCTCCGCCGATATCCCGAAATTCTGGGACCGAGATGTGGACCTAGCATTGGAGCAAAAGAACGATCCTCGCTGGTACACATCTGGGGGCAGGTTCGGTCTATCGAGGGAAGGATGTAGAGGATAGCCGTCGCTTACATACCCCCACAACATTATTGTTGGGCATTTACTATATAGAGTATCCCAAGCCACGAGCACAAGTCAGATTGTAACACAATTACTTGTTCCCCAGTCTTTTCGACGTGAGATCATGCGGTTGGCGCATGATGTCCCCTGTTCGGGCCATTTAGGGATCGAAAAGACTCGGGAACGAATATTGGCTCGATTTTATTGGATGGGAGTGTTTAGTGATGTGGCGCGATATGTAGCGGAGTGTCCGGAATGCCAGCAAGTAGCGCGGGCGAAGTTCGCCCGCCCCGCTGGTCCCACTGCCCCTGATCTCAGTTCCCTTTGAACGCATTGCTATGGACATAGTGGGTCCATTGAGCCAGTCTGACTCTGGATATACGCACATTTTGGTAGTGGTGGACTACGCGACTAGATATCCAGAGGCAGTACCATTGAGATCCACTAGTGCCGCAGTAGTTGCTCGAGAGTTAGTACAGATTATAACGAGAGTAGGGATTCCTAAAGAAATTCTCACTGATCACGGAACGAACTTCATGTCACAATTTTTAAAAGAATTATATAAATTATTGCAAATTAAGTCCATTTGAACCTCTGTTTATCATCCACAGACGGATGGTTTGGTGGAACGTTTTAATCAGACTTTAAAACAGATGCTGAAGCGGTTTGTTAACCAAGAACAGAAACATTGGGCTAAACTCCTCCCCTACCTAATGTTTGCAGTAAGAGAGGTGCCTCAGAGCTCAACCGGGTTTTCTCCCTTTGAGCTGCTGTATGGGAGACAACCACGAGGTATCCTTGATCTTGTGAAAGAAGGGTTGGAGGAGCAAACAAAACTTCCAAAAACATAGTCAAGTATGTAATCATGTTAAGAGACCGCCTGGAATTGGTTGGTCGTTTGGCACAAGAGAACTTAAAACTAGCTCAGCATCGCCAAGAGCAGCAGTACAACAAACAATCAAGAATTCGGACCTTTCGCCAGGTGATAAAGTACTGTTGCTGCTTCCCACATCGGAATCTAAGTTATATGCTAAGTGGCAGGGGCCATATGAGGTGATACGGGAATTGGTAGTGTGAATTATGAAATTAGACAACCCGATCGCGGAACAAGACTGAAATTTATCACATTAATTTGTTAAAACCCTGGAATGAAAGGGAGGCCCTATTTGTAGCAGGCGACAGTGTAGAAGAGGATTTTGGTCCCACTGTCAATCCACCAGCTACAACTCATATTCCGATGGGGAACAGTTACTTCGGATCAGAAGCGTGAGCTCCACCTGGTGGTGGAAAGGTTTAGTGATGTTTTTCTGACTTGCCCGGCAGAACTAATGTTATTTCTCATGCTATTATTACTCCACCAGGTGTCAAGGTCCGAGAGAGACCGTGCGGATCCCGGAGAGTCGCAGGGGCCCTGTCCACAAGGAGGTGGAGGATATGCTCAAGCTTGGAGTCATTGAACCTTCCGCAGCGAGTGGTGCAGTCCGATTGTGATGGTGGGAAAGAAGGACGGCTCCACTCAGTTCTGTGTGGACTTTCGAAGGTTAATGCCATCTCCAAGTTCAATGCATATCCAATGCCCCGGTGGATGAGCTCCTCGACCGACTGGGTAAGGCGCAGTTAATTTCGACCTTGGATCTGACGAAGGGATACTGGCAGATTCCACTCACTCAGAGCTCAAGAGAAAAACTGCTTTCTCTACCCCAGATGGCTTGTTCCATTTCCGGACCATGCCCTTCGGGTTGCATGGAGCTCCAGCCACTTTTCAGAGACTGATGGACCAGGTCTTAGCTCCCCATCATCAGTATGCAGCCGCGTACATTGATGATGTGGTGATTTTTAGCTCCACCTGGGAAGAGCATATTGTTAGACTTTTAGCCGTCCTTCAGTCTCTGAGAGAGGCAGGGCTAACAGCCAAACTGGGCAAGTGTGCATTTGGCAAACAAGAGACCCAATATCTTGGCTACGTTATGGGTAATGGTCGGGTGAAGCCGATTGCCTCCAAAGTCCAGGCGCTGGTGGAGACGGCGATCCCGAGAACCAAGTCACAGGTGAGATCGCTACTGGGGTTAGCCGGCTATTATCGCCGTTTATCCCCAGTATGCCACCATAGTCAACCCCTGGTTGATCTCACCCGAAGGCTGCTCCAAAATTAGTTAAATGGACAGGGCAGTGTCAGGAGGCATTTGATATGATTAAGAAGCGACTCTGTCAAGCTCCCGCTCTAATTTCACCAGATTTCAGCAAAGAGTTCATCCTGCAGACTGATGCCTCCCACATTGGTCTGGGGGCAGTCCTGTCCCAACAAGTTGACGGGTAGAACACCCTATTATTTACCTGAGCAAAAAATGGCTCCTAGGAAATTAACTACTCCGTCATTGAGAAGGAATGTTTAGCTATTAAATGGGCTACTCACGCTCTTCGCTATTACTTATTGTGGCGTTCTTTCTCTCTCATCACTGATCATGCTCCTTTAAGGTGGTTACACACGATGAAGGACAATAACGCTCGGATAACTCGGTGGTATCTGGCGCTGCAACCCTTCCACTATACTGTGAAACATCGTGCGGGTAAGGAGCATCAAAATGCAGATTTTTTTTCAAGGGAGGGGGGACCATTGGGGAATGTAGAGTGTTCCTTCGGCATCACTCTGAGGGGTGAGATATGTGATAGAGAGAGAAAGGATCGATGCTGTAAATCTCCCTCCCGATTAGAAAGGGCGCTGTGTAAGGGGGAAGGTAAGCTGCCTCCTAGATCTGCCACCTCGGTGGTAGGTGGAAACCGGAAGGTGACCATATTAGGAGGGGCGTTGTTGCAAAGTACTCAGGACGATTCCATTGCAGTCAGCTGCGGGGCAGCCCTCTGGTGGAGAAACCATGGCGGCGTTGACTGCAGGGAGGAGTTTGCTGGGTACAAAGGGGAAGCAGCTACGTCAGTTCCTCCTCTTGCGCTGAGAAACTGAGCCACCAGCCGGGCGTTGTGTTTTGTGGATTACGTGTTGTTTGTTGTGTGTTGTCAGAGGCGGAGTAGGGCGCGGGACTGCAGCCACGGAGCCAGTTCCAGATCACAGAGCACTACCTTCCCTTCACCAACATCAGCACACCCCGTGTGGATTACAAAGCACTTTCATGCACAGGACACTCGGGATTTCACTGTGGACACTTTCTGTTTGTTTTTGTATTTTTGTTTTGCAGCCAGCTGTGTTCCCCCAATACCCTTGCAGGTAAAGGGGAGGTTTATTTTAATAAACACGTTGTTTTTGTGGGAGAAATACTGTTTCAGGACTGTTATTTATTCACACACCACTCGCATCCGTCACAGTTTCTTATTGCAATTACTCAGATATTGTGTTTGGATTTTTTTGTTATTTGTAAGTCTGTGAATTCAGGAGCTGCTCTTCATTTCCAGTTGTCTGCAATACATATATGACATGTAAAGCATCTTCATATCAGTAAGCATAAGCACCATTTTATCCACAGCAGTGTATTGCTGATCTAACCTGTGTTACAGTATTTCTGTGACTAGAACTAAAGAGCAGATCCTCAACTCCGGCTTATTAAAAATAATAATAATAATAATAAAAACAAATAAATAAAGTCAGCTGAAGTATGTTTTTTTTTAATTATAGAGTGGCTGTAATTAGATCTGCCACAGTTTATATAGTTAAAACAGATCATATTGCCCCTTTCATTAAAAAATGAATTTGCTGTATGCATTCCTAGTATACTATCACTGTTGCTAGTTTGCAACACATGCATTTTAATGCCCACTAACCTGAGGCAATGGGCAGTCACTCTATCTTGGGATTCAGGAAATCTTTTTCCAATAAACCTGCTGAGTCATTTTCCACAAACAAATTAATGGACAGCAATATAAGTGCCTGAAAGAAAATAACCGTCTGGAAGTGGCAATGTATTGATTTGATTTCCATTACACGAGAGTAGATGTAATGTTATATATGAACGCTGTGTACTAAATACACTTGATTGCTAAATTCATTTCAATAGCTTTGCTTTGTATATTTCCATATACATTTAAAAGAAAAATGTTGCCTTTTGATTTTGAAATAGATGTTTATGAAGTCACTTGGGACTAAACAGCAATAGTGGAAAAACAAACTAGCCACAGAGCACTGAAATTTGGTCAGTCATTTTGCCAAATGATCTGCTCCACACTAAAAACAATAGAGGGTGCTATGATTATTATTATTATTATTATTATTATTATTATTATTATTATTATTATTATTTATTTTACTACAAGTTTCATTAACTAGCACCAGCACAGTATAAAAGGCAGTTCTTTGTGCACAAGTAAGTTGTGTCCATCACAGACAACATACTGTCCTTTGAAAAGCATATAATCCTCATATGCCTTTCTGATGCAAGCAACAGCAATGCTGCTGCAGGTTTGAGAGCTTATTGCTGTGAATCAATAAGACACTGGCAATTCTGATGCTCTGATCAACTGTTTACAGCAGCCTGCCAAGAACAAATGCTGTAACTGAAGCGAATGGAAATGGATGAAAACCTCTGAATGGTGGAAAACAGCACTCCCTATGGGCCAGAGGAAATGGTGACAATGCGTAGCATGTAGACCAGGCAGTGTCTATAATTAAGGGATAATGGCTTCGCTGTGGCATGTTACAAGGTTTAATGCAATTCCTGAATCAATAAAGCCTGAGATTGGTGGTCCAGGGAATTATTTGAATGATGGAGTTTCATTATTACCTTAAGAGTTATTACCTTGGCTTGAGAGTCCCTTTTAATCAATAAGCAGTGCTTTTATAACAGATACAGTTAATACGTCATCTTTTCTGTTATCGAGTAATACAAGAATGGCTGACATCCATAGAAAACAATCGGAGAGCAGTGTCTGGTTGTTCTATAGAATATGTTAAATACTGTTAGATTCAGCTCTGTGACACATCCATTACCCCATATGCTTTTGCTTCTTTTAATACAATACACTACTAGTCTATAATAAGACCACAAACCTTGGTCACCATGGGTAGCCAGTGGCAGCTCTGACTCAACGTCATTTGGTGTTGGTCATATATTATGTTACATGGAGCTGTTCTCTATAGCAAGTTTCAGTCACAGTGGGGCTAGCGAGCTAATCTGACAGCTGATGGTAGGGGGTTTTAAATTGCACCTGATAGATACACATTTCCTCAATTATTACATCCCCTAATTCTTGTTGTGGGTGGACATCTGTAGTTAAGCGTGTACTCCAGAATGGATCATGGAGTTGTGTTTGTTAAGAAGCTCAATATAACATCATACACGACCAATAGCAAATAAATATGTCCTGTGAGGGACCTCCCAGTTACTCTAAAGTGTGTGCTACATATTGCAAGCATTTCTAATTTGTATCCAAGCCCCTGCCATTGAAAGCCATTGCATACAAGCATTATAAATGAATTATGAACAAAGATTAGCTGATATACACGTATCACAAAGTTCTTCAAAGAGACTATAATGAATTTGCAATGTCAAAGCAGCTGGTTTTAAAGAGTCGGAGATCAACAATTCAGCATCTGTCTGCAAGAGACCTTTAAGAGTATGTATAGCACAGATATTTCCATTATTTTAATGATGTTGTTGGGGGAGTGGATTGTTTCCACTATGTCTGTAATAAAATCAAAGGTTAAATGAAGCATTGTTAATGTGATATTTTGGCTACTATCCTACAGAAATGTGTTAATCAGAATATTCTGCCTTTTATTGCAACTGTCAGTCAAGTGAAAATTGTAAAGGGGTACTTGAGCTGAAAACTCCAGACAGAAGGGGTACAGTTTCAAAAAAACGTTTAAAACCCCTGCTCTAGTCTATTAATAATAATAAAAAAAAATTATAATAAATAAATAAAAAAGTTTTGAATGCTTGGAAAATCAGCATGTAAACATGAACACTTTGAGTCTTTTCAACGGCTGTTCTACAAATGACCCAGCAGAGGGTGCTCAAGAGCAGGGTCTCCCTCTGAGATTTCTCTAGAGAGACTCCAAACATCTTCACAGTCCCATTCAGGCTAATTAAACTGATGACATTGACCTAGAGATATAAAATTATTTCCGAAGTAAAGCAAAAGTGTCTAAAACAACAAACTGTCCAGTAAAGTTTTAACCGGATAAATACATAACAATTCTGTGGTTCTTCAGTAGTAGTAGGTCTTTGTAGTTGAGGTTTAACCATTACTTCCAAGTATACAAACCAACGTTTTTAGATGAAATGATCTGGGTTATTATTTTGAGTTTGCCAGTATGCTTCCCTGGGATTTTACTTCTTATTTTCTACTTGCTGGCTTTGTCTTCCTTTGGCACAGCCTGATAGTCCAGATGTTCATGGGATGATTTAAAGTGAATCATCAATAGCAGTACTATAATTAAAGGATTAGATTGTATTACCAGTTTAAAACCAACTTTATCATAGAGTTTTTGAGGTTATTAAAACATACTGTTGTTGTTCAATAACAGAAATAAAGGGTTTTCTGGTATATGGATGTTTCAGAGAATATAATTATCTTTCAAGAGGATGGTTGCATTTCATTTCTCACAGTGTTTAAATACACTGAACACAAGCCATGGCATAATGGTATGTCTAATGATTTGTGTGTCTAAGAATTCTGAAATAGACAAAAACTAAAAACGTGCAAAACATACATGCCCACTTTAAAATAGGCGGCTGTGTGGTCCAGTGGTTAAAGAAAGGGGCTTGTAACCAGGAGGTCAGTTGTTCAAATCCCACCTCAGCCAGTGACTCATTGTGTGACCCTGAGCAAGTCACTTAACCTCCTTGTGCTCCGTCTTTCGGGTGAGACATAATTGTAAGTGACTTTGCAGCTGATGCATAGTTCACACACCCTAGTCTCTGTAAGTTGCCTTGGATAAAGGCGTCTGCTAAATAAATAATAATAATAACTGTTATTAACTTTATGGATATCCTAAAGTTTGCATATTAGTACACTGAAGAAGGCGCTACTAGTTCAGTTTCTTTTAGTTTTACCCAGTGTTTTGAAGGTATGGATGGTCCAAAACCATAACCATACAGAACAGGAGCTTTAAATAATGGTTTATATTCAGGAAAGTTGAAGTCTTGAACTTTTTCATGAATACCAATCTTTGGGCCCTGTTTTGAAGCATATAAAGGCATTAATGGCCCCTAAGGTCTGTACTCAAAAGTGAAATTAAGTTATAGGAAAATAAAAGTTATAAAAGACTAGCAACAAGCTAATTTAGTCACTCAACAACAGACTATCTAAGCTTGTTACTAGTACTGTAACATTAGCAGTTTGATTTTATCTTCACCAAATAGTCAACAGTCAACTTCTACAGCGGTTGTTAAAAACTGTTATAAATTTAAAATCTGCTAATATTCAAAAAGAGAAATCATTCATCTTTAGTTAGAGGTCGTGTAATGCTGGTTTCATCTCCTCTGACGTGAATTGGAGACATGCCTAGTTTCACTGGAGCACTGTTTACTACAAACACAATCTAAATGTACTGCAGTTTGCAGATGGCTAACTGATCAAAAAGCATATTTTGTAAAACTTCTTACACATGGGAATACAGCCTATTGTTCATGTCAATGGATTTAATGCACAAAGCATAAAATGCCTCCACTGGCAATGTTCTCAAAAACATCTGAGTTATATAAAGCTCTTTGAATTATTGTGCTTTAAACCAGTTAAGGCAGTAAATAGGTTAACTGTATTTTAAAACAACATATGAAAAAAAGTGTCAGAATTCCAGATAGCTTTAATTATGACTGAGCCCAAACTCCTGTGACCACACTAAAAAGGTTTTCGCTGAACACTAGATGGCTCCAGTTCAAAAGGTTAGACTGTACTAAAAACATGAACACAATCGACACTTGGAGTATGACAACTTCACTGAGCCCACACAGCTCAGCATTATTTAGCTCTGGTCACCTTTAAAAATGGTGTAGTTTAGTTTTTTTAATTATTCAGGTACTGTCAATTTCACTATACAACTTGTTTTTTATATCCAATAATAATGTTTTTCAAAGTAAAAAAATAAAAATACAAAAAAGCAAAAAAAAGCATTAAAGAACAGTAACAGAAAATAAGAGGAGGCTGTGTGGTCCAGTGGTTAAAGAAAAGTTCTTGTAACCAGGAGGTCCCCGGTTCAAATCCCACCTCAGCCAATGACTCATTGTGTAACCCTGAGCAAGTCACTTAACCTCCTTGTGCTCCGTCTTTCGGGTGAGACGTAATTGTAAGTGACTCTGCAGCTGATGCATAGTTCACACACCCTAGTCTCTGTAAGTCGCCTTGGATAAAGGCGTCTGCTAAATAAGAAGAATGCAAGTACGTTAGTTAAGATAACTGTTCTGTGGCAGATCTTCTGTTCCAGTTGATTGCCGTAGACATATGCAACCCAGGCTAGATCAGCCCAGTGTCTTATTAGAGGTAAGAGCCAGCACCATCTAGTGAACAAGTTTTTTTTTTTTGTGTTGCTGGAAATACAGAGCTGTGATAGTGCTGGCTTTTATGTCTATAAAGGCCTTGGCCGATCTAGCCCTGGTTAAAATGTGTGTGTGTGTGTGTGTATATATATATATATATATTATATTTGACTTCTCATATAAAAACCACTAAGAATAATGGTAAACAACTTAAATTCAAGGGGACAGTAAAATATACTTTTCAAATGCAATTTGTAGCAGCATACTCTTTAAATTGCTGTGAGTTAAATATTTGTAAAGATGAATCCCAGTAATAAAAAGACATATGTTTTCTAACAAATATGAACAGATTTTATTTTATACAGTATGAAAACAATGAGGGAAAAAGCATTAACCAAAAGGTTTCCAGTTTCGAGTGAACTCAGAAAATATGATTGAGTGTTTGAAGTTCTGGGTGAAGGCTAACATCAGTGGTGTTTAATCACATTCTCACAGCTTGACTGTGAATTGTTTAATAAATGGCATTACGCCTCCCTTCAATTTCCTCGCAGTTAATTGGTTTAGGAATTCTTAAGTCTGTCCATTCTCACAATGTAGGTCTCCTCCTGCACTCGGAGCTTCTCACTGATCTCCGTCTGTCAGAAAACAGAGAAAGGGTCAACACAATGGGATTACATCAGGCTACACAGTCTCTGTCTACTGCTCCTGATAGTCCTTAGAAGCTGGTCAATATCCTACAGCACAATCATATCCTGTCTGCAGAGATTTGGTGGCCCACCCTCTCCACTCTTGATATCCTCTTATCTCGTTACAGTGGCAGGACAGAAGACATGGGGTATCATTTATGAACAGCAGTTTCCTTAGGACATTGTTTAGAAGATATTGTTTTACTTATATACATGGGATTCAGCGATTTTTAATTTGTTTCAGACAATGCAATCAAGGATGCTAGAATCTGTTTCATTTCCTTTACGATTAAACACGTTTAAAAGTTTAAATTTGAACATATTGGGATTTGTAATAAAAATCTGAAGCCTTCTACTGGAGAGCTGTTTAAGATATACTGTAGGCTACAACAACATTAATGTGGATTAGAATACATGTGCATATGGAATAAATATTGAATAAATAACTGTATACTGTGCACATACTACTGTGTACACACTACAGCTGGCCTTTATTTTTGGCATGACAATGGTTAAACGTTTATGATTCTACTATTAACCTCCATAAACGAGAATATAAAAAAAAACAAAAAAACATTCGTGTTGTACTGCATATTTATGCAAAATTATACACTCATCCCAGATATGGTTTTGTATTAGGCCACATTATCAGTTTGCTGATTGGAGATTTGACTTTATTAATTCATTTACAAGGTTAACCTTTAGTATGAAGCTGGTTTGAAGATGAAGTTTTCTACTTTTTATAATACCGGACGCATTCTAGTCAATACACCTGGGGCCCTAAATTGGATTATGGATAGGGCTTCTGTTTTTCGGGTTTTATTAATTGTATTTTTCGGTGCTTATTTTTAGCTATTTTCGAGTTTTTCTATTGGGGGTGTTTTATTGGGTTTTATTGGTTAAAACCGAAAATCGGAAGCCCTAATTAGTTTCATTATTAGATAGTCAAATTTTAGCAGCTGTTGTATTGTATCATGTGTGTTTTCCCAGCGATCCGTCACCACAAATGTATAACACATGTCTCTCACAGTTCAAGCATATCCGCTAAAGTGGTTGTTAGACTGAGGCCAATTCATTTTTAACCCACCAATGCATTTGAGCCTTTTGAACTTGGACACTGAAGTTTTATACAAGCCTCTGCTATTTTACAACATCCTTCTTCTGAAACCAAGTAACCAAAAAAGCTACTTTAAACTAATCTTAATTTGAAATAGATCAGCAGTACATATATTTGAAAACACACTGCATTTTAAGACAAAGTCAAACACAAAAAGTGCTTAGAATAATAGTTGTTATGCTGGAAATAGTCCTTTGACTGCAGGTAGTACACCAGGAGTTAATGTAAAATTACACTTATCCATGCAATTGCCAAAAGGCTGTGTTCATTTGTTTTATCTTTTAATTAAATCATAACTACACATACCAAACCACTTATGACTTAAATACAGTAACAGAAAAAGTACAACATTCTTTCACAGTCTACGTTTAGAGTTTACCTAACCATACTGGCCTACACTGATCAAACCCACATGAGTTGCTGCTCCCCAGGCAGTGCTCAGATCCAGGATATGCTTTGGGAAATGCTTTTAGTATTACAAGCATCTCTTACAGCAAAAAGGCTCATTCCAGTGGTACAGTGCACATTTTTTGCAGTATTTAAGAAAAATAATGTTGTTTGTGAGTCAGGATAAACCTATGGTAAGATACAAATGTAATGTACATAAGGGTATTAACAAAGATATTTGATAGATATCTGTAAAGCCTACGTTCTTGTTGTAGTCAACCCCGCCTCGCCAACAATTTTGACTCATTTTAAAAGAATTTATTACAGTGCATTAACACTAATTATTGTCATAGCACCTTCCCGTTTTGTCTGAAATGATGAACACCATTTTTTCATAGTTTCTGTTTTTTTTAAATCGCGAGGTCTGTTTGTTTGTTTTTTCTTAACTCTAATAAGGTCTTCCTATCGTGCTTAGGGCACGCTCTGCATCACATATCCTGCTTCTGATCCATGGAAAGCAGGATAGATATATTTTTAGACAAGTAAAGTCAACTGTATTGTGTTTGTGTTTTAACTGATTCGGGACTTCAATTGCACTCCATTTGGTCAAAGATTTTAGACAGTTAACTACAATGTATATGGGTTTTTAGAGGTCAATTTGTTTTTTGTGTTATTTTTATTAAATCTTTTTATGCTATATTGCAATTCCTTGTGTGTAAGTTGTTTATAATTAGAGATGTTATTTTGCACAGCTTGAGCAGCCAGAACAGCCTCACTTTCCTGCCCAATCTGCACAAGGTGAAAATATGCAAGAAGCATGTCTGTACCATTCACCAACTGCAATTCTGTAAATTCAAAATTCAGCTAGTAACATGAAAATGTGACTGTGACCCATACCCACTGTATGCACTCAATATGTAAATTTGACTTTAAATTTAAATTTGACACATTGACAAATACCTTAATATAGCCCCAGATACTGATACTGTAAATAGCTAAAGTATGTACAGACCAATTTTGATCACAATTCAATAAGTGACTCTCTAGATATATGTGGAAATGTAAGTTTGACACACAGAGATGGAGAGATACCTTCATAGAACCTCATATTCTGACACAGACCATTTTTTAAAATCACAATTCAATAAGCTCTTAATGCACATAAAAATGGTAAAGTGTGACACACAGATAGACAGTCAGGCAAAGCAAGGTGCTAGGTTTTCATTTTGTAAGATTGACGTGGAATTTATAACAAAATCAAATGCTTTGGAAGTATGACCCCAGACAAATATGTTTTTACTGATAAAGCTATGGTTTGAATATCTATTAAACATATAGATTTACTTCTTGTTCAGAAAAGTTTGAAAGAAATCGCACCTCTGAAGTACAATGGAGGAAAGGGGTTAACATACCTGCAGGTTTCCAATGACATCTCGTGTGACAAGCCCCAACACTGACTTTACATCTTCCAAGGTATAGCCTTCCAAAGGATCTTTGTCTTCTGCTTCAGTTACAGGAGTTCTCTCATCATAATCCTGCTTACACATCTGTGAAAAGAAACAATACAGATTTTAACAAACATCACCCAGAGAATGAAACCTTTTTTTGGCACCATCAAGATCTATAAAAATATATTAAAATAACATATTTTATTACTAAACCTTTTTTTTATTAACACCAGGACAGATATTTTGATTAAATTCTCTATTTAACATTGTGACTGCCACGCAAACGGAATGTGAGTAGGAAGTTAGAAATGGGCAGCAACAGGGTGTCTTACAAAAACAACGCTGTTAAATCCTGATCACTTCATGTACACATATTTATATAACAAATTACATTGTAAGAGTTCTAATGTGAGCTTTATGCTTTTAGATGGGATTTATTCATTGCTATTCATTTGTATTCACTGTAGACTCGCAGCTTTATAACTACATTGGTAGCATTAGCCAGTAAAGAGCACATTTTATTTGTTTTTATTTAATTTTACTGGCACATCAGTTTTGTGATCAAATTAAATAAATGCTTGCAAAACATCATGATTATAATTACTTCAAGACATGTGTTCTGCAAGAAGAGAACAAATATGTTCCTTATTTTCTTTGTGCACTATACTTCACTGAACTATGCAGTTTAACAGTATGTATTTTAAATAATGTTTTTAACCATGGTCAGTGTGTTCCACTGTTTTTCCATGTGATTCAACGTCCCATCACATCTGTGCTTTTCTTTACTAAGCTTTTCCGTGCTTTCACTATGCTTTACAATGCACTTACTGTGCTACCATGGTGTACATCCATACTTTCACACTCTCAAAACACAGAAGCCAATTATGTATTCCTTCCATATGAAGGTTGGTAAACTATTACAACATTTTAAGTAGACCAACTAGTAATTTAATTAACTTTAGAAAAAATATCCCCAAATCTCTCTTAGAAACAACTTTCATGAATAGCAGCGTGATACACATACACACTCAGCATTTTTACAAACTAATCAGGTATCAGTCAAAAATAAAGCACAGTATACTTTTAAATAATTAAAAATAACATAGAAGCCCCTCCTCCCTTCACCACCATTCTGCTCTGTTCCATGCTGACTTCTTATACGCTAACATGAATATTTTCCATGTTAAATAAATACAGTAACTGACAGGGTGGTTCCTATGTCACTTGACCAGTTACTGGATGTCTGGAAAAAAGCAAATGCTGGAGAGCAATGAATCTGGACATGTAACCGAGGCAGACTATGGGGGATAGTGGGCAGCAGTGTGGAGTAGTGGTTAGGGCTCTGGCCTCTTGACCGGAGGGTCGTGGGTTCAATCCCAGGTGGGGGACATTGCTTCTGTACCCTTGAGCAAGGTACTGTACCTAGATTGCTCCATTAAAAACCCAACTGTATAAATGGGTAACTGTTTGTAAAAATAATATGATATCTTGTAACAATTGTAAGTCGCCCTGGATAAGGGCTTCTGCTAAGAAATAAATAATAATAATGGTGGTATGGTTGACATCATAGGTTAGGTAAGCAAAGTCTTTACACCAATGTAACTGGCAACTTATGTTGTTTTACAAAATGAGTAACAGACAATTAATTCTATAAATTTTACATGTCATGAACTGCCAGTAGGTCTGAAATGTGCAGGGTTGAAAGAACAACATGTTCTAGCAAACATGTATTTTCAAGCATGTATTTTCATTTAAAACCATGCTATCTGGTACAACACTAGGTTCAAGAGATTTCTCCATTTCCACACCTTATTCTCAGGATACGGTACCTGTTACTGCTTCACTAGTCATTTTACATCAGTAGTGTCTTCTGGATCAAAGCATGGTTACTGGCTTAAAGCATGTCAGTACACAAGGAAAGCACCTGGTTGGTAAAAGGCAAGAAGCTGTTGGAGGGGTAGAGATAATTTCCCGGTGAAATGGCAAAGTGCAACACAACCTGAAGCATAGCTTGCAAACAGAGATTTCTTTAACCTAGTGTAGTACCAGATATCGGGTTTTAAAGACCTATTTAGCAAATAAAAATGCACAACAGGTAAGATGTATATAATAATTGTGTTAGCTACAACCTCTTGCTGTATCCAGAATGAATTTATACTGGTTTGTTTTCACTGAAGACTGATCCTAAATCATCTCTAATATTTCTGTACATGATATTAATACATGTAAGTATCCTTCAATGGATGCTGGATGTGCAGTAATATATACATTTTCAATGTATAACAGTCGGCAGGACTATTTGGCACAGATAATACGAATTTCTGATAACAATTTTTTTTCTGGTCACTTGAAATTCGTCTTAACGAGAACTGACCAGTGGCGGCTAGTGGTCAAAATTTTTGGGCGTTCACACCTCAGATGCAGGTGAGGGGGTGGGGTCCAGGGAGCAAACCTCAGTGGTAGAAGCACTGTTCAGTGGATCTGTTTCTTGTTGGAAGCAATGCAAAAAGTTTGCTCTGCAATGTCTTGTTGTGGCAAATTTTTCGATTACTTTATTATTAAAGTCAGGAATGTCAGCCATCATTTCTTTTTCAATTGATAACATGGCTAAAGCATTTAATCGTTCGGTTTTCATACATTAAAAAAAATAATAATATAAAAAGTGAGATGTTGAAATAAGACAAATATATTCAACACACCGAATGTGCTGAAATTTAAATGTGTATTTATTTAAATTTAAGTTGTCCCTGAATCTAAATCAATCCCAAGTTCAAAGACCAAGAACAGGAAAAAATAAGACCTTAAAATGGAAGTCACAATTAAGGCCAAAGGAGAAAAAAAAAAAAAAACTGTAATTAACAATGAAGTAGATTTTTTATTTTTTTTATTTTCAGGAACCAGCAGATAATTTATAAAGACCTAATAAAAAGACTTCAGCTACAAACAAACAGTAAAAAATAGTAATTTAAAAAGACCTAGAAAAAAAGCCAAACACAGCTATCAACAAGATTTAAAAAGACAATATAAAATATTATATAAATATTAAAATACAAATATACTGTACAGTATATGTAATAACGGATTACCCCAAACAGGCAGTAGTGGTCGATAAATTAACAAAAAAAAAAAATTTGACTAACACAGCAAGATATTATTGAGCTTACGTTTAAGCACTGCTGAAGAACAGCAGCCTCAGGAGAAAAAGTGACAGACGGCACAAAATTAAAGCAGATTAAAAACTGTGAAAAGAACGAAGTTGAACAAATAAGAGTATTCATAAACATTCATTTAAAGTTAGACAAAGTTAGACAAAGATAATTAGACTTGTGAATTCTATTTTAATATTTAAACAGCTTAAACATTTTCTATCTTTCCTCAAAGTACTACACCATGCAAGAGTGAGAAGAGACAAAGTCGTGCTGCTCATATTTATAGCATTTGTTGCCTTGGCACATGCGCGCTGATCACCTGATCACCGTGTTCGCTAACCAGCTGCACTCCATCCAGACATTTTTAAGCCAATCATAGCCAGCACTGGATGACGGCTGGCTGCTACTGCACATGTGCATGGCGGATAAACAGATGGGATGAACGGCATTGTTGATGTGCCAGTATCATGTGACAGGGGGGAAATGAAACACACATCACCCACAAGAAGGGAAGCGCAATTCATTAATAAGAGACTGGGGGTTCGGCAAGCAAGCCAACACTGTTAACCGGCCGTCCCTGGAACTGACTGGAAGATAATGAACTGATCTCAAAGAACATCCATTCCCACTATTTCTAATAATACCTCGTCTTCATTTTGTTCTGCTGGGGCCAGTGCTATAAACTGAGAGTAGATGTCAGAGGACAGGCCTTCCTCAAGCGGAGCTGGGAATGGGAACTCTGTTGGCTTAATAACCTCAATGGTTTCCTTACAAAAAAAAATAAGACAAGATTCGTTTACATTACAGTAAGTCATACAAAAAGTAATTGTAAAACATTGGTTATCATTCCTTTAAAGGGACACTTTATAAAACCTATGGTACATGTTCCTATAATTCCCAACCTTATCCTCTTATTTCTTCTGTATGATTCTCTATTGTTGTGTTTGCTAAGTTCATTATTTACCCAGCAACTATTACTTCTGAAAAGACTGCTGAGGTGGGGTGGGGAAAAATAATAGCATGGCACAGGCTTCCATCCACAGCACAACACTTATATGCTTCCCCCATATAATCAGCCCGTTCAGAAGCAATGTTTTGCTGGAATAGTTAGTATGCATGGTAAATAATGATCTAATCAAAAATAATATGACGCTAAACAGGGAATAAATATTAGGAAAATGTAGATGCTAGAGAGTATGCTTTTAAGTCTGAAAAGACCAAGCTGGTTGCCATGGCAGACTGTTTCTGTTTCAATTTTCTTGGGAGGTTTGTTGTTGTCTTGGAAACCAACATATCATGTAGCTTAGCTAAAATTACAAATGTATACAGACTAGGAAATTAAAATGCAAAACCAACAATGAAAGAGAGATTGCATGATCTGGCCTTTAATACTAACTTAGTACTACATTTTACTGTGGAAGGGGCCTTCCCTGTTTCACTGTTTTCAACATTTCATGTGCAAGTCTGATAGAGAAATAAGTGAGCACTGTATGTTCAATGTATTTACGACATTACTACAGTAAAACATGGTGGCAGGATGCTCTGTTTTACAAGCATTGAGTGACTTTTTGGCATACTAAAATATATCCATGTTTGGTACTTCAGGAGAACAGGGGTCATTTTGCCTTCAAATATATTTACATTTTAAAGCAAAGCCTGATTATTTCTCCCATAATTCATTGGGACAACATCGGCTAGGCTTTGTGTTTATGTCTGTTCTCTTTCCTTATGTTTGTTGTTGTTGTCTCGATACATGACTCAGACAAC
Source organism: Acipenser oxyrinchus oxyrinchus (assembly GCA_030684275.1). Taxonomy (NCBI): domain Eukaryota; kingdom Metazoa; phylum Chordata; class Actinopteri; order Acipenseriformes; family Acipenseridae; genus Acipenser; species Acipenser oxyrinchus. The sequence continues at coordinate 36,138,064 of CM060257.1, forward strand.
ATGTTATCTCTTCATTTTACAGATCATTAAGTGCAAATTCCTCTGTTGTGGCCTTTTAAAATTTTTTTTAGAATACTCCATAATGTAAACTTTTTTTTCTCAATGTAATTATTTACATTTTTGTAAAGACACAGTTACATTTATCTCTATTTAGAAATTGTATAAGAATCCTGTTATAGCAAAAATGGCTTTTTCAAAATATATGTATTTATAAAATATCAACACTAGTCTAACTTTGTTCTGGTCACATTTGCTATGCTTTTTATAATTTTGCCCTGATTAAGACCAACAGAAATTGTAACAAACACAGGAAAAGTCTGTCCTTTTTCAAGTATCACTGCCCTTCCTATAATTAAAAGACAGTTTCCTTTAAAAAAACACAGTGTTCCCATTCCTCTATTTAAAGCGACAAACTGCCCAAAGCATAAACAAGCATAAATAAACTATTTAATCTACTACCTATAACAAAGTAGCTTCAAAATTAATCTTGTTTTTTTCTGTCCTCTTATATTTGGTTGTAGTTGCAGGTACTGTACTTTTTTGATAAGCCTGTATTATAGCACTTTTAATTCCAGGAGCTGCTCACCAGTTCTAGTGCCCTACCAACTATAGCAATTGCAAAAAAAATCTAACAGCACCTACTATGTCATCTTTCAGTCTAGAATGCACGTCTATATATCAGCCACGATGGACAGGCCGTTTACACAAAAAGTTGTTGCTGCCTATTACAATACTACAGTTTTTTTTTTTAATTCTGTGTGTTACTCCTGTATTGTTATAAAATAAGAGAGGAGAAAAACACTTACTTCCAGGCCCAGAACAAGTTCGTCTCTTGGTTGACTGAAGAGAAATTCGTATAGTTTATAATGCTGAAATAAACTGAAAACAAAACAGTCAGGGTTAAAAAATATACAGGACTAAAAAAATAAAAAAATAAAAATACAGTCTTTAATGTAGTTGCATTTGATATTTCACCAAGATCAATACCTTTAACACACAATATGGGAAAGAAGTAAAGAGCTATCTGTAGACCTTAGGCAGAAAATGATTATATTGTCATAAAGCTGGAGAAGGATTCAAGAAGATTTCCAAGCATTTGAGTATGCCAATTTCAACTATTGTTTCTATTATCAAGAAGTACAAGACTCATGGTTCTGTCACAACGCTCCCTCGGTCTGGAAGAAAGAAGGTTCTTTCACCAAGAACAAGTAGAAGAATTGTGAGGAAGGATAATAACAATCCAAGATTGACTACCAAAGATATTCAAAGTGAATTTGCTGCAAGTGGGACTGGGGTTTCCATTTCAGCCATAGGTCGAGTATTGCATGGTGAAGGTCTCAATGGTTGCAGGCCAAGGAAAAAGGAACATTTTTTATATATTTTTTGGATTTCAAAACTTGAAAGTGGAAAGTAAATGATCACGAAAGTTTTCACAAATGTTGTTGCTCTGTGGTTTGTGCTATTATGTCTGGAATAAATATGAGTCATGTAAATTATATTAAAAATGCATAATGTATTACATATAACATTATTGTTTACAGATATCTGTTTATATATTTATTTTATATACAGTACACACACAAGACTGGTATTGACAGTGAGAAACACAGGGGATACCAAATTAGACAGCTGACAATACCTTAGTGTATGGCTGTATTATTTGGTATCCCCTGTGCATTTCAGGCAGTGACAATATATAAAATCCACATGTTGTTTGTTGTGTTGTATACTGTCATAACTTCTCATTAAAGCCTCTGTGGGATTTGGGTTTGTATGTAATGTGTTTTTTTGTTTTTATTTTACTGTAGAGCTTTTTAAAAAGTTGATGCTTTAAGTCTTAGGAGTATGCAGTGTTTTATTGCAGTATGCACTGTTTCCTTCATTGCGCTAGTCCCAGTCTTTTTAAAAGAGAGAAAAAAAGCTTGCTGGCCCAGTGTTTGTGCAATGGACTGGCCACATACCGGTCCACTCTCTGTACCGGACTTCCTTAAGGTGTACTGGACCCCTACCGGACTTCCATAGATTTGGATCGGACCACTCACGGAACCTGGTCCGGTCCGCATCCCTAATATATGAGAGTGAAAGTACAAGGCCAGATGTATCTCCTAGTATTGCCAAGTTGGAAGAGTCTTAATACTAAATATTTGGTTAATGTGAAATAAAACATCTGAGCAGAATTTAGTAAATCGTATTCCAATACCAAATTAGCCGTGGTCAGCATTTTCTTAGCCACATCTGTATCATAAATAATAATCTCTCAAGGAGGAATCTAAGCCTTATGGATTATTTAAATGGAATAGTGCAAAGCTTTGCATTTTGTGATAATAAGTATCCTTGTTTAACCCTGTTTTAAAAGCATAATGCCAAAAGGATTTAAGAGGTTTGTGTCAGACTCCAATATTCTCATGAATTTACGAATGACTGTCCATATTACTAGTTCTTCTGCCACCAGTATATCTAATAATGTATGCATGTATGTAGTAAAGTACTGTATGTGCAATAATTTGCTTAGCAGTACTAAATACTGACAATTTTGCCGAATGCATAACTACTGTCCATTTCTTTTAATGTATAGCTTATGATTAAGTGCTTCAGGTTATTGATGGAACAACTTGTAATACAAAAACATGTGCTCAGGAAAACCACGTTTAATCATAATTGAATAAGCATTTATCCATTTTTAAGTAGTGTGATATATATACATGTCTACTATAGCTATCCAAGGAGACTATAAACCATATATTTCTGTATTGTTTTGGTTACAGACTTGGATTTGGAGCTGTTATATTCATGAAATACTAGAGGTCATTGTAGGTCATACTCCTTCACAAAAATACAGACTAAGTAATGTAACTAATTAGATCAAGACTACACATTCAGAGATGACCTATTCATGAACTAAACGACACATAGCAGTATATAGTAAACCGTCACTTCATAACAATCCAGACTCCCTGGTCCTTAAAGGTCTGGGAAAGGCTAAATATGTAACCACAGTAAATGGTAAATATATTTAGGAAATTAAACAATTTCAAAAAATAGGTCATACAGAAAGTTCACAGAAATTAAGAAAACACTGAGACTAAATAACGATATCCCAAATCAAACAGATCAGTAATAAATAACATTAAGAAAAACTACTGGGGGGGGCTCCCGAGTGGGGCATCCGGTAAAGGCATGGAGTGCAGGATGCGCTGTATAGCCTGGACGTCGCCGGTTCGAGTCAAGGCTATTCCACAGCCGATCGTGGACGGGAGCTCCCAGGGGGCGGCGCACAATTGGCTGAGCGTCGCCCGGGGGGAGGGAGGGTTAGGTCGGCCAGGGTGTCCCCGGCTCACCGCGCACCAGCGACCCCTGTAATCTGGCCAGGCGCCTGTGGGCTTGCCTGTAAGCTGCCCGAGAGCTGCGTTGTCCTCCAACGCTGTAGCTTGGGTGGCTGCATGGTGAGTCCGCAGTGTGAAAAAAAGCGGTCGGCAGACGGCACACGTTTCGGAGGACAGTGTGTGTTCGTCTTCGCCCTCCCGAGTCAGCGCTGGGGTGGTAGTGGTGAGCTGAGCTTAAAAAATAATTGGCCATTCTAAATTGGGAGAAAATAATAAAAAATAATTGGCAACAACTAAATTGAAAAAAAAAAAAAAAGAACAACTACTGTAAAATTAACTCATTTTAAAGCCTTGATCTACCTGAATTGAACCATGACATGTTCTATACCAAAAGACAGGTACATTTTACAGGTTGATATTAATAAGATATAATATAAACTAGGAGTAATATGGCAAGTTGTATTTCCTTAAAAAGTAATAAGCACTTATTTTAAGAATGATGATTCTTAAATGCATACAGACACAGTGGAGATGGTGCTTAACACCTTTACTCTAGGACGTGCCAACTATGACATGAACTAGACCAGTGGTTCCTAACCTGTATCCGTGAGTAAACTCCAGGTGGTCCACAAACAACTCCCAAGATTTCCATTACATGAGAGTAGATGTTAAAACTTCATGCTGATTTGAACTTGGCTCTCGCCAAGATAAGCACCAACTAAGACGTAGCTTCACAGTAAACTAATGTGATCCATATGTGTCTCCATCCATTTGCGCTTCCTTCCATATGATGATGTAGATATCCCTCTGTCTGGTGTTGATGGCTGAAGTGTAATGCTGGCTCCAGGGATCAGCTTATTTTGCCTCCCTAGCGCATCAGCACACAACGGCTGTGATGCTGGCTCCGGGATCAACCATAGTGCGGTCTCCCCAGCGCATCAGCATGACAACCGCCTGGATTGAGCTAAGTAGGGTACATCTCTGGGGTCTTCAAGTGGGCACCTTCCATCCTCGGTGTTTCGTCGACTAGCCCACGACACCTCAAGAGGGCTCGACGGTGATTCTGGCGTCCCAGCATCACCCCTCCGCCCCCACTCAACTCAGCCCAGCTTACTTACCTGTATATCAGCCTTTCTTTCTTTCTATTGTGCTTGAGATCCCCAGCCAGAATCTTTCCGTCTCAACCACAGCCAGTTGCTGCTCCTCTCTGCTGCTTCAGATAAGTTCTTCACTGTGCGACGCAACTCTTGGCCATTGAATCCGACATCTCTGAGAAACCGGGTTGTAGAGTGTGCCACAAATCCTCGACATCCCACTTCCACTGGGTAAACCCAGACTCTCCATCCTCGCTGTTCCGCTTCAGTGGCTAGTTGAGCATACCGCAGTTTCTTCCTCTCATACGCCTCATCTACAGCATCCTCCCATGGCACTGTTAACTCCACCAGGTGAACAAGGCGTGCTGATCCAGACCACAAGACAATATCTGGTCAAGGTTTGTGGTGGCAATCTCAGGTGGAAAAATAAGCCGTTGACCAACATCCGCCAGCATTTTCCAGTCTCTAGCAGCTTCCAGTTGTCCTGGGCGAGGATTGGTTTTAACACCTTTCTTGGTGGTTGCTCTCTTGCGGAGGAATGTTGTCTTTGTGTGTAATGTTTTGATGGAACAGGTGGCAACTTATTGGTCATGTTACGCTTTGTCTTCCAATGCTAAGGCCAAACATCGCAGCACCTGGTCATGGCGCCAAGTAAACCGTCCTTGGCTAAGAGCCACCTTACATCCTGTCAAAATGTGCCTTAATGTTGCAGGTGATGAACACAAAGGACATGAGGGATCCTCTCCTACCCAGAGGTTTAGGTTCTGTGGTGATGGGAGAACATCATATGTTGACCTTATAAGGAAACTGATCCTGCTCTGTTCCATTGACCATAGGTCTTGCCAGCCAATCTTGCGCTGTTCCACACTCTCCCATCTCATCCATTCTCCCTGCTTGCCCTGGGAAATGGCCTTTATACACCTCATCCTCTCCTCCTGCTTTTGCACCTCGCTGACTACAAGCTTCCTCCGTTGCGCTGGGGCTGCCTTGTGCCATGTAGGAGGAGCTGAACTGAGACCAAGACCCCTCTTCCATGCTGAACTTGCCCCATGATATCACCAATTGAAGGGCAGCCTTTGCATCCTCCACAGCTTTCTTTGCCACCCACTTTCTTCCAGTTTTCAACACAGGTGCTGCCTCCCTTACGCATTTGTCGCGTGACTCTACTAATGTCATTTCCAGTCGGACCTTGGCGCACTTAAACTCCTCGGTTAGAGCGGAGACAGGTAGCTGCAGTATTCCTTTACCATAAAGTCCCACTCTACTGAGGCAGCGTGGAACTCCCAACCATTTCCTGATGTGTGAACTGATTAAAGCTTCCAGCTTCTCTACTGTTGTCAAAGAAACCTCGTACAAAGTCAGTGGCCACAGCAACCTTGGCAGTAGGCCAAACTGAAAGCACCAGAGTTTTAGTTTGCCTGGTAAAGCGCTGCTGTCTAGGTCGGCCAGGGTGTCCCCGGCTCACCGCGCACCAGCGACCCCTGTAGTCTGGCCAGGCGCCTGCGGGCTTGCCTGTAAGCTACCCGAGAGCTGCGTTGTCCTCCAACGCTGTAGCTTGGGTGGCTGCATGGTGAGTCCGCAGTGTGAAAAAAAGCGGTCAGCTGACGGCACACGTTTCGGAGGACAGTGTGTGTTCTTCGCCTCCCGAAGTCAGCGCAGGGGTGGTAGCGGTGAGCTGAGCTTAAAAAATAATTGGCCATTCTAAATTGGGAGAAAATAATAAAAAATAATTGGCAACAACTAAATTGAAAAAAAAAAAAAGAACAACTACTGTAAAATTAACTCATTTTAAAGCCTTGATCTACCTGAATTGAACCATGACATGTTCTATACCAAAAGATAGGTACATTTTACAGGTTTATATTAATAAGATATAATATAAACTAGGAGTAATATGGCAAGTTGTATTTCCTTAAAAAGTAATAAGCACTTATTTTAAGAATGATGATTCTTAAATGCATACAGACACAGTGGAGATGGTGCTTAACACCTTTACTCTAGGACGTGCCAACTATGACATGAACTAGACCAGTGGTTCCTAACCTGTATCCGTGAGTAAACTCCAGGTGGTCCACAAACAACTCCCAAAATTCAGTTACGCAATTCATATACAATAACACATTGTGCAAGCAAAATATTACTAAGCAACACAACAAATAGCTTTAACCATGTGATATAGAATTATAAGATATGTATGTAGTCTGTATTTTTCCCCTTCATTTTTTTTTTTTTTTTTAACGGGTGTGTTTATAATTAACATATATTACGTTTCCCTTTGATGCAATACCAAGCATGGCCTTCAAAGCTGCCATTAACTGAAACAGCTTCCTAATGTGAAACAAATACTAACTAAATATGCACACTTGTCAAAATGACAGGCTTCTTTTTTTAGGCAGCATTTATTTAAAAAAATCTACATCTAGCATTCATGCAAATGCACTGCTTTGTAACCTGTGCTCGTTCTACAGCTTGTGTTGATTGAACTTCAGGAAAAATAAAACATAATCCGGCTGTCCCGCTGTCTTTTCACTTGGCATAAAAGTAGCGCGCTGCATTGAATATTCCTAACTAGGTTTGAATAACTAAATAAAAATAAAACAATAAATAAAAATAAAACATTAAAACCACTGTTTTAGTACTTTTCATTTTCAGTAATATATGTGCTGCAGTCTTGCCAGGGGTATAGGAATACAGTATACCATTATTTAAATACGTTTTTGGAGAGGTTAGCTGCATATAGTAACAGAAGTTAATGTGAAACAAAAAGAGGTTATATTCATAGCTTGACTTGTGAACTGTACAGTAGTGTGAATGATCGATTTCAGCTCCATGTTATTATATGGGTTCATTCAGCCAGGTTTAATATCTTACAAGACTATATGCCAAAAGAAAATTCTATTAGCACTACTGGAAATAATGTGTATATTCTGTTCTTGATGTGGTCATATTTAACCAAAATGCTATAAATCCTATTGACTGTATTTATTTATTTAAAAAAATAGGCACATTAAAACTGCAGCCCATTTTATAAGTGAGTGTGGCTTCATTGACTGACCTGTTATATTGCAATGGGGTTTTTGTAAAGTTATTTGGCCAGCCCACATTGCTGTTGTGGAACGGGTGAACAACAAACATTTTTAGGATAACCACCCATGTCCCGCTGTCCCAAAAGCCAAATAGTATTTTTTCATAAACTGTCTACAATGGCTGTCATTCGTCTTCAGAAAGGCCTCCATCATCTAAATGACCTTAAAAATTAATGCATCCTTTACAGGAAGGCACAACACTTTGTGATGGAGAACATCCTTTTTTCAGGTAGTAATTGTTTTTCCACAGCAGCAACAACTGTGACTTATCCTCTACACAGTGGTTAATAAAGAGGTTCTGATGTACTAATGTAGTCTGTGACACCACGCAGTACTCCGGTCTCTCTCATTCATTTCCCATCATGATTCCCACAGAACCAGTAAAAACAAAAATATATTTAGCTTTTTACGCATGTGGATTCTCGCAGCTAAAACATAAAATAGAAAATTATAAAAAAAAGGACTGGAAAAGCAGTAGAAAAAACGTAGGTAAAGATACACAGGTTTAGCAGCTTAACTGGTATTAAGGCTATTTATTCTCTTCACTCTCAGTAAAGCATGATTTATATTTAAACGTCAGACAGATTTAATATGATGTTATTATAATGCTGCATAATAAAAGCTACAGTAATACAATGTTTTATCGTCTTATTCATAGCTCTGCTAAATGGAATATAGCCAGTTTATTAAAATGTTGTGTGAATTGATTTCTCTTTTTTTTTTTAGACAAGCAACTGCAGTGGGGTAGACTACTTATTTTCAAATGCTTTTTTTATGTGAAGAAACCTTTTTTGTAAAAACTCTAGATGTGTAATAATCATTTGTAACAACTTTGGAGGTTTAATATGTGATGTGAACTAGACATATATCTAATAACATATTTTAATAGTTTTGCTGTATGTGCCAAAAATAAATCGATAAAGATGGCAGATTTGCACAGGATACTCCAGGATACCACGTTCAGTCTTGTGTTTAAATTAAAATTTCAACTATAATTTTAAATACTCAATCACAAAAAATATGTATTTCAGTGATGTTGTACTGTATATTCAATTGCTTGTGAATCGCTGCTTGACTTTAATCACCTGATCTTCAACAAAATATGAAAACTGTATAAGGCGACTGTTGTGAATTGCCAAGTTAGGTAAAAAAGAACCTGACACCTGAAAAAGATAGAACAGCTGTCACATCAGTGCCTGACTTTTAATCACTTCTTGACTCGTCATACTCCAAGTTCGTTCTGCAGGTGTTTAATCTTTATGGTTACAATTGTATTGAGTGTTGTGTCAGAAGATGATATCACAAAGAGACTCATCCATTCACTCTTAGTGTACTCTTATACTGTAATACTCTTGTGGGTTTCAGCACAGCAGTATGACAAGCTATTTCACGCTGGGCTTCTGCCCAGTTAGATATACCAGGTGCCGAAGAAATAAACTGCAGCCACTGACACTTTTACTATCCTACTTCATAAGACAATTTCAATGGCTTTCCTATCAACGAATAAGAGATTCAAAACAACCAGATACCATTCCCCTCACAGTGGCAGAACAGCTACATCTCAGAAGATACTGAATCTTGAAAGTCACCGTACCTGGACTTGAAATAGTCAGTGATGGAGATGGCCTGGTCCACACTGAAGAATTCAATTCCACCTTTTCCCACTGGACTGGACTGCCTAATTCCAGCCATTGTCTTTGCAAGTTCTTTCCAGTTGTCCACAAGTGACATGTGTTTTTCTGTATTAAAATAAGTAAGCATTCATCTCTACAGTATTTATTGAAATAGTAGGTCAATGTTAATGGTTGAATAGGTTTATTATAATAATTATATTCCACACAATAACTGATGCTCTAGATACCCATATATTTAGGGGGTGAGGGGTTGTACACAGGCAAAAGTGTAGATTTTTTGCTACAGTTTTGCAACAAGCAAGCATGGATGTTGTATCTGTTGCATAGCAAAAGGAGTGGGTACATTTTTCCTGATCTCTTTGCAGTTAAAACATTTCTTGTGGCATGCCTGCTATACTATACTGTAGTTTTGAATGAGATAGGACTATGTACAAGAAGCCTATTATTTCAGCAAACATATTCCAATTACCTTATGCATCTGGCTTACTTGTGTGTAAATTGGGCTAATATCCCAATTAAGGCCTCAAGCTACAGGAGCGATAAATACATTTTCAGCTCTATTTCTGACAGATGGGATTAAACACGTAATATGTGTTATTTTATAACAGTTTATTGTTTGTATATGCCTCCTTTTACATCCATGCACCTTTTATAAGTGATGTGAACTTTACCAGTGTGGGATTACACATACAATGTGACTGCATGCAGAAATACTAAACCACGAAAGGGAAAGATTTCACTGTAATTTGTGTTTTCCACAAAAGTTAAAAAGCGCAAACCGGAAATTCCAGACCACTGTTCTTGTCCTAAGCCATCGAAATTAGGAGGTTCTACCAGTAAGTACTTGATCTACTGTAAAAAGGATGTTGTTACTTACTAATTCACTTAGTCTAGCCTTGTAATTGTATCAGACATTTCCAGAGGCAGGAACCTATAGCATTATTTATTAATTGAGTATTCATGTATAGTATGTATTACATTAAACCAGTATTTAGTTATAAAATAAATTCAGAAATAAATAATAAATACATCAATACTATGTACTTTATAAAATGTTATTAAATACAAGAATGCATAATCAATATAGAAAAGGTTAAAAGCAGGTTCCGAAAAAATAGTGTTACACGTCCCCACATGTTGCTACAACTGTTTAAATAATGTACCTGTCATTTTTCTTTTCATTGTTAACATCCTGACAACTTTTTACACTTATAACATTAAAGTCTGTTTCAAAGATCTTTTCAAAATGTCTGCTCTAGTGCACTGATAGTGTAAGACTTATTGCCCACATTGGACACACTATGTACAGTATTAATATCAAACCACACCTGAAAATCTAAATTATACTCAGGAATTACTATTAATCTTTTTTTTTTAATGATTTTACTTTAAGAATTGTGATATATATTCTATGTATGGGATGTTGACTAATGTGTACAAATTTAAATGGAAACTCTACTTACTGGCATTCTCCAACAGCATGCGTAAGAGGGTCATGAAACCTGATATCTGCTGGCTTGTAAAGTTCATTTCTTTGGCCCACCAAAACCCAGAGACATAGTAATCCAATAAAGCTGCCTCCTTTAAGCACGTCCGGCGGTTTTTAAACTGGAGGATGTCTTCCATTTTCCTATTAAAATATTATATGTGTTATTTTAAAACATTTAAGCATAACTCAACATTTTTTTTAGAAGAAAGTGGATTTACCCTTTTTTTATTTTAATTATGCTGCTCTTAAAGAGCAACTTAGTACAGTTATCTTAACCAATATTTAATATATATAAGAAATTGTAACACTTAACCTGCCCTCCCCTGCTGGTTACAATCCAGTGCACCAATTTAAATTATAGAGATGACATGTTAGAAAGCCCTTCTGAGACCAGAAGGTGCTTTGAGGCTGTTAGGGGTTTAAAAAGTTGCTAGGGGTGATGACTCAAACAGAAAACGATATAAAGTGATTCTAAACAAAAAGGAATAGAGTATATTAGTTACAATAACTGTGATATTTCATACACACTAAGCTGCTCTTTATACCCCATACAGTGTATGCATAAAAAAAAAGTTGTTTTTAAATTGCACACCCACACTGACACACCTATAGAAATACTGCTATACTTTTAAATACTTACTTTTGCACTTCTTCCACGCTCAGTTCTGACAACATGCTAACTTGTGAATGCGAAAGAAACTTCCAGGCAAACGTGTGTTCCTTTTCACTGGCTTCATTATCCTGATCCGTACATAAAAAAAGAAAACACACAAAGTACAAAAAATGCATGCATGTTAAATCTGCAGTTCAAAAAAGAAAAAGTTCATTTGAACTACATTCTTCCCTAGTTTAACCTTCTGTGCACCCACCCTATGAGAAAGGTCTTCCAGGTTATTTACATGTATATCCCCCAAATACAGTTTCCCCTATAAAACCATGGTACAGTAAGTCGTTAAAGACCACAATGATAATAACACCAACAGAAAGCAAGTTAAAGCAGCACACTAAATGTTTGCATTTCGGTTGTTGGAGATAAAGGTTCCAAATTGCATTAAAAGTTAATAGCAGCACAACATAAAATACACCCATCGGTTGTCAAGACGAAGAAGTTTTTAAACTATAAATGAATATCAGCTGCTAGTTACTGTACAAGTGCTGTAATAATGCAATGTGCATGTCTGCATTGCAACATGCTTCTGTTGCAACACATGTATTTGTGTATAACACAACAAAAATAATGTTATTAATGGCACACACAGAACATAACATATTTAATGACAATAAAAAAGCACTTAGTGAAAAACCCTGTTGAAATCCTATCAATTTCAGTTACCTTTGCTATGTCCATTTAACAGCTAACTTTAAGAGACAGATAAGGCTGTAATGTAGCCTTCTATGTAGCGTAGATGCAAAACCACAGTTTAAATAAATAAATAAATAAATAAATAAATAAATAAAAATAAAGGCAACATTTATGGGATTCATATCCATCATTACACATGCAACTACTAGTTCACTTTAATACTACAGGCCTAATTAATACCTTGAGAAATATATTATTTATAATCCTTGCATTTAGATTTTCTGTCACATTCCAAAACACTGCTGCACAACCACAAACTTCTAACTATACACACATCCTTTGACACTGAACAGGCAGTTCCTCTTTCTAAGTACAAAGGATATGAAAGAACAGCAAAATTACAAGAGCTTCCTGAAACTAATGAGCATTACTGTTCCTAGAGTACACACACACCTGGTGAGCCTTTTGTTTAATGCTTGTGGCTTACTTTGTTGGTTTTGAGTGGTAGTTGTATATCTTCTCTGTGACTAAGAAACTGAAATGCATTTTAACTTTTTTTTTTTTCAAATACATTGTGGTTATGAAGTCAGTATGCCACTTTGCAATGCAGAATTGATGTGGAAAAAAAACTATATTATGCTTTTACTGTGGAAAAGTATTATGTATGTTTGTATGGTTTAATCGTAATATCTATTTAGTGTACACTATCTGCTGGAATATAAAAATCATCAAAATACACTTATTATTATTCATACTACCCAGTCTGCAGTCTGTACTGCACAAATACATTCCATAGGCAGCCAGGCCTGAAAGTTACAGTACAACTATAATACAGCAGTAGGCAGTAATACACCAAAATTAGGTTACTGTATTTATTCTTAAAGTGTGTCTACCTGCTGTCCAGATTAAGCCGTTTTTTAATGGGACTACTGTACGCGAATATCATCAGCCTAATTAAAACGGACATGACAACGTCAACATCGCACGGCAATGCTTGAGACAAAATAATGCACTTTTCATTGACAGAGTAATTACTGTAGGCGGTGTTGTATTATCATACTCATGGCTGCATTGCAACGTGCTTCTGTTGTTGCAACGCTGTAATGCAACGACTATGTTGGGTATACCGGTAAGTACAGTAGCAGCATAATAATATTATAAATCAACAGACAAGATCGCCTCCAAAAATCAGCAAACTAAATCCAAAACAAAGTATTCTAAACCAACACTTTACGAGTTGATATTCTATATTAATCACCTTATTTTGTTTCTTCTCTTGCACCTGTATTTCTGGCATTTGTGATTTCGGAAGAGGTTTCATTTTGTCTTTCCCTGCCATGTTTGAACTGTTTGGCTTTCTGTTGCCGTGGGAACCGAATACCTGCCCAACGGGAGGAGCCACATTAACACGCGTGATTTGGAATTCACTCTTACGAAACGCATACTTGATTCGAAAGTGAAAAAGTTGAAAGAAACTGAGGCATGACACAGCCCCGTTTTTAGGGTGAAACCGCATAACAGTCTCGCGTTTTGATTGGTCCTTGTCTGTCAGAGGAATATGACGTTAACACGTGATCATAGAGAGAGAGAGAGAGAGAGAGAGAGAGAGAGAGAGAGAGAGAGAGAGAGAGAGAGAGATTGAGATTTGATTTTTAAATCCCTTTATTGAACAACATAAAAAGAAAAACATCAAAACATTAAAGTAACATAAATAAAACTAGTAAATTCCAGCACTGGTCAAAATAGAACAAGGATAAAAAAAAAACACAGATAAATAACTGAACATTCTAAAAATTAAAAATTAGCATGCCATCTTCACCCACTGCACACACCCCATCCTCAATACACCACCTCATCATAAAATTATCCATGTCATTCATCATGCTGTAATAAGAAAAATCAACTTTTACCCTGGTTACAACCAGAACTCTAAAAACACACAGGGCATCATCTATACCAGTGCTAGATAGTCTGTTCTTACGGGATTTTAAAATCGCCAGCTTCGCTTGACCCAGGAGAAAATTAATCAGGGCACACCGATGACGAAATTTAAAAGAATACTTAATACTTAAAATTAATAACTCATTAGTAAAACATACCCTGAGGTTCATCAGCAGGCCTTCTAGAAAAATAAAAAAAGGCCGGAGTCGTGGGCAGTCTGTAAAAAGGTGAAACACAGTTTCCACGGCGGGGCAGAAGGGGCACTGCTCCCCCACACCTGGGTCAACTCGGCTCAGCAACGGTTCGTGGCGACAATACCATGCAACACTCGCCACTGCAGGTCCCCGGAGGGCTTGGCCAGAGGCAGCTTGTACAGCACCCTCCAGGACGGCCGCAGACTCCTCCATCGCCAGGTGAGCCCTCCACTTGGTATCAGTCAGGTCTTTAAGTCTGTGATAATGCCGGGTCTTAACCACAGTGCTGTACAGCTGCCTCTTCTCTACAGAGTGAAACTGTAAATTGGTCTTTTCATCCAGGGATAACAGCATCCCGGGTCGCTCCCCCCCTCCTCCTCAGGAGCAGCACTGAGGGGAAATCAGGCTCACGCTCAGGGGCCTGCCTCTCTGAGAAGCACCGCGCCACGAACTCCAACACTGCTGGGCTCAGGGAGGCACGGATCTCTCTCAGCACCCTCTCTATGAAGCGCACTGAGCGCAGACCCAACACTGCAGTCAACTCGGCCCCGCTCTTCCATCGCCACTCAGTCCAGTCTACCAGGTGACCCAGGGTGGTGACTCCGGCCTGTAAAAACACTAAAAAAAGCTGTTTAGAATTAAAAGCATCAATGTTAAAAATTCTATTAAAAAACAAAGGCTCCTCAAAAATAAAACATGTACAGAGGCTTTCATCTGTCCTTAAAATCTTAATTAACCCCCAGGCACTTAACATGTTACTGTAAAAGCTTTCCATCTCAGTTCTAATAACTTTACTGGGGGTCATTAAACACAGCTGTCTGTCTAAGCCAAGCCCCCCAACCCTCTTGAGGAGGGACAAAGCCATGCCTCTCCAGCTCAGCTCAGGGGTGTACAGCAGTCTCTGGGCTGCCTGCAATCTGAACGCAGCGACCCGGGAGGGGATGTCAATCAATCCTTGCCCTCCTTCGTCTCGGGGCAGGTACAGTACTGCTAGTTTCAGCCAGTGGTTTCCATCCCAAAAAAAATTAACTAGTTTTTTTCTGAACCTGCTCCAGCAGCCCTGGGGGAGGGTCCAGACACATTAATCTGTGCCACAGCATGGACGCTACCAAGTTGTTAATCACAAGGACCCTCCCACTGAAGGAGAGGCGGTTTAGCAGCCACTGCCAGCTCTGTAGCCTTCCTGCTACCTTCTCCAGTACCCCCTCCCAGTTTCGCTGCATGAATGCCTCAGTTCCTAAGTACACCCCCAGCACTTTTAATCCAGTTCTGTTCCACTCCAGCATCTGTGGCAGGGACGGAGGAGGCTTTCTCAGCCAGCTCCCTGCGAGGAACGCTCCACTTTTAGCCCAATTTACCCGTGCTGAGGAGGCTCTTTCAAAGCCCCTCATGCATGACTCCAGCACCGCCACGTCTTTATCACTGGTTACAAACACATTCAAGTCATCAGCGTACGCTGAGAGACGGACGGGCTGGGCGGAGGGGAGGGCAGGTATGGCCAGGCCAGCGAGATGCTTCCTCAGCTGGTGTAGCAGTGGTTCAATGGAGATGGCGTAGAGCATCCCCGACAGAGAGAGCAGCCCTGTCTAATCCCTCTCTGCACTGGGAAGGGCTGGCTCAGACAATTATTAATCTTGACAAGGCTAAAAATATTAAAATATAAAATTAATATAAGAAATAAAAACAGGACCAAAACCAAATGCCTCTAGGGTGCGAAATAAAAAGCCATGGTCTACCCTGTCAAAAGCCTTCTCCTGGTCAAGCGACACAAGCCCGAAATCTAAGTTAAAAAGCTTAGATACATTAAAAAGATCTCTGATTAAAAACAAATTATCAAAAATTGAGCGTTTTGGTACACAGTATGTCTGGTCACTGTGCACCACAGTACCCATACACTCCCTAAGACGGCCAGCCAGAGCTTTGGAAAAGACCTTATAATCACAGCACAGCAACGACACAGGACGCCAGTTCTTCAGCTCACAGAGGTCTCCTTTTTTGGGTAGTAAAGTCAGTACTGCCCTGCGGCAGCTCAGAGGCAGCTCTTCCTCCGCCACACATTCATTCAGCACCTGGTATAGATCATTTCCAATGCAACTCCAGAAATGTTTATAGAATTCAGCAGGCAGCCCATCCAGTCCAGGTGCTGTTCCATTGGAGAGCTGTGTGACGGCGGTTGTGAGCTCCTCCAGTGTGATGACGGTGTCCAGGCCGCAGCTTTCCTCCTCACCCAGGTGAGGGAGACCTTCCAACAGCCGCTCCGTCTCCTGCTGGTCGCAGCCCTCAGCCTGGTACAGTTCTGAATAAAATGTCACCGCGGCCTGACGAAGCTCCGCTGGGTTGGAGACCTCTCTCCCCCCGGGCAGCCTCAGTGAAAGCATTTGTTTTCTTTCAGCTTCTTTCTTCTCCAAGCTGAAGAAGGTGGTCGTGGGGGCGTCCATGCCTCTTAATTTCACAAATCTTGTTCTTACCAGGGACCCCTTGACCTTCTCCTCCAGCAGGCTGCCCAGGCGCTGTTTCCTCTCTTTCAAGCTGTGATAAGCCCCTTCCGTGCTCTGACCGCCCAGCTCTCTCTCAATCTCTAAAATCTCATTCTCTAGCTGGCTGGCCACTGCATTCAACTCACTAGTGACGTTCTGGGTGAATTGCTGAAAGAATATTTTAATTTGGATTTTCCCCACATCCCACCACTGTCTCAAATTAGAAAAACATCTCTTTTCTTTTCTCCAGTTATTCCGAAATAGTTTGAATGTTTCTTTAAACTGTGTGTCTTGTAATAATTTAATATTAAAGTGCCAATAGGATTTGGAGTGCTGTGCAGTGGGTAAACACAAAACAGCTGTGATGAGGTGATGATCAGATAGAGATGTGGGATGAATACAACTGCTAATAATTCTATTAAGGTGGTGCTTTTGGGTGTAAAATCTATCTAACCGTACTCCAGACAATTGACCATTATTTAATTTAATCCAAGTATATTGTTTAGTTCGATTATGTAAATTTCCAAATTTCTCAAATTTTGTCAGCACGCCAGCCAGCTCTCTCGCAGATTGGGGATTGGGTTCATCACGATTTCTGTCATAATTAAAATCCAGCGTACAGTTAAAATCCCCTCCCACCAAAATAAAATGCTCTGGATCACACTTCTCTAAAACCTGGTTGAGTTTTTAAAAAAATAAAATCCTGTCATTATACAAATTAGGAGCATAGATATTAAAAAGATCAATAAAAACACCATTTAATTTCAATTCAATTTTTAAAAGCCTCCCTTGTACAACCTCCTCTACAGACACCACGTCTACTCCCAGCCCCGGAGAGAATAAAACTGCCAGCGCCGCACTAACATTAGAGCCGTGTCTTAAAATCGCCTTCCCCTTCCACTCTGACAGCCAGTGCGCTTCATTGCTGCTGTCAGAGTGGGTCTCCTGCAATAGAATAAAATTGGCTTTTTTAAACTCAATAAAATTAAATAATTGGGCTCTCTTAAAATCATCACGGCAACCGTTTATATTTAAAGAACTCACTAAAAACTTATCCATGAAGGAAGAAAAATAAAAAGGCAATAAATAAATACAAAAAAACAAGGGTAAAAGCTTTAAAATTGAATTGATCCATTAAAAACGTTTTGATTGCGCAACCATTTTTCTAGCAGTGATTATAAACTTTTTCAAACGAAACCTCTTTTTCCTGTCAAATTCCTCTAAACTCTTTTTTCTTAACAGTACATTAGCAGAGACTAAAAACAATTTCAAGTCAGGAAAGAAAAGTGGAATTTCAACTCCCCTTTTACCCTTTGTGCAATCCATAAAATTAATAAACTGTTCAAGCGAGTACAGCTTTTTTTTTTTGGGCTGACTGACCTGGGTGTCGGAGAGCATCGAGGTGTCAGAGAGCTCTCCTTCCTCATCCTCGTCTTCTCCCGCGAACGCCTCCCATTCCTCGGCCGAATCCTCCTCTCTGGCTCCCGATTATCTTCCTCCGGCCGTGAGGACTCTGCTGAGGGCAGGGCCATGGCGTCACTGGATGCTAGTCCAGCGCTGCCGCGCTAGCCTCCTTCCCTGTGCGGGGAAGCTCCGCAGCCACGGCCTGATCACCGCCGTCGCCGCCGCTCTCCCCCGGCCCCGACTCTCCGACGGCGGCAGTGCTGGGTTGAGACCCCGCATCACCACCACCAGCGAGCCGTGGCTCGGCTCCACAGGAGCAGCGAGTTGAGGCTCGCCGCTACCTTTGTGAGCCGCCACAGGGCCCCAGACAGACTCCCCCACGACCACTGTTTCAGATCTTTTCTGCAGTTTCTTTTTTTAATCACAGCAGTAAAGCTCCCCTCCGGATCGGCAAGGGGTTCCTGTACGGTTGACTCTGAAGGAGGATCCGCTACTGCAGACTGCTCCTCCGCAGCAATCCCGAGGTTGCAAAAATAACACATTCTTTCCCCTCTATAATAAACCTCCAGGCTACATTCAGATCCTGCCCGGGGTTATGCGGCAATACAAACACTTGTCTACGAAAAGACATCACATGTTTCACCTCGGGGTTCTTACAGCCTAGCGGAATCATTCTAATAGGGGACATGATTTTATCGTATCTTGCCAATTCTTTCAATCACTACATTTGGAATAAAAGGGGGGACATTTGATAAAACCACTTTCCTTAGAGGAGTTGAAAGAGGTAAAGCAGAAATAAAAGCACCATTGACAGAAAATCCTTCCTCTACAATCTTATTTACCAGTGTTTCTTGACTTAAAAACACAACAATGGCCTTATTCATGCGTGAAGCAGACTTTATGTTGTTAAAACCAATTGACTTACCGACAACAGAACGTCCTCCACGGAAACTTCATTGTCGGGCACACACCTGAACCCATGTCTCCGTGTCAGTCCCTCTATACCGCCGGAGTGTGAGCCCATCTCGGGCTACACTACTAACTTAACCTCCCAAACGGCAAGGCCAACAGAGAGATAGATAAATAAATAAATAAATAAATCAAAATGTAAATGATATATATATATATATATATATATATATATATATTAAAAGAAACTTATAAAATTCCTTTTAAATTAAGCGTGTAAAAATAATAAAAACAAGACTGTAAGAACACACCTGCACTATTCAAACACACCGCTCTCAGCTCACAAGCCCCTCCCACAATCCCACAATCCTGAGAGAGAGACTGAGCCCAACACTGTTCAACATCTACAGCAATGAGTTGGCTACAGTGTTGGAGCAGTCTGCAGCTTCGGGCCTTACTCTACATGACTCGGAAGTCAAGTTCCTGCTCTACACAGATGACCTGGTCCTGCTGTCACCCACTGAACATGGTCTGCAGCAGAGCCTGTCACTGGTAGAGCAGTACTGTCAGACCTGGGCCCTGGCAGTAAACATGAATAAAACCGGAGTCATGATATTCCAGAAAAAAAGCCAGATCTCAGGGAAACAAGTACTGCTTCACTCTAGACAACACCACCCTAGAGCACACCAGCAGCTACACATACCTGGGTCTGATCATCAGCGCGTCAGGGAGCTTTAACCTGGCAGTGAATGCACTAAGAGAAAAAGCCAGCAGAGCTTTTTATGTCATCAAAAGGAGGCTTTATAAAGTAAATATACCTCTCAGAATCTGGCTAAAAATATTCGACAGTGTTATC
The DNA here is from genome assembly GCA_030684275.1 of Acipenser oxyrinchus oxyrinchus. Lineage (NCBI taxonomy): Eukaryota > Metazoa > Chordata > Actinopteri > Acipenseriformes > Acipenseridae > Acipenser > Acipenser oxyrinchus. The sequence goes on from CM060257.1 coordinate 36,157,774, forward strand.
CAGCCCATTGCACTGTATGGAAGCGAGGTGTGGGGTCCACTCAGTCAACAAAACTACACAAAATGGGATAAACGCCCAATTGAAACCCTGCATTATTATTATTTGTTTATTTAGCAGACACCTTTATCCAAGGCGACTTACAGAGACTAGGGTGTGTGAACTATGCATCAGCTGCAGAGTCACTTACAATTACATCTCACCTGAAAGACGGAGCACAAGGAGGTTAAGTGACTTGCTCAGGGTCACACAATGAGTCAGTGGCTGAGGTGGGATTTGAACCAGGGACCTCCTGGTTACAAGCCCTTTTCTTTAACCACTGGACCGCAAAGTTTTTTTTTGCAAGCAAATGTTCCATTTTAAAACTGAAAGTAATTTAATATAAATGTTATAGACAATAAGTGAGTTCCCTATCGAATGACAAAAAAGTTAATTGTCATTAAGACAAAAAAGTTAATTGTCATTAAAATAAGATGTCCTGTAGCCTAATATACATATGCATGGATAAAAGTGCCTGGGGTCTTCATTATTATTATTATTATTATTATTATTATTATTATTATTATTATTATTATTATTATTATTATTATGCCTGTGATGCGTGCGACTAGTCCGTTTTAAAATACACCACGATATATTGCGGGTGTCGGAGTCCAATACAAATCTGCTACCGAGGGCCGCTATATAGTAAGAGACCTAGGGGCCTATAGAAAAACAAATAGGCTAACAAATACTGTACAACCACTCCCTTGTTTTATCGGGGGCGTCAGGGTCCAATATAAATCATCTCACGCAACCCGCTTTTCTCATTTTTGTATAAAAGCAGCACACCATTTTAAATCATACTGCGGAGGGTAATTGCCTCATCAACTTAAGTCACCAATTAATTTCATTAATCTTCCTCTCCTTTCTCAAATGCCCAAACCGCTGCATTGAAAGAATCCATTCCCAGCAAGGAGGCTTGTTGTTAGGGAGCTGACGTCACTGCCCTGTGACACTTGCGTGCATTGCTTAAAAAAACTGCTTCAGCAAGTAGATATTTAATTCCTCTCGATACAAGTTAGAAGAAACAATTAGGGCAACCATGGCCCCCGTCGGTTTTACTGTTGTGCCTATTTGCTTTGTGCTGGGCAAGGTTGCCCCAATGGTTTCTTGAAACTTGGCTTGTGTTTTTGATATCTCCACTTTAAATGCCTGGGCACTTTTGATAACTCGGTGTTTTTTCACATTTCCAGTGTGTTTTTGTTTCAGATTATCAGACAACTAGAGTAAGACTCACCCCCTGGCATGAAAATCTAGCTCCGCTTCTGACTGTTATCATAGTAAACTGTCGGGATACTGTTTGTGTCTCAAAACAGACAACGTGAAGGCAGAGACAAGCAGACTAAACGGGGCCCCAACACACGTGACCTAAACTTAAAGGCGTTGTCCTGGGGTTTGGTCCCAACTTATCCAACTGTAACAATTTTTTTCAGCCATGGCATCACACCATTCATATTCATCAAAGCAGTATCAGGGAAACTGCTTTTGCTGAAAGCATACAGTACTGGGACTGTAAACGACAAACCCATCCTATTTGTTAGGAAGTTTAAAAGGAAGCGCTTTGGTTAGCGGCAATATTATTTGAGAAGTCTGGCTGATTATCCTTTGTGTTCTCAAGAAAGGAAGTTTAAGATGTCCTGTTGATATTGAATCTTTGAATCGCCTGCTCAAAACATTTCGAATACTGTTATTGATTTACTTTTTCACAACTTAAACTTGGACTGCTTTGCAAAATTCTAAACCATGACGTTTGTCCAGATTGTGTGCGCTCTCAGTGCTAGACTGCTCTTCATTCTTCACTCTTTGATAGCAGTTGGTCGAGTTATTTTTGTTAAACATTCTTGGTATTCATTTCTAATACTTCTTATCCTGCCGCTTGTAATTGAAATGGTCATAACTCTGAAAAGGAGGAGAGGCAAAGATTACAAATGGTAAGTTAATGTGAAATATAATTTGATAAATCACCGTAGTATTAATCGTTTTTTTTTTTGTTTGTTTGTTTTTAAGTTGTGAAAGGTTTAAAATCAGTTGTGCCTAAAACCTTTGTGGCAATACTCTATTTGAATTGGACACAGTGTTGCATTTCATAACATCAGCATGCATAACACCTATAATACAAAAACATTAGATTTAATAGATCTCAGTAATTGAAGTGCCTTGGGGTTCCAGTCAAATATGCGCTTAAAATGCTGAATTTTAATTTTACAGCACATTTGGTTTGTAACATGTTATCAAAGTGACTGATGATTATGCACGTAGTTATAAAATTTTATACAAGTAGTCTGTACCAGGTAAATGCTATAGCGTGCCTAGTTCAGATAAACCATAATCTCCTACATAAACGTTTTGCATCATTTCCAGGAACCATGGGTCAGTAATCTGGATGCATTCTGTTTATGATACAGACTATTACTCAGCAGTTTGTTAAATATTTTGTACGCCATACAGTTTTAAACAACTTGGCTCATAAGGAAAACGTTAACAGGACCTATTCCAGGAGATTTTTTTCCCCCCAACATGTAATGTCATTAATTGTGAAGTTCAACCTGTTCACAATATCAAGCCATCATTTTATTGTGTGTGGGTGTAAGGAGTGTCATTGATTAAAAAATTATATATAACTATATACCACCGTTATGAATGTTGAATAAGAAATATTGCAAAACTAGGTTAGCTCAATAATGTATTAGTTAGCTAACGTTACTATCAATATGATAATTTTATTTCAGAGATCGGATTTCTACATATTTACCCATCTTTTTTAGTATTGGTTTGCTAGCTACAGAGCAACAACAATGAATAGCTTTAAACTTTAAACCTTCATACTTAAATACTTTAATTATAATTAAATGTTATGTTGTTTTTACCGTAAAGCTGGGTTGCCTGTGGAATGTCATTGCCCTCGGCTTCCTTCCTTTTAAATCTGTATTTCAGCTGGCCTCTTGCTGCTCTAAGCAACTCCGGGTTCTTTTTTAAGAACCCATGAAAGTCTGCACAGGACATATTGAAGTTCAATTGCACCTGAGGCTCTGCTTTTACAACACTATCACTCAGTCTGTTTCTGCTCCACAGTTGTGCCATTAAACTGAAAACCTGCAGTAGGCATTGGATACAGGAATGGAAAGTGTGAAAGAGACCAATTTCAACATTTGGCAGTCACCACTCTCTGGCATTTGTCTGAAAACCTCCACCCATCTCTGATCTATTTTCTGCTCCTTTGAGACAGTTTCTTCTCGATTGCTGTAAAACACAGTAGTCATCATACAGCTTGTCATTGTCAATCTCAATGCAGAGTGCTGCAACAACAGTCTCAAAATCTGACCATTTCACATCATTGTAGAGTGAGAGCACTGCCATTTGTTTGAAAACCAATGTTTCGAAATCATGCAATTTCTCCAGGTATTCAATGCACCGCATCAATGTCTTATCTGTTTCCTCTCTGTTGCCTTGGACGTTGCCCAAAATGACTTTGGTCTGATCTTCCATAGAATTGGTCCTTCTTCTCTTTAGTTTTGAACGGAGACCTTCCATGATGCCATGCAGTTCTGTGCAGCTGACATTGGTGCATTCCAGTTTTTTCACAGCATCGTGAAACATTCCCATCAGGCTGTGCAGAAAGTAAACATAACAAATAGGGAAAGACTTGTGTTCTTCCTCACTGAATGCTTCCCACAAAATCTTGACACATTCTTCTCCCCTCTCTGACAAGAAGTATGCCCTCAATGCTGGCCAGCTTTGTAGTACTCGTTCAATAGCGGGCAGAAGCGACAGCCACCTTGTTGGTATGTGCCGAAGCACATCTTTGTATTCCATTTCAACAAACTTGAAAAAGGACATAAAAGACTCTTCTTGGCCTAGGAGGAAAACTCGCTGTCTACTTTGAGGACGAGAGTTTCTACGTCAAAACTCAATGATCTCATCCCATTTGTGAGGCAATTGTGGATTACATGACATTTGCACCCCACTTGTATCAGTCGGTTATTAAGCTGTTTGAGTTTCTGATACACTGACCTGTGTTTCCCAAAGTTCACAGAGGCATTGTCAGCCACTTAAGATGATTAATGCTGAGACCATTCAGAATATTGGAGATCCATGTCACAGTTGCCTCACTTGTCTCGTCATTGTCGTTGTAAAAATCAAGCAAGCCATGCTTAATACCGCCTGTCGCAGAAAAGTAATGCACGGTTAATGGGAAGAATTTCTTATTTCCCTTGCTGGAGGCGTCAGATCCAACTGAAAAAAACTGCACCATCCAAGTCCTTAAGCAAATGTTCTTGCGATTTTGGTGCCAAAATACTCTCTGTTATGATGGTTGCTTTTGTCTGTCCACAAGACATTTTTCTCGCAATTTCAGACCTTGGCTTGCATAACTTAAATGGTGCAAAATTCTGTGCTAAACTTGCCCCACTTCAGCCGCGGTCACCAGATGTTCTTGGGATGAGTCTCTTTTGGTAAAAAACAATGTGATTTGTGGCATTCTTTTCTGTTTATCTGATTCTTTGTGTTTTGTGCTCTCTGCGTGGCTGGTCAGCGCTCCTCTTCCCTCATATTTCACTGAAAACCCTTGATGACATAGAATGCAAGCCAATTTTTGAATGCATTTTCTTTGTACCGTTTGTCGTTAAAACATCAAAAATACTTTTTCTTTTTCACTGTGCTACTGTTCGAATGCCCCTTGACACCATTCATGATTTTTTTTAACTGTTAACTATTATTATTATTATTATTATTATTTATTTCTTAGCAGACGCCCTTATCCAGGGCGACTTACAATCGTAAGCAAATACATTTCAAGTGTTACAGTACAAGTAATAATACAATAAGAGCAAGATAAATACAATGACTAGTTCAAGCAAGTACAAGTGTGACAAAATACAATTCAATAATACAGCAGATAAAAGTGACAGTGATAGTTACATCAAGATATGATTAAATACCAAATACTACAGATTAAACACTTGGCAGATTACAGTACTCTGAAGTACAGGATTAAATGCAGTAAAATAGGGGCAGATAAGAGCAAGTAAAGTACATTTAAGGAAGGGTGAAAGTGTCCCAGGGGAGAAACAGAGGAGTTCTACAGGTGCTGTCTGAAGAGGTGAGTCTTAAGGGCGTGAATGTGGTCAGGGACTGGGCGGTCCTGACATCTGTAGGTAGGTCATTCCACCACTGCGGAGCGAGGGTGGAGAAGGAGCGGGCTCTGGAGGCAGGGGAGGCGTGAGGAGGTAGAGCCAGTCTTCTAGTGCAGGCGGAGCCGGAGAGGTCAGTGGGGGTGTAGGGAGAGATGAGGGTCTGGAGGTAGCTGGGTGCAGTCTGGTCAAGGCATCTGTAGGCTAGTACAAGAGTCTTGAACTGGATGCGAGCTGTGATCGGTAGCCAGTGGAGTGAGCGGAGTAGTGGAGTTGCGTGGGAGAGGCGAGGCAGAGAGAACACCAGGCGGGCAGCGGAGTTCTGGATGAGCTGGAGCGGACGGGTGGCGGACGCAGGGAGGCCGGCCAGGAGGGAGTTGCAGTAGTCTAGGCGGGAGAGTACCAAGGCCTGGACCAGGAGCTGGGTGGCGTAGTTGGTGAGGAAGGGTCGGATTCTTCTTAAATAGCTGTTGTAATGTTTCCAGTTCATGAGCGTACGTGCGCGTGATTGATGATAGTACTACCAGTTTACATTACGTATTGTAGCATTTCAGGGGAACAAACGAGCCAGACTACCGCAGCAAGATCTCATTCAGATGTTTATACATTCAACATCAGGACACCACAACAGCCCCGAGCTGCTCGCAGGCAGCTCCTAATTAGAGATCCCCCCCGAGCCCTGATACACCAGGCAGCGCGCAAGCACTGCCTAGACACAAAACGCTCTTTATTCACAGATTCATGCAAGGTGACACACAAACGGCGGGAAAGACAGGACATCACACGCACGCACGCACACACACACACACACACACACACACACACACACACACACACACACACACTTAGCACAGATTGCAACAGTATTATGTCATTAAGCTGCCAAAGGAAAGAAAAGCGCAATCAGATGACACCGTTCCCTTTCAAGTCGAAGACGACCACCAACATTAAGTATGGGATATTCCCTGCCCTAGAGGTAGGTAATACTGAGCTCTCTATATCAGAGCTGCCGAAGGCCCTTACTGTGATGGCGCTTTTCGGTCCGCCTACCGAGGGTACAAAACCGTCACCGGAAGATCTCCCTCTTTTTCCTTCTCAAGACGGTAAGGTAGGACCTCTGTGTCTAGAACTGAGCGTGTTGATAGGAAGAGCCCTTGAGTCGATTCGGGTCGGTTGTAGTTCCGAGCATTCGTGCTGAAAGCTGGCTTGCCACTTTCCTGGAATCAACGACTCTTGAAAAAGACTGAGTTTTTTGTCTTTCTGTCTTTCAGCGGCCCCCATTGGTGGGCCACTCTCTCTCTTTGCTGTCTGTTGTATGTGAGCGGCTGTCTGTGTAGCCACCCGCGAGTGAGTTGTCTTTTCCTATAGAGAGCTACACAAGTATTCTCCTCGGGGCTAGGCCTGCCGTATCCCCGCTGTCGAGTGACCCAGCCGCGCTCCCTTCCTCGGGGCTAGGTACTGCGTATCCCCGCTGTCGAGTGACCCAGCCGGCTCCCTTCCTCGGGCTAGGTACTACCGTATCCCGTCCGGCGAGTCGCCCGGCCGAACCTGACCGCTCGCGGTGAGTCGGTTCATGTGTGTTGGTGTGCTCTCTCTCTTAACTTCCTTCTTATAAACTGTAATTTTTACTTGACAAAACTTCACCCACCGTGGCCGGCCTCTGTCCCCCTGGTACACGCTTGCGCTGACCAGGTGTGTGTGTTGACCACGCGGTCTGGAGTGCGCACTTTGTGTAGCGTCCTCTCGGTGCTGTGGTACGCGCGCGCATAGCCTGATTCTCTTGGCACAGGCTGCGTATTATCCGATGCCAGCGTAGGAGCTTAACGCACATGGTACTTGGTTCCCAGTACACAGTGTACGCAGAACGATATTCACAGTGCATACAACGCGCAGGTGTTCGTTGCTCCTTCCCAAAGTTACGCACAGGCGCAGAGTGCGCGGATTACGGCTCCGCTGCGCAAGGCGTCAGGAACATTCGAGGCGAGCAGTGCTGTGCACGTTGCTCTCATTGCGTAGGCACTGCGCTGCTAGTGCATACCTCGTGGTGCCGCCGCGGTACAGTGCAGGCCTAGTCTGCGCCAAGCAAGCCATTCAGCCATTACGTCGAGTAGACCCGTCTCCCAGGAGGAGGGTCCTACTCGAGATACTCTGGTACCCAAAGAGATGGAGGGTTCGCCCCATCTTAGATCTGAGGCTCTTGAATGGGTTTCTGAAAGAAAGGAGGTTCCGAATGCTGACACACCGTCACATCCTCCAGTCTGTCCGGCCGGGCGACTGGTTCACAACTGTGGACTTGCGGGACGCATACTTTCATATCCCCATTCGTCCAGAGCACAGGAAATACCTGCGGTTTTCCTTTCAAGGAAGTGCTTACGAGTTTGCTGTGCCGTTCGGGTTCTCCCTAGCTCCGCGTACATTTTCAAAGTCGTAGACGGCTGTACTGGCTCCCCTGCGGCTGCAGGGATCAGGAGTTTTGAACTATCTCGACGACTGGTTGATTTGTTCCCAGTCTCGAGAGGGAGCTCTAGCCCACACGGCAATTGTGACGGAGCATCTGGTCAGGCTGGGCTTAGCCATGAACGATGCAAAGAGTCGGCTCGCACCAGTGCAATGCACCACGTATTTGGGGCTCCGGCTGGACTCCAATGCAATGCGCGTATACCTGTCGGACGACAGGATAGCAGCTATTCAGGATTGCCTCTCCCTGTTTCGACAGGAATCAAAGGTAACCCTCAGGTTGTGCCAGAAACTACTGGGTCTGATGGCCGCAGCCACAGTAGCAATCCAGCTGGGTCTGCTTCGCATGCGCCCTCTGCAAGCATGGCTCAATGCATTTCATCTCAATGCCAAGCGCGACAAACACCGCAGGTTGACTGTGTCTTGCACATGCTCAGCGGCCCTACACTGGTGGAGGGTTCCCTCTCACCTGCGCAGAGGGGTGCAAATGGGAGTAATATTGAATCGCCAAGTGGTGACAACAGATGCCTCCAGCCAGGGCTGGGGAGCAGTCTGGCAGGGCAAGGGAGTCAGCGGATCCTGGCCGGACCGCTGGGCACCCCTGCACGTGAACATGCTGGAATTGCGGGCGGTGTTCCTGGCTCTCCAGCACTTTCTTCCAGTGCTGAGTGGTGCTCTTGTGCTGATCCGAACGGACAGCACAACAGTAGTGGCGTATATCAACCACCAGGGAGGCCTTCGGTCTCCGGGGTTACATCGCATAGCCTTCAGGCTATTAGTATGGGCCCAGGCCAACCTGCTGTCCCTGCGGGCGACGCACATTCGGGGAGTGGTGGAGCGCATTTGGGAACGGTTCGGGAAGGCGCAGGTCGATCTGTTAAGCTTGGCGAGACGACACTTTGCCCCCTATGGTACACCCTCCATCGCTCAGGCGGCCCACTAGGCGTAGACGCCCTAGCGCACGTTTGGCCCAAAGCGTTTTTGTACGCTTTTCCTCCTATTATTATTATTATTTGTTTATTTAGCAGACGCCTTTATCCAAGGCGACTTACAGAGTCTAGGGTGTGTGAACTATGCATCAGCTGCAGAGTCACTTACAACTACGTCTCACCCGAAAGACGGAGCACAAGGAGGTGAAGTGACTTGCTCAGGGTCACACAATGAGTCAGTGGCTGAGGTGGGATTTGAACCGGGGACCTCCTGGTTACAAGCCCATTTCTTTAACCACTGGACCACACAGCCAGCCTATACCGTTGCTCCCGGCTTTCCTGGAGAAAGTCTGGTCGGAGAAAGCGTCAGTTCTTCTCGTGACCCCCAGGTGGCCCAGGAGGATATGGTTTGCCGCCCTGTGCCAGCTGCTAGACGGCCAGCCTTGGGAGATCCCGCTTCACCTGGATCTCCTCACTCAGGCACAGGGCTCCCTTTGGCACCCGGATCCGGGCAGGTTCCAGTTGTGGGTCTGGCCCCTGAAAGGGACAGCTGGCTAGCCCTGGGGCTGTCGGACGCGGTCGTGAGCACTATGCAGAATGCTAGGGCAGACTCCACTAGGTCAGTTTATACCTACAAGTGGAAGTGTTTTCAAGCCTGGTGTCTGGCTAGGAGCCATGAGCCTGTTACTTGCCCGATGCCAGTTATATTGCAGTTCCTGCAGGAACTGTTTGATGCTGGAAGGTCTCCTTCCACGCTGAAAGTGTATCTGGCAGCTATATCTGCTTGTCATGCCCCCGTAGATTCTAGGTCTCCGGGTGCGCATTTTGGCTCTGGCGCTTTCTTAAAGGCGCACGGAGATTACATCCTCCTAGGAGGACTGTTCTTCCTGAGTGGAGCCTTAACATTGTACTGGAGGGTCTTACAAAGGCCCCGTTTGAGCCTTTAGACTCCATAGAGCTGAATTACCTATCTATGAAGACAGCCTTCGTTTTGGCTATCACCTCTGCTAAGCGGATCAGTGAGCTGCAGGCGCTGTCTGTGCACAGCTCCTGCATGCGTGTGGGGGAGGATGGAAGTTTTGCTGCGCACCAACCCCGCTTTCCTCCCCAAGGTGATCACAGCTTTTCATGTTAACCAATCTGTGGAACTGGAGTCTTTTCACCCACCTCCGTTTACTTCACAGGAGGATGAGAAACTAAATTTCCTCTGCCCAGTGCGGGCATTGAGGTATTATGTACTTAAGATGAAAGCTTTGCGTAAATCGCTTTTTCTTTGTTATAGTACACAGACCTTGGGATAGCCCCTCTCTAAGCAGCGTCTGTCGCACTGGATTGCAGACATGGTGTCGACTGCATATGATGGTGCTGGGTTACCCCCACCTGGTAGAGTAGCTGCGCATTCGACTAGAGGGTTGGCTACATCGTGGGCCCTTTTAGGGCGCTTGATGTCTGAGATTTGTACTGCGGCTAGCTGGGCTCGCCGCATACTTTCACCAGATTCTACCGGCGTTAATGTGGTAGATCCTGCTGTGCCATCTGTGGGCACAAGGGTCCTGAGGTGTAAGTTCACACCGCTAACCTCTAGGTTAGACAGCGTTGTCGTCCCTCATATGCTGCTTGTTCCTTCTCCATCGCGACGGCTCTGGTATACACTATCCCATACTTAATGTTGGTGGTCGTCTTCGACTTGAAAGGGAACGTTCCCTGAAAGAGAAGACAACCACCAACCATGAGGTCACTCCGGTCGCCCTCACGGGTTCGGCGGAAGAAGAGGGAGATCTTCCGGTGAGTTACGGTTTTATACCCTCGGTAGGCGGGACCGAGTGCGTCATCACAGGAAGGGGCCTTCGGCAGCTCTGATATAGAGAGCTCAGTATTACCTACCTCTAGGGCAGGGAATATCCCATACTTAATGTTGGTGATCGTCTTCTCTTTCAGGGAACCAGGGTTACGGTAAGTAACCTAACGTTATGTTTTAACAATGAACGAACGTCTGTGTGAATTATGTACATTCATTATATTAATTTATTTTCTTAAAATATCCCGGATTGCTTTCAGTAGTCACCGGGAGATCGATGCTGATTCCGGTAGACTCCCGGCCAATCCTGGAGGATTGGCAACCCTATAACACAGTAACGTGTTGCCTAGGCTCGATCCACCACCATCCTTTGTGGCCACGTTACCAAGAACCCCAAATCTATGTCTGTTACGTCACCTTTTCAGTACTGGATTTGTTTCAAACATAGATTTTTTTCTTCTTTATTTTAACCTCTTCAGTACTGGGATGCTGGGATGTTATTTGCTTAATTAACGCATGAGCCACACCTGTGTGGAATCCCTTGCTTTCAATATACTTGGTGTCCCTCATTTACCCAGGTGTTTCCATTTTTTTGTTCACTACCTGTATGTCCAATGCTTAACTACTAAGGTTTATATTTCTCTATGTTTTTCCTGTATCAGTGTATGATATTGATGGAAGTTGAATATTGATTGCATTATGATTTTAGAAGATCATTAAAACAAATTTCAACAGTTCAAATACAATTTCTAAAGGTAAAATAAAGGCATAGTTTTTTTGACATGATTTATTGATACCAGCATAATTGTTTGAATTATTAAAAAGACTTTCCTCCTTAAAAAGGTTTTCTCCAGCAATCCTACTTTTTCTGATCAGTGTAATCCCGTCCATTTGGATTTTGGAGGACCACTATTACCACTATGATATAAAAGACACTACGAATCTAACAAGGGTAAGTGTTTTCAGAAATATATTGAAGTCACAATTTACATTACTGAAGACACTAGTAAAAACATGTGTCTACTTGACTTGGTTTCCTAAAGGTTTTACCTTTTGAACCTTTTGTTATAGATACAAATATATAGGCCAGCAGTGTTCGATCAGGACTAGTAGTAACAGGTGCTGTGAATTGTCATTGCTTCTGAATGGCGAATAAGAATGTGCCAAGGGACAAGCAAAGGTACAAGGCACTTACAGTGTGTTATTATGCCTCGCCCAGGTTATGTTTTTATGATTTTGAACGACCTAATTCATCTAATTCTGGTTTTAGATTTTGCAATTTATACTTAAAGGTATTCAGTGTTGACATTTAAACATTCTGGGTATTGACAATGAACATGACTTTTTCTTTTACTGTTCATTAGTGGTGTTGTTTCCCAGCACTAACCTGTGTTTGTATTCTCCCATTGTGTTTTGGGTCTATTGGACTTGACCAAAGTTCCGATGTACAGTTTCACAATTAAAATGTTGTCATCTTGACATTTTAAAACATGGTGTGATGAACATAAGCACATACAATCCTGCAATGATTGATATTTCTCGGGACTAATTACTGGTATGTATACAACACATGTACATTTGTGGTCTGTAATGTATGTTAGGGAAGGTCTGATGGCAAGCTGTAAACACATTTTGTGCACAGTTTTATATACTTTTAAGTTTGTTTCTGAAATTCCTTTTTGACCTGTTTTAGAATTGTCAACAACTGGATGAATCCAGCATATCTACAAATCTAGGAAGTCTGACTAGAGGAATTCCACACATTGACAAGGTAAAACTATAAAGCACCAAGCGGTGGTCTCAATAAAAATACAAATAAATTAATAAATATTAAAGCCACAAACAATCGAAATCAATCAATCTACACCCAAATCAATCAATATTACTATATATGTATAATATATATTGACTAATACACCCATGAAACGTGACAAAATATTTAATTGACACATTAGTTTACTTGGCCCAATGTGTCCATTATCACAGGTTTAGGTATACCGCTAACACAAGAATAGTTCTTTAGTTTCTCTGTATATATTTAAATAAAATTACATTTGATTTAAAACATGTAAAGGCCACGTTTTTGGCTTGATTTATGATAGCAACTTTAATAGACTGAATTATTAAAAAATACTTAACCCATATTAGTTTTTTTTCATATCTTCTACATATTGACCTTTTTTATTTCAAGGAATTAATGTTAGGTACATAGTGGGTAGATGAAGTAGTCTTAGAAATAATTTACCTCAAGTGAAGTCCAATAATTGAATGTTTTAAACTTCTTATCAATGAAGTGGCTGATGAATAAAGCAGAATGCTTACCATTGGGGTGCAGCAGTCAAAAAGGAAACTTGTCTGTACCACTGCTGGCAGGCTCTCACATTGACTGTGAAAGTAGTTGCTTTATTGATTTGTCACAAATTATATGAAGGTAAAGTTTAAAAAGACCTCTGCATGTGATATTAATATATTGGACGTTGTATCATGGGCAGCAGTGTGGAGTAGTGGTTAGGCCTTTGGACTCTTGACCGGAGGGTCATGGGTTCAATCCCAGGTGGGCGACACTGCTGCTGTACCCTTGAGCAAGGTACTTTACCTAGATTGCTCCAGTAAAAACCCAACTGTATAAATGGGTAATTGTATGTAAAAATAATGTGATATCTTGTAACAATTGTAAGTCGCCCTGGATAAGGGTGTCTGCTAAGAAATAAATAATAATGCAAAAATTATATTCATATCACTTGGAAAAATACTGTATAGATAACAGTTTACTATATATTAACTGTCTGAATAATGTTAGTACCACTGTTTGTTGGCATGCTGCCTGCTTCAGCAGGTTTTGTTTGTAATGTTGATTTGTGTAGCCCCAGGTTGGTTTATACTAGAATGCTCATAGTCCTTTTTCTTTTCGTGTGAAGGGTCTTCAACTGCTGAACTCCACATGCTCTGATGCTTGGAAATTAGGACTTCACCAGACTTTATTGTTGACGCTGATCATTGGAAAGTGGCTTCTTCCAACTGGAATTGGCATCTCCAAAGACCAGTTGTCACAGCTCCTGCTTATCTTTGTTGGGATTGCAGCGGATATACTTGAATTCACAAGTGAGACGCTTTCTGAGGACAAAGTCAAGTGAGTTACTTAATATGAGTTTGTGCTCTAATGCAAGAATAAATGTCTGTTTCTGCTTGAATGTGATTTAGCATCACTGTTGTATACAGTGTGGATCGACTTTGTGTCTATTTAAAAATCCCATATGTTAATGTAAAATATATAATATATTGTCGGTGTGTGCATAACTGAGTACTGTCTTCACTCCTTCCAACTTAGGACAAGCACAGTTCTGGTGTATACGATTCTTGCTGTATGGACATGGAGTATGTTACAGTTTCCTCTTCATGTTGCAGGTAAGTTAGACTTGTATTTGATTTAAAAATACAGTGTTTCCTCGCTATAAGGCTCTGGGTTATAACGCGCCTCGGATATAACGCTCCGACAGCATGTCCCCCAATTCCCTATACTAGTGATTCATGCAATATTTCTACAGTAAATACAGTACCGGTGTTGTTCTGTCTCTCCCTTTTGAGACAGTATCTGAACTGAAGAAAAGCTGTGCTGGCACTTTATAAGACGTGGTTATCTTTCCTAATGTATTTACTTTTTGCTGTGAGAGGAGCTGTGGCTTTCTCCGGGAGATGAGACGCTTCAGCTTCGCTTCAGCCCCGCTCCGGCAGCTGAACCTGGGGCGAGCCCATTCCCTCTTCCCCTCGCCCAACCTGCTCTCCTTCTCGCACTTGGTTTGCTTGTCTGTTGCTTCAAACTGAACTCCCGGCCGCCATTTAGCCAGGTTATTTATAGTTTAAAAACTGCTAATTAAAATGATCCACGAGTGGGATTGTTACCTTTTTTTTTTTGTAAAAATATAGCATTGATTACATTAATATATGCATGGTTAATTTACGGAAAGTTACATTTTTTGCTTCACTATACGTGCATTATAGAGAGGGAGTTATTTTATTTTGTATTTTAGTCAGATGTGTGTTGATATGTGTCCTTGGCCCCACCCCTCCCCTTTTTATAACACTCTTCAGCTTTAACGCTCATATTGTGTGTCCCCCGAGACCCACGTTATAGCGAGTGAACACTGTAATGTGTATCTAGTTTGTACGTTCTAAGTACGATTTAAAGTGGGACACTTTATCTGGGCATGCCTGTAGATGTCCAAAAAGCCAACATTTTACATGTTGCTAAAGTGACATTAATCTAACCATTTATAATCAAGTAAAGCACACCAAGAAAAATAAAATGTCCAAATTCAGTTACTATGTGTGTCTTTGCAAACACACTATGTAAATGCACATTTATATTCAAATAATTTTCTTAGCTCAACTTATTAGTGATGTAAAAATAGGCCTTTTTCCTATCGTTTAAAAACTATGCATATAGTGGTCTTTATTGGCGCCTATGTCATCTGCTTAATAATAATAATCCATATGATAATAATAATAATAATAATAATAATAATAATAAATAAGAGACGAGTGAACTTTTGACAATGATTTATAAGGCCTTGGTTATTGCCCTGCAGTGTTACAAGAAACTTATTACATAACCTCTGCTGCCTCCCGTGTTGTCCGTACAGCAGTGATATATTTTGAAACATAATCTTGACACTGTTGATATTATCTTTCTTACATCATAAGTCACCTGGGAAGTACTGTACATTTCTGAACTTTTAATCTCGAGAGAATTTCTCTTATGAACGCAATTTATAAGCAGTATATCTATCCAGATCAGGCTCCCTCCTGCAATAAAGCTTGTTTTCTGTTCCTACAATATGCCACTCATTTCAATCAGAGCACCAACGCTACTGCTAGAGGGAGCTGGATTTGGATACACTACGATTTTTATAAAAAAAATTATTTATTTATTTCTCCTGACTGAAAAACTTTCCCAAGTACAAGCTGAGAAATGTAATCCCCCAAAAGATATTGCTCTAAGTTTGATTTTGCTTGATTACAGCAAATGATGTCTCTTTCATGGGCAGCAAAGCATAAACACAAGAAACAGGAAGAAGAAGAATGCAAGCAGCAAAGGGGGACATTAGAAAGATTTTTACAAATCTGTGCTGAAAGCCCCGAACCGCCGAAAACATTATCCCTGACCCTTGAGAAAGAGCATTTTCTTTAACGAAGCGTGTCAAAAAACACCTCTGATCAACAGTAAAGCAAGGAAAGCTCACTGATTGAGAAAGAAGTAAGCCACGTTAAACTGCATTTGGCTTAAGGTTGCCAACTGTCCATTAAGGCCAGTCAGTGAAAAAAATAAAAAAGTCACATTTTAACACTAACATAAATAAATAAAAAATATCCGTGATTTTGAATCAAAATAAATCTGGTATATTTTGTATTACTTGCGGCTTTCCCAATCAGCTTGAATGACATATACCTACACCTTATGTGATGGCAGTGAAAGGTATAAAAAGAGGAATACCAATTAACAATACTGTGCTCAAATTAGTGTACGTGTTCTTCAACCAAGTAAGTAAACAAGCATAGCAAGCTCGGGAGACGTCGTCCAACTTGCAATGCTTTTTTTGTTATTGGAAATATGCTGGATAGCCTAGATGGAATTTATGCAATAACAAGTGACTGACTGACTGATTTTAGACGTGATCTGGCAGCTGATGAAAACTGGCACAAAACTGCGCTCTTGTATATACCTAGCGGAGAGCCACGCTTCCTACACTTGCCAAGGTTGCCATTAACATGTTGACTTTGCCACACAGTACTGCAGAATTAGAACAAGTTTTTTTCTCAGGTGAACCTTGTAAAAACAGACGTAAGAAATCAATTGTCTACAGACATTCTGAATGGAATTCGGACTATGAAGGCTGCTGTTAAAAACAGCACCAGCTTCAGACCAACGATCCAGTCTGCAAATGTATCCATGTATGACCTTAAGTAAATAAGACCTAAATAAATGTAAGTGCACAAAGTTAGACTATTTTATAATGTATTTGTTTGTAGGTGTGTTTGTTTGTTTAATAGATATTTTATGAGGGACCTACAGTTAGTGGACAAATCTGAGCACCCTCCTGTATAGAAGTATCATGTTTATTTTATTTTATTTTTTTTAAATTGGATAACAATCAACATGGTACTGTTGTCCATATTTGAACTGTTGTATTTTCATTCAGTAAATTGTGAAAGGTGATTATCAGGCTCCGCATGGGATTTGACTTAGGCTTCAGGTTTTTCCGAATTTATTTTGAAATGTGTTTAGCACGCTGCCTTCAATTGAACTGTTTCTGGCAGATTCAGTCAGTCGTTCAGCAGTCGTTCAGTTCAGAGCAGTGCATGAGATTTTTGTCATAATAAATAACTAGAATTTGGCATAATTGATTGTTTTTGATCAAAACCATGTATAATATCTAAAAAACATATATATAATTTGTATATTTGTTGTTATTTATATAAGAAGATAGGGGCCCAGAAGTGTATGTTTGCCTAGGGCCCCGTGATGGGTTAATCTGGCAATGAGGATACAACAAAGGTAAAGTAATGCGTTTCATGTAAACACTGCACAGGGTTCTGTAACAGTCTATGTTGAATGCATTGAACAAGTCGGTTACACAGTTTAAATTAACATGTTGTGTTTTTTTTATCAATAGTAATAAACACAGAGTCTTCAGATGCCTGCCAAAACCCACCATCTTCATTGCTGCTGTCCACCCACATGGCAGACATATGGAACATTATAATAAGCCTCTTTATACACGATGGTCCATTCTTTGTAGTGCGCATGGTGGTGATGTTCTCATACGGAGTCATACACCAGATGCTGGTGTTCTTCACCATTAAAAACTGCTTGGTGGTCACACTACAGCTGTACCGCCTATACGTGATTATTCAAGAGAGCCGGACTCCTAACTAGAGCAGCATAAGTAGCAGAGGAACAAAGCTTACTTGTTTTTGATTTCTAATATATATATATTAGGGAGGGTTAAGTCGGCCAGGGTGTCCTCGGCTCACCGCACACCAGCAACCCCTGTAGTCTGGCTGGGCGCCTGCAGGCTTGCCTGTAAGCTGCCCGAGAGCTGCGTTGTCCTCAGACGCTGTAGCTCTTGGGTGGCTGCATGGTGAGTCCGCAGTGTGAAAAAAAGCGATCGGCTGACGGCACACGCTTCGGAGGACAGTGTGTGTTCGTCTTCGCCCCTCCCGAGTCAGCGCAGGGGTGGTAGCGGTGAGCTGAGCCTAAAAATAATTGGCCATTGTAAATTGGGAGAAAATAATAAAAAATTAAAAAATTAAAAAATTGGCAATGACTAAATTATTAAAAATAAATAAATAAATAGTAAAGCTGGAGGTGTTTATACTGCGGTTTCTGATGTATTGGTGCCATCTACTCATTTCAATATTTGTATGCTGATTTCAATAAAGGCTGATTATTATTAAATGTATTAATATTTGGCAAGCATGGAATGCTGATTTCTCACTGGGGTGGAAACATCAAGGTTCTTGGTTCATATCTCCAGTTCTGAATCCAGTCGGGCGCAGCTGGATCAAGGTTAAGAGGAAAAGAAGACTTCAAGTCTTCAAGTACTGAGCACAAGTGCTATATTGAGATTGTACAGTCTGTGCTATGACAAGTCATGTAGAATCTTTGATGAATCCAGTGTAGGTCATACCCAGTTGTAATAAAGATACACTCAATGGGTGTCAGCACTACTTTCCTTTATAAATGTATCATTGTTGATTGAATTTCTGATATCAATACTTCCGTGCATCAATGTAAGTAGCAGTCTCTTGGGTGAAGCTTTATATTGAAGCACTTGGTTATTAAACCTAGTACAGTAACTTTAAGAGTAGCTAGTTTCAAATATCTTCCCCTTCCTATTTTATGGGATTTGATTTCATTCTGAGCGGCTCTGGGTTCCGTTTCTCCAATATTGAGGTATTATTATTTTCTCCTCCTATTATTTTGTCTTTGAGCCTGATTGGAGAATCCTAAGTGGCAAGACCCTTCCTCAGTCAGACCTTCCTCTGTCAGACCTACATACTCTATCTGTCTAGGTACATATTTGTGGAGTAGCTGGACCTAGTTGAAATGTGATTATGCACCATGGCAACATGAACATTAATTGCTACTTGGTTTGAGGGCCCACCCATAACAGATTAGAGAGACCAAGGGGTATTTTCACTAAGGGGGAGGCAGAGGGAGTAGAATGAATCAAACACAAAGAGAGCTCAATTGTTTATTTTTGTTCACTGATTAGTGCAATTTATATGGTGTAATGTTTATAGTGGGCAATCCATCCTCCTGAATCTAAGTTTCAAATCTTTATTAAAAAAAAATTTAACATGGAACATACTTAATTATGAATCTCTTTGTAATTACAAGTAATTTGTGCCCAGTAATATAAAGAGCATTCATTTGCTCAAATATGTATGCATTTTCGGGCCAGGTACCAAAAAACAAATCAGACAAAGCTGTGATCTTTTTTTACATTTTCTTAGACCGACCAATTATTATTTATTGGAATGTCCAATTATGTTTTTTCTCCTCACCACAGTGGGTCCCCACACAGCACAGATGTTCTGAGGGCGTGTCTCACAAGCCTAAAGCTAGAATTGTTTTTACACAGCGCAATCCAGAGCAGAGGTGGGCGGGCTAACGATCCCGGAGAACAGAGATCAGCCCTGCTTTTTATCCACTCTGAATGTGCTTGGTGTCTGGCCAGTAGGGTTCGCTGTTGCACAATGAGGAGGAGTCCTTGTCGGTTTCATATCCCCCACCCCGGGTGCGTCAGAGCCAATGTGATGCCCCCTTCGAGTCCCGAGCAAAGTTCGGCCTCTTAGCACGGACCAAACCGGCGCCAACCCCGAAGCTGTGATCTTTAATTGAATTTTCTGTCAGCAGTGAAGTAGTTAAACAATGCTAAAGGTTTGTATTTCCTGGTTGCAGGGAATAGGACATTTTGAACTGAACCAAAGAACTGATGCTTATCTGGTTCAACTTGAAAAAATAATGTCTCAGCATAGGATATGAGATATATGAGATATAGAATATCTGGCCTTCACACTTTCATAAAGAACAAATAAAAAGGTAATTGGATAACTGATCTGCAGCTTGCAATATTACAAGAGATATTACAACTGTGGATACAGGCCCAGATTGGTCTTTGTCTTTTATCCATACAGCATAAATATATTTTCTTTTTGCTATTTAAAACTAGTGGGTAAGTAGACTCAAAATCCCCTGGTACTGTAAAATGGTCTAAATAGTGTGGTTGATCTTAAGGGGTATAAGTTAATCAAATCTACTACAAATAGATCTACACAGAGGAAAGGCATCCTTACCAAATGATCTTCAATGGCAATGGCTTTGTAAAGCAGGGCAGTGGTTGGACAATGGCATCGAAAGTGGTATTAGTCAATGGTACAATGGCACTGGTAACAACCATATTTTGACACACAAATAAAATCATGTAGGAACTGTACTATGACATTTTCGTAGATAATCCTTTGATGCAGGTACAGTACTGTGCAAAAGTTTTAGGCAGGTGTGAAAAAATGCTGTAAAGTAAGAATGCTTTCAAAAATAGACATGTTAATAGTTTATATTTATCAATTAACAAAATGCAAAGTGAGTGAACAGAAGAAAAATCTACATCAAATCAATATTTGGTGTGACCACCCTTTGCCTTCAAAACAGCATCAATTCTTCTAGGTACACTTGCACACAGTTTTGAAGGAACTTCGGCAGGTAGGTTGGCCCAAACATCTTGGAGAACTAACCACAGTTCTTCTGTGGATTTAGGCAGCCTCAGTTGCTTCTCTCTCTTCATGTAATCCCAGACAGACTCGATGATGTTGAGATCAGGGCTCTGTGGGGCCATACCATCACTTCCAGGACTCCTTGTTCTTCTTTACGCTGAAGATAGTTCTTAATGACTTTCGCTGTATGTTTGGGGTCGTTGTCATGCTGCAGAATAAATTTGGGGCCAATCAGATGCCTCCCTGATGGTATTGCATGATGGATAAGTATCTGCCTGTACTTCTCAGCATTGAGGAGACCATTAATTCTGACCAAATCCCCAACTCCATTTGCAGAAATGCAGCCCCAAACTTGCAAGGAACCTCCACCATGCTTCACTGTTGCCTGCAGACACTCATTCGTGTACCGCTCTCCAGCCCTTGGCGAACAAACTGCCTTCTGCTACAGCCAAATATTTCAAATTTTGACTCATCAGTCCAGAGCACCTGCTGCCATTTTTCTGCACCCCAGTTCCTGTGTTTTCGTGCATAGTTGAGTCGCTTGGCCTTGTTTCCACGTCGGAGGTATGGCTTTTGGCATAAGTCTTCCATGAAGGCCATTTCTGACCAGACTTCTCCAGACAGTAGATGGGTGTACCAGGGTCCCACTGTTTTCTGCCAGTTCTGAGCTGATGGCACTGCTGGACATCTTCCGATTCGAAGGGAAGTAAGCATGATGTGTCTTTCATCTGCTGCAGTAAGTTTCCTTGGCCGACCACTGCGTCTCGGTCCTCAACGTTGCCCGTTTCTTTGTGCTTCTTCAAAAGAGCTTGGACAGCACATCTGGAAACCCCTTTCTGCCTTGAAATTTCTGCCTGGGAGAGACCTTGCTGATGCAGTATAACTACCTTGTGTCTTGTTGCTGTGCTCAGTCTTGCCATGGTGTATGACTTTTGACAGTAAACTGTCTTCAGCAACCTCACCTTGTTAGCTGAGTTTGGCTGTTCCTCACCCAGTTTTATTCCTCCTACACAGCTGTTTCTGTTTCAGTTAATGATTGTGTTTCAACCTACATATTGAATTGATAATCATTAGCACCTGTTTGGTATAATTGTTTAATCATACACCTGACTATATGCCTACAAAATCCCTGACTTTGTGCAAGTGTACCTAGAAGAATTGATGCTGTTTTGAAGGCAAAGGGTTGTCACACCAAATATGGATTTGATTTAGATTTTTCTTCTGTTCACTCACTTTGCATTTAGTTAATTGACAAATATAATCTATTAACATGTCTATTTTTGAAAGCATTCTTACTTTACAGCATTTTTTCACACCTGCCTAAAACTTTTGCACAGTACTGTATGTCTAATTAATGTGGCCAATCCATACTTAAGCCAAGATTTTAGTGTTAAGTGTTTTCTAATGTGAAAGCTTTTGTATTTTTGTCCAAAAGTGATTTTCCTGTTTTTAAATTGAGAGGAGGAAGCAGTGACTTCAATTGCTGTTCTATTGATTCAATGTACTGTACACAATGTGTGTGAAAAGGAACGAGTGGGAGTTGTTATGGGTGGTGTATTAAATTCTAAACCTAGTAAGAACTTAAAATGACTTACAAATGCCTGAATTCAATTGCATTTCTATATCAACCTACACTTCTACATATATATTGAAACGCGTATCTAATTGCATAGCAAAT
This sequence comes from Acipenser oxyrinchus oxyrinchus, assembly GCA_030684275.1. Classification (NCBI taxonomy): domain Eukaryota; kingdom Metazoa; phylum Chordata; class Actinopteri; order Acipenseriformes; family Acipenseridae; genus Acipenser; species Acipenser oxyrinchus. Next base: position 36,179,581 of record CM060257.1, read on the forward strand.
GTGATAGATTGTGTGGTCGGTGTGTGTGAATTAATATGAGCTATCATGGTATTTTCTATATATGATACATGTTTTAACAGGATTTCCTGATTGAAAACACTCCATACCGATAACATTATTTTTCTTTTTTTGAATAACAAACTGTTATTCTAAATTCGACCACAAGATGGAGTCATACATAAAGTAAACAAGTAAACCCTTCCCTGACAAGAGGACAGACTGGAACTGTTTTTTACAATATATAAAACAACCACCTGCAACATGTAGCAGTAAAATAGTGACATAACTGATTCATATGTTATCCAAATTGAAACTGTGACAGATATTATGTATTATACAACAGTGGAATTGACTTCTATATAATGAACAGTACAGATAATAAACTAGCACTTACACATGACCATATCCAGACCCTGCATTTTACACTGTGATATTCATGTCTGCTTGTATAAAAATAAAAAAAATGATGAAACCATTGTTTTAAAATGTATTTCAACTGGTCAAAAAAGCTGTCTGTATTGTGTTGAAATAAAGTTACTGTAGATTTTATTTTCACTTCACAGGCGTTTATTCACTTGGGAGTCAGACATGTTATCCCCAAAATATATAAAAGCTGCATCTCCCTGTTGCCTTTACTATTAAATCTGAAGGACTGTAGAAATGAGCAGATCAGTGGCATACCCTCCATGGCTGTACATTTAAAATTAGAGCTCTCATGAAAAAGTTTTGGAAACTGCTGACCTATAGCAGGTAATAAACCTCTATCCACAACACCTTAGTGACTTTCCGTTTATTTGTAGATATTCCTGGAATTGCAGATGTTCCCAGAGTAGTTTTCCATGGACAAATCGATAGCTTTGGGCACATGACATAGGAAATAAGACTCCCATTGCATAGCAGTTTGATCCATTCCCTGTTTTACTGTGAGTTTAATAAGACACACATGAGCTTGTTACATACACACTGTGGCTAATCAAGCTTGTATTAAAACCTGGAATGGGTGAAACTGCTATGCAATAGGAGTCTTATTTCCATAGCCTATATAGAAGACTGCAAAAAATATAATATAATACGTCAATCTGGACCACAATAGTTAAATCATGTAAAATTATTCAAGCAATTATTGTACAGCGCATAATAAATAATTAAAATTGTTCTGGATATAAATAACATTTCCTAATGACATTATAAATTCATATGGCAGTCTCAAGAAGAAGAAAAAAGGAATCTATTATGAATTCTGCTTGTTTTTTGATAATGAACTGAAGCAAATGAAATCCCAAGTGGTAAAAAAAAAAAGCTGAATGGAACCAGTTTAAAGTACGCTACAGCAGTAAGCCATTCCCTCCCCAGCAGCTGCAGTTCATTTGTCTCTCTCATTGCCCAGGTCAACAGTGTCACGATGAGAGTGGAGGATTTGTCCCAATTAGCTTCTAGGTTACAGGGTGGGCTGTACATACAAGAAGAGCAGAGCTCATTTCCTCTGAAATGTTTCTCTATGAAATCTCAAGGCATCCACTGGATCCACTTAATGGCTATTCTATAAAGGCACGATTGACGTCAATACCAAAACCCAATCTGACTGAGCTACAGTAGGCTGGCATGTTTTGCTCTCTTGAGACACACATTTAAATGAGATATCAGACAACCAGCAGGAAAGGGAGAGAGGAGAGCCAGATGAAACAGATTAAAATTGGAAGACACTATATTAGCTAAGTAATTATTACTGAGTGTGACTTTCGATGCATTAATAAGACGGCTGTGTTTGTGCTGACATGAACACTGCTGCCTGGCTACAAAGGCATTATTAAATGTTCTTTATTTTTTGTACGGCTCCCTTACCTTTAAGGATGTTTCCAATCTTTCAGAGTGGTATTTAATGTATGCAGCAAGTGGATTCAGCAGCTGCTCTTCATTCCTAGTTGCCTGCTATAGTTTTCTGCAATGTAAGCTAAATCAGCCAAAGTATCTATCCATATATTAGTAAGTGCAATTTCCATGTAGTGCAAAGCAGTGTAGTGATAGATCACGAGGTGGCACTGGCTCTTACTTTAATAAAGACACTTTGGCTGATCTAGCCTATGAGATCAGATGAAAGTAAAAAGTACATTTGAAAAAAATGGAGTCGTTGCAATAAGAGCCACTCAGAATAACTGCAAACATCATAACTAGGTACATATATATATATATACACTACCGTTCAAAAGTTTGGGGTCACTTAGAAATTTCCTTGTTTTCCATGAAAACATACATGAAATGAGTTTGAATAGGAAATATAGCAAAATGAATAGGAAATATAGTCATTGACAAGGTTAGAAATAATGATTTTTAATTGAAATAATAATTGTGTCCTTCAAACTTTGCTTTCGTCAAAGAATCCTCCATTTGCAGCAATTACAGCCTTGCAGACCTTTGGCATTCTAGTTGTCAATTTCTTGAGGTAATCTGAAAAGATTTCACCCCATGCTTCCTGAAGCACCTCCCACAAGTTGGATTGGCTTGATGGGCACTTCTTACGTACCATACGGTCAAGCTGCTCCCACAACAGCTCAATAGGGTTGAGATCTGGTGACTGTGCTGGCCACTCCATTATAGACAGAATACCAGCTGACTGCTTCTTCCCTAAATAGTTCTTGCATAGTTTGGAGCTGTGCTTTGGGTCATTGTCCTGTTGTAGGAGGAAATTGGCTCCAATCAAGCGCCGTCCACAGGGTATGGCATGGCGTTGCAAAATGGAGTGATAGCCTTCCTTCTTCAAGATCCCTTTTACCCTGTACAAATCTCCTACTTTATCACCACCAAAGCACCCCAAGACCATCACGTTGCCTCCACCATGCTTGACAGATGGCCTCCAGCATCTTTTCATTTGGTCTGCGTCTCACGAATGTTCTTCTTTGTGATCCGAACACCTCAAACTTAGATTCGTCTGTCCATAACACTTTTTTCCAATCTTCCTCTGTCCAGTGTCTGTGTTCTTTTGCCCATCTTAATCTTTTCTTTTTATTGGCCAGTCTGAGATATGGCTTTTTCTTTGCAACTCTGCCTAGAAGGCCAGCATCCCGGAGTCGCCTCTTCACTGTTGACGTTGAGACTGGTGTTTTGCGGGTACTATTTAATGAAGCTGCCAGTTGAGGACCTGTGAGGCGTCTGTTTCTCAAACTAGACACCCTAATGTATTTGTCCTCTTGCTCAGTTGTGCACCGGGGCCTCCCACTCCTCTTTCTATTCTGGTTAGAGCAGGTTTGCGCTGTTCTGTGAAGGGAGTAGTACACAGCGTTGTCTGAGATCTTCAGTTTCTTGGCAATTTCTCGCATGGAATAGCCTTCATTTCTCAGAACAAGAATAGACTGACAAGTTTCAGAAGAAAGTTCTTTGTTTCTGGCCATTTTGAGCCTGTAATCGAACCCACAATTGCTGATGCTCCAGATACTCAACTAGTCTAAAGGCGGCCAGTTTTATTGCTTCTTTAATCAGCACAACAGTTTTCAGCTGTGCTAACATAATTGCAAAAGGGTTTTCTAATGATCAATTAGCCTTTTAAAATGATAAACTTGGATTAGCAAACACAACGTGCCATTGGAACACAGGACTGATGGTTGCTGATAATGGGCCTCTGTACGCCTATGTAGATATTCCATTACAAATCAGCCGTTTCCAGCTACAATAGTCATTTACAACATTAACAATGTCTACACTGTATTTCTGATCAATTTGATATTATTTTAATGGACAAAAAATTTGCTTTTCTTTCGAAAAAAAGGAAATTTCTAAGTGACCCCAAACTTTTGAACGGTAGTGTATATATATATATATATATATATGAAACTGCTTCTATTGCAAAATGAACCATTGAATAAAAGAAAATTATATTTGAAAGCCAATTACACTTTGGCTGATCTAGCCTATGAGATCAGATGAAAGTAAAAAGTACATTTGAAAAAATGGAGTCATTGCAATAAGAGCCACTCAGAATAACTGCAAACATCATAACTAGGTATATATATATATATATATATATATATATATATATATATATATATATATATATATATATATGAAACTGCTTATATTGCAAAACGAACCATTGAATAAATAAAAATTATATTTGAAGCCAATTACTCTTCATGGTGAGCTACCTTTATTATGGGGACTAGACACAACTGAATGATCCTTTGACAGTTACGTAACTGTTCTGATTTTATTAATTAATACATATTACAAACACAGAACTAGTTGTACATGGGTTCTGCAGCAAGCAGTGGCCAACTTACTCACACTGTGCCAAGACAGATTATCACTTTTTGTTGCTGTGACAACCAAGATCCCAGTGTCTGACAAAACAGAGAGCGCAAATAGAGGCTTATGAGCTTTTATTCACAAAAACACATTTTCTAGTCCAGTGGTTCTCAAACTGGGGTCCAGGGAAAGGTTATCCAGGGCTCCCCTGGAAATCCCAGAGACTTCTCTTTTGTACATATTTAATGTACAGAATTTTGTTTTTATTTCACTGTTGTGTTGAGATACAGGCCTTGTGATTCTTACAGTACAATATGCATTAAAACACCACTGCAGTATATTTTTGCTTTCTTATTTGTGGTTTCCTTTTTTAAACCTGTAGTTTGAACACACATATTATATATATATATATAATCCTCTGTATATAATGTGGTCTGTTTGCCACATTCTTCCAGAGTTTAGCCATCTGTACACTCTAACTTGTCAGAAAGCTGATGGCCCAGTTTTGTTTACAATCCCCAGTGGAACTTTAGCTGTCATCAATTTCTCTTCAAGCTCTGTAAGAGCCTGGGAAGGAAACATTAATTAGAATTTATCTTTTCCCGAAACTAGTCTGTTCTTTTTCTAGAATTAGATTAATCTTGTATATCATTTTCTGTTTACGTCATCACTTCCTGGTGACTTTTGAAGCACCCCTCTGGCCTCCATAGGCCATCCCTGCAACACTGCCGCCAGTGAATGGAATAATACATTAATTAACAACAGGGAGGAAACTGCTGATAACAAAGTTAAAAAATATATATGTAAATGTGTAATATAATTCTCTCAATGACAGGAAATAAACTGCATTGAACAACATGTTCCAGAATACATTTCTGAATGCCTATGATTGTCATTCCAATTTCTCTTAATGCTCAACTGCCTTCATTCCAGTTGAAATGTTATAAAAATGTAATTTAAAGGTGTTATAGTAGAAATAGAGGATAATCATGAGTGGTATAAATTTCTAATTCACCGCAGGAAGATGTCCCAGTTAATCACAAGCACCAACAGAGACATCGTCCTGCAGAGAAAAAAAAACTGTATACCCTGTACGATACATTCAGTATCCTCTGTATACTTAACCTAGTCTCTTAAGGTATAAGTGTGTCTTCTTGTGAGTACTTTGGGTGGGCAAGAGGACTGCAACATGTTTACCTTTTTATAATTATTTAGTTTAAAAAACAACAACCAACCCAAGGATCAAACTTTAATTATGGCTTTTAAGAAGAGACCAATAATAAAAAACTAGGATAACTGTGTGTAATTATTAAGTGCTAACACTGTAGACAATGCTAAAACACAGCAGTTCTCTTTATCACAGTTGTTGTTTTTGTTATTTGGCACTTTTAAAAATACATAATTAAAATGTAATTATAGGGCTAGAGAGGGAGGGCTGGCTGTCATTACAACGTTTGGCCACCAGGTTGTGCTCATTGGAGAGATCACATGGTTGAACATCTGCCATCTATTTATAAATCTGTATCCTTTACCAACAGATTTTCACTGGGGAGTTTAAGTGGATTGTGGGAGGCCTCATAATGACACACGGAGAGTCAGGTTTCAAAAGAAAAGGTGCAACCATGTTTATTTACACAGACAGACAAAAAACGGTGCACAGAAGAAAAAGACGTACTGTCACTTTAAACACTATTTACACTTGACAGGTCCTGAGAGGAGCACATATTTCTAAGTCCTGGTCCTTTAAATACCACAGTGCCATGCTTGATCCTTGGCAGCCGATTCATTTTGAGTGGATCTTACTACTGAAATATGTTTTTAATTGTTTTTCTGTGTGAGTTTAGGAGCTGCTCTTTAGTTGTAGTTGCCAGCCCTAGATAAATGTAACATCAGACAAAGTCTCTTTGTAACTTTGGATCAGCATGGCTGTGCACTAGGTGGTGCTGGTGCGTACTAATATAACGACACATGCCCCCCGCACTTTTTGATAAAAGCAACATGTGCACAGCATATAAAAAGCAGCTTGCATAGGACACAATGTTTAGTTTGGTTATGCGCATACTTTCAGTTTGTGAGATGTTTGTTTGAAATAAAAGGCTACACCCTCACCCCCGGACCCTGCCCATCCCCCACTTTTAGAAAGGCTCAGGCACTGTTGGCTCTGTTAATCCCCTGTTACGGGGACAATAGTTTTGCACTGTATGCCTCAACTCCAGTCTATATTTGTATAATATATAATTGAGCACTTATGATGTCATTCCCTTCTTTGTACCCTGTGTGCTTACTCAGCCTGCTCCATGAGCATCCATACTGACTCCTAAACCTGCTTGCAGAGGGAGGAGAAGGCAAGAACAGTGTGATCATGCAGAATACTGTTGCTGCATGGCAGTGGAAATGTAGCTTTTGTCTGTATGAGTCTCATGATGTTTCAACTGGATTCAGCTCGTTGTTTTACAGTATGTTAAGCACACCTCGAAATTACAAACCAAAAAGTCCCAGGTATAAATGTGTTTTATAAGTATTTCAACACAGATGATTGCATTTAATGTTGGCAGTTTCCTAAAGGAAATTCCATACGAGCAAGCATCTCACTGAGAACTATATGCAGAAAATGTCACTGTATTAGTGTCCACATGCTTATGTAACACACGGTATATCAGCAGGGTGGTTTCAAAGTCACATGGTGAACTAAACAGGAATATTGGTGAATAGGTCACAGAGAGAGCGCTGAAATTTGGCTGAGCTGCCACATTGTTACAACTTTCACTCAAGCCTTTAGAGGGCGCTGTTCAACCCTATTTTACAAAGATTCAAGTTGAAAAGCAAGCTGACTGCAGTCCTGTACTTGTGTGTTTATCACTCACAGATAAAGCACCAGTTTGAGAGGTGTGGGAGTAATAACAGCCAGATTCATGTAACACAGCTGTGTTTACAACACTTATTTATGTCAAACAGTGTGAGTGACAAACAGATATAAAAGCTGTCTGAATGTGTGTCCACCTATCTACAATCATGAGAAAGCCAGACAAAGCCATATTGTTGGAAATCTTAATAAAAGTTTAGAAAAATGCTTTTGGGATGCCACTGCAATACCAATCGCACTGTACAAACAAACCAAACCAATACTAGGACTGGCAACACAATGGATTTGGAAAATATATTGCACTGTGGTCCTGATATGGTAGCACACTAGTACTGCAATGGCTAACCAGCAGTGTACATCTATCAGTTTGTACTATCACGACATCATTAGGAGTTCAAAAATAATGAAAGTGTGCTATTTTCAATCTTCACAATGCTGAAAGTTTTGAAGTAAAAAAAATAAAAACAAAAACACGTTTGCTAAAGTTCAGAGCTAGAACTTCTTAAATATTCATATTGGGTTTAAGGAAGAGACTTTCATAACGGCTTGCTTTCATGAACTTCACTGGTCTGCATGTCGGCATCATTCACTTTACCAGAGGAACTATTTCTCTTCTTGTTTTACAATAGTATATTTGAAACCTCAGGAATACATTTTCACTTCTGCCATTTGCTGCCATTCTTCATCTTAAGTAGTATTTATGTAACGCATATAATGTATTCATCCTGCCTTTCAGATTTATACATTTTAAGCATCCCAATGAGGGGAGCTTAGACTTAATTGTCATTCCAGCACAACTACAGCTACTTCTACTAATAACTTAAAAAAACATTTCAGATGCCAACTTCATAGTTTCAATGTTATGGAAGCTTTTCGTGGGATCATGTAACAGCATCCTTGACTTTGACCTGTGACCTAAGATGGCTGCCATATTGTGACATGTTTTTATTCCGGATGATAGAGATCTAACTCTTTGAGATGTTGGCTTCATACTACATACACATTCTCTGGGTCATGTTTGATTTTACTGTTCACTCTTCTGTAGCCAAAGCCCATTTGTAGGGTTATATAAATCTATATATGTTAATTGTGTTGGCTACCATCACATTGACCTTATGTCCTATTTCTAGTTCAATTTTAAATGGTTTCATTGTGAGAGATTAGTGCCAATTGATTGTTTAATCCACAGAAATGAAAGATTCCTAGGTCTCTTGTCCAGTGTGCCTCTGACTCATTCTGAATTTAATTAGATTCAAAGAACGATTTCATTATTTTTTTTTAAAACTATGAGATTCAGAGACCTATTATGTTGAAAGATGTGTTTCTATGAATTCTCTGTCTTCTGTGGTAAACATTGTGCAATGTAATAACATTTTTAAATATAGTAAAGGCTATATTGGTTTTTTGTGGGTGTAATTAAAAAAAATGAAATAACTATGGTCATATATATATATATATATATATATATATATATATATATATATATATATATATATATATATATATATATATATATACATATGTATATATATACAGTACCTTGCAAAAGTATTCAGACCCCTGACCAATTCTCTCATATTACTGAATTACAAATGGTACATTGAAATTTCGTTCTGTTTGATATTTTATTTTAAAACACTGAAACTCAAAATCAATTATTGTAAGGTGACATTGGTTTTATGTTGGGAAATATTTTTAAGAAAAATAAAAAACTGAAATATCTTGCTTGCATAAGTATTCAACCCCCACACATTAATATTTGGTAGAGCCACCTTTTGCTGCAATAACAGCTTTACGTCTTTTGGGGTAAGTATGTACCAGCTTTGCACACAGTGTCGGAGTGATTTTGGCCCATTCTTCTTGACAGATTTGCTCCAGGTTGTTCAGGTTGGTTGGACGACGCTTGTGAACCGCAATTTTCAAATAGTGCCACAGATTATCAAAGGGATTGAGATCAGGACTTTGACTGGGCCACTGTAGGACATTCACCTTTTTGTTCTTGAGCCACTCCAATGTTGCTTTGGCCTTGTGCTTGGGATCATTGTCCTGCTGAAAGGTGAATTTCCTCCCAAACTTCAGTTTTTTAGCGGACTGAAGCAGGTTCTCTTGCAGTATTTCCCTGTATTTTGCTCCATCCATTCTTCCTTCAATTTTAACAAGATGCCCAGTCCCTGCTGATGAGAAGCATCCCCACAGCATGATGCTGCCACCACCATACTTCACTGTAGGGATGGTGTGTCTTGAGGCATGGGCAGTGTTAGGTTTGCACCACACATAGAGCTTTGAGTTTTGGCCAAAAAGCTCTATCTTGGTCTCATCTGACCACAAAACCTTTTCCCACATCGCAGCTGAGTCACTCTCATGCTTTCTGGCAAACTACAGACATGCTTTCAGATGGTACTTTTTGAGTAACGACTTCTTTCTTGCCACCCTCCCATACAGGCCAGTGTTATGCAGAGCTCTTGATATGGTTGACTGGTGCACCATTACTCCACTCCCAGCCACTGAACTCTGTAGCTCCTTCAAAGTGATTGTTGGCCTCTCTGTGGCTTCTCTCACAAGTCTCCTTCTTGTTTGAGCGTTGAATTTTGAGGGAAGGCTTTTTCTTGGCAGTGCCTGGGTGGCGTGATGCAGCTTCCACTTCCTGATTATTGATCCAACTGTGCTCACTGGGATATTCACTTGGATATTATTTTGTACCCTTTCCCTAATCTATGCATTTGTATTACTTTATCTCTAACTTCTGTAGAACGCTCTTTGGTCTTCATTTTCCTTCAGATTCACGGCCTGACCAATGATCCTTCAACAGTGGGGTTTTTATCCAGAAAATGTGACAGCAACTTTAATGGTTCACAGGTGGAGGCCAATGGTAAGGTAATTGTGTCCTCGTTAGGGCAATTTCTTTCATCGGTGTAAACTGGGAGCTTCCACAGCACAGGGGTTGAATACTTATGCAAGCAAGATATTTCAGTTTTTTATGTTTCTTAAAAATATTTCCCAACATAAAACCAATGTCACCTTACAATAATTGATTTTGAGTTTCAGTGTTTTAAAGTAAAATATAAAACAGAACGAAATTTCAATGTACCACTTCTAATTCAGTAATATGAGAGAATTGGTCAGGGGTCTGAATGCTTTTTCAAGGCACTGTATATATATATATATATATATATATATATATATATATATATATATATATATAGTGACAGAGGGGTTTGGGGAACGTATGGTAAAGTATGTAACAATGCATACATAAGCAACAGAATGAAAACAATCCTGTTTCCACAATAAATTGCTGTATGTATACTGGGTACTGTGTGTAGTAGGGTAAAATGGCTGCCGACTAAAAGACTACGTTTCCCAGAAGACCATAGTCAAATTGGGCTGAGGTAATTGTGTAACAGGATGCAGCTGTATCTTGTTAGGGCGGGGTCCTGGCTGTATAAAGCCAGCCTCGAATCCAGTGAAAGGGAGAGACTACCAGGGAGGTGGTTGTAGTGTGTGATACAATGTTTCTGAGGAGATTTATGTAAGTACGCAAGAACAACTGTTACTAGGTGGAACAGTTGTGCTGTTGGTAACATTTACCAAGTATTTTCTGTACAGGGAAACAGCCTAGCTGTCCTGTCCTAGATAGGGACTGATTGTTAGTTAACACTCCTTGTTGGAGTAGGTTTTTGTTTGTTTATTTTTATTTTGGCACTGTACATAATAAACATACGCTACGGCGTTTCACTGCATCTCCTGTGTTTTGCGTATTTCCTACTGGGGGCTGCCTTGGCCATCGGTCACTCTACCACATATGGTGGTAGCGGTGGGATAGCGCCCTCTGTAGTTTGGGAGGAGTATTGCAGTTAAAAAAATAAATTAAAAAAAAACACACACACTATGAGTTTGGAAGATCTGGTAAAAGCCACAGTGGCTTTACAGCAACAGCTGGTGGTACAGGCTGCGGCCCAACAGGAGGCAAACCAAGCACTCCAACAGCGACACCAACAGCAATTCGCAGCCCAGCAAGAAGTCACACAGCAGCTGCTGGCTCACCTGGTAAAGGGTCAGAGTGAACGACAAGCACTGGACCAGCGTCTCACTATGGCAGAAGCAAACAGACCCGTGAGTAACCCAATGAGACCCAGCCATGTACTACAGAAGATGACGCCTGGAGATGATGTTGAGGCCTACTTGCTGGCCTTTGAGAGGGTGGCTACCCGAGAGTCATGGCCAAAACCGCAGTGGGCAGGTACAGTTGCACCATTCCTTATTGGAGATGCTCAGAAAGCCTATTACGATCTTGAGTCCGATGCTGCCGAGGATTATGATCGACTGAAGGCTGAAATTCTGGCAAGGGCAGGAGTAACCTCTGCAGTGAGGGCTCAGAGGTTCAATGCCTGGATGTACAATGAAAAGCAAGCACCACGGCCGCAAATGTTTGACCTTATTCACCTAGCTAGGCTCTGGCTGCAGCCTGAGATCAACACGGCAACAAGGGTGGTAGAGCTGCTGGTCATGGACCGGTATTTGCGTGCCCTACCCTCTCCTTTGAAAAAATACGTGGGGCAAGGCGACCCACAAATACTGGATGACTTTGTTGCCCTCGTCGAGAGGCAACTGGCCGCCAAGGATCTGTTACGTTCACCTGTTTCCCCGCCACCTGGGAGCATGGCGACCCCCATTCGAAAGGATTCTGACACCCGGAAAGTGGGTAAGCGAGACTCTGGTTATAAAGGGGGCGCTGAAGAGCGGTCTAGCGCTGTGAAGGGACTGGGGGAAAGGGGGGTTGTTTCTGAGAAACCTGATGAAAGGTATAAAAATTATCAATGTTATAAATGTTATAGATATGGACATATTGCTACAGGGTGTCCAAAGGAAGCAGAACCAATGCAATGTGACCTGGGAGAAAATGATTATAGCGCAATAAGCAGTATGGTAAGCGTGACTGTAGGGAGTCATGCATATATGAACAAAGTAAAAGTAAATGGGAAGGTGGTACTAGCGCTCGCTGATTCGGGAAGTGCTACAACTTTGGTTTCCCCGTTGTATGTGAAATCAAACCATTTGAACCACAAGCTCAAAACTGGTATCACGTGCATACATGGTGATGTGAAATATTATCCCACAGCCATAGTGCAGATTGAGATACAGGGGAAAGTACACATGCTAAAAGTGGGAGTGGTTCCGCACATGCCGCATGCCGTGATACTGGGAAGGGACTTGCCAGATTTTGACCATTTGTTCAAACCGGTAGGGGAATTGGATAAACCTAACCAAATTGTACCCAGGAGTGAAACTGACTCCTCAGAGAGCTTAGGAGAGGTGTTCCCATTTAACGATCCAGGGTTGTTTGTATCTACTTTTAAAAGAACAAAATCTCGCAGAGAACGTAGAGCTGATAAAAATAGAGGATGCCCTATAGGTCAAACTAAAGTTTTAGTGGGGGAACAAAATAAAAGAAATGGGAAAGGGGTTGGTGTACAGTGCAGCGAAGAGGATATCATGCAGGATACTGGGGAACAGACACTCGGTAAGGGTGAAGAGTCCGGACAAGCCCTATTAGAACAGTGGACGTTACCAGGTTCACAGTTTGCAAGGGATCAATTTAATGACCCTACTTTAGCTAACGTAAGGAAAAGAGTGGTAGAAATCAATGGGGTAGCAGTCGAAGGGAGACACAAGGGGGAGGGCAATTTTTATATTGTAAAAAATGACCTCCTGTATCAGGTGACTAAAATTAATGGGGTTCAAGTGGAACAGTTGTTGGTTCCTCAGAGTCATAGGCTTACTGTTATGAGGCTTGCACACAGTCACCTGTTTGATGCACATCTCGGCAAGGACAAAACAATACAACGGGTGCTGAAAAGGTTCTTCTGCTTAGGTCTGTACAAAGAAATACAGCGTTTTTGTGCTTCCTGTCCAGAGTGTCAATTACACGGACCTAAAACTAAATTTAGAGCCCCATTAATCCCCTTGCCGATCATAGAAGTTCCATTTGAGCGTATAGCTATGGATTTGGTGGGCCCATTACCGAAGTCGGCTCGGGGTCATGAATATATTTTAGTAGTCTTGGACTACGTTACGAGGTATCCTGAAGCTGTACCTTTAAGAAATATGGCTTCTAAAAATATAGCAAAGGAGATAGTTCAGATATTTACTCAGGTGGGGATACCTAAAGAAATTATAACAGACCAAGGGACCCATTTTGTCTCCAAATTAATGAAAGAGTTGTGTGCGTTATTGAGGATAAATCCCATTCGCACCTCAGTGTATCACCCACAAACAGACGGGCTAGTTGAGCGGTTTAACCGGACCCTAAAAAGCATGCTAGGAAAGGTAGCAGATAGGGACGGGAAAAACTGGGACACGTTACTGCCATATTTACTGTTTGCAATCAGAGAGGTACCTCAAGCATCCACGGGGTTCTCACCGTTTGAACTTTTGTACGGTAGACAACCCAGGGGTATTCTTGACATTGCCAAGGAGATGTGGGAACATCAGACTAACTCAGATAAGAATATCATTGAACATGTGTTAACAATGAGAGACCGAATTAAGCCTGTCACCCCTATTGTAAGAGACCACATGGAAAGAGCTCAGACTAAACAGAAGGCAAATTATAATAGAACGGCTCAGGTTAGGACATTTTCTCCTGGGGATAGGTAATGCTTCTGGTGCCCACCCCTGAATGTAAGTTGTTTGCACAGTGGCAGGGCCCCTATGAAGTGATTGAGGCAGTCGGACCGGTAAATTATAAAATCCGGCAACCGGACCATAGAAGGCAAGAACAGGTTTATCATGTCAACCTGTTGAAGCCCTGGAAAGAAAGGGAGACTACTTTGTTGGCAGCTGTTGTAAATGTCTTAGATGTAAAGATAAATATGGGGCTTGAATTAACAGAACATCAGCAGAAGGAAGCAGAGGACATGATAACTAGAAATAAGGATGTGTTTAATACATTGCCAGGGAAAACTGAATGGATTCAGCATGACGTGGTGACAGCCCCGGGGGTGAAAGTACGGTCCAGTCCTTATCGGGTACCGGAGGCTAACAGAGCTGCGGTCAAAGAAGAAATAGAGAGGATGTTGGAGTTAGGGGTAATAGAGGAATCTAATAGCGAGTGGACCAGTCCCATTGTAATGGTGCCTAAGCCCAACGGTAGGTGGCGCTTCTGCAATGATTTTAGGAAATTAAACGATGTATCAAAATTTGATGCTTACCCTATGCCCCGAGTAGACGAGCTTATTGAGAGGTTGGGTAAGGCTAAATATCTGTCCACGTTGGACTTAACCTCTGGTTACTGGCAGATTCCCCTAACGCCATCATCAAAAGAAAAAACTGCATCTATAACCCCCTATGGCCTCTTCCAGTACACTGTAATGCCATTTGGGTTACATGGAGCGCCCGCCTCATTTCAGAGGTAATGGATCGAGTGTTAAGGTCGCATCTTTCCTATGCTTCCGTCTATTTAGATGACATTGTCATTTTTAGTGGGGACTGGGAGTCACACTTGAGTCAGGTAGAGGCAGTATTGGATACCCTTAGAGAGGCGGGGTTGACGGCCAATCCTGCTAAGTGTCACATCGGGCTTACAGAAGCCAAATACTTGGGGTATGTCGTGGGCAATGGTGTGGTCAAACCACAGGTCAGGAAAGTCGAGGCCATCAAAAGTTGGCCTAAACCGTTGTCAAAAAAAACAAGTCAGAGCATTTTTGGGTATAGTGGGGTATTATAGGCGGTTTGTTCCTGAGTTTGCCTCCATTGCGGCACCTCTGACAGAACTAACCAGGGCAAGGGCACTGAATATGGTTAAATGGGGGGACTTAGAAGATCAGGCATTTAACACTTTGAGGAATGCTTTATGTACTGATCCAGTTCTAATTGTGCCCGATTTTAAAAAGCGGTTTATCCTACAAACAGATGCGTCAGAAATTGGCTTGGGGGCAGTACTGTCGCAAGTGATTGAAGGGGAAGAGCACCCAATAGTGTATCTGAGTAAAAAATTGCTACCCAGGGAACAAAGATATGCTACTGTCGAGAAAGAGTGTCTTGCCATAAAATGGGCAGTAGAAGCGCTCAGGTATTACTTGTTGGGCAGAGAATTTACTTTGGTAACAGACCATGCACCCTTACAGTGGATGAAGGTGAATAAAGAAAAGAATGCGAGAGTAACTCGGTGGTTTTTGTCTTTACAGCCTTATAAATTCAAGATAGAGCACAGGAAGGGTAAAGAGAATGGCAATGCTGATGGGTTGTCAAGAGCCCACTGCCTCTCGGCAAAAGTCGCTGCAAACCATAGGTTTGAGCTGAGGGGGGGAATGTGTGACAGAGGGGTTTGGGGAACGTATGGTAAAGTATGTAACAATGCATACATAAGCAACAGAATGAAAACAATCCTGTTTCCACAATAAATCGCTGTATGTATACTGGGTACTGTGTGTAGTAGGGTAAAATGGCTGCCGACTAAAAGACTACGTTTCCCAGAAGACCATAGTCAAATTGGGCTGAGGTAATTGTGTAACAGGATGCAGCTGTATCTTGTTAGGGCGGGGTCCTGGCTGTATAAAGCCAGCCTCGAATCCAGTGAAAGGGAGAGACTACCAGGGAGGAGGTTGTAGTGGGTGATACAATGTTTCTGAGGAGATTTATGTAAGTACGCAAGAACAACTGTTACTAGGTGGAACAGTTGTGCTGTTGGTAACATTTACCAAGTGTTTTCTGTACAGGGAAACAGCCTAGCTGTCCTGTCCTAGATAGGGACTGATTGTTAGTTAACACTCCTTGTTGGAGTAGGTTTTTGTTTGTTTATTTTTATTTTGGCACTGTACATAATAAACATACGCTACGGCGTTTCACTGCATCTCCTGTGTTTTGCGTATTTCCTACTGGGGACTGCCTTGGCCATCGGTCACTCTACCACAATATATATATATATATATATATATATATATATATATATATATATATATATATATATATATATATATATATATATATATATATATAATATATATATATATATATATATATATATACACACACACATTTGAATTACCATATATTAAAATGTTAGCATATTTTAGACTACCTCGTCAACTAGCGGACATTTTTTTGTTCACTCTTCTTCCTCTCTGTCTGTAACTTGTAGTAATTGAATGCGCTTTTTCATGTGTATGGAGGGTTGTTGCTCTATTATCAGAGGTTCCCAAACTCTGGTTCAAAGTGGTTCCTGAAATATCCCCATAATAATACAACTCCCAAGCCATGTATCTGCTACTCAACACATTTTTAATTTTTAATGTATGAGAACACCCTGCCGTTTGCCATTACAATGACATTATTCACAAAAGAAAAGTTTGTTGTCTCTTATTGTAGACGGCTGTGGAGCTTTCAGAAAACAACAGCGCTAGTTTTGGCTGCTGTATGCCACACAGCATTCTTTTAATATTAAGTTAACATTTGGTTTGGAGAGTGTTTCTAATTGTATGGGTAGACTGCTTAAACTGTGAAAAATAATACCTTTCATAATAAATTATGTCGCTTATAATAACTGGCAACACCATTAGCTTTTAGCCACCCCTTCTGACAATTCCAGTGCTGGTGAACCGGGGACCAGCCAAGAGTTGAGAATTGGAAAGAAATATGTATTAACTCTTCCTGGGCACCCACCAGATATAACATTTCCAAGGTTTACAGTGGTTAACGTGAAACAGGACGTTTTTGCTCACAAATTACAAAACTTTATTTTCGTAACTAATAGAGATTAGAAATCCAGGAACTCCACAGCTATTACTCAGCTTTATTTTGTCAAAGTAGAGACACTTTTCTATGGACGATTTTAACTTACATTTGCTTTGCTGTCTTTTGGTGCGTTTACACTGGCCGTTTTTAGGAAGGCTTTGGGCCGTCTCAGATCGTGTAAACGCACACGGCCACTCTCAGCTGTCCTAAAAACAGCCAATTAAAGACGTGGCTCAGCTCCCGCTTAGGTCCGTCTGAAAAGCCGACTTTAGGATGGCTCATGCACGTTGAGTGACGCTCGGCTGCTCCCCCACGGAATCTAAACAGGAAGAAGCTGCAGAGCCGTTGCAGCGTCACAAAAAGAGAAGAACGGCTTGAGACACAAGTGTCCTGAATATTTGAATTTATTAACTGTTTATATTGGGGAGTATTTGTAAATATCTACATTTTATTATTAAGTTGTCTCAAAAGTGTACATGCCACAAATATCCATACATTAGGCTATGTAAACTTTTAACAGTAACTTTTTTGCTTTGTTAAACAGGTGCAGACGCCGGTGGACGTCAGAAACAAAAGTGTAATATTTGAGTATATCAGTGAGAATTATTTAAATAAATGCTATGAAAAAAATAATTGTATACAAAAACTGGCCTGGATTCTGTTTTTCCCAGTTATTTTAATGTAAACCACTTAGTTATTGGTTTAGTTTCAAACACGCTTTAACACACCGTCTTTTTGTTGTTTGTTTTTATTATTATTTAAATAAATATTTTGATTGTATCAATGATTTGCTTAAAAACACGGAAGAGTTTTATTTATTTAACAATTTTTTTTGTTGTTTGTTTGTTTCTGACAACCACGGTGTGAACTGGGGAGCGCAAGAATTAAGAAAGCAGAGCTGTCAGCGTTGTGTGGCGAAACTCAAATCCAGAGTGCAATCTAAGCAGAAACACGAAATAAATACATATACTGAGACATAGCGGCAGGTCTGTGCAACCTCCTCTCTCCTCACTTTTTGATTATAGTTCTCTGTATGTTCTAAGTTTTAAATAAATATTGTTTTAATAATTTACTGCCCCTGTCATTTCGTTGTTTTTTTTTTTTAAAAAAAAAAGGAGCTCCAGATTTGAATTCAAGACATGCTGAACTGCAACTGCCTTCTCTTGTGGAAACATGAGGTCATATTTATTTACTTCCAGCATGAGGTATAAAAAGCGGAAGACAGGCCCCATTCCAAAGCTTTAACTCATATTTTTATACTTTTTTAGAGCCTGTTTTGATGAGTTAATTAATACAGTTTCATATTCAATGGAGGTTGCCACGGAAACTTGCATTTTTGTGCATTGATTATGAATGCATTAATTATGAATTATTTGAGCCAAGGTAAACAGGAAGGAGCAAAACATGTTTAATGGTATAAAACATCTACTCAGAGCAACACTACTGCTTTAAAAGTAGTTTATTGGTAGTTTTGTACAGTATTGTAAATGTGCCTTTGTGCTTGTTTCTGAATAGGGACCAGCAAGCAGTTGAAAACAAGAATACATGTGTGTAAGTTGGTCAAGGGCTGTTGTTCTTAAAGATTCAGGCTTCTTTAGAACTATTTCAGAAGTACAGGCTTTAGAGGTTCAGTGAAATACAAGCTGGCACATTGCTTAAGGGCTGGAAGAGTCGGGATACTTACTTGAGATGATTGAAACTATTCTGTCAAAAATACACTTAAACGTAGCCATCCTTTTGAAAAACATTGAGCCTGTACTTGCATGTACTGTTGAAAACTAAGCAAGCACACATTACCACTTAGTGCAACAAGGTGTACGTACATAAATAAGTACATTAGAATGTTGCAAAAAAGGCTCACAAAAATAGATGACCCAACTAATAAAAGGAAGAATGGACCCTTTGGAACCCATTACTGCTGCTCACACCCTCATAATTGACTACAAAGCCAATTCAATTTTAATCGACTCCAAGGTTACTCCTACATTGATTTCTTTATATTTTATCAGATGTGATATATCAAGGATGCTGCATGAATCTCCAAATAATGAACAAATTGATGTTTACAGCCATCGTCCTGAGTTACAGTAACACAAGGCAACACTAAATGAAAACCGCAGAATTAGTTACTTACATCTTCCTAGGAACGCATTGTCTTTTAGTACACTGGTTTGCTCTGCTGTTGGATTATAATAAATACAAAATAGATCCAAAAAGAGATTCTATACTTTTAGACTGAGCATTCCATTAGTAACAGAGACCTGAAGACAGGACGGTTCACATTTAGGTTGGTTTAAATTTAGGACCTCTCATAAACCTATTAGTTGTGATATAGTGTATGGTTAAGGACTAAAATACCTGTTGTACCGCAGTTTCAGTGTTCCATTTGAAAATGTTCTCTTTCACATACCTAAACAGCATTGCTGTAAACAAGGGCTGCAGCAGTGTTTTAAAAAATGAGCTCCGACAAAAGTTAATCTCTGAACAACAAGAGAAGGGGACTATACAGAAAAACACAACAGGCTTTAAAAATCAATTGGAAGAGGCCTGCAGACTAACAAGTTTGACTAAACATGCTTGACTTGTAGCTGGCTGATTTTGTCTGCAAAATAAATAGACCGTTCAAAATCTGAACCAAGTACAAGCCATAACAGACTTCCAGAGAGTATTAGAAACTGAGAACTTCATTTAAATCTTGTGTATTACCCAATATCACCATTTAAAATGTTTGGTATATTTGTTTCTTTCAAAACTGCACATTTGAGTCCATTGTAGTAGCAGTGCATGACATGAAAGATGTATACAATCATTTTCTTAGCTATACCCGTTAACTACAATTTGTTTTCATTCATGAAGAAGGTTGGCTGCCCAATCAAATAACAAATCAGGAAATCCAAAAAAAAAAGTGCGTACTAAGAAACGTTCTGATCCATGACTTGTTTCCACCCATTCAGTTATCTGCATTCAGTCTTATGTTTCCCACCAGTTTAATTAGGGATGTCTTATGATACTGCCTGACACACAGACAGAAACCTTTAATACAATAGGAATGATTTCATCTCTAACAATCACTCCGTGTACCAAAAGCATTTAGATAGGTGTACCATGATAAAACAAATGCAACATGCTTCTTTTTTACAATTTAATGTATGTAATTTAAAGGTGTATGTGACAGAGAGCAAATGAATCCGAGTCAACAATCTCCCTCCTGACCTGTGAGAGCGCTGTGTAACAGGAACAGTGTGCCCCGGACTGGATGGTTTGACAGTTCATTCCAGGGTTAGTTGGAAGTCAGCTATCCAGGAAGGGGGCAGAGCCACAATATCAGAAGTCATCACCCTAATGTGTCAGTCATGGATTGGAGGAGACGTGATTGCACTTGCTATCGAAGGGGGCGGGACTGAAGGTATATCGGGGGATGTGGCCAAGCGCTCTGTTGCTCTGTGATGGTTACGATATGACCGGGAGCAGTAAAGCGAAACCGTGAGTGTTTAGTGTTGACTTCTCTGTCTGATTAACTATTGTTAGTTCTCATTGTAGACGGCTAAAATCCGGGAGCTGTCACTATTAAGCCAGCATCACACCCGGACTTCACTGCACCATTGTATTCACTGTTTACTTATTTACAACACCACTTGCACCCGGAGCACTCACTGTTGGACTGGTGAACGTGTAGGTGTTTGAAAGCATGTGCATTATTATTTCGGGACTGAATCCCATGGTTTTACTGACTTTACACATCATTGTGTATAGTCAGTATTATTATTTAAAGCAATTAATAAAGCTTTGTTTTCGCCATTGAACTGTCGTTAGACTATTGTTTCTAATCACTGCATCACATCTACACTGGTGCACTACAAACCACTTTGACACGGTATTCTATCATCTTATCTTTCAAGGGGTTATACTATAGCTGATGAGATAATCTCATAATGTGTTACCTTGCCAGCTTTTGAATAACAGAACCCAAAAATGATAGCAAACACCACAAAATAGTAAAGGGGATGTAAAAAAAAAATACATTTGAATCTACTTCCTCAAGAGAAACAGGTTTAGGTATCTGCAGCCACCCACAAACAACATTATTGTACAGTAGAATCTATATTAATCTGAATTCTGTGACCTTGAATTGGAAGATAAAGATTACAGGTTCCCCCACAGTCCTTATATGTCACATAGGGGCTGATTTATAAAATGTGATAATGGATTTTGAGTAGATATACACAATTTCACAAGTATACATTTGCAAGGCAGTTTGACCTCTGTTTCAGAGATGTGAAAATAAAGTCTCACCCACAGAGCATAATGGCCCATTGAAAATCATTGAATCCCCACATTGTCGCACAGTAAAATATTTAAGAAAAGGACTGCTGCTTGCCACTGGATGAATTCATGAGAAGGAATCTAAATAAAATGAGTTGGTTTGGTCACAGTTTGGCACCCACACAGGTCTGAGGACAAATTATATAATCTGACTTTTCAATAAAGCCTTCTGGATTTCTATAACATTTTTCATGTGTCACAAAACTCAATGGTACAACATGCCAGGGACCGGCAGCACAACAATCAGAACATGCAGATAATACAATGAGTAAAGGGAAATTGTATTTGTACTTTTATAATTAACACATACCTGGACTGCAAGTGCCAACTTTACCCACCCCTGGTATGTACAGCATAGAGTGATTTCAGCTAAAGCCTTGGTCATTTTAGTTTCTTCTAAGTTTCTGATGCTGCATACCTGAAAAGTAAAGTGGTCAGGAATGCAGATACCTCTTTGTTCTTCATATCATAAGCACCAGCATGGTTGTGGTCTCAGACAGGCCTGAGACTACAGACTGATGACATTCCTGTCATTCGACACCAAGTAGAAGAGAGGACAGGAATAGGAACCATCAGGAAAATCGTGTCTTTCAAGTTCCAGGTGTTAACTATAACTGTAAATATGCACACATGTGATTTTACTTGTGAAGTTTCAGAGCTTTATTAATAGAGATTTACTCAATGTAAGTTGCCAAGCTTTACAAAATAAAATGAGCCTGTGTAACAATGGCCTCCATGTCCTCCATTGTTACAAGGGCCTGACGTTTCTACTTAAGGGAAATTAAAACAATGAAATGCATACTACATCTATTTGGATTAAAATGAGTTGTAAAAACACGAATACCAGGCAGAAATTTCAAGGCAGACAGGGGTTTCCAGATGTGCTGTCCAAGCTCTTTTGAAGAAGCACAAAGAAACGGGCAACGTTGAGGACCGTAGACGCAGTGGTCGGCCAAGGAAACTTACTGCAGCAGATGAAAGACACATCATGCTTACTTCCCTTCGCAATCGGGAAGATGTCCAGCAGTGCCATCAGCTCAGAACTGGCAGAAAACAGTGGGACCCTGGTACACCCATCTACTGTCCGGAGAAGTCTGGTCAGAAGTGGCCTTCATGGAAGACTTGCGGCCAAAAGTGATACCTCCGACGTGGAAACAAGGCCAAGCTGACTCAACTATGCATGAAAACACAGGAACTGGGGTGCAGAAAAATGGCAGCAGGTGCTCTGGACTGATGAGTCAAAATTTGAAATATTTGGCTGTAGCAGAAGGCAGTTTGTTCACCAAGGGCTGGAGAGCGTACACAAATGAGTGTCTGCAGGCAACAGTGAAGCATGGTGGAGGTTCCTTGCAAGTTTGGGGCTGCATTTCTGCAAATGGAGTTGGGGATTTGGTCAGAATTAATGGTCTCCTCAATGCTGAGAAGTACAGGCAGATACTTATCCATCATGCAATACCATCAGGGAGGCATCTGATTGGCCCCAAATTTATTCTGCAGCATGACAACGACCCCAAACATACAGCTTAAAGTCATTAAGAACTATCTTCAGCTGTAAAGAAGAACAAGGAGTCCTGGAAGTGATGGTATGGCCCCCACAGAGCCCTGATCTCAACATCATCGAAGTCTGTCTGGGATTACATGAAGAGAGAGAAGCAACTGAGGCTGCCTAAATCCACAGAAGAACTGTGCATAGTTCTCCAAGTAGTTTGGGTCAACCTACCTGCCGAGTTCCTTCAAAACTGTGTGCAAGTGTACCTAGAAGAATTGATGCTTGATGCTGTTTTGAAGGCAAAGGGTGGTCACACCAAATATGGATTTGATTTAGATTTTTCTTCTGTTCACTCACTTTGCATTTAGTTAATTGATTATATAATCAATAAAACTGTCCACTGTTTATTTTCCAACATGCTCCATTGAGTAAGGTGGTTACACAGTTAAATGTTTCGCAGTTGGTTCCTCCGAGTAAAAGAGTAAAACTTATCGTAAACACTTTAGGCTGAGAATGAGGAATATAAACTACAGGCAACAAAATCATAATTTGTGAGATAAGTATTTACAATTTGAATATTCACAAGACATACTTAAAAACCATATCATATCTTATTTTGGGGGAATTTTGCAGTTACAATGTTCTTGCATTCAGCCAGTAATATATTGTTTCGCATTCTTTAATTTTTTTGTAGATAACCTCTTACTTCTGTTAGCAACAGTTAAACATTTCAGTAGTCATGGGACTTCCACCAAAAGCTTCCCCTCACAGCTCTGTGAACACACCTCAGCCCTGACCTGAACACACCCTGCTATTCAGTCCTGGATTACTCACAAGCAAGACTGACAATTGTGCCACATTGTGTGGGGGTTTGGTAATGTTTTCTGAAATGTTTATTTGGGGCTAAATCCATTTAACATGTGACCTGAGCAAGATTCAAAATATTGTATTATAGAACAGTGTATATAAATAAATAATGTACATACATTTAAATAGTAGTTTTGGCCATCCTAATACATGTGTTGTCATATGGGTTCTTTGTTTACAATAGGGTTTGCATTGCAATTTACAACACACAGACCCATAGGACAATAACACAGCCAAGAATGTATCATTCCCAAATAAGACATGTTGAGACTATTGGGTGACACCATTGAGAATTAATTACTGGGGTGCTTTGATGAAATGTTGAGGCAACAAGCCAGCACCACACCTTCAAGAAAAAGCTCCCTGTCCTGCAGAAAAGGACTAAAACTGAATACCTGTGCATGCCCTTGTAAATAATGTAATGTGATATAGTTAGAAGATGACATTGATAGATAAACTGGGATGCATCTTGTTTTAAAGTATGTACCTGGGGAATCTTGTTTTCGTGAATTCGCCTGGGGCTGGGGGTTGGTTTAATGTGAAGGATCGTAGTAAACTTTGAAAACATGCCAGTCATAGGAAAAATTAGTACTGGAAAGCTTCTGAGAGTTTGTATTCTTATAAAGGAAATAGATGGCAGACATTTACAAAGTTTCTCTTTATTTTTTTGAAAGATTTATTTTTCAGGATAAATATATATATATATACAGTACTGTGCAAAAGTTTTAGGCAGGTGTGAAAAAATGCTGTAAAGTAAGAATGCTTTCAAAAATAGACATGTTAATAGATTATATTTATCAATTAACTAAATGCAAAGTGAGTGAACAGAAGAAAAATCTAAATCAAATCCATATTTGGTGTGACAACCCTTTGCCTTCAAAACAGCATCAATTCTTCTAGGTACACTTGAACAAAGTCAGGGATTTTGTAGCCATATAGTCAGGTGTATGATTAAACAATTATACCAAACAGGTGCTAATGATCATCAATTCAATATGTAGGTTGAAACACAATCATTAACTGAAACAGAAACAGCTGTGTAGGAGGAATAAAACTGGGTGAGGAACAGCCAAACTCAGCTAACAAGGTGAGGTTGCTGAAGACAGTTTACTGTCAAAAGTCATACACCATGGCAAGACTGAGCACAGCAACAAGACACAAGGTAGTTATACTGCATCAGCAAGGTCTCTCCCAGGCAGAAATTTCAAGGCAGACAGGGGTTTCCAGATGTGCTGTCCAAGCTCTTTTGAAGAAGCACAAAGAAACGGGCAACGTTGAGGACCGTAGACGCAGTGGTCGGCCAAGGAAACTTACTGCAGCAGATGAAAGACACATCATGCTTACTTCCCTTCGCAATCGGAAGGTGTCCAGCAGTGCCATCAGCTCAGAACTGGCAGAAAACAGTGGGACCCTGGTACACCCATCTACTGTCCGGAGAAGTCTGGTCAGAAGTGGCCTTCATGGAAGACTTGCTGCCAAAAAGCCATACCTCAGGCGTGGAAACAAGGCCAAGCGACTCAACTATGCACGAAAACACAGGAACTGGGGTGCAGAAAAATGGCAGCAGGTGCTCTGGACTGATGAGTCAAAATTTGAAATATTTGGCTGTAGCAGAAGGCAGTTTGTTAGCCGAAGGGCTGAGAGCGGTACACGAATGAGTGTCTGCAGGCAACAGTGAAGCATGGTGGAGGTTCCTTGCAAGTTTGGGGCTGCATTTCTGCAAATGGAGTTGGGGATTTGGTCAGAATTAATGGTCTCCTCAATGCTGAGAAGTACAGGCAGATACTTATCCATCATGCAATACCATCAGGGAGGCATCTGATTGGCCCCAAATTTATTCTGCAGCATGACAACGACCCCAAACATACAGCGAAAGTTATTAAGAACTATCTTCAGCGTAAAGAAGAACAAGGAGTCCTGGAAGTGATGGTATGGCCCCCACAGAGCCCTGATCTCAACATCATCGAGTCTGTCTGGGATTACATGAAGAGAGAGAAGCAACTGAGGCTGCCTAAATCCACAGAAGAACTGTGGTTAGTTCTCCAAGATGTTTGGGCCAACCTACCTGCCGAGTTCCTTCAAAAACTGTGTGCAAGTGTACCTAGAAGAATTGATGCTTGATGCTGTTTTGAAGGCAAAGGGTGGTCACACCAAATATTGATTTGATGTAGATTTTTCTTCTGTTCACTCACTTTGCATTTAGTTAATTGATAAATATAATCTATTAATATGTCTATTTTTGAAAGCATTCTTACTTTACAGCATTTTTTCACACCTGCCTAAAACTTTTGCACAGTACTGTATATATATTAAACAAATAGGTCTAATAATGAAATATTCTGAATTGTTTTTCCTTTTGCAAGAAAGCAAACTCATGTATTGTAGATGGAGTTTCTTCATGATGGGAAGTTCAGCATTAAGAAACATGCAATAATTCTGTTCACTAATGCCAATACAAAAAAGCATAAAAAATCCAATACACAATGAACATAAAGTGTGCATCTTTCAGAACATGCAAGGTCTATGAAGTGGTGGTAATATATGTTGGGTAAGATTCACTTTGTTAGCTCTGTTTAATATCCTTTCCCACTGGACAGTGCTCAATAACACAATGCTAGGACACAACACCTCCTCTCTATCCCCATCACAAGTCTCTTCATGCATTACAGAGACAATAATGAAATCACACTTCCACATAAACACAGCAAAGCTGTCATGGCTCCGCTGAAGGAATCTGCATGGCACTTGTTATCTTGCAGGTGTGAAATTAAACAGACTGTTTGCAGCCACACTCTAATTACATAAATAGATTTGAAGAGGATTCAGATCAAAGTTGCATGCATTTAATTGCGAATGACAACAGTAAGGATGTTAAACAGGGCAGGACAAATCCTGGGGCAGTAAGAAAACCATTAGCAGCCCCTCATTAGCAACATATTGGGCTATAAAAAAAATAGATGATTATGTTGAAAGATCATTTTGAATCCCATTCTACTGATTGGAGAGCAAATATTGCAATGCTTAGTTTCACTGGAAGGTCAGGACAGTTGAGCAATTATTTAACAAGGCCTTGTATTTTACATGCAGTATATAGACAAAAAAAACATTTTTTTTTTTACTAAATTAATCTTCCCAAATTGTTTCTCATTTCACAATTTTTATTCCTAGACAAGTCTGCAGTGCTGAAAGTGTTAAGACTGAATTCAGTTGTACAAAACTCTCTATTCAGTTGTCATGCCCTCAGGACGATGCTAAAACAGAGATCAGAACAGATGATGATACTGCCAGCATACTTGCTACTGGCTATCATTACCTTGGAACTGACTGGGATGATTATAGACAGGTCTGCACTATATGTGAAACACATATTTCTTGAAGAACAATGAACTAGATGTTTCAAGACTGGTCATTTGTACAAGCAAAAATTTATTAATTGTGACTTTTTAAGTAAAGATAGTGAAAAAATGTAATTAGTTTTACAGTACACTGACATTTGACATTTACTTTTAGTTGCTGCTTACTACTCAGATAATCAACCCATCGAATATGGTGCTTTTCTGTAACCAGCACCCACAATTATTTAATATATATAGATATTAAAAGGGTCAACTCTGTTACTGTATGTCTAATACGATATACGTGAGGAGTGCCAGGCTGTCGTATCTTACACCTGGCTGGAGGTCGAGTCATCTCGTAGTATGTCACATACATGACCTCAGCAGCCTCTTAAATAAAGAGATAATCAACCTGCAAGCTGTCAACTGCAATCAATTGCAGACTAAGATTAACACCTGCTTAATCTTAGACTTGATCTGATTGCTGAGTCTGGTCGACAGGGACGCGACACTGCAATCAAAGTCAAACTGACCTGTATATTTAGTGGAAAGTAGCAAACCTTAATCTGATTAGAATTGTTTGAGTAGAGCAGAGTAACTCAAATGCTTCTTCCTACTGTGCAATGCTGTAATTGCTAATGGAGCAATGGTCAATTCCCAATCAGGCTGGCAGCAAGATAAACATCAGTCTTAGTATTGCAGGTGTGTCTGTTTATTTGCAAATACAGAATGTGCAGAAGGGTGGGGCGCAGCTGCCTATAAACATAATTATAATAAGTGAGGGGAAAGGTTTATGAATCATAAAAAAGCACATCTGTCTGCAAGTTTCATGTCTTTGTGAGTTTTGATGAAGTCCTAAGCAAATGAAACACCTTAATAAAAAGCTCTGAACAGAATTGAATCAATAGGCTTCTACTGAAAAAGCTAGAATTCATTAGTTACCAAAACAAATTAATAATTGAAGGTGAATTTTTAAGCAGAAAATAGTTTGATATTCTTCAAACGTTCCCAGATTGTCATTGAAGAAGCCAAATTGTAGTTTATGAAATTGTTATAATTCATGAGTTAAATGAGTCTTATCACTTGATCTAAACACACTCAATTTGATACGTATTTGCTAAGTATTATAGGATAAAAGTATTCTACTTGAACAAAAAGGTCTGGCAGTGATTCAATCCTTAAAAAATGCTTTGTTTTAACACTTAAGCTGGTACAGCATTTCTTTCCACAGTCCGTCAAATGCTATGCTTGCCAAAAAATAAGGTGTGCTGTGCAGAGCTGCAGGAACAGCCCTCTGGAGGCCTTTCAGGGCTAACCTGACCCTTCTGTTTGAAGTCACATGAGTGCAGGCACACCTCTGCTGCAGCCTTACAAAAAGAGTCCTGCTGGGAGGTACAGCTTAGTGTTAGTGCCTACACTGATATTGAACTGAGGCAGGTTGTTGACCAGCACTGAGATAGTTGCTACTGCTTCAGGTCTGAGCAACATCCCACTTAAACTACTTACAAGACGTGTTTGATTCAGGTAGGAACATTTCTGCTCTTATATTAAACAAAACATGAAACAAATCAAGTGCTGTATAAAAAAAAAAAAAAGCTTCAGGTGGTATGCGCAAAAGAACAGTAGAACTAGGCTGCTGTTCAGCGCAAATATCATAATATTGGAATTTGCTTTGCAACTGGTTGGTTTTACTTTTTAAGAGACAAACAATGGTGTACAATGCTGCTATCAAACTAGGTGATAAAGTGATGGCTGCACATGAATTCCATAGTGCTTCCTTTCAAACTGCTCTGCTGTACATCTATTGAGTCCGTAGGTATTCTGTGTAATGTCAGCATTGCTGATTTTTTTTTTTGTTATCTACATGTGTATTAAGGATGAAGGAAAAACAGAATTGTGCTGAACCCAGAATTTGCAATGCCACTTAAAAGTGACAGATATCGGATTTTATTACCAAAATGAATGACTGCATCCATTTTCCATGGAAACACATTTAAGTGGCTGTATTAAGTTAATGCTTTATCAACATTCCTATGTACTAGTCTGGTATAGTCTTATTCGCTGTGTTAAATCCTGAGGGGCTGTTTTAGTTTTGAATGCATACCTGGACAAAACTACTGGTTCATACATAAGGGATCTGCTGTGAAAGCAGCATCTGCCACATCACTGAAGAAATAAATATTTACAAAAGCCACAAGCAAGCACACTGTACAGTAGTCACAGTATATAGAGGTTGTTTGTCTGTCAGCTCGACTATCATTCTGAATGTCATTTCCATATATCTAGAGAATCATATTCCAATTGTCACAAAACTTGCTGAGGAACCTTGCTAAAGACTTTCTTTAGCGCAAGTTTTTAAGTGTATCATAATGTCAAGTGATATGGAGGTGGCTATCCCTCCGACTGTCAGTGTGTCATACTTACACTTAACATATATCTAGAGAACCATTTGTTCAATTGTGATGGATTTTTTTTAAGGACGTTCTGCTGTCTGCTTGTCAATCTTACAATCTTACAAGTACATACAGTGGATATAGGGCATAGTGGTCAAAGGGCATTTTACCCTTTTTTGTCACAATTTCCCTGAACGAATATTGGTCTCCTTTTCAAATACATGCCATATGTGTATTTTTATGTGCAGTTCTACCTAAAAAATATATGAAAGGTTCATAGGAATCTTTTCCAAATCCTTATAATTCCAATTTCCAGTTTTCAAAACTGGTTTGGTAACAAATACCTGTAATCTTTACAGAATGTAAAACTAAACAGAAACGGATGGGAGAACGAACCACTTAAAATTTCTCAAAAATTCCAGTACACCTTATCCTGTGTCTAGATGTCATCGGCAAAGGTCTAAAGTAAAAATAAATAAATAAATAAATAAATAAATAAATAAATAAAACAATACTAAAAACTACTTAATAGTAGTTTAAGTACTATTGGGTAGGATGTTTCTTTTACCCCAAAAAAGGGAAAAGTGGTACAACATTCAACACTATTTCTGTCCTGGTAGTCATAATTGCAGAAACCACACCCAGGCACCACAAACCAGCAATATTTTTTTTAGCCCATTTTTTCTCCCCAGTTTAGAATATCAAATCACGCTCCCTCAACACAGTAATTCCCCACCACAGCTCAGGAGAACTGAAGGTCAGTGGCCTTCCTTCAATCCCATGACCTTCAATTGCCTGTACAACAAGAAAGTTTGGCTAGTGGTCTCTACACGACAAGGCCAGCCCTTCAAGTTTCTGATTGAGATCACTGGACACCTGGCCAGTATGGCCTGCTGTAGCACGATTTTGCCTCTCTAACCCATGGGAATGACAGTGCCAGTGTGATTGGAATGAACTGAAGGAGCCGCAAGTGAGGATATGGTTTAACGGTGCTACACACACCCTGTACATTTGATTCAAGAAATGTAAAAACAAGACAAAGAAAGCTGAATTACAGTGTTTTGAAATGTACCCAGCTTGTATAATCTCCTTTTGTATATATGTGCCTCCTTTACAGAAACTGTAAACACAGTGGTTACCATAGTAATATCAATGATGATGTTGACAGAGGGAGTGCTGTGTTGTATATGTTTTTCTACATAGCCTGTTCTTAAAGTAAATATAAGTTATTAAATATGAAATTGTTTGCCGAGTACTCTTCGCAAGAAATAATGTCATTATACTATTAAAAGCACAGGGAGTAGAACTCAGGCTGATTTATAGTCTTCTGATGTTGTACTTGCTGGTTGTCAAATTATCATGATGTATTGCTGTGCAAGCCGTAGAAACCAATGGCTTTATAGGTGTCTATCACAAGCATGCAAAGAATACAAGCTGCATAATCTGTATAGAGTTGATGTGTTTATGATGTGTTTATTTAGTAGATGCAGATTTCTTATTTCCCAAATATTGTTGGGATTGAATAGCATAGTATGTAACATTGAAACACTGTGGTCTTTTTTATATATAGTGGCACCAATTTTATTTTTTTCACCAGATTGAATAACATAAATAAATGATAAAACACAATACAATACTGATACCTTGATAACTTTGATCAAAGTTTTATTTATTAATTAATTAATACATTTATTTATGTAGTTTTGCATTACAAATGCATTCTAAAGAATGAATTGATCTTGCCAGGACTTGCAGGCTTGTGTGCCTCATTGATGTGCAGAAAAGAAACCCAAGCCACTTCAGTCCTGTTTCTGGAAACTATCATTAAATAGTAAAGGCACAGCATTGTCCCTGAGCTTTACATCATCACCTTTTATAACCGTGGTGTGAGTTACACCAGCCCTGTACAGGCTAGTCATGAGGAAGAACATACAAGTCTTTCACTATAAACCAGAAGGCTTTTCATGAGTGGTTAAAATTGATGGGTCATTTATTGTATTTGTTGGGTGAGTAGTGCATCTCTAAATACTGTACTCAACTCCGTTTTTATTAATGTTGGTTTAGACTATTATATGAATTCATGTTTCAAAGAAAAATATTGTATGTACCATCAAATTAGATTATATTTGGTCCACCTGGACCATTTTTCAGAGACTTTTTAAAGAAAATGTGGTGCATTAGACTATAATTGATTGCGATAATCAGTGTTCAAATACAAAATTGGTTTACCTGCCAAAACAAAAGTAAAATGTACTGTAACTAGTGTGGCCTAGTAACTTAAAGGGTTGATGAAAAAAGAAAAATTCCACCACATAGTCTTGTACAGCAGTGTGGAGTAGCGGTTAGGGGCTCTGGACTCTTGACTGGAGGGTTGTGGGTTCAATCCCAGGTGGGGGACACTGCTGCTGTACCCTTGAGCAAGGTACTTTACCTAGATTGCGAGAGTAAAAACCCAACTGTATAAATGGGTAATTGTATGTAAAAATAATGTGTAAATAAAATAATGTAATTGTATGTAAAAATAATGTGATATCTTGTAAAAATTGTAAGTCGCCCTGGATAAGGGTGTCTGCTAAGAAATAAATAATAATAACACAATCTCTTACCTAAGTGGCATATTTTTAGTTGGATTTTAAGTGTGACGTCATTTGTTAACCTAAGGGAAAATTGGAATTTTACTGTTCACTGATTAGACGAAAGCTGAACTAAGGTATGTATGTTAGTGACAAAGTAAAAGCTAAAATCCTGTAGATACAGGTACAATCCTGTACAGTAAATATGCTGAATTGCAAGCTGACTTGAGTAGCTGTCCTGCAGCCATGCTCAGTTGTACACTCCAATTGCACTGCAATATAAAATAATTTCCTCTAAAATATATTCTCACCACATTTTAGTTTTAACCTTCAGTTCCCTCTTCTTTATGAGAAAGCAGAATTTCAAGGTTATTTCACCTGTTAGGTACACAAGCTTCCGCCTCTTTTGAAAACACAACATCACTCATTCAGCCCATCAGACATGCTATAACTGATAGCATGTGTTATAAATGACTCCTTTAAGCTCTCTTTCACATTCATTCACATGTAACAATATCATAACTGGAATCCCACTGTTTCCAATTTTGCTTCAGAGCTTGAGCTAAGGAATGTTCCAAATGTAGCATTTAATTTAGGGTTAAACCTACTTTCTTCTCCTTACATTGTAATTGTTATTTAAACAGAATATATTCGTTGGTTGAATGCTGTGTTTATTTCACTACTGAGGATGGTTGTGGAATGGTTGTTAAATATGCAAATTATGGAGCACTATAACAGATTTCTTTCGCCCAACAAACACGCTGAAAGTCATAAAAGATTAACTAAAACCCCTGTTATGCATCTTTAGTAACGTCAGGTTTAACCTTGGTGGATAGGCATACTAATTCCTCTAAACATGAAATAAAAAGTCTTCATACTGTGGCAGTCTGCATGAGTAAATCATAGTCCACAGGACCATAACTCTGGCTATTTAAAGTGTTTGGAATAAACTGCCTGTGGCAGGGTACCCCGCCCCTGTGCATATTTTGTTTTTTATGTTGTCTGTTTTATGTATTATTGTAGTGGTGCACGGAGTGTGGGTTATGTAGCACAGGTGATATAAATTGTAGATTTGTATTTAGGCACAGGGATTGCACAATCACTTCACGTGCAGATTAAAGTGGGTATTTGTATGGGGACACGGGGACTGCACAAAGTAGTTCACGTGCACACTGTGCCGTGATTCAATTGAATGATTGATTAGCAATCGAGTCTCGGTTCAGCTGCATAAAACAGTGCGTGTTTCATGCACACAAGGTTGGGTGTTTAGAGAGGAGGAGAGAGGAGAGAGGAGAGAAGAGGAGAAGCAAATAATAACCATTGCTACTCGTGCTGGCTTAATACCAGTGTGATACTTTATTTGTATTTAGCGTTTGTTTAGTGTGTGGTTTTTCTGTCTATTTTTGGCCTGTTTGTTTTGGAAAAGTGTTTTGTTTGGTTTTGTTTAACTCGATTATTTACAATAAACCGGCACAACAGTTCAATTCACTTACCAGTCCTGTCTGTCTACTTCCTGGCCTGATGTCACCACCAGCCAGCCTGTTCACACTGCCCTTGAGTTTTTTTTATTTTTTATCATGTGCCTACAGGGCCACTTGATAAACAGCAGAGATGGACATTTGAGCCAAATTTCACACACATGACCTATTCTTAAAGGGGTCCATCTCTACTGTATATCAAGTATCTTAAGGGATTTGCACTTAAAGCCATTTGTGTATTGTAATACATTAACACACTACTACAATGGCATACCTGCCATAACACTGTCAATGTGGCGTATGTTCACAATGGAAAGCCAGCACAGCACTCTTTTAATATTCAGTTCAGCAAAACTATGTGCTACTTTGCAGGTAATGCACAGCATGCCTATTTAAAGTGAATTATTCCCTGACAAATGTAGTTATCTAGTTACCACATTAACAGCAATTATCAAAATTAATTCTGGTTCTTACCTACTAGCTACTTAATAGATCAAGTAATTCTGCTTGGTTGTAACAGGATGTGTATTGCTGCTTGCAATGGTGCAAAGATCACTGTGTCTTTCTGATTCT
Organism: Acipenser oxyrinchus oxyrinchus; assembly: GCA_030684275.1. Taxonomy (NCBI): domain Eukaryota; kingdom Metazoa; phylum Chordata; class Actinopteri; order Acipenseriformes; family Acipenseridae; genus Acipenser; species Acipenser oxyrinchus. The sequence goes on from CM060257.1 coordinate 36,213,443, forward strand.
CAAGGGCAGGCAATGCTATGCTCCTAGCATTCTATTTCCTAAACTGGGAGCTCTGAAGAATTCTAAACTAAACTATAGGAGCAAGGGGAAAAAAAAAAAGTCTCGATATTCACATGTGGTCTACCATGTGGTTTCCAGCAATGATTTATATTTACCTTACCTACCTATTACAGGCTACTACACACTGTGTTGTTATCATTTCAAACAGATTTTTAAATGTTAGATGTGCCTGTGTCATTTTTTTAGACAGATTAAAATTGTCAGGGGGGTGGGGGGTGTGGGGGCGACTATCTACACCAATCACAAATTCGTTCTGTAACCAGTGGAGAACAGCTATTGATGTCACGGCACAGGAAAAAAAAAAAAGTGTCCCTAGAGCCTAGACCAAATGCTGAGCTGTGTGTCCTTATGATCTCAACAAAAGAGAAACAACAAAGTGCTTGCAGGCGGCATTCAGCACACAATGACTGTTGATGAAAGATCGCCACTGTTTTTTTCCCCCTGACATACTTATTTACACAGGCTTTGGTACATGTAGGCGTCACGTGTAATAAATGTATTGGTGGCTTGGGGTGCCAGGACATCAGAAAATTCCTTGAATTCTGTCCCTCCTCTGATAATGCTATTATAGTTGTATTGAACCAATATCAGTTACCACTATATTAATGAATTGTATAATCTCAGTGACACCAACAAGATATTCAGGTTGCTACCCTACGTATTAATAGTCATATTTAAATACAGTATATTATAGTATATTAACGATAGTAAATAACAAAGTTGCCTTTCTCTAGCTATATAACATTTTATTTGCCATTACTAGTACAGTTCTGAAGCTCCTCTGATACATATTTAATAGAGATTTCTTAATGCATGACGGATAATAACTGAATCGAAACTGATAACAAATCGAAACTGATAATTGTTTAATAAAGCTTCAGGCTTCATTAAACGATTACATCACCAAGTGAATGAGCATGCAATTGTGGTCACAGTAAGGGCAGATCGGATCCCACTGCTGAGGTTCAAGAAGGCTGGCACCATATGCCACATTATTAGATCATATCCTGGAAGTACTTCATATATCTGACAGCAGCAAGGTTAAAAAGTCACTGCGTTTCGAACCCATTACTGTTGGAGATGAAATAATGATACTGAATGTAGTTTCAGATTTCAAATATATTGCTTTTACTGTCCTCTTACCTTGAATAATGTTTCCAATCATTCTGATAGTTTGTTGTTGCTATTACTTAAATGCTTTATTCAGTTTTTTATATACTCTACTTTTTTTCACACTGCAGACTTACCGTGCAGCCACCTCAGAGCTACAGCGTCGGAGGACAACGCAGGTCTGGGCAGATTACAGGCAAGCCCGCATGAAGCCAGGCCAGACTACAGGGGTCACTGGTGCACGGTGAGCCGAGGACACCCTGGCCAACCCCTGTAGACTGGCCAGGCAACTGCGGGCCTGCCTGTAAGCTACCTAGAGCTGCATGGTCCTCCGACGCTGTAGTTCTGAGGTGGCTGCATGGCAGGCCCGCAGAGTGAAAAGAAGCCAACGGCTGACGGCACATGTTTTGGAGGATGCATGTGTCCGTCTTCGTCCCACCCGAGTAGGCGCAGGGGTGGCAGTGGTGAGGCGAGTTGAAATAAAAATAATTGGACATTTCAAATTGGGGAGAAAATAAGATAATTGGTGATTCCAAATTTAAAAGAAAAGAAAAATAGTTTTAAGAACCAGTGTCAGCTATGGAAGCGGTGTTGTGTGCAGGTTCTGTGTATTGACAGCAATACAAAAATAAGTGATTCACTAGGTGGTGCTTACACCTAAATTGACACTTTGCTGATCTAGCCTGTTTAACGAGGGTGAAAAAAAACAGGCAACTGCAACTCAAGAGCTGCTCCTGAACTAAACTTAACAGAAAGTAAATGAAAAATCTAATTAAACACAATATTTGAGTAATTGCTATAAGTAGCACTCAGAATGACTGAAATAGACTGTAAATACACTGTAAAATAAAAGAACCTTGGAAGCTACCTCCTTTTTATTATTAGATAATTAAAGGGTCATGGTATGGTCTTTGTTTTTGCTCATGTGAAGTTTCTTTAAAGAATCTCATATTACTATTGTGCATCACCAAAAAAAGGTACTGTCCACAATAGCAGCATACATTCAAACTACTGTCGGCAGAATTTGTTCAGCAAGAAGGCATATAAATAACAGTTTCTCGGTAACCAAAAACAAACAATAAAATGCCCTGTAGGACTTTTATAGATATGAAAATAAATGACTGCTTCTGTGCTCCAGAGAGTTGCCCTTTCAGCTCAAATACTGGGAAAACCCAAATGGGGTCCTGTATGCTTCACTTGGCTGGTTCAGCACCATGGAGAGCAATCACAGAGAGCATTTGCTTTGTCATTTTTAGCACCACTCGCTGGATGCCTTAGTGTAACAACATATCAGTCTGTATCAGGCAGCCTGCTTGCTGAAAAGATTAAAGTAAGGAGCTCCCTAAAAGAAACCTTGATGTGTTGCACCATACCTGCTTGTGGAATGAGGAAAACCAATCTAGCTACACGTCCCTCTGCACTAAACAAAGACAAAATGACACAGGGCCTTCCCTGCCACAACTATACTGATCAGTTTCAGAGAAATACAAATAACTAATTGTGTAAATACAGATTTTTTTTTTTTAAAGAAACCCAAAGGTCTTTTGAGATAGGACTTTTCAGTTATATAAATACCTTGCCATCGATTAACTTTTGACCTGATATTTAAAACATTGCTTTTGATACTGTATTGTATGATTTGCACTGTGATATTACTTGATGTAATCTACATTTTAATACTATGTATGATCTTACCTGTTTAATAAACTATTATATTGCTTTGTGCTTGTCTGGAGAATCCTAAGTGCTGGCACTGCTGACCAACTTCCTTCTTTCCATTCAAATCATGTGACTTGCTCTCTGTCTATATAAATGTAGATAGGTAAGGCAAGCAGAGTTCAAAGGTAACATTGTCACATGATTTGAACAAGGAAGGCTGTTCAATGCCGGTATTTAGGATCTTTAACTCAAGTTCAAAGTCAGGTAAAGGCAGAGAAAAATATGATATACTCAATATTGGAGCAATATAACCCAGAACCACTCCGAATGCAAACAGCATAGAAAAAGCAATTCAAATTACATTGGAAGCCATTAACTGGATATTTTTTAGCAGCTTTTTTAGTTTGCCAAACTATAGTACCACGACCAAAATGTGCCTATGCTGTTCAGTACATTTTTTAATTGAAACCTTTTTAATTGTAAACATTTTTGTTACATTGTACTGTATATATATGGAGGTTATTCTTTAGTTAAATAAATAATAACCTTTTTTTATGTCATTTAATTTCAAAAGGTATGCAAGGCCCTTCTTAAGTCTTGATCCTCAGGTCAGTCACAATAAAGAAGAACTCAGATGTGAGGACACATTTTAATCTTCTCATGCCTTTAAATGACAGACGCATATTTAAGATATCCACTGGCCTACAGCAGGCTTGATTGCTGATGATTCTTGGCATGGCTGCCTTGAGATAAGCATGTCTAGCATTTTACATCATGAACACACCAGTGATATGAGAAATAATTCTTGAGAGTGTGCTTCTTTGCAGATGAAACTGCGGGGCAACCTGTCACACTGAATGCCACAGCTCAGTTACTTCCCAACTAGTTATTTGACATCACTGCATTGAGTTGCTTTTTTGACTTTCCTAAAAATATAAATATAAAACATTTATGTTGTGCTTGGCAGCATTTTGAAATGTTGCCAAGGCAGTTGTTTGGATTTGTTTTATTTTATGCTGCCTGCTTTTTGTTTTTAAATATATAGAACGAAAGCACTTACAGCAGCAAGAGCAGATAGTCTTGATTCAGTATACCCCCCTGATAGAAATATATTTCTTTACCTTTACATTGTTCTACTAAATGGTTCCGAGGGCCACAGCTGGTACAGGCATGACCACATAGTGTGCAGGGCGAGTCATACACTCAGGTATGCCTCCTGTCTGGAGATTTCACAGGAAGCATTGCGTTGGCTATAGTGTTCCTGTGGGTTAAGGAGGCAAAATCTGTAGGGTTTATTTATTCTTTAGGGACTTTTTCATAATATCTGCATGTCCCAAATTAAACTATAAAAAACAAGCTAAAAATCCAAAATATCTAAGGGGTAAGGCAGTGATAATGCTGCTAAGCAATGATAAGTGGTAAGAAAGGGGATTTTAAAAACTTTAATTAATCACACCTTTAAACCAACCTTGGAGTGTAACTGATGTAATTTTCAAATTTCCATTTCATTCATATTTTGAAAAAGACAACAAAATTCATTATGGATTACAAGGGTTATGTTTTTGCTAACAAAGTAGGCTAAATATAAAGTGAAAGGGGTGGTTACTGCACCCTTATCAAAATACTGCAACCCTTAATTTCATCTATTGCTGGTGTATTGTTAGATGCACAAACATGTATGTGCTAAAATATACACAATCAAAAGTGGATTATGCGTTCTTTTTCAGCTTTATAATAGTTGTTTGGAAAATACCTAAATATTAGATCAGTGTTAAGTAATGTCAACAGCAAGATATTATTACTACATACAGTGCAGGTTGCATTATCTTAACTCCTCTTTATCCAATCCAAACTGCAGGCATGCCCCCCAACATTTTCTACCAATTGCTGTTATGATCATGCTTTCATAGACTTCTATAGTATAGGGCGCAGTGTGAGATACATACTCAAGGCATAGCATCCAGAAAGCCACTCTGAATTGTGATGGGGTTGATATCAGCTTGCACATCACCCCATACAATAGTCTATATATAGACAGATATGTAATAAACAAAAACAAACAAACAAACATGCATTTGGTGCTTGTGTAAATTTAGAATGTAGTTCTAATAAAGGTAAAGGGGCAGGAATGATGCCAGCAGGCCCCAAACGAAGCTTCCCCTTATGAAGATTTACCACATAAATTTCACACTGTAATCGTGCAGTTTTGCAATGCTTTTTCCCCCATGTGTATTTACCATAGTCTATCATGGCTTTTGATGTGTTTTAATATGCCCTACACCCTAATAAACAACGATTGCCAGCAAACGTGACTGTCAGTAAATGAAACACACACAACCAATAAATAAATAAACAAACTAGTAAGGTTTTAACTTCGTGTAATACGCAACTAACCGCACTTTTCATTCTTTACCGCCTTTCTATTTACCAAACCAAAAAAGCAACATATCAGTCACACTCACACACTATTGTCTATCCGTCGCATCGGACAAATGGAGAGAAACGTAGTAAGTACACACCAATGTGGTTAATCAAAAAGTCAATGTACGACTATAACTTGTCTACAGGCAATAGGCATTGTATTATTTTAATTTAAAGGCGTATTGCAAACATGTTGCCGTCTCCTCGAGTTTTAAGATTGCGAGGTCAAATGTGTTGTAGGGATTTTATGTTTTTATGTATTAAAAAAAAAAGAATACAATTTTATTCATGTATTTATTATTTAAAAGTGCCCTAAATGCCGCTTAACTTTGCAACGGTCTCACCCACCTAACTTTTCTTTTCTTTGTGCTCGTTGCTGTTAACAACATGCAGTCCGAATTTTAAAAAAAAAAAAAAAAAATGCGATTGATGTCCTCTTCTCATCACTCTCTCCTAAGGCGATCAGTAGGCGGGCACTGCATGTCTTAAAACGCATTTGATTGGCAATTGCTAGAAGCACATTGCTTCTCTAACCAATAATATTTCAGTACCATACAAACTGATATATTTAGAGCCGGTGATTGACACCTCCGCAGCAGTGAGTGGGGTGCGCATGCAGCTAAGGCACGTTCTTGTGTAAAATCTTATGACAATTGGTAACACTACATAACCCGACCCGAACATTTTTGTATTAAGACTACACCTGACCCGAACCTGACATTTATAGTCGGGTCCCGTCGGGTTTAGATCGGGTTGCAGGGCTCTACTTTGCTGTGCTTTTATTATGGGGAACTTTTAAGGGGATCCCCTCACAGCTCTGCAAGTGAACGCACCAGGGCCTTTCAGAAACAGACATGGGCTGGGACCAAATCAAAACTTTGACAACCCTCTAGTCGCAATAACAAAACTGTATTTAATAGCGTTTTCTTTTTTTTTCTGTAAGAACCTTATTTCTTCTACTCATAAAAAGAAAACACTATTAAATACAGTTTTGTTTAGTGTGATTAGCGGGTTGTCAAAGTTTTGATTTGGTCCGGGCCATGGTGTTGTGTGCAGGTTTTATGAAATGAATTTCACTTGTGACCTGAACAGGATTAAACACACCACGTGAATGCACATCAACCACGGCCCCTTTTAATGATGCACAGCAACCACACCCCTTTAGAACCATCTACCGTTAAATGCCCAGCTGTAGTTTAAATAACGATGTTGAGTTCTGACAAATAGTTACATGCTCTTTAATCCCTCTGGCCAGGAGTGTCTTTGAAACTCATTCCCAGGAACAAAATGTAACAAACCAGAGTGCAAGGTCCTGGCACGTTTACAAGGACCTCTTTTGGGATTTCATGCTGACAGTGCATCTGACATAACAGTTCAAATCAAATGGGAAGCACACTTTTGCTTATCTGTTGTGAGGTCCAAATTAAAATTAGTTCACTTGTTTGTAATTTGCATGGCTGATTGCACTGCTTCGACATGTACACTTCGACATGCTGACCAGTCTGCAAAATGCATACATTGTTCTTTAGGGCTATGTGACCATGTCTCACTGTTTATTCACTAATTCCTTCAAGTCAATCTGTAGCAAAGTCTCCCAGAATAGTCCATTGGAATCACTGCCATATGTCATCCGCTGTTTTGCCCATCGTGACTGCAACTAATTTGGAACAGGGAGATGCAGCATGTATATACCGTATTGCCTATAACTGGGATGGAATTTGCCAATCTAATTATTCAGTCCGGTGACGATTCCCAGCCTATATTTTCTTTATTGAGAGTATATGTAAATAAAGTCCAGTTTAGTTTGATATGAAAAGGATAGCTTAGTCTTATGTATATAAATAACAGAATTGTGTTGAGGCATTCCATTTTTAAGCAATGTTTACAAAAGGACTGTTTTAGAGAGGGTTAGCATTGTATTTTTTTAAATCCCTAAGAGAATGTTTCTAAACGCAGTCCTTAAAAACATTGTTTAAACAGTTTGTTTATTAAATGAATGGTGTTAATGACTGATTCCAAAGTATATGGAACCGCCTAGATATCGACACATAAATAAACAAAACAAAAACACATTGAACAGAATGATGTAGTTTACCAGCTGAAAGTCAGACAGTGGCTCTGTCTGGTTAATTTAATGCGATTATGTACACTTTTTTTTTTTTTCCAAGACCACACAGCGTATGTCCATCCCTACTGGGCACACCATGCGGGAGTTGTTATTATGCATATCCTTACCGTGTTCACATACGCACATCCCTGCCTCAGCAAAGAAGGAGGCACGTTGCAATTGGCGCGATAAGACATTTTCCCCTCCAACAGCTATAAACTATACAAATCATGACCCATTAGAATGTTGTTTTGAAAAACTGGACAGTTTTGTTGTTGTTGTTGTTGTTGTTTTGAGCGTTGCTTTATGCCGTCAGAGTAGCGCAGCATCAGCCAGCCCCAAAACAACATGTTCTGGACCACCTTGTTTTCTCAATGAAATCTAATCGCCCCGCTATAAATAGAACAGGGGTCGCTGACGTCACAATGCAATCTGCAACCGCGGTTCCATGCGCTTTCTTTCTGTGCTTGCACTTGATCATCTCGTACAACATTTGGAGGAAAAGGGGGCAGACTGAATTTAGGAAAGGACTGGAATAACAGTAGACAGACACAATATTATCACGCTGGGAAATAGAAAAAAGGGATTTAACTTTTTCACAAGCTGGGAGACAAAAACAATTACGAAATGATCTTGCAGCATTTGCCTAGTTAGCGCGGGGCTGCGTTGTACCTGAACTGCAATATATTTTCATTGTATACACTTCTCTTCTGAAGTCTGATTTTTGGTTTCACTGCTAGTTTCGAGAGATCAAACAAACTCCCCCCTCCCCCCAAAAAGACGGTAGGTGCATTTGTCCTAATAACGAATATGCCGTGCTTTGTCTTTGTTAGAAATGAGTGGTGTTAGTGCGGTTGATTTTAACTTTGTTCTTGCTATAGTGTATTCATTGTCATTGATTGCACTGTTCCTTGTTGTAATTATTCTTGTGTATGTAGTTAGTGTTTTCTAAAGACGGTGTGACCAAAGTGATTTCTCGTTTGCACAAATTATGAATGAATTTAGCTTTCGGTCCAAAAAAAAAACCAGTTAAATAAAATATACCGGTACGCAAAACCAAAACAGTAGACTAATGTGTTTTTGTTTGTTTTTTGTATGTTGGCACATAATTATGTTGTACTCAACATGTAGGTATTTATTAAAATGTGTGCTTTTACTTTTTAATTCACTATATTATATTTTAATTTGTGAAATTCGCTGTAGTGTGTGCTACTTTAAAACATATTTAACCACAATACTATGACTAGGGTACACATGCATTACATGCAGTGTAAATATAATAATAATAATAATAATAATAATAATAATAATAATAATAATAATAATAAATGCATTAATATACAAGAAGCACACCGGTTTAAACAGACAACAGATGATTGTAAAGTTTATTTGGTGCCGTTTTTTAAAATGTCTTTAAACAACCACCAATAACTGATGTAGCAAAAAAAAAACAAAAACAAAAAAAACGATTACGTTGGTATTTAAAGGCGTTCATATAGATTATTTACACATTGCAGTGCATGCGCGCACCCGTCGTATTTGGCTTAATCATTGTCTGAATGGGAAACAATAGTTGTGAGGCTATTCATATCCCACATGCATTTCGGATCCGGTAACATAATCTCACATGATTACAACATTATTGTTCATTGTCACAATGAAATTGATCTCAAAGCTTTACTTTTTTTTTAAATGGCTTCTATAAATTGTGATAAAAACTAATTAGGAGACATGCTGTGCAGAAGTCAAACAGAAGTATTGTGTGAAGTTGTGAAGTCCCTTCTGTAAATGTATAAGGCAAGTCCCCTGTTTTACTGCTTTTTAAATGGGAAGTTCATCTGAGCCTCTCACAAAGAAGAGTGTGAATAGCTCTCACATACAGATCCAGTTGTCATGTTTTTTAAACAGTAGATATATTCAATAGAACACACCAGTGAAGTAAACCAGTGTTGGTTTTCATTCTGTTTTAAGTTTTGAAATGTTTACTCCAAATTGCGTTTGTGTGTTTTCAACTAAAATTGAAATATTCACATTAAATGTGTATTTGTTTCAATTGGCTGTGGAGAGTGATCCATACCTGTACAGACACCTTGAGTTTCCAGGTGCATTCGTTAGGTGGCATCCAGGCTGGACTGTATCCTTCCCTGCTTTATTTGATAAGTGTCTGCAGTCTTTACTTTATAGCAAGGAGAGAACGGAGACTTTGAATGCCTATGGTTGTTATTTTGCCTAAATCATTAGTACTTGGGCGAACATGGGTTTTTGTTATGTTCGCATATTCTTTCAAAATGTAAAAAAATTTAATGTTAGCTAGAAAACAAAACTAAAAGAAGTATGATATTACAGTAAGAACAATCTGGGGTAAAATAAACCCAGCACCCCATCAAATTACATATTGAAAGGAGAGTAACACTTAATGTTGAAGCTGTGGTTTTTATTCCAAAAGACATTTCTGCATTGATTTCCCTTTGCATAAAGGAAGTACAGTCATTTCATTCTGTTATATGATAATACGAACATGGTCATTATTGCCACCAAGCACACTTTGCGCGGTAGTTGTTCGAATATTCAAATATATGGCCCAGCACTAGTTACAATAATATATTTTAAACAAAATCCTGGGCTGCTTAAGAACACTGGGTTCAATTAGGAACCCTGCAGTACATTTTCAGAAATATGTAATTTTCCTTCATTTAAAGACTTTCATTGGCTGTTGTCCCCATTACATAATCCAACCGACTGATTAGGCAGTTAGACACCATTGCCAATCTGCTTCAATAAGGTGCCAGAGGAGTAAAAAGGCATGGGTATTGAGCAGCCTGACGTCCCCTGTCACCCTTTGAAACGTGTGGATAAAGAGCATGTCTCCTGGTTATCTGTCCAGGCAATTACAGGGGATGTCAGAATGTAAGGCTCCTGGTCCCCTTTTTCTTCAGTTTAAGGTCTTGTGCTTGTATTTTATACTTCATTTTGTAACTAAAATAAAAGCGAATGAGATGTACATTTTCAAGCTTAAAAATGGTATTGTTAGTTACAGTAAATGTCCAGCGTTTCAATACTGTATCTTTTTCTATTTCACCAAAAAAGCATTTTTTTACAGTAGTTTTATTTTCCCATCCTGTTGCTAGAAATAAGTAACCTCAGGTTTAATCCTGGGTTCAGTCACCCCGCACTGAAATACAGAACGGAGGTCATAAAACATGTCAACCGGAATAAATCACTGAAAACAAAGGTATATGGCAACAGCACGGGTATCATAGGGCCCTACCAAATTCACTGTACATTTTCGTAAATTTCACGGTCATAACATTTTAAGAATCTTAAATTTCACGGTTTCAGCTATTTAAATCTTAAATTTCACGGTGGTGTAACAAAGTATGTCCATGTAGTTAAAAATGGCAAAAAATAAACATTTAAAGCCCTGAAGCTATTCAAAAGCATGTGACTAACAAAGCAGAAATGCTAAGAGAATGAAACTGAAATCCAGAGGATCACTCTGTGATTGTTGCATATCTATTATTGTTATTATACAGAGCATCAAAAGAAATGTATCACTATAACACATTTTCGAAAAAAAAGGAATATGAAAAATAAGGTATTTAAGTATCTGGTTTCTTTTTAATCACTCGATCATTCATCCTTGACCATGACACGCTTGAGTGACTACGACTGAAGCATATGCAATAAATCACCTAATTAGTGAGACAGTTGATTGGACACTGGATATGGAGTGATTTCAGCTGTTGAATTGCAAGCTTGAATAAAAGCAATAAAGAAAATCACAGAAAACAACAATATGCCACGTCTGTCAAGAGAGCAGCGCTTTCATGCAATCAGTGCATGAAAAGCAGGCAGCAGTGTGGAGTAGTGGTTAAGGTTCTGGACTCTTGACCGGAGGGTCATGGGTTCAATCCCCGGTGGGGGACACTGCTGCTGTACCCTTGAGCAAGGTACTTTATCTAAATTGCTCCAGTAAAAACCCAACTGTATAAATGGGTAATTGTATGTAAAAATAATGTGATATCTTGTAACAATTGTAAGTTGCCCTGGATAAGGGTGTCGGCTAAGAAATAAATAATAATAACTAGGGTAGCATACTGTGGCTCGCCGCCTTGGGTGCTCACAGCCAGCAATTTCAAACCTGGCGAGACGGTATAACCAGACACACTCTGTCAATGACAGGCCACAAAACTGGGAGACCAAGAGTCACAACACCTGCCCAAGATCGACAGATCATTTTGCAGCATCTTTGTGATGTCAATTGTTAATCAGCACAATAAAAAGTCACTGCACCTGCTCTAAAACAGAGTTTGTCATTTTTCGATCACATCTAGTTAATTTTATCAAATATAAGTGATAAGTTTCTTTTGATGCTCAAATATAAGTGATAAGTTTCTTTTGATGCTCAGTATATTAAAAAAAAACTGTTCTGGTTTTAAAGGTCATTGTATCCAACAGTAACTCAAAAACTATTATGAAATGCACAGCTCTCTGCATCCAATGAGTTTTTTGGAATTGACGATAGGGGCGGGTCTAGAGCTGGACAATATGTCCAGAGGCTGAAAAATATAAACGTGAAGTACGATGCAGTAAAGCTTGCGCATGTGGTGCCTTTTGTGTCTCCCCTGTGATTGGTTGTTGTTTGTCTATGCCCATTGTGCGGTTGACGGTCCTCAAGCCATGGTCACCACTCGTCGCGGGATGTGGGGAGCTGCCGCTGCAAGCGCCAGCTGTTTTCAGGTCTCCTGCAAGAGGTGCGAGTTGGGAGCGGAGCGACAGTGGAGAGCGGGAGCCGGGACAGCCACCGGTGCAACCCCCAGAGAGGGAGGTGCTGTCTGTCCGACTGCCAGAGGGAGAGAAGCCGCCGCCGCCGCTGCAAGCGCCAGCTTTTCCACTGTCGGATTGCCCCATGCTGGTGCCATGGTCGGCATTGCCGCTGACAGCTTTGCCACACTCCTGTGAGGGAGCCCCGATGGGGCAAAAGTCACTCTGGCTTAGGGGGCAGAAGGGCAGAATGGGCACCCCCTTACAGAAGCTCAGGGGTCATCAGAGGGGTTAAACGGGCCCCCCTGACCGAAGACCCAGGATCAACCCGGCAGGAGGAGGAGAGACCTCCTCCATCACAGCTCTTCCTGCCAACCCACCCACAAGAACTCGGAGGGGACAAATCAGACATGAGGGGAGTGGGGTTGTGTTTCAGGGGGGGAGGTAACCAATTATGACCATTTGCTACGTTGCACCCTGTGGACTTTTTGGGTACAAAAAGAGGCTAAGGTGGGGGCAATATAACGATCAGTGCATTTGTTTTGTACTGTATTCCTACTGTGTTTGTGTACTGTAATTCGCACTGTATTGTGTTCCCTTCCCGTTGCTGGTTAACCCTTTCTCTGTGTCTATGCAAATGTAGCTTGCGCGTGTGGTGCCGTCTCAATCCTATGTCGCTGACCGATCTGTGGACTCTGGTTTGGGTGCTCGTTAGAGAGTGTCCAGCAGCGTGTGTCTGGTTGGGTGCTCGTGAGAGTGTCCACCTGTGTGTGTGTGTGTGTGTGTGTGTGTGTGTGTGTGTGTGTGTGTTTTCAATCAATAAAAAGGATTTTAAGAACAGTAAGCAATGTGTCCTCCGTTTTCTGCATCCTTACTGAAACGCTACAGTATGCAGTATAAATCCAGCAGTGCACTGAATCTTCTCCTTTTTTAAAAGGGGATACGTCAATGGACAATAACATGGACTACGAAAGGCCAAACGTAGAAACCATCAAGTGTGTGGTAGTGGGAGACAATGCCGTGGGGAAGACTCGTCTCATCTGTGCACGGGCGTGCAACACCACCCTAACGCAGTACCAACTACTGGCAACACACGTACCAACAGTGTGGGCGATTGATCAGTACCGGGTTTGCCAAGAGGTAAGGATTTATGAACTGGAGTTTACAGTTGAGAGACATCCCCTCAAAACAAAGCACTTCGTCCCCTTACCCCCTACACATAGCATACCTTTCCTTGTGTTCAGGTGTGTTCACAATTCATAATTCTGCTCTTAATAAAAAATGTGTGGTTCATTTCCTCTTGCCATTCTGACAATAGCATTTTAACATTTTTTTTTTCTTTTGGGGGTTACAAGTCCTTGTAAAATGTGCTTTCACTGGACCCCAAGTACACAAGCTGCTCGTTGGTTCTATTTGCCTGCCATAGATATGTGACAGCCAAATCGTCCTTATAGAAGTTAGAGCCAGCTCCATTTAGTGATCTGCCACCCTGGAACAAGTTTCCTTTTGTTTTACAGGGAATACACTGCCATGAACTAGATGAAGCAGGCACTTACCAATATAAAGACACTTTCAGTTTATTTTGCCTACATTACATCTGTGGCAGGCGACTACTGTAGAACTGAAGAGTAGCCCTGTAAATTGTGAGGAAAGCACTTTAAGCCAGAAAAACACAATCAAAAGGTTTTTTTTTGTTTTGCTTCCACGACCCACATTATATATTGTGACAACTCTGGAAATGTTTGTTATGTTTGTCACTTTTTCCGGACCTTTTACACTGTCCTCTAACATAAAAGAAAGTCAAACTTCCAGGAATGTGGTTTAAACAGGACAGTACCTGTGTGTTTATTATTTACATTGCTTAAAAAAAACCCAACATATAATATAAACAAGCAAAAGCTGAACTCATTTTATGGATTACTATATATACAAGTAAGTCTCCCTAACTAACAGTCCGGGTCAGCAAAACACCAGGACTCTTAAGTCCTACCTTGCACAAAAGCTCACAGCTCTATCTCTCTCTCTCTCTCTCTCTCTCTCTCTCTCTCTCTCTCTCTCTCTCTCTCTCTCTCTCTGTGGAGGGACACCTTATTTCATTTTAGTTGATGTATAGATTTAGTTTTTTTTGAGTAAATTTTTCCCTTGTTTTCCTATTTTAGGTTCTAGAACGTTCTCGTGATGTAGTTGATGAAGTGAGTGTCTCACTAAGGCTCTGGGATACCTTTGGTGATCACCATAAGGACAGACGCTTTGCATATGGAAGGTAAAAATGCATTCTGTTAATGCAACAGTAATACTCTATGAAGCATATACTGCATTCTGCTTATGTCATCTTAATGATCTTAATGATAGTGCCCCTTCCTGAGGCAAATGATACCAAAGGCATATTATTCTATTTAGTGCAATTACAATTGCAGGTGTCAGCTATAGGTCTTGTTATGGGGCCAACACCTGCTAAGTGGCAATGCTGTGCCGTGAATGTTTGTAAAGCATGCCCTGTAATGAAAACTAACGTACTAATGTATTAACAAGTTACACTGTATTGGGGATTGAGCAGCTCTCTCTCTCACAGTTAGATTTCTAGTGGAAATAACCTGCGTTCAGTAATAGCAAGAACAAGTAGGTTTTAATGAATAAGGGGTCTTGTTTCACTCTGCATTGGTGAACTGTTGGAAGAGGTTACATATAGCAGTTGAACATGTATGGGGTTATTTGAGTTTTTTCTGTTTCAGACATTTCAAGCACTATTGATTTATATTCCAATGTAACTGACATAAATCTTGACGTGTGTATCTGCAGGGCTGAATTGTTCTAGTGGCACAACAAAAGACTTGTGGAGTGATTAACGGTAGCACCAAATGGTCGACTAGGCGACTAAATTTGAGTGTAGTCGACCTCAGCGCTGGTATTAGACTAACCGGAAATGTGATGTGACCATCCACACCATTTGCTAAAATGGCGGATGATACTTCCGATATGAGTAAGCGGCCGTCGCAAGACACTGTTGTTGAAAGTAAAGTCTTGGACCTGATGGAGCAGTTGTTACCTGTACTAAGACCGCTGGCAAAAGCAACCACTATTATGTGTGCAGAACAGCCTGTCATTATGAATTTGTTGGACAGCAACCTCAAGCCGACAGACAGTGACATGGGAGCTACACGAGGCTTTAAGGTAGAAGTCAACAAGCAACTAATGAAACGATTCGAACTGGATCAGCAAGGACTTGTGGAAACACTTCATGGCATACCTGTTGGACCCACGTTTTAAGCACCTGCAGTTTCTACAGAATGACGTGAAAGAGGCAGCCAAACACCATCTTTCAGAATTGGTTCTGAATCTGAACCAGTCAAGATCCTGTGATTCTGCTGCTGCCACGGTAGCTGCTGCTGCCTGCCGGCCCTGTGATGGTGACGCCTCAGAAAGTGCTGCTGCGGACGCTGAGCCTCAAACGAAAAAGTCCATAATTGAAATGGACTAGCAGAAATGTTTGGACGTCACTTCGAGGAAGGAAGAAAACCACGGTCAGCAACAGATGACAGCGAAATAAACGATTACCTCAAGAAACACAAAGAGTTGGCTCTGGCGCTCCAGGGAAGGACATTTGGCAGGGACTGGTTCCCCTTGCTGTGCTATAGCGGCCCCTACTGGCCAGGGAATTCAAGCCGACATCTGTAGGGATGGCCCTGGTCCTCCACAGCAGTGGCTCTCAATCCTGATCCTCGGGGTGGGGACCCCTGTGTGTCTTGATTTTCATTTCAACTGAGCTCTCAATTGCTTAACTAAACTCTTAATTGAAGTAACAAGTAGGTTAATTAGGCCTTTTTAATTGTTCTTGGCTCCTAAAAAGTTGCAGATTTCAAGTTACTTATAACATTTTATAGTTAAGCTGAAATCTCCACCTGTTTAAGAGCAGAAAACAATTAAAAAGGCCTAATTACGCAAATTATTAGTTCAATTAAGGGTTTAGTTAAGTAAGTGAGAGTTCAGTTGGAATGAAAACCAGAAGACACAGGGGTCCCCAGGACCGGGTTTGAGAAGCACTGCTCCAGGGAAGGGTAGCTTGCTGACATCCAATGTAGAGCTCCTGGGTGTAGAGAGACAATTGACCTGGCCGTGGGATCGGAAGATGCCCACTGACCTTCAGTTCTCTTAAGCTGTTGTGCTGCAGTGAGGGTACATAATTGGACAGTCTAATTTGAGGAAAAAAATTAGTGTAAAATAATTGAGAAAAAAATTAAAAAACTCATCATCACAAATCCGAATGATAATATTTTGCAGTTTTTGTTGTGTGCACGGCTTATAAAAGAAATCCAATCACACATTTGTCCCAAAGCTTTCCTATATCATATGTAGATATGCCAGACTAAACACATGCCATGTGTTAGCTAGGAATTCATACCTTAATGCAGTAGATCAAAATGTAAATGTAGTGATTTTGAGTTAATTTTTGTAGGTTCAAGTTTTAAAATAAACCACGTACTGTTCTTTGTCCATTCAAATGGTATCTACTGAAGAGGCAGATCTACAGGACAATTAAGCAGCTTATAACTGACTGGGAGATGCACTTTTCTGTCGGGTCTGGGGAGATTTCCAATAGCAAGCTCATTTCTTAAAGGACTAAAAGCTAATGCAGTCTTTTTGTAAATCGTACCTTGATTGAAATGCAGAGCTATGCTCCGCGCTTCTCAGATTTCTCGTAAAGAGCACAGATTATGGGAAACCAGCATTTGATTTTTGAATGTAATATGATTTATGTGGAAATGTTAGAAGAGAAAGTAGCTGCATTACATTTGCTTTATTATTTAATTATTTATTTATTTATTTATTTATTGTTTTACCGTTACCTTTTTCTGGTGTTTCCAGTCATTCATAGCACTTCTTATTGAAACGATTCAAATCCATGGTGACGGACGGTTTTCATGGTTGGGGGGATAAAGCTTCCTCCATGCTATTGTTAGTGTTCCCACCTAAACACAATTCATGAATTAAATAATAAAGGCCCTACCTACATCATGGCAAAATGCAGCTCAATTGCGGCCAAAACATGAAAAATCGCAGATATGTACAGTACTGTGCAAAAGTTTTAGGCAGGTGTGAAAAAATGCTGTAAAGTAAGAATGCTTTCAAAAATAGACATGTTAATAGATTATATTTATCAATTAACTAAATGCAAAGTGAGTGAACAGAAGAAAAATCTAAATCAAATCCATATTTGGTGTGACCACCCTTTGCCTTCAAAACAGCATCAATTCTTCTAGGTACACTTGCACAAAGTCAGGGATTTTGTAGGCATATAGTCAGGTGTATGATTAAACAATTATACCAAACAGGTGCTAATGATCATCAATTCAATATGCAGGTTGAAACACAATCATTAACTGAAACAGAAACAGCTGTGTAGGAGGAATAAAACTGGGTTAGGAACAGCCAAACTCAGCTAACAAGGTGAGGTTGCTGAAGACAGTTTACTGTCAAAAGTCATACACCATGGCAAGACTGAGCACAGCAACAAGACACAAGGTAGTTATACTGCATCAGCAAGGTCTCTCCCAGGCAGAAATTTCAAGGCAGACAGGGGTTTCCAGATGTGCTGTCCAAGCTCTTTTGAAGAAGCACAAAGAAACAGGCAACGTTGAGGACCATAGACGCAGTGGTCGGCCAAGGAAACTTACTGCAGCAGATGAAAGACACATCATGCTTACTTCCCTTCGCAATCGGAAGATGTCCAGCAGTGCCATCAGCTCAGAATTGGCAGAAAACAGTGGGACCCTGGTACACCCATCTACTGTCCGGAGAAGTCTGGTCAGAAGTGGCCTTCATGGAAGACTTGCGGCAAAAAAGCCATACCTCCGACGTGGAAACAAGGCCAAGCGACTCAACTATGCACGAAAACACAGGAACTGGGGTGCTGAAAAATGGCAGCAGGTGCTCTGGACTGATGAGTCAAAATTTGAAATATTTGGCTGTAGCAGAAGGCAGTTTGTTCGCCGAAGGGCTGGAGAGCGGTACACGAATGAGTGTCTGCAGGCAACAGTGAAGCATGGTGGAGGTTCCTTGCAAGTTTGGGGCTGCATTTCTGCAAATGGAGTTGGGGATTTGGTCAGAATTAATGGTCTCCTCAATGCTGAGAAGTACAGGCAGATACTTATCCATCATGCAATACCATCAGGGAGGCATCTGATTGGCCCCAAATTTATTCTGCAGCATGACAAGGACCCCAAACATACAGCGAAAGTCATTATATACATGTATAAGTACAAATATTTTACAGTAAATCGCTTACAAAAAATCCAGTCTTTTGGAGTGTTATAATAAAGTTGGAACACAAAAGCGAGCCTAGACACCTGCATATTTACAGTTCATATTTCAAACAAAAATGCTCTCTCTCAATATTTCAGATGCTGCCAAGCATGATCTATACAGCACTGACAAACATCTCTTTTTTGAAAAAAACTGGGCACACTTGTGCTTGAATTCCTGCTGTACTATAGTGAACACACATGAGCGATCCCTAGCATCGTGAGATCTGAGACGTTTACATGACAGCAGTAGCGAGAAGCACATTAGTGTATTTGTCTAAGTATTTAAGTTACAGTTAGGTTCTAAAATGTATTTGCGAAATTAAGTCATTACAAATATTTCGACTACATGTGTTAGTGCTGATCGTGCTGTTTTGTTCAGTAACTTGTTCACAGTGTGTTCGTAAAGTTTATTTAAAGTAATCGGTCTGTACCAGTTGTTTGATTTCTACAACCTGTCATTCAAACCAGAGACTAGTTGCTATTCCTGTTGGGCTTACTGTATTGCCACTGACATTGACAGACAAGTGAGGTTTTACAGTCACGTGACCCCAGCAGGCGATACCGCCATACTGGCGGTCAAAACAACCATGGCGGCTAATGCAAAAACGGTATCTTCTACAGCAAAATAGAATGTATTTGCAACCACAGAGCACACTTTTCACCTCCAGTCACAGGAATTTGAAAGATGCAATGGTAAGTGCCATATACTTGGAATTTGTGACCCCTATTGTGTACCCTGGTGCATTTTACCTCCCTGAAAGACAGCGATAAACTAGTTTCTTTTTTCCTTTTAAGAAAACGTTACTTCTGTATTTTCTTAACTGATAATGTGCATTTTCAATAATTTGTTTAAAAATATGGTCCTAATAGAAATACTGGATGTAATTCATATGTTTGTATGTAACAATTAAAACAATTTATATGATGTTTTTGATATAGACTAGAGTATCATAACTTTGTATGGGGATTTAAAAAAAAAAAAGACTTTTGTACTACAAAGCGTCAGTAACTGGAATGTGTAGATTTTTTTTTTTTTTTGTTCCTGTAAAATCAATTTCAGTGTGTGACAGCTAACAGGACTGTACTAAATGACTATATGCTGTGAAAAAATTAGCACAGCATTAACGATGTGTTAAGGTACGTGCATAACGATTTCTGTTCAGTTTTCAAATAGTCTAAAATTGCATGTAGATGAGTGCAGTTTTTATTGTTTATGCATGTAAATATGTTATAAACTGATGGTTCTGGGATTTTATAAAGTTCAGTAAAATAATGAATGTAGCATAATGCATTCTGTTAACGGTAAAGTAATATTTGATGTCAGGACTGGGAATCGCCAAGGTTAAAGAATTGTCGGGTTAAAGAAAATCTCTGATCCATTTTTTAATATATAGATGCCATAAAGAGACTCAGAGTTTGGGGGGGGCGGAAAACATTTACGCCACCCCTTTTCATTGGGGCGAGTGCCCCTGCTCCCAGATTCGACGCCAGTGATTCAAATTATATATATATATATATATATATATATATATATATATATATATATATATATATATTTGTTTTTTTATTAAATTTTTTTATACCTGTAAAGTGCTTTTAATTATTAGTTTTACGGACCGTTCTTGATTTGACTACCATAAGTATGTAATGTAGGTAAGGTTGCCACCTCCTGAGGTACAAAAAACCAGGACCTCCAAATGGAAGGGGCTTGTTAAAAATGTAAACATTATTTAGAAATCCTATATTCATCCAATTGGAAACATTTGATAACATTACTACAATTGTATTGACAACCAATTCATATTGTGAGTCTATTGCAGTGATATTGTATCCTGATTTATCTAACATGGTCAATTTATGGTACTGGTATTTAGTATCAAAACCAGGACAATCCAGGAAAAACAGGGACAGGTAGCAACCCTAAATGTAGGCCCCTATAGATCAGACAAAGTGACTATTAGTAAGAGCCATACAAACATGTGAAAGGAATTATGACATTCCTACACAAGATGTCAAAAGACCAGAACAAAGTCACAGCCTTCATCTTGTTATTGAGGCACTGAACCTGCTTGGATAGTAGCCAAAGAGGCCAAGCACATTAATGACTTTCAGCTTGTACTAAACAAAGGTTAATTCAATTACTGTGGATTTGTCTGCTTTGGTTAGGATCACCTGACCTGTCCAAACGTTTTCCTCAAAGTGGAACCTCTCGTTCTTGTTCTTTCTCGAGAGAAACCAAGTTTTGCTTGTTGCTTGCAAAGGCTGCTGGGAGTTAGGCCCCAAGATTTTACAGCAGCCTTTAGAACTTCCTAACAGCAACTCGATATCATACCAAAACATTCCTTGCCGTACATAAAGTACGAGATGACACTGCACAGTTATCCACTACAGCCAATGACCTGTTTCTTTATTTGTTTACAATTATTCATTCTTTCTCCTATACAGTGTTCCCTTGTTTAATCATTTTCAATGTTGGTTAATTCACTGTTAACAGTAATTTGTAAGTGTACTATATATACTGTGTAAGGACCATTCAGTAATTAACTGGACACAGTAGTTCACTATTTTTCTGTTTGTGTACCAGTAATGCTTTAAAAAAAAAATAATAATAATAATAAAAAAGAAAACCTACACTCCAATTCAAATGTCCTGAAGCTGAAGCTGTTTTTGCTGTGTCCTTGGACCAGTCTTCTTTAATTTGTCATTCAGTGAAATTATTGTTTTTAGATTTTTTTCATTGCTTGCTAAAAATCAAGGCACTGTTCCATCTCTGCACTGGCAATAAGAGGATTCTGGCATGTGACTCTGGTTTAGAGGTTTATTGGAAGCTTGCCTGAAAGGCGCAGACATTAATATCCCAGCTGTTGAACCTATGCCCAGACTGCAGCGAGAGAAATGTGTGTCAAAAAATCTAAAGGAAATAAGCTTCCCTGAAGGAACGGCTTTGTTAGGTGCAGATCAGGGTTCATCCCACTAAACATGGCAGCTGCGGCCTGTACATGACTGTGCCCTTGATACACACACCAGCAAGCTGTCTATGGCTTAATCAGAATATTTCATCAGCAACCAATTTCCAAATCAGGTATTGGAGCTAATAATCGACCAACATGTTATTATTCAAAAGCACAAAACAAATGTCTTCAATTACAACAGAAAGCATGCACGTGCATTTAGTTATACATTGTAATATCATGTGTGCATTGAGAAAAATACTACAACTATTCATTCTGTTATTAAAAATGAATTTGACATGTTCATTAAATGTTGACATTTCTCATCACAAAGGAGTCGGGACACACACTATTTCTTTCATATACAACATTCTGAGCACTACAGTCGGTATTGGGGTGTGAGTTGAAAAGTCTGAACTGTCCCAAACTGTACTAGTGTACATGGACTGTACTGTAAAAGGCTATAGTTAGCATAGTTTCTAATACATATTGCACCCCCAAAGCAATACTGTTGCTCCACACATTAAAAACAAAGAGTGAAACAAAAAAATGATTTTCGGTGAGTTTCAAAGTATCCAAAGTTCTAGATATGTTCAATTGTGTTAAAAGAATAAAATATATATTTAATTGTTCCCTGTAAAGCAAAGTACATAACATAAATGAAAGAAGAAAAAGAGGTCTATAAAAATACAATAGAAATAATTATCAATTATTTTAGAAGTGGCAAACCTAAACAAGTGTTAAAGGACATTCATCTTATGAAACTTATGAAACTCTGAGTCTCTTTATGGCATATAAGAGGTATATTTGTATATTCAGATCTTCCTCTCCTCCCCCCCCTCTAACCCCACCATCCCCTCCCGTATCTCTACCTGTCTGTCTGCTATCTCCTGGATGCACTCGCATCACCTCAAACTCAACCTCTCTAAATCTGACCTCCTTTTCTTCCCCTCCATCTTCCCCCTCCTCTGATCTCTCTCTCTCTATTCCTCTGGAATCTACCACGCTTTCCCCCTCCTCTTCAGCCAAGAACCTCGGAGTAACCCTGGACCCCTGCCTCTCCTACTCCGAGCACATCTCCACTCTGGCACGCACCTGCCGATCCTTCCTGAGAAACATACGAAGAATCCAACCCTTCCTCACCAACTACTCCATGCAACTCCTTGTCCAGGCCCTAGTACTCTCCCGCCTAGACTACTGCAACTCCCTCCTGGCCGGCTTCCCTGCGTCCACCACCCGTCCGCTCCAGCTCATCCAGAACTCCGCTGCTCGCCTGGTGTTCTCTCTGCCTCGCTTTTCCCAAGCTACTCCACTGCTCTGCTCACTCCACTGGCTCCCAATTACCGCTCGCATCCAGTTCAAGACTCTTGTACTCGCCTACCGATGCCTTGACCGGACTGCACCCAACTACCTCCAGACCCTCATCTCTCCCTACACCCCTACCCAACCTCTCCGCTCTGCATGCAGTAAAAGACTGTACCTCCTCTACACTCTACACTCCCCTGCCCACTCCTTTCCACCCTCGCCCCACAGTGGTGGAACAACCTTTCTATGGATGTCAGGACTCCCTAGTCCCTGACCACCTTCCGGCACCTCCTCAAGACACACCTCTTCATACAACACCTGTAAAACTCAACTCTTCCCTTCTGGACAATATAGCACTCTGCCTTTAATGCACTTTAACTTGCACTTATCTGCTCCCTGATTTACTTTATTTAATCCTGCACTTAATCCAATCTGTAGTATTTTGTATTTCACTTGCACTCATATCTAACCCTGACGTAACTAACAATGTTATCTGCTCTTGAATTGCCCCGATACTAAATCGTACTGTGTTTTGTATTTGCTTTTATTGGTACTGAAGGCATTGTATTTTTTATCTTGCACTTAATTGTACTGTAATTCTTTATGTATTTTATTTTGTATACAACTGTAAGTCACCCTGGGTAAGGGTGTCTGCTAATAAATAAATAATATATTAAAAAATGCATCAGAGATTTTCTTTAACCTGAAAACTACATAAATACAGTATTCTTATGTATCCTAATTTTACGGATTTGTTAATAAAGGCCAGTTTATATATATATATATATTAGTGCTGGGACAAATATCCAAATATTCGAACAAATATTTTTTGACATGTATTCGGATACAAAAATCAGATGTTCGTATTCACTGCAAATGACCAAAATACCTTGCACTTATTTACTCTCACCAGAATTTGCGTGACAGTTTAAAAAAATGGCAAATGAAAAAGAGCTCCGTGTGATATGTGAGATTTGCACTTTATTCTTACGATTATTATCATATGTATGGGAAATTGTGTAACACAGGTTCTTTAAAAAAAAAAAAAATAGTATTGTACTGTATCTGTTTTTGTTTGTAGGGTTCCAATGATCTAAATACAAGACATGGAAAATGAAAGAAACTGTAAGTTCAGTAGTCATAGTCATGACTTATGTGCTTTATGCATTCTTTTTATTTTTAGTCTGATTGCAAATGAATTATAATATCTGTGTGAAGTGGTAGTAGCCTATGCCGTTGCTTGCAGAGCTGATGGTGCACGAATCCCTTTGTTACAAAGATAACCAAGTGACCATACGTTGCTTTTCGTATTTTGTGTGGTGGAAACGTATATCAGCATAATCGATGTACAGTACTGACCTTGCTCCGAGAGGTTTCGACGGTATGCCAGTGGTATGTGATTATGTCTGCATGCAATGTACTACAGAGGTCTGAAAATGCATTGTCTAAGGGAAGGTTACCGGGTGCTATGAGAGCTGGAAATGAGGAAGGCAATCTTTTCACAATTCCTCAGCGATCACCATGTGTTGTCACTCGAGTTCTAAATGTGGTGCAACATGTGCATGATCAAAGGCTATCTATTTAACTGTGGTGCTGTAGCGCAGACAGATTGGCGTCTGTGATGTATACTTATCCGAAATGTTCAGCATGCTGTGTAGGCCTAAGTGGTGTTTTTGTTTTATTTATTTTTTTAAATGTAGAGCATGTCTGTGGTAAAGGTGCACCAATATTGTGT
Source organism: Acipenser oxyrinchus oxyrinchus (assembly GCA_030684275.1). Lineage (NCBI taxonomy): Eukaryota > Metazoa > Chordata > Actinopteri > Acipenseriformes > Acipenseridae > Acipenser > Acipenser oxyrinchus. The sequence continues at coordinate 36,237,857 of CM060257.1, forward strand.
AGTTTTCATTAAAAGAAAAAAAAAACATGCTGGTATCTATGCTATTGAAAAACAAGGGGAAAGATAATTAACTTTCTTTTTTCAGGGTTTGCAGGATTTGCTGTTTTCTAGATTTCTAAGTGGAATTACTGGAGGTCTTTTTCTAGATTTTTAAAGAAACACCTGTTTTAGTTTTATTGTTGCTGCAATACAGGAATAAACAGTACTGTGCAGAAGTTTTATGCAATTGTGAAAAAATGCTGTAAATTAAGAATGCTTTCAAAAATAGACATGTTAATAGATTATATTTATCAATTAACTAAATGCAAAGTGAGTGAACAGAAGAAAAATCTAAATCAAATCCATATTTGGTGTGACAACCCTTTGCCTTCAAAACAGCATTAATTCTTCTAGGTACACTTGCACAAAGTCAGGGATTTTGTAGGCATATAGTCAGGTGTATGATTAAACAATTATACCAAACAGGTGCTAATGATCATCAATTCAATATGTAGGTTGAAACACAATCATTAACTGAAACAGAAACAGCTGTGTAGGAGGAATAAAACTGGGTGAGGAACAGCCAAACTCAGCTAACAAGTTTACTGTCAAAAGTCATACACCATGGCAAGACTGAGCACAGCAACAAGACACAAGGTAGTTATACTGCATCAGCAAGGTCTCTCCCAGGCAGAAATTTCAAGGCAGACAGGGGTTTCCAGATGTGCTGTCCAAGCTCTTTGAAGAAGCACAAAGAAACGGGCAACGTTGAGGACCGTGAGACGCAGTGGTCGGCCAAGGAAACTTACTGCAGCAGATGAAAGACACATCATGCTTACTTCCCTTCGCAATCGGAAGATGTCCAGCAGTGCCATCAGCTCAGAACTGGCAGAAAACAGTGGGACCCTGATACACCCATCTACTGTCTGGAGAAGTCTGGTCAGAAATGGCCTTCATGGAAGACTTGCGGCCAAAAAGCCATACCTCCGACGTGGAAACAAGGCCAAGCGACTCAACTATGCACGAAAACACAGGAACTGGGGTGCAGAAAAATGGCAGCAGGTGCTCTGGACTGATGAGTCAAAATTTGAAATATTTGGCTGTAGCAGAAGGCAGTTTGTTCGCCGAAGGGCTGGAGAGCGCATACCTAATGAGTGTCTGCAGGCAACAGTGAAGCATGGTGGAGGTTCCTTGCAAGTTTGGGGCTGCATTTCTGCAAATGGAGTTGGGGATTTGGTCAGAATTAATGGTCTCCTCAATGCTGAGAAGTACAGGCAGATACTTATCCATCATGCAATACCATCAGGGAGGCATCTGATTGGCCCCAAATTTATTCTGCAGCATGACAAGGACCCCAAACATACAGCGAAAGCCATTAAGAACTATCTTCAGCGTAAAGAAGAACAAGGAGTCCTGGAAGTGATTGTATGGCCCCTACAGAGCCCTGATCTCAACATCATCGAGTCTGTCTGGGATTACATGAAGAGAGAAAAGCAACTGAGGCTGCCTAAATCCACAGAAGAACTGTGGTTAGTTCTCCAAGATGTTTGGGCCAACCTACCTGCCGAGTTCCTTCAAAAACTGTGTGCAAGTGGACCTAGAAGAATTGATGCTTGATGCTGTTTTGAAGGCAAAGGGTGGTCACACCAAATATTGATTTGATGTAGATTTCTCTTCTGTTCACTCACTTTGCATTTTGTTAATTGATAAATATAATCTATTAACATGTCTATTTTGAAAGCATTCTTACTTTTACAGCATTTTTCACACCTGCCTAAAACTTTTGCACAGTACTGAATGTTTACTAGATTTCTGAATTCAAATAGGAAATATGATTCCATGTATAGGGATAACTTTATATCATCCACATTCCTAATGTTGAATTTTTAATATCTTGTTATGTGTGTTCTCTAGCATATTATATTATTTTGGCTTATAGTGATCTAAGCAGAAACAGCAATAGAGAATTGTACAAAACACATATAATATGATATTAAACAGGTAAGAAATTCAGTATTAATAAATTGTAGGAATCCCTTTAAAATAATACTGAATATCACCACAGACTGCTCTGTAAGCAGAGGACCTTATTAAGACTCAATGTCTGTTACTTCACCCTCTTGCAGGTCTGATGTAGTGGTGCTGTGCTTTTCCATTGCTAACCCTAATTCCTTGAATCACGTGAAGACCATGTGGCACCTAGAAATCAAGCACTTCTGCCCGCGGACGCCTGTTATTCTGGTTGGATGCCAGCTGGACCTGCGTTATGCTGATTTGGAGGCTGTCAATCGGGCCCGTCGGCCGTTAGCAAGGTAGAGTACAGCAGAAGGTTATGATTCTCCTATCAGGGGTCGGCAAGTGGCGGCCCCTCTGAGTTTCTTTATTAATGTATTACATTTAAAAAAAAAAAAAACATGAATTAGATCTGACACCTTGGCACTTGCACAGCCAGCTTCTATGTTGTTGTTGCTGGAGTGATTTTCTCACACCGCACGCAGCCTGTCAATGGTTATTCGGCAACAGTTCCAAGGCACACAGTCAACGTCACGTGGAAGTACGTAATCAATGCTTCTGCAGTAACCGTATGTGAAGTGCTGAGCCAGTGTAACGACAGAGGTGAAGTTGGCCAAATTAAATCAATTGTTTGTTTTAATTTGTTAAGAGAATTTTTTTTTTTCCCTTGGTGGGACCAAAGTGTACAATTTAATAACCACATGTAATGTTAAATGGAAATAGATTAAACCTGCATTTGTGTGTTATGGCTGCCTTTGATGGGAATTTACGTACCAGTTCAAAACACTGTTTTTCATTGGAGTTCATTGGAGTTTTTTTTTCTTTGAGAAAGACAGAAGTAATAGGCAGCTAGTAAATGTAAATGAAACCCATTTAAATAGTTATTTTTCTTTGCTGTTGCAAAGATTAGTGTTAAGCACTGTTTGAATTATGTGTGGTGTTACATTGTGAATTCTGTGTTACATTGTGAATTCTGTGTGGTTTAATATTGTTGACTGAAAAGACGATAGCAGTGGTATAGCGGTAATGTCCTTGTTCAAAGATTTCCATTTAAAAAAAAAAAAAATACAGTATAATTGTACTCCATGCTTTGCCCAGTGTGTTTCTGTAAGTTTGTTGGTATTGTGTAGATAGTACAACCTGACAATTGAGTTAATTGTTCAGTTTTGTCAGTGGCGGCCACAAGCCGTTTTGTGGGCCGCCACTGTGGCCCCTGGTTACGTTGAGGTTGGTCCGCAAATGTTTAGAGGGTAAAGAGCAACTTCTTGTTTTCGATTTACTTTGAAAAACATTTTTCTGTTTCACACATTCTAAAACTCTCTTTTCTCTCAGTAACCACAACACACAGTACAACACAACACACAACACAGTAAGTACAACAGAGCCAGCCCTGACAGCCTTTGTGGGTATAGTGTTTTTAACCTCATCTCCTCACCAAGTTTTGAAAGGTGCTTTTGAAAATCAGACTTCTGGTGTTTATAGTTTAAGTTGCAGTATATTTGTGGGGTTTGTTCTAATGAAGTTCACAGTTTAGTCTTATTTATGATTATTAACACAATAAACTTTCTTATAACCCAAACAGACCAATAAAACCTGGTGACATATTACCTCCAGATAGGGGCAGGGAAGTCGCTAAAGAACTTGGCATCCCTTACTACGAAACCAGCGTCTTCGACCAGTTCGGCATTAAGGACCTATTCGACAACGCCATCAGAGCTGCACTGATTTCCAGGAGACACCTCCAGTTCTGGAAATCCCATTTGAAGAAAGTGCAAAAGCCTCTTCTTCAGGCTCCCTTCCTGCCGCCCAAAGCTCCCCCTCCGCTCATAAAGATACCAGAATACCCTCCCACTAACACAAGAGGCCAGAGCCACCTGTTGGACAATCCCCTCTGCGCGGACATCATGTTTGTTTTTCAGGACCACGTTCATATTTTTGCTCACAAGATTTACCTGTCTACCTCTTCCTCCAAGTTTTATGATCTGTTTTTGATGGACCTGAGTGAGGAATCCTGGCATTTGGAGGGTGTGAGGAAGAAGCCTAGCAGGGATCACCTCATGAGAACTTTAAGCCTTAACACCAAGGAGGATGTCGGTGTTTTACCCAGTCTGTCACCCTGCTCTTTGAGAGCCTCCAAAAGTGATGGCACTTTAAAGATGATGAGCTTCAACAGCGACAAGGGCAGGGGAGCTAAGCTGTCTTTGTCTTCTTGGAGTAAGGCCTTTGTTAGCATGCACCGAGAGACAGTGAGCAGCCTCCCCACACACGCTGCATTTCCAATCACCGTGGTCCAGATGGACAGTTCCATTCAAGTGGGACCCTTTAGAGCTGTGCTGCGCTTTCTCTACACAGGGGAGCTGGATGAAAACGAGAAAGATTTGATGAAAATTGCACAAATCGCTGAAATTCTTGAAGTGTTTGACTTGAGAATGATGGTGGAGAACATCACAAACAAAGAAGGGTTCATGAATCAGGAGATCACCAAAGCGTTTCACGTCAGGAAAGCTAACCGGATTAAAGAGTGTTTGGCTAAGGAGACGTTTTCAGGTAAGGACACTGAGCTTGTTGCAATCCCATTTAAATCAGAAAACAATATCATTGAACTCAGTAGTAAATCTTGTCAAAGCTCATTTTGTTAATTAATAATAATAATAATAATAATAATAATAATAATAATAATAATAATAATAATAATAATAAATACTTAAAGATTCATCAATTAATGGTTAGTTTCAATTAATTCAATGTTTTTTGTCCCAGATCCGTTGTGGCCATTCTGAGGTCTGTCACTCTGTACCGAAACAGGGATAAAACGAAAAAGGCCCTTATGTCAACTATCATTTCATACGCATATTTAGAGTTTTCCAAACAATACATTTTTCAAGACACCCATGGGCCAAAAAAGGAACCTTATCGAATGTGTGGCCCTCTACACCGTCAACATGTAAAGTCCGAACTGCTGGGTTTGGTTACTTGAGAAAACCATTCATTAGCTGTGTACTTGTCATTATGAAAGTGCACTTTATAATTCCACTGCTGGCTACCAGCCAGAGTTACTGAGATAAACAAAAGAACATGTACAAAGCTCCTATTATTTTATGCTAATATGTCACAGCCTGTTTCACATTGCTGCTGATTGCGAAGCAGATCTGAAGCTGTTTGTTCGCTTTCAAATGAATGGCCATGCCTGAGGTAATCATTCCCTCACTTTTCAATCTTTCTCTGGCAGATGTGACATTTAAGTTGGATGATGGAAGTCTCAACGCCCATAAGCCTTTGCTGATCTCCAGCTGTGATTGGATGGCTGCTCTGTTTGGTGGCTCATTTCTAGAGAGTTCAAACAATGAGGTAAGTGACCATCAGCCTGAACTCCGTCTAGTTTAATTGAAATAAAGGCCCATGCTCAGCTCTGTGATTGACCGAAGACAGAAAAAAACATGTCAATGCGGTACCAGTCATTGGAGAAACCAATTTTGCAGGGGTGAATTTATGAAGAACAAAGGTTTATCCATCTGTCGTAATATTTTTTGGAGTAGGGTAGTGTGTGTGTGTGTGTATATATATATATATATATATATATATATATATATATATATATATATATTTTTTTTTAGGTTCATGCTAAATCAGTTCTATTGGGTCGGTGGTTATATTTAGAATGTAATATAGGGTGCTTTACAATAGAAGCTAATACCCACCCCACGAGAGGTCAGAGAGAGGCTACTAGTTTCTTCATGGATGCTTTGAATTTAGAGGGTTGAAAAAATCAGCTTGTATTTTACAGCACCCTATACTATATTTTTATGAGATATAGTTAAATAAGAAACATTAAACAGTATAGATTATCTTAATGTGTTGTAAGTTGTATCTGATACAAATGCATTCTAGATGGCTATATCACATCAATATAAAACTTCCTTGACTGACGTTTCGACTAGAAGTCTTTCTCAGCCTCTTCAATTGTTCTTCAAAGACATTGAAGAGGAAAGACGCTTCTTTTAGTATTACTATACAAGCATTGAATGTGTAATAGTTATGGATGGATCCCATAAATATCAGCAGAACTCAGAGCTCAACTTTGATTTCTTCACTTTTAAGCTATAGCACAGTCAGCTTTAAGACTGGGGACGTGCTAGTTAAATAGACTTGGATATAGCATAATCCTAAAAATCAGTCAAATCTCTAGATTGCCTTTTGAAGCACAAATTCCAAACTACTGCAGTCTTGAAACAGATGGTGCCTGGGTTCACAGCACACAGAGAGTGTGTTAAAGCCTGCCACAGCACAGCACATATTTTAATAATGAGACATTATCTAATCAGGACATACTCTGTATCAATAAAATAGCAAATGTCTTTTACTTTATATTACAAAGAAAAGACCACATTATTTAATAATAGGTCACATTCTTCGCATTGAAATCTTGAGTGAATTGCTTCTGTTTCAGATGTTGAGATATTGTGTGCCAGATGTTGTATATAAACCAGGGCAGTTTTATTTTAGCATGGATGCGTCCTACTTAAATCTGCAGAATGTAGTGCAATGCTAGTAAATCCAGAATAATGGTTCTGAATGTCGTCTTCTCGTGAAAAGGACCATGTGATGGAAAATGGATATCGCTATCGAAATTGTAACTAAGCTAATGCTAAATAGAGGCCAATTATAGGTACACACTGAAATGTCAAGGTCATGCTGATGTTTGTTTATACAGCAAGTATGGTGTGATGACAATTGCAAGATTTTCTTTAACAATGATTGTTTTATTCATCTTTTTTTTTTTTTCTTTTTTTTAAATTTAGTCGTTGCCAATTAGTTTTTATTATTTTCTCCCCAATTTGAAATGCCCAATTATTTTTAGGCTCAGCTCACCGCTACCACCCCTGCGCTGACTCGGGAGGGGTGAAGATGAACACACGCTGTCCTCCGAAGCGTGTGTCGTAAAGCCGCCCGCTTCTTTACACTCTGCAGACTCACCATGCAGCTGCCTCAGAGCTACAGCGTCGGAGGACAACGCAGCTCTGGGCACCTTACAGGCAAGCCCGCAGGTGCCCAGCCAGACTACGGGGGTCGCTGGTGCGCGGTGAGCCGAGGACACCCTGGCTGACCTAACCCTCCCTCCCCCCGGACGACGCTCTGCCAATTGAGTGCCGCCCCCTGGGAGCTCCCATCCACGGTCGGCTGTGGAATAGCCTGGACTCGAACCGGCGACGTCCAGGCTATAGAGCGCATCCTGCACTCTAGCGAGTGCTTTTGCTGGATGCGCCACTCGGGAGCCCCTGTTTTATTCATCTTTAACCATTATTAAAATGATTGCAGCTGCAAGGTGTATTATTAATTTGAGGTACATTTAAAAGCAGGAACCTGTTCATTATTCTGTTAGTGAGCCTAAAGCTGCAGTGTCTCCCAGACCCTTGCAGTGTTACACTACATCATTAATTGGTCCCTGTTGCAGTCTCTACTGACCTCGCTGACAATTCTGACGATTTTGTGCTGGGACAAATCATAAAATGACCACGTTTGTATTCATTCATATACGAGAATTAAAAAATAACTATCTAAAAGATAGCACACAGTGGAAACCAAAACAAAAACGATGCCTGAAATAAATAACATACTGGAGGTTCTGCTGTGCAGAAGAGCGTTTCTCACATTTCTTTAATCGATCATTTGATTGGGTACCAGGGTTACCGGGAGATTTTGTTACTGTAATGTTGCACAAATCATACTTTTTGTTTTCCAGTTCATTCAAAATAAAATAATATTTTGTTTTGCTTTTGAAAGAACATTCAAACATGAAAAACCCAACTTTTAGATTTGCTATATTGATAGTATTTCACAGCAAACGCCTGGCATATATATATATATTGTAAACGAGCCGCTTCCACTCGGGTTCGTTGCCCCTTTAAAAATAGACCCAACACACAGAAATGGATTTTTCAAGCGCGGTTGAAAATTATATATACATTATATATATAATGTAATATATACATTATATATATACATTATATATATATATATATATATATATATATATATATATATATATATATATATATATATATAATTTTAACTGCATAGGATAGTAGACATTATGGGATACAAGGTAATCCATAGACTACAGTGCATACTGTGTTGTTGATTAGAGTGCCTACTAAGCATGTGCACCAGTGTGATTAACTTTCAGTCCTAAAATAACAAAAGCCTTGTAGATCTCAAAAGGAAGCAAGATTAGAGCTTGTGAATTAGATTTCATTTCCATGTAGCATTCTGTTAAAGCCAGTACAAGTACTGTGCTTCCTGCATCCTGCAGAAGGGAACTATGACTTTCCACTTTGTTCTTCCATAATTGTAGGTTGTTCATGCAAATGTCACAATAAACAATCCCCACACGCGACCTGCAGGAAAATTTGTAGACTGTGTTCACAACATAAGTGAGTTAAACCTATACCACCTTGAAGCCTGATCAAGCTTGGACCTGCTCAGTGCTGGCATCTCTTTGGCATCTTTCGAAGAGCAGAAGTGTTGGTTTAATGTGCCATCCTTCAATGATCCAATCATTATAAAAAGGGCAGGATAGCCTTGGATGTAACCGTATCCAATAATAATAAAGTTGAAAGTCACTTCATTTCAGCGATCTACTTGTAAATTATTATTATTATTATTTATTTCTTAGCAGATGCCCTTATCAAAAATACATTTCAAGAATCACAGTACTAATACAATAAGTATTAATACAATTAAGAGCAAGATAAAATACAATGACTTCGGTTCTAGCAAGTACAAGTATATGACAAAATACGATTCAATAACGGAGCAAGAGATAAATGCATTTATCTCTACAGAATCATGTGTTCACAATAATCCAGAAATAGATCTGAAAACAAGCTGGATACCCTTTAGCAATGCGTTTTCATGAACACCTCTCATCTCGGCACTTCTAAAACTGTTAATGAGATTCTCATCACACTCTTTATAAGCAACCTGCAGAACTGCATAGATACAGATACATTGGGTTTTATGGTTTTAGATTTTAACTGATAGTCACCCATGACAAAAACAACCAGAAACAAAAAGATTAGAAAGATCATAACTCATTTTATGTTCACCTACCCCCTTTGTAAGTATACTGTACTTCTGTGACCAAATACATATACACTGTAAAGACTATAACCCAACTCATACCTCATATGGATCGATAGAAGGGGATAATAAATAAAAGCATAGGAATGGCAATTTCAACTAATATACAGTGTATTCCCTACATTGTATGGTATGGTTATCCTAATCGTATCCCAATGCTTTCATTACAGGTTTACTTTCCCAACACAAGCAAGGCATGCATACAGGCAGTCCTGGAGTATTTATACATGAATCAGCTGTCACCCATCATGGACCTGGATCCAGTAGAGTTAATTGCACTTGCAAACAGATTGTGTCTTCCACGTTTGGTAGCTCTGACAGGTCGGTAGCAGCAGCTTGTCAGTGACCTACACCAGAGCACCTGGGGAGTTTTAAGGGATAAGCCTTTTTTTAGAAAAGGAGGTTTAAGTGCAGCTTGATGATAGTACATGTTCAGAATCTACACAAACTTGTCTGTGGTATTCATCCCCCGCCATGGCTGTGAATTCAAAATGAAAGCTGTTCGTAACGTGAAAACTGTTATGATCGAGATCCACTGTTAAAAATGCACATGGAAAAATGTAAGGTTGACTTACACCTAGACAGACAGCCTTTATACACTTCTAGGTTCTGATATAGTAAAAACTTCATAATTTCCAGACAGCCTCCATATACCCTGAGATTATTATGCACTCAATTACTTGTGTGAAAGAAGGTCCTTAGAAAGTTTAATCACATTAGAACAGTACCCTAGATCCAGGCGTGCCTTGACTATACCCTCAAGCAAGGTTAATAAACTCTAGGCCTGGGCAATTGAATACGTCTTCCCTTATCAAATATGTAAAAATAGTGAAGAATAATATTAGCAACATTTGTCATTGCATTAGGAATGAATTTGAATGTGTGTAAAGACACTATACTGTTTTCTAAGTGGTTAGTTGGGGCTTTTGTTATATAGAAAGTAAAAAAATGTACATGTAAAAACACTTATTTGTTTCAGAATGTTTTTTTTTTCTGTTGTGAAATAAACGTAAAAATGACATATTGTAAAATGTATGTGATACCCAATAGCCCCTTTGATTTAATGGCTGTTGTATTTCTGAATAAGAAGGGAGCTATAGCTGGTTCTATACTTGCTATTGTCAGTGCTTTTAACGTTTACGTCTTTTTGTTCCCACAGAACAATATGCTGTGAACGACCTGGTGAAAGCTCAAAGAGATGGAATAGATATAGATGGTGAAGTTCTCACTTACTTGGAACTGGCCCAGGTGTGTTCAGGATGGGACTATTAATCACTGAGCATTAATACCCAACAGCTTCAATCCATTCTTTGTTACTCTTGAGTTTCGTCAGATCTCCCAAAACACTTAATAGATTCTTTGTGAGCACACATTGTCGCAATTCGCAAATACCCTTTTAGTTTTTCTTAGTACATTTTCTTTGCTTTGACGCATGCCTTGAGTTTCTGAATCCTGTTTGTTCTTTTATCCTAATTGTCTATAGTTTTTATTAATCAGTCTTAGATTAGGCAGGTACTGATAGCTATAGGACCAAGTGCTGTCTGATCATTCCCTCTACATCACAGTCCTTCACCATTGTCAGCAGTGTCGAGTAGTGGCTAGGGCTCTGGACTCTTGACCAGAGGGTCGTGGGTTCAATCCCTCTACGTTATGTGCTTTGATAGAATTTACTGTCAGGAAAGAAAATCGAAAAGGAGTCTTGGAAAACTCACTGTTCTGTAAATAGCAGTTTTGTGACACTGAAATTAAGATTTTTAAAAGTTTCTGAAATATTATTAATTTTTTTAAACTTATTTTTCCAGGACTTACAATTTCTTAATGGGAATGTAGTTATTGAAAAAGTGACAATAACTTGAAATACATCATATATGTTATATTGCTGTTGAACAGAAAAATAGCTAAGCAATTGCTATTTTATGGCTTAAGTCTCTTCTTTTTTTCACTTACAGTTTCATAATGCTAATCAATTGGGAGCTTGGTGCTTACATCACATCTGTACCCACTACAACTGTGTTTGTGCCAAGTTCCGTAAAGAAATCAAGTCAAAATCGACAGGTAAGAATGTACTGGTACACTTATTCAATCTTAAATCAATTCATTTCACAAATTCAGATTGAGCAAACACAGTGTATTATTATTATTATTATTATTATTATTATTATTATTATTATTATTATTATTTATTTCTTAAATGCCCTTATCCAGGGCAACTTACAGTTGTCACAAAATATCACAATACAAAGTATCATATTGCAGATAACAGTAATTATAAAGTACAGTTAACTATGGAGTTCAGTGCAAGTACAAGATGATGCAAGTACTGGTACAATTGGGTGCCATATAGTCCAGTATAGTCAAGGGTTGTGAGGTTTACAGATGCTATCTGAACAGGTGTGTCTTGAGGAGGCGCCGGAAGGTGGTCAGGGACTGAGCAGTCCTGATATCCGTGGGTAGGTTGTTCCACCACTGAGGGGCACAGGTAGAAAAGGAGCGGGCTCTGGAAGTGGGGTTTCGGAAGGGGGGGTACAGCTAATCTGCCAGTGGAGGGGGTGGGAGGGGGTGTAGGGAGAAAAAATAGTCTGGATAGGAAGGAACAGAAAGGTTGAGGCAGCAATAGGTGAGTATTGAGTTTTGAATTGGATGTGAGCGGCGAAAAGACAATAGCACAATATCAAGGCGGGCAACAGTTTTGAATGAGCTGGAGTGGATGGATAGCAGAGGCAGGGAGGTCGGCCAGGAGGGACTTACAGTAGTCAAGACGGGACAGTACCAAGGCCTGAACTAGGATCTGCGTGGAGTAATTGGTGAGGAAGGCGCGAATTCTGCATATGTTGCTGAGGAAGAAGTGACAGGAGTGTGCCAGAGTAGAGATTTGCTGAGAGTAGGAGAGGGAGGGGTCGAGGGTGACACCGAGGTTCCTGGTGGATGAGGAGGGAGAGAGGGTGGTGGATTCAAGAGGAATAGAAATAGCAAGATCAGCGGTGGGGGAGGAAGAGGGGGGGAAGAAAAGGAGGTCTGATTTGGAGAGGTTGAGTTTAAGATGATGCAAGTGCATCCAGGAGGAAAGGAGAGGAAGGTCAGCATAGAAATTATATGAGAAGCCATGGGAGGAGATGAGGGGACACAGGGAGTGGGTGTAGAGAGAAAACAGGAGAGGTCCCAGGACTGAGCCTTGAGGGACACCTGTCGAAAGAGAGCAAGAGGCAGAGGGTGAGCCACGCCAGGACACCCTGTACATGCGATCAGAGAGGTAGGAGGAGAATCCGGCACGGAGAGTCCCAGGTCAGCGAGGGAGGACAGGAGAATACTTTCTGCCAGGCAAGCAGTGGGCATACCTCTTCTTTTCCTGATCGTGTTAACTAGCATCTGATTTGTTGGTCCCATCCTACCAGCGAATCAGTTTTGAAAATGCTTTGTAAGTACACCCCTCTGTGTTTTTGATTTAAACAAACAAAAAAGCATGCCACCTTGAATCCAGAGCAGGACGACAGGCTTGTATTCCTGGCAAACAGCCTGTAAATAATGACTATTTAACAATATTCAATAATAATAATAATACTAATAATAATAATAATAATAATAATAATAATAATAATAATAATAATAATAATAATAATAATAATCACTGATGTAAATGCAATTTTGGAGTAACAATCAGCTTGACCTATAGTGGGTATGCATGTTGTGGCAAGTAAATCAATTTATTATTATTATTATTATTATTATTATTATTATTATTATTATTATTATTATTATTATTATTATTATGTTTTAGGCAGGGTTCTCCGCATTGTGTGTTTCACAGATAGTGAAGGTTAGGTGGTACAGTATAACAAGATGCAATGCGTGATGCTGCAGCTGTCACTGAATAAAAAAAGTCGTTTTATATAAACTCGTGTCTAGTTTATATAGATTACATTCCAAAGTACTGTAATCTGTTTTGGAATAAATATTTTAGTAGAATGGAGCGAAAATGTATGTGGGCGGTACAATCATCGATATTTATTTGCACGATTCAATTTCGTGTGCCCAATTAATCGATTGCTATTTGGAGGCTTAACTGACAGCCCTATTGTGCACAACAGGAGCGTATTGAATTTCAGTCACTTTTTTTTCTCCTCCACCACATAGAAAATCAAGAGTATTTTGAGAAGCACCGCTGGCCTCCTGTTTGGTACCTCAAGGAGGAAGACCACTATCAGCGAGTGAAGAAGGAGAGAGAGAAGGAAGATGTTGTGCTGAACAAACATCATTCCCGACGCAAGTGGTGCTTCTGGAGCACTTCCTCTGCAGTTGCCTGAGCAGCAACTGATGTTCAACAAGCCTCACTATTATGTGCATTTATGACATTTCTAGGACTTCTAGTATTTTTGTCTTAATATTTAAGGAACAAAAAGAGAAACATATGTAGAGGCACTGACTTTTTTTTTTAAACACAAATTGATTATTGACCTGGTTGGGGTTCAAAGCACAAATTTGAGTAAATACAACGCAAGCCAAAAAATAACTATAGACTACCCTCCAGGAAGTATTTTGACTCCCAATACTTGTAGGAGGAGGATTGTACAGGGGTTGGATACAAAAAGGTTAGAGTTACCTGCAGTTTGTAGCATACACTTTTGTGAGCTCTAAACAGGCCATTTCTCGCATGAATGGGTTTCCAGGTTTGTAGATGGCATCCAATACTTCAAGCTTGTAGCTTTGTGGTGCTCCGGTTACGCCTTCATCACTGCAATGGAATCCCATTCTGTAATAATGAAAATCTGCATCTCCCTCCTAGTAAGACTACATCTGTATTCAGAGAGGACATTTGTCAAAAATGATCATCTTATTCTGTTATGTTCAGTCAGTGCTGACCTGCCTGCCCTTTTATTAGCCCCACACTTTATTGATAATGTTATGGCAGGTGTTTGTCCAACCCCTGTATGTGTTTGACATGTGGCACATCTTTACAGTTATTACTATTATTATGAGGCATTGGTCTTCAACAATTTTGATTGTATGTTTTGTTGCTGAATGTTGCTGCTCTTGGGTGTTTTAAAGTGACTTTAGCTCTGTTTGGTCAATAAATATCCAACCCAAATATTGTACCTTATGTCCATTAGTAATGTATTTCAAAAGCAGACCTGGGAAAATGTTATGGCAGGTGTAATTTTGAAGTTTGACTGTATCTCACTGAGTTACATCATGTGATGGGACTAATCCCAATTTATAACTGAAATTGGCATAGGTGCTGCCAAACAAAATAAACTTGTTAGATTTAAACATGTATTTCATATATAGCATCGTTGGGCCTTGTTTTCATAAGGTGACATTTTTAAATGTCATGGTTTGAAAATATAATCGAAACTAAATGTGGAAATAGTGGCATGTGTGTCCGTTGTATATGTGGAAATGATATCGTTTATAGCAGTGGTGAATTTAAAAACAAGTGTTGCGCCAATTACAAAAAAACTTCCCACAATAGCAAGATTTGTTTGAAAATAGGGCCCGTTATATCTGATACCATCATATTAGCCAAATATCAATATGTGTCAATTTGAACTGGAGATAACAGTTTTAAAGCAAAACTTGAAATTATTTTTGTAGAAGTGTTACAATATTCTTTCTTGTAGCACATTAGTAACCTCTGTAGTCCAGCTTTTAAAAGACACATCTCTAATAATTAGCAGGACTTCGTATATATTTGTTCAGGGCTAACTTAATATGCACCTAAACAGAAGAATATAACTTTAAACCTGCTCTTTGCAACTAATTTTTAGCTATCACTTGGGTCAGGCTAGCTTATCCTTGATAATCTTTGCTCATGTCATGTTGCAGTGTGCTCCATTTTAGATTTAATTTATGGCATAAGCTTAAACTACTTTTTTATTAGTACTTTCATGTAAACATATGCAGTATATATGTAGAAATTATAAACTGAATTTCCAGTTGTGTGCTTTCAAGAAACATAAGCTTTCCATGAAGTGCATTCCTGGCTATTTAATTGTTGGTCAACATATGAAACAAGCAGTAGATGTTTAAGTGTCAGTCATTCTGTAATGTCCACTTCCAAAATGTAATAATTTCTATTGCTGAGGAAACTATCTGGCTTTAAAATCCTAAAGGGAACATAATACTTAAGTATGCTTTAATTTGTAGGGTAGGGTGATTTTTTTTTTTTAGTAAAAAGCTGTGCTTAGATTCACACATTTACTAGATACCATGTGATTGTTACTAATTGGTATGCAGAGTATAATGAAAAAGTATTGTCATTAGCTGCTAAAACCAAGTGGCTGGTTCATTTGGTTACTGCTGTCAAAGGCCTTTGATCTTGCTGGTCATTATCCTTAAAAGCTTTTTTTTTTTTTTTAATTATTTTTTGAAGAAAATTATGTTTAATAAATTTATTCCTTTAATGTGAACGCACTGTGTCTTATTTATTTACTTATTTGCACAAGGTGGGTCTTTTATCTGTTTTACTTGCTTTTTCAACACATTACATTTTTCAGGCAAACTATGAAGTTAACTCTGGTTGCCATAGCAACAGCCAAGAAAAACTGGTTCATGAGACATATGACGTCACTAGGCCACTAGCAGAAAAACAAAAACTGTTCTTAGAAAAACTTTTATCTAAGTTGGTGATAGAGGTACCAGATACTGAATGAACCATGAGTCAAACTGGAGCCTCTAACTGCTGCATATAAACTGCCTTGAATAATCCTCTTCACATTCATTTGAACATCAAAAATAGCAGAGTGGCTTATTTCTGTTCCATTCAAATCATACTTAGGCTCTTGAATGCTGAACAACCACGATGCAGGAAATAAAAGATGCATCATGTAGAAGCAATTGAGACACCCCAAAACACAATATATTTACATTGGGTTTTTATCTTCTAAATTAAAGACAGCAACTTCAAATTTTAATTCTATTTTTTTTTTACTGACCTCTTTTTAATATAATGTCTTCATTCATTCTGGGTGGTTCTATTGCAATTACAATATTTGTGATTTTGCGTTTTGGTAAGTCTGTTTAAGGGGCTTTTGATTGTTTGGAATTCTAGTTGCTAGTCATACACATAATACATAGGATAGGTCGAGTTTCCTTTTGTATCTCTATCAATATAAGTAGTTGTTCACTAGATGGTGCTGCTGTTTACTATGATAAAGACACTATGTCTGGCAGCCAGAACTGAAGAGCAGCTTCTAAACTCGGGTCACAGCACCTTTTAACAGACTTCTCAAAAAGCACAGTATTTGAGTAAATACAATAATAATCTCAAAAATCATAAATGTATGGTAACATTACAAAACAAAAAACAAAAACCATATGAAAATGTAATTTGAATGTACAGAACTCGCTCTTTAAAACATGGAACTTGTAAATGTTGTGCTTATGAACAAAAACAACCTCCCCCCGGCATTGAATTGGTCATGTGGTGTCTCTAGGTGTGAAAGATGAAAAGCTAGTGAATTAGCCTACTGCTCTTCCTAGCTCCCCAACTCCATTATTTCTGTACCTCAAATCCCCTGTACTTAAAAAAAAAAAAATGTTTGGAACTCAATATGGAACAGTCTCACATCCCATCTATTTCTAGACACAAGTACTGTCAAACTAATAGGTTTACTGCAACGCAATTAAGCTCCTGACCATTACAGCATAATCTCTGATTCTTAATAGATGATTAAGTGGCTTTCTGGGAATTCTCCTGGGATTTCAGTGGTATCTGTAAAATTATATCTTTTGCATTAAAGTATTGAACAGGTAATGTACTGATTTGAGATTTGTTTAAAATAAATTGAACACTATTGAGGAAATTTCACTTTTTGAAATAAATCTTTAAAATGATTAATTCAAATAATGAGGCAACATCTCTTATAGTTGCGTTTAGTAGGAATAAAACTAAGTCCTAAGGTGGAGGTTTGGGTTCGGCACAGACTACAAAGAGAGTTTCCTAGCTGAAACTTTGGTAGATTTACATTAAGGTAATGTGAATAGGGTATTCGGTGATTGCTAACTGTTTAAGCAGGCTTAAAGTGAGAAGTCCATGAATATGGGTCAAAGCCTCTGGTTCTAAAAGATCCCCAGAAACCTAATGTCGTAAGTAGCCTGGTTTTATGTTAAAGAAACAGGACCCATGAATACAAACAAGGTGTTCTGTTATAGATGAATACCTTGAGATGCTATCTTCAGATATTTTTGGTCATGAAATACAGAACGTCACTTGTTCTTTGTGAGTTGTACTTGTAAGGGGCCATTACCACACGAGTGATAATGATCCTTATTTACCTTCCTGTCTTAATCCGACTTACCAATAAACCCTACACATTCACTTTGGTTACTGTTGCCCTGAAAGCACTCTTAGAGACACTGTGTTTTTCATATATTTGTGTAAGAGTTTGGCTTGCTTGGTATTCTCTTAAACACAATCTCTTCCAGTTTGGACTTATACCCAAGTCTAGGGCTTTGGTTGAAGAATCTGACTTTGTTATATAAAGGTTTGATGTTGTTGCTATTCTAGACTCCTCTGACAGCCTGCTCTTCCTTTCACTAGTGTTACATCCCAATCGCTCTGCACTTCAGTGGTAAACTTTCTATTCATTTACAGCTGCATCCCTCTATTGGGGGTCAATGGGTATCATCATGTGGTTCACCTCTCCCAGCTGTCAGAGTTCTCACTTCAGAAATAGGACAACATTGTAGGCCACACTAATTCTATCAAGTATACTGTATTGAATCTTTTTTTTAGTGTCGAATTATTTTTCCCAATTATGTTCCCTAACCGTATGATGTCAGTGGTCTACTGCCCCATGGAGGGCAGCCCTGCAGGTGTCCGCTTGAGCTTAGCGGATGCCTGGTAAGCTCATTGAAGTCCCAGATGATTTTACCACAGCTAGGCCGCATGTTCTACTATATGCTTGCTTTGCCTTTTACTGTTTATGTGAAGTAATTTTCTCCAACATGTAAAGACATTGGTGTCTGTTCAATTGATATCAAGCATGGTGGATCTAAATACCTCCATCATTTAAATCATTCAAATATGGGAGACTTGAGAAAACCAGCATCTCTAGCAGTGTGTTTGAATCTTTGTCTTTTAAAAGTAAGTTCAATGACAGGTTTAGTCCTTATTTAATATTTTAATGGTGACTGTGGCTACTGTTGAGATCAATTGAATATACGCCATTATATATTCACTGTCATCTATTTGCAATAACATCATTCTGGCTCAGATGTATGAGTAACTGTGGCAAAGTGGTTTCGCAGGTGTAGAGGTGATGCAGTGCTCAAAACAATGACAAAAAACAAAGTACTGGTGAAATGGTGATTTATTTATAATCCGAAGTCTGATGACAAACAGTAAAGAAATGGAGGGCTGGCAGTTTGGAGTAGTGGTTAGGGCTCTGAGCAGAGGGTCGTGGGTTCAATCCCAGGTGGGGGACATTGCAGCTGTATCCTTGAGCAAGGTACTTTATCTAGATTGCTCCAGTAAAAACCCAACTGTATAAATGGGTAATTGTATGTAAAAATAATGTGTAAAAAATAATGTAATTGTATGTAAAATTAATGTAATATCTTGTAACAATGTAAGTCGCCCTGGATAAGGGCGTCTGCTAAGAAATAAATAGTAATAATAATAATAATAATAATACACAACGATGTGTATTGCACTGTTCAGTAACAATGGGTTGAAGTCCCTAAATACTAATACACAGTTCAAAATGAATAAACACAGTAGAACACACACATTCACAAGTCCAGAGTGAGTGCTATAGTGCGCATGCTGAAATACAATTTATTGTTGTACAATGGTGCAGTGTTGTCCGTGTTTAGTGCTGGCCTGTAGTGACAGCTCCTGATCGTGTTAGCCGTCTAATAATAACAAACAAGTAGAATTTTTAGACACGACAAAACAAACAAAATACACACGATAATTCACAGTACTCCTTCTGGTTTAGCTTAACCATAACAAAGGAACAGATCACCTCGCTACGTCCCCTTATGTATCGTCAGTCACACCCCCTTGGTTGCAACCGTTTCTCCTCCAATACGCGGATGCCACATCGCTTCCCTTCCATGTCGATGACTTAATGTACCGTAGTTCCACCCCCTTTCTAGATGGCCGACTTCCACCTAACCCTGGGAATGAATTGTCAGACCATTCAGTCCAGGAGACTCTGTTCCCTTTACACAGCACCCTCACAGGTCGGGAGCGAGATTTATAACCAAGATTCATTCTTTCTCTGTCACAGTAACCAAGACAGTTTTTAATCTCTGGTTAATTCCCACTGTCAGGTGTATTTGCTTAAATTACGCTCTTGCCTCGCTTATTGAATGATCTTCGAAGGAACCCCCTTGTTGAGACGGAACACAATTGTCAAGCAAACCATAAAGGTTTTGTAGAAATTGCAGAGATTATAATATAATTAGAATCAAATAGCAAGCAGAAAGGTAGATAAGACCCACAGGGCAACAAAAACATTCTTGTGAATCACTGTACCATCAAATAATTTGCTGAATGAGCAGGTGGGAAAGGGTTGGTTCACCCATCCATTTAACTTTTCCATAACCACGTGACTGCATGCTACTTCCCCTGCTGTGCTAGCATTGTAATGTCACATCATTCAATTCCTGTCTTTACACGTTTTCTTCCCCAAAATTGACTGTCAATCCCTGCATTACATTCAATGTGACACCAGTCCTGACAGTCAACATTTTCTGAGGTAAAATGAAGAACAAATATTCCACCCAGTTTATTTGATAACCAGGTAGGTATATGTTGTAAAAAGATTTAGTAGGTTGTTACAAAACACACAATATTAAAAATCAAAAATCAATAGATCATAATACTAATTGCATCATTGTTTGTATTGGTTACAATACTAATAGCTTCACTGTTTGATTTTTTGTTTGAATTGCAATCCCTGTCATCCCAGGGTTGAACATTGCTGTGCTAGTTAGATTATGCAATTTAATGGCTTAGCCCTAACAAAAGTTGTCGATTGTAAAAGCACAGCAACGTGTAATAAAGCATCGTGAAAGTCTGGCAAAGCATAGGTGAGTATTCTAAAGCTCAGAGAGGTATGGTACATATGGTACAAACACAGCAAAGCAGAGTCAATTATGGTAAATGCATTGTGTAACTATGGCAATAACATAGGAAAACTGCAAAAATGTGCCAATGTTTTATAAGCACTCCATAGTTTAAAACATTCTTTTTATTATAAGCCTGTATTGACAATATAAGCTCAATAGGTTAGGTGTCAGATTCAAATAGTGTTGATATAGATCTGCTGCCAAAGGAAAATAACAAGGCATAAAACCTTTTGTAATTCTTCAGGGACTGAGTTTAAAGAGATTTGAAATCTGTCCTGTTCATTTCTGCAGGTCGAGATCAAACCAGTTTCAACTGGATCCCAGTTAAGATTATGAACTGGCAGAAATCCTGCTCTCCAAGTTGCTTTGATGGCAACACAACTGAAGACTGTCTATTAAAAATATTATATTATACATTCAGGTGCTATATTGAGATGAGGTGCAGTTTTGTGATGATATGGATTCAGGTGCCATATTGAGATGAGGTGCAGTTTTGTGATGATATGGATTCAGGTGCTATATTGAGATGAGGTGCAGTTTTGTGATGGTATGCATTCAGGTGCTATATT
Source organism: Acipenser oxyrinchus oxyrinchus (assembly GCA_030684275.1). Classification (NCBI taxonomy): domain Eukaryota; kingdom Metazoa; phylum Chordata; class Actinopteri; order Acipenseriformes; family Acipenseridae; genus Acipenser; species Acipenser oxyrinchus. The sequence continues at coordinate 36,258,634 of CM060257.1, forward strand.
GAGATGAGGTGCAGTTTTGTGATGATATGGATTCAGGTGCTATATTGAGATGAGGTGCAGTTTTGTGATGGTATGCATTCAGGTGCTATATTGAGATGAGGTGCAGTTTTGTGATGATATGGATTCAGGTGCCATATTGAGATGAGGTGCAGTTTTGTGATGATATGGATTCAGGTGCTATATTGAGATGAGGTGCAGTTTTGTGATGATATGGATTCAGGTGCTATATTGAGATAAGGTGCAGTTTTGTGATGGTATGCATTCAGGTGCTATATTGAGATGAGGTGCAGTTTTGTGATGATATGGATTCAGGTGCTATATTGAGATGAGGTGCAGTTTTGTGATGATATGGATTCAGGTGCTATATTGAGATGAGGTGCAGTTTTGTGATGGTATGCATTCAGGTGCTATATTGAGATGAGGTGCAGTTTTGTGATGATATGGATTCAGGTGCTATATTGAGATGAGGTGCAGTTTTGTGATGATATGGATTCAGGTGCTATATTGAGATGAGGTGCAGTTTTGTGATGGTATGCATTCAGGTGCTATATTGACATGAGGTGCAGTTTTGTGATGATATGCATTTAGGTGCTATATTGAGATGAGGTGTAACTTTGTGATGGTATGCATTCAGGTGCTATATTGAGATGAGGTGCAGTTTTGTGATGATATGGATTCAGGTGCTATATTGACATGAGGTGCAGTTTTGTGATGATATGCATTTAGGTGCTATATTGAGATGAGGTGTAACTTTGTGATGGTATGCATTCAGGTGCTATATTGAGATGAGGTGCAGGTTTGTGGAACACTGCATAATGCAGATGGAAACTTATCTGAATGGTTTTATCTGAATAAATTCCCAGACATTAAGGGCAGTTACCTGAGTGATGACATTTTCATTGTGTGCGCAAATGAAAGCGTTCTTTTATTTTACACCATGCTTTGTTATAATTGTACTTCAATATGTTCTTGTCAGCAACACTACACAGACAATAGCGTTTGCTATCACCTGTCCCGATGATGCTGCTTGCTGCTGTATAAATTATATAATGAACCGCATTTGTGCTTTTTGCATAAAGCCCTGTTATGTAAATGGATTATTCTGTGAAGTGCTTAGCTTGTTTTTCATCTTTCCCTTCCTGCATTGGCTCTTCCTTCCATTTCACATTAGTGTATTTGATTTGTATTAGATATAATCTGTTTACTAAAGTTTGGGATTAACACCAACAATCAGCATCTCAAATATATACATCTACATTTTAGCCCAAACTACAGGATTTTAAAATTCTAACTCCCTGATGATTTCTGTCAGTGTACTTATTAAAATTGCTGTTTTCTGTTAATCTACAGTATTGTAGTGTAAGTAGGTTGAAATGCCCTTTCTCATTCTTACATTTCCCTTATTGTTTGGTGTTTGAAATCTATCTTAGTGGTTCTAGGTTTTGTTGCTCCAACATTGAGTTACTATCATTTTACCTTTACGTGGCTTTGAGCTTGTCTGGAGAAGTGTTAGCCTTCATTATTCCATTCAAATCATGTGACACTGTGACCTTTCAACTCTGGACAGAGCATAGGTGGGGCTGGGGGGTCACAGTGTCACATGATTTGAATGGAATGAGGAAGGCTGTTCAACCCTGGCACTTAGGATTGCCCAGACAAACTCAAAGCCAAGCAGATTTAGAGAACAAAGATAACTATATATTGGAGCAACAAAGCACAGGACCATTCAGCATGATTGAAAACAGAGGAAACGTAAAAAAGGAATGAAAATGACATCCAAAGTACTTACTCTTAAAGCAATAGAACATACCAGACCCAGACAATTTTTCCCAGTGTTATTGTAACCGGGGGTCTTAGTACCTGCTACTTCAGTTGTGGGTGTCTGCTGAATGATACGAGAGAGAGACACAGAGGGATGCAGTTGACAATGCCACTCAGGCGTCCAGGTTTTATTAAAGTAAACAAAATGTTGTGACAGGTGGCCACCACTAGGGTACCAGCAATGATAGCCCTAGTGCACAAGGACATACACAGACATAGTGTAATCAAAATAAGAGCTCTAAAAATGCAAAACAAAATAGTGAGAAAACAGCTAAAAACAAAAGTTTGCCAAACACTGGCTTAGCGCTGCTCCCACTAAAACGGAGGTCCCGCTCCGGAACCTACTCTGACACACTAAAATAAACTGTGGTGGCATCAAAATCCCCCAAATTAATCCCTATAGAACGCTCACACTGGCTCTCCACACAGTAGTGTGGCTGCATGCTTGCTGAAACTAGAACCAAAAAAAAAAACTGGCTTTCCAGCACCTTTTTTATACCATGTGGCTGGGCTTAATTGATCATCAATTAGTCAATTAAGCCCCAGCCACCTCCAGATTTGTACTTGAAAAAAACCTCTATAACTCTCAGAAGTGAAGATCATTCATCGTACACAGTTTGACTGTTTGAATAATGGCAAGCACCAATCCAATCAATGCACTATTGTCAACCACACAGCAGCTCTTGCCAACACAGTTCCAGAAACAGAGTTACTGAGTACACAATATTAAAAAGGTTTTGTCGTTAATCATGTCATTTGAATACCAGAGCTCCTCCTCCACAAAATCAACGCTCTATTTTAAAAATTCTGTAATCCAACCTTTTTCTTTCCTGAAGGGTACAATTTTCTTTAACAGACTCTCTGTCTCTGTCTCTGTCTCTGTTTGCTGCCGTAAATAACTTTGTAGTGTAGTTTGTATCACGTTGAAAAGTGCATTGCAGATATCTCTTTATCTGTAGACTTTTCAAGGTGTGGGGCAAACTTTTATGTTTTTAAATAATATGATGACATATAAAACAATTTCTACAAGGTTAAGAACTAGTGTAGATGTGGTTTATGAAGAGCTAAACCAGTCCTAATTGTTTTTATTAAAAAACTCCATAACATTGATTACAATCTCCAATATGAAAAAGGCGCTTGCTTATTCTTAATTTTAAATCGGCCTGGGGCTGCATGTACATGCATATTCAGGGACAACATGGCTGTGTTACACTAAGGCTCGTACTTCCTGAAATTTCAAATTTCCAGAAGCACATATCATAAAATAAATACCAAAAACAATATATATATACCGTAGATTTGTTTCTAGGTAAATAATTGTCACAGCTTCCCTCACTTAATAAATAAGTTTTATATTTCTGAGACCATTATAATATTTTGTAATGTTTTTATTGCTAAAATACAATATGGTTACCCATGTTTAACACACTTCCATGTATGATTAAAGCAGCTGTCTGCAGATGATCATGTCCTGTTTTAAAGGAAACCATTTTACTTTTTTTTTTGCTGCAGAGCTACTGTTTGAGGTGTGAGAATTAAAAATTAAACAATGGACAAAAAACCTGAAATAAACTACTTTTCAGTACTGCCTCTTTCTGCAGCATATGAAAATAACCAACTGATGTCATATACAGTTACAGGGGTGGCATAACTGAATAATTTATTATGAAAATTAAAGTCTTCTAATGTACAAATTTGACAAAGTGTTTGCTATAAAACGAACAACTCTTTCCGTTCTGTAGAACGGAGAGGTTTCAACCGGGAATTATCATCAGGCAAATATTCCTACAGAATAGTTTGAGCAGCATGCAGATTATCAAGAGCAGATCAGAGGCATCCTGCTGCTCCATGATGTCGCTATATTACTCTATTGACAGTGTTATGGCAGGTGTTGCTATAGTGTTTTCTTCGGTTCTTGGAAAATAAAGACATGTTGGGATCAATCTAAGATACTACCCTTTCTAAAATGTACACTTGCAGGTTTATGTAGAGTTTCAGTTCCTAACAATCATGTTCAATGTTATACTAAAATATGATTGCTGTGTGACTGTCTGCTATATTCTTCCAGTTTATCCTTCAGTGCACTTTGCTTCATTAGCCTTGTTGGATTGACAGTTTGTTTACATTGCCGAAATTCATGTTAGCCACAGAGACACAAGATTCCTCCTTTCTTTCAGCTTCTTGACCACTCTGTGACCAGGCTCCTTCTGCTACTGGCAGCAGGAGGTGGATATGAATACTGTATTTAAACTCAGAGAAGCATAACAGAAATGTAAACAAAAGAGCAACAATCTTATTTTTTCTTTGATTACCTGTTTGGTGTTTTTTATATATTTAATGCCATTTGTATTAAATATGTAAAACATATATATTGCACATTGAAAGAGCAGAAACTTAACACATTTTGTCCCACAGCATAATTTTCATAATAAATTCCTCTTTTGTGGTTGCCTAGGAATGTGATATCTTAGCACCATCTAGTGGTCAAGCAAAAGAACTGCAGTGTGGTGTAATTCCAAAATGTTGAGCCATGCATATGCTGTGTGTATTATACATCTTTACATTAGCACAAACGCAGCATTGCGCAATAATAAAAACAAGAAGTTTCACTAAACTATGTGTTTAGTTTAATGTGCCCAGACATTACATTATATAATAAATATGCAATCATGTCATTCATATTTTGTGCAATTGGTGAGACAGATTGGGGTGACAAGTGACATTCCAGTTCCTTCTAAACATGTTCAGTTGGATTGAGATCAGGGGATTTTGGTGGCCATGAAAGACAGCTGAAGTCTCTATCATGATGCTTTAACCATTGCGCAGAATTCTGGCATGGTGGATGGTGCACTATTGGCTAGAAGGGAACTGCCGCCATCAGGGTACAAGTGCAGCATTGTTGCAGAGTAATGCACGGACCCAGGGTAAACCAGAAGAACAAGCCCCACACGATGGCGATGCCAAACCCAATTGGGTGGACAAGTCTTAAAAGTGGCCAGTTTAGTGTATATAATCACTTATCCACTTGGATGAAATTTAGGACATTGTATAGCACATACTAAAGAATGCAGGAGGGGATGCATGCTACTGTTATAATCACAAATGCTGGAGAGAAGCACATGTGCCGATGGAAGATAAGGATGGATTGCTAAATCTCAAACTGTTGAGCTTGGAGACCAACTGAAATTACACTGAAAGTGCCCATGTCAAAAGTTGAAATATCCACAGGCTTCATCATTTGTCTGGATAAAGCAAACACTGAATACAGCAAGGTCTTAAACCTCTTAATTGAAGCAGTAATTCTTTAAAGAGTTTATTTAATCTCTTCTCTGCAGAAGGTTTCTGAAATACCCAGGGCAGTTCACCTCATAACCCAGCCTTACCATTTTCCACACTCCCATTATCCCAACCACATCCTGACAGAGAAGCCAGAGGTGAACTCTGGTCCTGTTCACAAAGAAAAATACTGCACAGGTCTTAACTTTAACATTGTGACTCATTTTACTTTTGCATAGTATTTTTCTAGCATGGAGAATGCTAATTTTTCAATCATTGAAATACCCAAGTTTAGTTTCTTACACAATTACTTAATATTTGTATGTTCAAGTGTTAAAAACATAAATAACAACAAGTGTTGGCATTAACTGAATTTTAGCAATTCAAAAAGTGCGCTTTATTATTGAAATTATATACACCGCTTTCCAGCAGTAACACAGCTATATATCACAACTTAATCTGAACACAAATAAAAAATCCTATTTACAGTGTTGAATTATAAAATTCACATACAATACTAACTCCACAACACAAAAGGTTTACGTGCAGAGAAAGGAAAAGGATATAAAACATTTATATAGACTGAAAGAAAAGTATCAAAGTAAAACAAATCCATTATTGTTAGATTTCACAAAAAGGAAAAACAGATATCATTTTTCCAAGGCAGTTAGACTTTCTTGATTGTGTTTGCAGGCAGGTTGGTTTTATCCAGGTCCTCAAAGTAAGGGTGGTTAAGGGATTGCTTTGCAGATATTCTCTTTGCAGGGTCGTAAATGAGCGTTTTCTGCAAACAAAAAAAAAAAACACAACACCACACATTAGAAATTCTAAAGCACCAAGCCCTATTTGCCAAACAGTTAAGTATTTGGTATCTCTCTTTAGGACTGCTTGACTGAGCAGACTTAAAAGCCCAAACATATGTTTTTATTCTAGATCAATTTTTAACCCCAAGAAAATAAGACCAAAAAAAGTAGACAGTTTTATTTAATTGTATTTACTTTAAAATAAACAATTGTAAAATATAAAAGGATCTTACCGCTAACAAGTCCAGGCCGTCTTCATCTAGATTTTTCACAAGGGATGACAGACTTCCTGATTTCCACTTGGGGAACGAGTTTTTGTAATCTGGCAAGGACTCCACGTCCGGCCAGACATCATTGTTTGGAGTTCCCAGAGACCTGTCAAAGTGAAAGAAGAACTTAGGAATCAGTATTAAAAAAGGACAGTTTACCTGCACAAATCCCCAACTATTTCATTAAAACAGGGCCAACAGTACCCAAGAGGGAAAAAAATAATACAGAGGTATAGTTACAGGTCTATCAATTTGGATTCCACTACATCTACATACAATGTCACCCATTAAAAATTCAACAGCCTCTCAATAAACCAGCTAAAAAATGATATACCCAAGAACTTTTGTACCCCATTAAATCAAGTAACCAATTCCATGTCCACTAATGGACCTGAAAACACAGTAAAGCGAGTTGCCTTATGAACTACAAAAAGAGACAAGGCCTGAAAAAATACCCAAATCTTTGATTGCCGATTCGTGGCTTAATTGACCTCAGGCAGCATATAACTGCAATGACAGTTCATTATTCTGTCTTCGGTCAATGATCTCATGATACAGCGTACGATATTGGTCCTTACTCCTATGTTGGGTGACAAGTGGAATCTCCACTATTCACTTTAATTAGGATTTAAAGTCATGTTATCCTGTGATAACAGCACATGCTAGAGTTTGGGTAACCAAATGCCACAAAGACCCCCATTCAGAGCACAGCAGTGTTCCAATGAATTACTGGTTCTGTTGAAATCAAACTCAAAAGCAGAAGCAGCACATGGTGACACATGAAATCTCCTTTGCTACTAATAAAGAGTATCAGTAGAGGCTGCTTGTATTGATTATTGAGGCTGATGAGTGGTGTAAATGGGATTTCAGATATAAAATGAACATCTCTGATTTTCATAACCAGCACACAGAGCAATTACCATAAAACTTCAATGAAACACCTCTGCGTTTATTTACAATATTAGCCAGCAGACCCTGCCCGTATTGGAGATTGGTGATTATTTGAGATGGTGTTTATATTAGGATCACTAGCTTTACATGCTTCATGCGGTCATTGAGAAGCCGCTAACACACAATCTTGTAGCAACATCGTAACTCAATTTAAACATTCCAGCAACTTTGTTAAAAGGTTGTGTGGCAGTGGGAACCAAGTAAGAGTTTTGTTTTAGAACAAAAATTACATTGTATTGTACACCCTCAAGTATAAAGCGAAAGTATTATTACGGTCTTTTTATATGCACTGGTTAACAAGAATACGGTATGCAAAACGTTGGAAAATGAACAAGCAGAAGTACAAATTTGTATTTAAAAACATAATTATATCTAGTATGTATGCAAGTAGTATCATTATCAAATAATGTATTGTTTAATCTCAAACTTGTACATTAAAATACACCAAGAGGTTTGTATCTGACCTACTTTCAGCATGCTTTATCATCAAAACTTTAAATAACGTAACTGCATTAAACAACTTTGCATTACATGTAGGCCTACCTTAAATTATGTTTTCTATTATTATTTATTAATCCTGAGAGTCACTTTCATCGCTGTCACTTATTAGCCGTTCATTACGCTCAAGCTCCTCATGTTGCTCAGCTTCAATGGCCGACAGACCCGGCGTTTATTTACAATATTGCCAGCAGACCCGGTGCGTATTTGAGACATGCGATTATTTTAAGTTTTACGGTATTTACACGGATTTGTGAATGGGTGTACATTTAACTGCCAAAACCCCATTTAGTAATAGCCACAAAATCAGACCCAAATATTAAACTGATTTTTTGTGGTTAAATAAATCATACCTGAATATTCTGAATAGCTGGTCTATTTCGGAGTCTCCGTGGAAGAGGGGTTTCTTCGTGGCTAGCTCTGCAAATATCGTTCCAACGCTCCATACATCTACTGGTGTAGAGTAACGAGCAGAACCAAGCAATACTTCAGGGGCTCTGTACCAGAGCGTCACCACCTGGGAGGGGTTAAAACTTTTACTGTGAGCATTCAGAGCAAAGACCTGGGGGGCCTGTTTCTGTAGACACATACGATATCATAAGCTGCAACTACGAAAAGAGTTTCGTTTCCATATACCAACACTCGCACCACTCGTTCGTAAAACCATTCGTAATTTATCACCATCAAATTTCTCATTGTATAGATACGAATGGTCACTCTCACCTAGTTCTCAAGTTTCTTGCGTATGGTTGCTAAACAAATTAAGTCTGATGCATGCTGTATATCTAGGACAGAGCCAGAGAAATGCAAAGACTTAGATGGTCAGCGCACATAAATTACGGTTGAGCAGCGTGCCAGTTCACCAATTTTGGATGAACAGCAATAACACCCTGAAGACAACGAGTTACGTCAAGGAGGACGCCAAGTGCGGTATTCACTAATTCTGACAAAAAATACCTACCTGCTAGCCTACGCCCCAAATAAGTTGATATTTATGTTTCACCTACATTTAGTTTACATTAAGATTAATGCAAATGCCATTAAAAACAGCACTTTGTGCTGTGAACACATTCTTTAGTTTATATTGTTGGTATACATCTCCTGCAGTTAGGGGCAGTTATACTACTGCCTGACTAATTGGTTTAGGGGGTGGAGTGGGGAGGGGACTGCCTACGCTGAGAGATGGAGATAAAGGAAAAAAAAAGCACATGTATTAGTATTTTGGTAAATGTGCATGCAAAATAAATCACTCAAAAAAAAAAAAAAAAACTGCCTGTGTGGAGGCTACTTTATCACAAACCTTTACACATTAATAGTATATTCACCATCTTGCCCATTCATTTTCAGGTATAGAATGAGTGAGGTATCCGAAGCTACCTTGCATATTTTAATTCAAAAGCAAATTCGATTCATATTGAATATAGAAATGCGTGATAAGTGTTGGTAACTGGAGGCAATAACACTTGTATTTCCACTTATGCATTCATGATATATTAACAGGCCCCTGATCTCAGCACCATTCACGACAATATGCACGGTCACCATTAGGGTACTGAAATGTAACATTTAGGACAGTCAAGAAACCTGTGAACTTATTACAGCTATTCACTTGATCGAACTGCTACTGGAGGCATCGGGCAACTTCTTCCCTTGAGCGCTCACGTTTGACGTGATATGACATTGCAGTGTTCTAGTTGGGGGTACCAAATGTATTATGAAGTGAACTCAAAACCAGACTAACATTTTCCAGTTGGATTATGGCTCATAAGGGGTTGTACATGTTTACACAAACAAGATACCAATATGGGAAAAAGTGGATAGTAAGTAGATGTATAAAATCACTTGCCTCATGAGTATAAACTCTTACTGGGATTCCAAAGGCTCTGGCCAATCCAAAATCTGCCAGCTTAATTACTCCTTTATTGTCTATCAACAAGTTCTGTGGCTTCAAGTCTCTGTGAAGAACCCTTCGAGAATGGCAAAACACTATTCCTTGCATAATCTGGTAAAGGTAGCTCTGTAGGAATGCAGAAAGACAAAGTTAGCCAGATTGCTTTGCCTTTAAACAGCGTTATGTTTAGACAAAACAAGAACTATACATACAATGAATAGTGGTGTAGGTAAGGAGAAACTAAACAGGTAAAAGGTAAGGGATGTAGGTTTAGAGGACACATAGGTTATCCTTTGTTAGGCCATTTTACAAATAGCCAATTTGAATTTTACTGCAATCGGTGGCATGTACCCAACCTTAAGTGAATAGGTACAGCTGACCCGGTCTCTTATTGTATGCGTGGGCGGGCGAAAGGGCCATGAAGCAAAGCACTTCTCACACCTTTACAAGCATCCGATCCATGTACTGGCCAGAAGGTATAGAATCCAAATATTTCTTTAGGTCCATCGAAAGAAATTCAAAGACAAGGTAGAGTCTTGATTCCTGCATGAGCACATCCTGAAGGCTGAACAAAAATGAATTTAGGATTTAGTTTTACCTATTGTTAGATGACATTAGGGACAGCATGGCTATGTTACAATATGGCTGCTCTATAGTGTTAAACTTCCAGCAACTTTTCAAAGAATATTAGAGCAAAACTCAGTGATGTGAAAATGGTACTAAAGATAACAAAAGCTTTAAAAATAAATAAACAAAAACATGACTTATCCCAAAGAAAATGTGTATAATGACTACACTGTTAAATCTATTGTTAGGCTGCAACACTACAGTCTACATGGTTTTAAAAAGACATGCATTCGATACATAAATTAAGCACAAACAACCCCCTGTCCCTTAACATACAGTATTTAGTTATTCAATTATAACTCACCAAACTATGTTGGGATGTTGTAGTTCTTTAAGCAGAGATATTTCTCTGATGGCTGTGCTGGGAACGCCTTCTTCCTCACTTTCTAGTCGAATTTTTTTCATGGCCACCACCTGGCCGGTGGCCTTATGCCGGCCTTTGTATACAACTCCATAGGTACCTATCCAAAGAGGAGAACATAAGCATTCTTAGCATGGATATCCACCATTACCTAAATCATTTCTACAGGACTTGACAAGATTAAACTCCAAAATCGTAACCATCATTCAACCTTCAAATGCTTGGATGTACATATCAAAAACAAGCAAACTTACAGTGCTATTTTGGTAAAAGAGCAGAGCTACTATAACAATATTTCATAATGTATACCCTTAGCCTTTTATGTAAAACGTCAATATAACGTTTAACTATCTGGGTAGTCTGCTGTTTAGTGCCCCATCTTGTTAAGATTCCACTGCTATTGACAGCTTGTCAAATGCAGTTTAGCAGACCGAAGCAGTCATGCAATATTGGATGCGCTGAACTACAGGTTTTCCAAACTAGCATTCAAGTTATAATGTTGAGTTAGCAGACATCTAGCTTTATTATTAGTATTTATTGAAAACATTCTCATTCCAAACATAAAAGTTTACAAAACGAGAGGAGGCCATTCAGCCCACCTTGCTCGTTTGGTTGTTAGTAGCTTATTGATCCCAGAATCTCATCAAGCAGCTTCTTGAAGGATCCCATGATGTCAGCTTCAACAACATTATGGGGAGTTGGTTCCAGACTCCCACAATTCTTTGTGTAAAAAAAAGTGTGCCTCCTACTTTCTGTCCACATAAAATAGTAATTATGTCACTCAAGATATAAAACTTACTTTCTTTTTAGTTTCCAAAAAAGTAAGTAACTTGAACAATCTAATCATTGCAGATACTCACCCTCTCCAATTTTTTCTATCTTCACATAATCGTCCATGCTTTCTCTAACAAAACCACAAAAGAAAGAGTGGAATAATAAATCATGTTACAGAACTGTCATGCATCATGAAATTGTTTAGTTTTGCTGCCTTGAACTTGAAACCTGTTTCCTTCCTTCAGCCCTACAAATAGACAGCACAAAAAAGTAACAGATACAATATGAATGGAATCCAGACAAAGTCTGAACAGTCAATAAAATAAATTGTAACAAAAAGCAGGTAACAAACGTTTAGTTTTACAGTAGTATGCATTCTCCAGTCTAGCCATCCTTACATTACACAGCACAGTTTGTCTACATTCCCGGAAGGAAACTTTAGCAGCAGGGTATCCACATACCCTCCCCATGTAACTTGACATTAAAAAACAGGAATCCGATTCCCAATGAAATATCCTGTCCACAACACCGCCTGCAAAATTTATAACAATCCTGCTTTGTTTGAGAGAGGAGAGAGGAGGAGGAGGGAAATGCTTTGACGCGCGATCTAGATCATTATTAAAATATTAATTTAAAAACTTTGCCTATAAACAATAGCTAGCGGACGACTTTAAACTCAATGTTATTTTCGGCTGAACTAAAACATAATGACAAGAAATAAGCGTAATAATATAATAATAAAAACAATTTAATCTCAATTTCGTAAGGTACTTACTGGCCCATCAAGACATGACTAGGCCTGACATACCAATGCACGATGTAGCCGTGTCATGATGACATTATAAGGCATCAGACGATTTTTTTTTTTAATACATCGGCTTTTTAATATACGGTCTGTATGTATTTCCCGTATAATGTGGCGTACATAGTTTCACATATTGTCAAAGTGTAAACAACAATAACTGTACAAATCTAAATCTACAACAATATAACAATAAAACGTGCAGAATGTATAACTAAAGCCGATTAAAAGTACATATAAAAAAAAAAACCTCCATATGTAATAAGAACTTTAAACATATTTACAGTACAACCCAGGCAGTATATACTTCAGCACCAAACCTAATCGTAAAAAAGTATTATTACCGATATATTTCATATATATATATATGAAATATATCGGTAATAATACTTTTTTTATATATACATATATAATTTTTCATACAGAAAAGCATAGTCCAGTGATTTTAAAATTTTTAAACCGTAAAAGGAATACCTACATAAAAACAAACGCTTGTCCCCACGGCTGCTCCTGGAATCTTCTCGTCTCTCCAGTGAATGCCTTTCAAACTAACCGCGTCGCTGCTGCAGTTTAAATCCAAGCAATCATGGACGTCGATTACTTTCAAAGGGACCAATCAGAACGTAGCCGCCCAGGCGCGGGAGAGGGATTTTAAAACGCGCCGAGAAAAATAGACGCGTGCGGTGCCGAAACCAAAAAAAACATAAAATAAAATAAATCTTGCATTATAGTTTTATGATCTCTCCGTAGAAGGATATTGTGCGGTCGGGTTCTATAATTTGACTTTTTCTAATTGAGTACTGTATTACCCTTTCAATGTCCCAAAAAGGAAACAATACTTACCTGAAATATAGCTCCTGTAGTTTTATTTTTATATACATCTAGAATAAACATTTATTGTTTACATGGTGTAGTCTATACATCAACAAAGTTCAAAGCAAATGTATTATTTGTTTATTATAAATGTATAATTTTGTTTTATTAATTCATTCAGTTCTAAACAGTATGTTTAGCAATGTTGCAGCAATTTCTTGTGATTTAAAAATCAGTCTTTATGCAGGTAATGAACAATAGTTACTGAACCAGGCAAGACAACCCCACAAGTTAATCACCCCTTATACTCCAGGTGAGAACTGTAATGGGAAATTGAAAACGTGCCCTTTTAAATGGCTAATTGGTCTATTATGGTGAGCAGTTTCAAAGCAGTTTCCTGGTTTGTGTTTCCTGGTTTGGGGGGTTGTTTTGATGCTTGTAACCATGACCTGCAAGCAGTCTCTTGCTGTGGGAGCATGCCCCTGGAGAACCTGTGTATTGAACAAGTTTTAGGTGGCTTTGCATGTTGCGCAACCTAAATAAAACATTGTAGATACCTTAACAGAACTGACACTTTGTGATGTGGGGTTTCACCTTACAGCATGATACTAGTACACTTCTTTCTTCTTTAAACCTCTTGTAACAATGTTCTAGGGCCATGGTATGGGTCCATAAAATGCTGTCCTGTAAGTAACCCAGAAACCAACACAGGCAGTCCTCAGTACTGATATAATCAATTCTTCTTTACTATTTATGCATTTTCAAATTGAGTGTAATTTAGAATGAAAGTGCATGAACTTTTGAAACATAACAGGATCTTTTAACAACAATAACGTTAATCTTTCTTGTGTTCCTTGCTTCAGATGTCCGGGGTACCATGTGAAAGGCTGCTGTATTGTAGCCGCAGGTTAGTTCACTATCACACAAAAGCATGTCACATTCATAATAAAGGGATATGCTTGGTGTGTTATGAATAAAATAAAAAAGGGGAAATACTAAAGCCCATCATTTTCAAATGTAGATTCATATTTCAGATTGCTTTAGTTTAAATCCAAAGTTTATATTTGCAACAATACAGTGGAAGACGTTTGATGTATCTGCTTTGGGTCTGGACATGGACTAGGCGATTTCAAATATGGAATGTACTTTGATATAAAAATGAAGGGTTAGAGGTTTTTTTGGAAGGAGGGATAAAGAGAGAGTATCCTTGTACCGCCAGTAGATGGCTCTCTTGCTCCATGAAATGGGTCAGTCCACTCTTGTTTTGATAGGACATTTAATTAAGTATTTAGTAATCTGGGAATTTCTAAGATATATAATGAACGATTTACTGTTGGTATATCTAATCTTCAGAAAGCATGACGCTTAATAAACAGCACCATTCCGGCTAAAAGTGGACGTTAATCACACCTATAAATTTATGTTTCCAAAACAAAATAAGAAAGGGATTCTTTGCAACATATAAATTAACATTAAAACTTAGCAGCCAAGGTCTTAAGAAAAAACCTGTTTCGGCTGGATTTTGTATGAACAAAGGACAGGGACAAGCTTAGTTCAGTCATTATAGAATATATACAAGTTGAATGCATTTATACTGACCTGTATTTGGATTTAAATCTTAGAGGGAATCATCAAAGAAACAAACTGATATTATAAATTCTAGGAGCAATTGTTAAACTGAAGTAAATTAATTAAAAGATGATCTTATAATGCCACATTTATAGTTAAAAGAAGATTCAGTGCTAATTGACACTGTTCATAGTTTATAATGGTCAAAGAATAGAAATTAGACACAAAGGTATTTTAAATTAATAAAATCAATGATTAACCCTTTTTTTAGAGAGCACAATATTTGAAACTAAAAATATCTATTTGATTTCATAAGATTAATAATATGTTTTAAGTATTTGCTATAATAAGAAAACATATTATTTAAACTGAGGAGTGTTATTGCTTGTTCATGACTTTACTGTAGTGATAAAAAGATTAAAAGCTGGAGCAGTATTCGATTTAATTAATTGGGGAAGTGGTACAGTCTCTTTCTCCTTCTATTAAACAAAAAGACCTTTAAACATTATAATATCCATTGAATTACAGAATATAAAAGGTATTATGCTATGTTTTTGTGTTAGTTTGTAATAATATACTATAATGTACCTTGTTATTAATCCACTATACTATTGTCTAATGATGGTAGATGGAGTCATTATAATGTGGTTCTTTGAAACTGCTGCATTGAAAAAGGGGCCTCTCTCCTTATCAAGATGTACGGCCTGTAGAGACAGGAGGGGTCTTCTTACATTCCACTCCAGCAAAGCTGCAAGTCTTATAGATTGGGAGTGTTAAGGTTTATGGAATTAGTGGTTTAGCACAGATAAGAATATATCTTGGAATAATATACAAAAATTATGGCATAACAGACATGGATAGGTCACATATCTAAAAAGTGTTTGCATAGACTTTGGCCTTGAAGAAACAAGAGACTGTGGAAATTGCTTGCAATAGCATATTCTCAGAGTCAGGTACAGGTCAGAGCCTGGTTAGTGCATCTTTTAAGGGATAAATAATTGTAATGAAAATTATTACCACTTAAACTTAGTGAAACTAATTGACTTGAATATTGTATGAGACAATCTTTTGCCAAATACTCTATTAGACAATAGTATATGGAATCAAAACTGACTCATTAAAAACATGATGAAACACAGTATGAGGTTAAACGAAACATATACCTTTAATTTAGCAAAATATAATCAATTAGAAGATGATGTCACATATTAAGAACATCTCTCATATATAACACATATAAAAAATAGTGTTCGCATGCACATATAACAGTAGTGTTCTTATATTATATTATAAACCAAGATCCTGGGAACCTTGGTTCACTTGACTTTTCAGATAAAGGAGGGGTTCGGAGGAGAACAAGGAATGAGATCATAGGTTTGGAGTTGGACAAATATGAAGTCTTGAATTTATTGGTACATAAATTAATTCTGAAAAGTTGGTCCGGATCTTTTGAAAACTTATTCCTAAAAGAGATAAGAGCTGTCTCAACAGATTAATCATTGGACTTAATTGAGGCGTCCCATGTATTCCAATGAGACGAAAAACCTATATAACTCCTAAGTAATTACAATGGAGAACCACACTCATACCTGACAGGGTAATGTGGTCCATTGTCTGCAGACCTACACAGTTGAGCTGATTGAACTCAGTTTCATTTGCCTGGTGAAGACAGTCATATTCTTTTACGATTTATATTAGAGGGTAAGCATTAATCAATTATTATTTTATCTCACATGTATTGCATGCATTGCTATAGAGGACTCACACTATGTTTTAGAAATGAGAGTATTTTGTTGAATGTGCTGAAATATACCATTGGGCGCTTTGGGTGATGTGTTCTTGGCCTGCTTGCCGGCCTTGCAAATACATATAAATGTATTAAAGTGTTAACGTTAATATCTGTTAAGACACTGGACTGCCCAGAACGTCTGTCAGCTGGGGAGATGAAGTAGCCTGTAGCTACTCAATTCAATATTTAACCGTTAATAAACTGAAGGAGTACTGATAGTGCTCTGATTCGTAAAAAACTTTAAATACATGAGTCTGTGAATTTCTTGGGTACTACATTAGTCATCTGGATATATTGCGGGTCCAGTGCAGGAACAATACCCCACTAGGAGTAATAACATCTCTGTCCTCCTAACGTCTCCCCTGAGATAAGAGTGTGTGCTGAGCAAATAAAAAGAGTATGTGAAGAAATTTGTACCCGCAGAATTCGTGACAATATAATCTCTATGTAGGCCAGCAAACTTTCTAAAGATCTAATTGCCATGAGCTACTATTACTGGTCTTACCATAGTTCTACCATAGGTCTTAATTATGTAGCTGAATTAAGCAGCCAATTAATGAATTATACTTGTTAAATCTGGTACAGGATGGCCCACATGAATTTTCCCTCTGCCTTTCAGGACTATTATTTTGACAGGTTCAGCAGTGTTTGTATTGCATGTACTCCCTCTACTGGACATATGTATTCTACAATCCCTTGGAATCACTGAACAATGTGTTCATACAAGTGCCTTGTACTTGGTGACATTTTCATGGCTCAGATACAGTGAATGTACTGTGTTTATTGTACAGTAAATTCAATAACTTGTTGCATTTGTCAATACAAGTGAATGACAGTCACCAAGAATAAGCAGCTGTCTGTCTTAAATAACCCTGTCATCTTCAGTTACTTATGGAGACCAATGAATTATAGTTTCACTGTAATAGAATTGCTTTTTTTAAACGTTTTGTTAAGGCAATGTTCTCACTTGGATGTGACATTAAATTCTTCACTGTGAGCTATAGGTGTTTAGGAGTTGAAAAACACTTATGGATGGAATATATTGCTGATCTCCACAGTACACCCTCTCCATATAGGAAAGATGGGGGTTAAAATGATTTTTTTCAGAAGACTTATCTTACTGTGGTCTTTGAACACTTTCATCTTTGCAGTCTCTCAACTGAACATCCATACATATGTATATATTTGGGAAAGCCACTTATTAAATTGTGATGAAACTTGGTATTAATATTTAGCATTAATTATTGGGAGTATCACATTGTGGGGGTATATGTAAATGTTTATTTGTCTGCACATTTGTCCACCAGTATGTCACACTTGCATTTTTACATATGTCTTACACAAGAAGGTATTTTTTTTTATAGTGACTGATCTAGGTCCTAAACATCTACATACCACCTATCCAATTTTCATTAAACTATTCCTTGCCAATTCTTATCATATACTATTCTGTACATACGTCATGGTCATCAATTTCTCCATAATACTGATAGGTAATTTTTGAATTTACAGACGTGTTACCGATATAGAAAAGTTATATAACTAGTCCCTGCTATATTTTGTTACACAGCTAGAGGTCACTCTTTCAAAACAATCACTGACCAGCACAGTAATAACTCTACAAACATTTAAATGAGAGGATATAGTGAAAGAATTATACCGGTATTTTTGAAATTACAATATTGTGTTTTATGAAGGTTATATTTAATATCATGACAAGAGCATTGCATTTGTTTTTATAATAACCTCATATTGCACGGAATATGTACAAATAAGAACAATAAATAAAGTAAATATTCTATATGAGGGGAAAACACATATTTGTGAGAAAATGTAGGTCACTTTACTGCTTAATGGACAAGGAAGGATAAAATGGAAAAAAATACTCTGTGATGGGAGAAAGTAATTGGAGACCAGCAATCAAAATTTGGAGTGACTAATCGCAGGGAAAATCAACATTCAGAGATATGTATTCAACTGTTAAAAGTATATGAAACTAAAAATACAAATGTAAAATGTATTTGGGTGATGGTAAACTTCACACAAAAACAACATGAAGAGAAATATTACTATTTGGCTACTGTTTAATGAGCAATATACAATGGAACTTAAGTCATTTTTTTGGTGGTATTTTTGGTATTTTTCCTTCAATAAAAACATCAATATGAAGGCACAAAATAATATGCAGAATCAACAAATATAGCCTACTGTATTTATTTCCAACTGTATAGCTTAATTATCAAAACAAGTTCATAGCTGAAAATAAAATACCGACTGTTGGTAAATATAAAACTGGTGTACAATAGATTTATGCAGGGTAGTATTTTAAATAGTTAAAATTGTCCATGCATACATTTTACCTTTCCATGCATACTTACCATACAACTTTACCGCACCCTAACCTCGCCGGCCGTGGATTTTTAGTACAGCAAGCTTGTACTAGGTATTCTCATCTCTTCAACTTTGACCGCAGTTTCGTTCTGATCTAGTTGTACCACTGCGGGCTCTACCTGTATGGCTCTGGACACGACTGGAAACTTTCACAGATATTGTAACCCTGTCGAAATACCAAACACCCTTTACCAAAACCAAGGATAGAGACATTGAAAAGGACAAAAAAACCAAGGATAGAGACATTGAAAAGGACAAGACATCTTTTTTGGTTTTTATGGATTTGCAGACGTTATACTAAACCAAAAAAGAAACCAAACGGGAGTTTGACAAGTCTGGATAACCGCAGCTGCAACATGGCCTCCTCCAACCTCTCGGGAGACGATGAGAACGACACCTTACAGGTGAGATATTATTTTTTCAATGAGGCTGAGGTTCACGTTTGTTATTTTTTTGTTTGTTTGTTTTTAATGTACGCGTTGTGCGTATCAGCTCGGCATGCACCTTTACAAACTACGTACAGGTATGAAGTTGGAGAAAGTTTACTTCCCCAAGTAAATCTTAAAAAAAAGTTCATTTGGTTTTATGTTTGGTGTTTTTGTTTACCACCGTATTTCCAATGCTGGTTATTTGCAAAGTAAACGGGCAGTATTGCAGCAACGCCAGGTAAGGGACGAAGCTGCCCTTGATACATGCAGTGGACCAGGATACAGCACGAGGATTTGCTGTCAATAGCCGCTCACTTGCAGCAAAGTTTGCCTTCAGATTTAAAATGCAATAACTTTATAGTTAATTCGTGTACAAGCAAGCAACTTGAAACTAAATCACACCGATGTTCGGTAAAATTACTTCACATTGTACTGTATTCAATACAACGCAAATATAAATAGGTATTATGCAACAATGTATGTTATTACTTCCTTATTGGACCGTGGACGCTTAATATTTGAATAAGGCTTTTTGGATGATTAAACATCCCGTTGGAAAGAGACAACAATTTAACAGGATGTTGGTGTGTGTGTGTGCTAGGACTTTTTTCCCTGATGAAAATTGTGGTATTAACAGGAATGTAAACCAAGCTAAGTCTGGTTTCATGATAGCTTGGTTCTATTTAAAGTTGTCCTATTCAAAGCACATGCATTTTTTCTTTTTACCTTAATTGTTAGCACTATTAGAATTTCTATTATAATATCAAAAGAAACACACACACACACACACACACACACACACACACACACACACACAAAACCCCACCCCTTAGTTGGATGTAGTTTTCGTGAACCTCCTACTGCTGTAGTAACCATAACTACTGAATGGGTGACCTGCTGATGGGCAGGTTTTAAGAAGGGAGATACTTTGGCTAAAACTACAATTGGGGAAATATAAACAAACTTAACCGTCAACCAGATCTGCAGACAAAGTATAGTTCAGAAGGCTGCACTGAAGAACAATGTTGTAAACTGACCCAAGGAATTGTATTTAAGTGTAAAACATATCATACTAGAAAGTTAATATCCAGTGCTCAGGTATAGCCAGCAGGGGTTTTTATTTGGCTGCAGTTGTCAGTGAAGAATGTTAAGGTTGGTATCATGCCATTGAGATAATAACATAATTAACTTTCCTAAGACTCAAGGTCTGCAGCTTTAATTGCTGATGTTAGATTAGAGTATGTCAGCTCTATTAAACTCAATATTGTCAAACAGTTTGATCTCACTCAGTCATGCAGCAGTACAATAGTAATGTATGTTTAAGTTAATCAAGCTAATATAGGGAAATCCTTGTTTAAAGTATATATTAGACAACCTTTCTTGTTAATTTGAAATCTGAGGCAGAGCTCCTGTTTTTGTAAAAAAGTCTCAATTCGCAATAAAAGTAGCATACATAGCTTTTCAGCAGTTGCCCATGTTAAACTTGTACGTATGAATAAACTCATTGTTACCTCTATCAGTTGTCTTTGAATCAGTATAAAATGCTGCATCCTCTTCTAGCAAATACAATAATTTACTTTTTTCCCATATAAAAAATAAATAAATAAAAAAAGAACCCTAAATAGATTTTATTTATTTATTTATTTATTTATTTATTGTGACATGCCAGATTATTTTTTTTAATTAAAATTTGTTAAACGTTTGGGTCATCTTAAACAAAATAAAAACTTATATGCACACAAAAAAAGTGTCGGTTCCTATGGTCAGTATGGAAGGGTTAACCAATACATATGCATGCAGTAAATTCCAGCAGGTCATATTAAGTTCACTATTCCGAAAGTCAAACACAATCAAAATACCATTCTGTTCAGCCACTCAATTCCTAGGCAACTGGAAAACTGGAACTGATGGGCAATTTTAAAGATGGTAGTGAAACAGTACTGAAACAACAATATAGATAAAGTAACAAGTGGCTAATCCTTTTTTTTGTTTTAAGTTACTGGAATAACGCAAACTCTTAGTTTTTCATCCTTCCTGCTATTTTTTGCCATACTTCCAACCAAATGAAATCTACTTTTTGCTATATATATAATGCTTTAATTAATGTTGCTAATAATACCATATAGAATATCAATTGTTCTATATCTGAAAGTTCTTTTCAATTATCCTAATAGCTGTTGGGTACAACCTCAAAATCGACATTATTAATGAAAATTTGCATGTAAAAATATTTCAACATCTTTTGAAAAGGAACTTTTTTCATTAGTTTCCTGCTTTAATTTCTAGTTTTCATATCCACATCTTGCTTCTGAATTTCAAATTCAGATCTTTCACAGTGAGATAGGAATATCCCATAATACCGTAGAATGCTGACAGTGATGAAGGTATTTTCATGGTTCATGTGACATTGCAGCATCTGTTGATACAACACTAACATATGCAGTCACTTTTCCGGTAGCAAAAAGGACCCAAGTGTAGTGGTTGACTTGGTATGATAGCATGAGGTGCAGGAGATTAACTATAATTACACATATTAGTTAAACCATTCACTGCATCTCAAAAGGTAATCTGTGAAGAATGACCCCATAGCCCTGCATTCAAAATGTGAAGTGTTTGCCATAAAAAAAAATCCATAAATCTTACCTGTTGTGCACTTCTGTTTGTTATAAACATCTGACATGTGTAGTTGTAAAAGAAACACAAGCTATAGTAAACATCTATTTCTATATTAAAAGAAATTTCTTGGCAAACCATGCTTTGAGATAGTGTTATTATTATTATTTGTTTATTTAACAGACGCCTTTATCCAAGGCGACTTACAGAGACTAGGGTGTGTGAACTATGCATCAGCTGCAGAGTCACTTACAATTACGTCTCCCCCGAAAGACGGAGCACAAGGAGGTTAAGTGACTTGTTCAGGGTCACACAATGAGTCAGTGGCTGAGGTGGGATTTGAACAGGGGACCTCCTGGTTACAAGCCCTTTTCTTTAACCACTGGACCACACAGCCTCACTTCCTTGGTCATTTCTCTACCCCTTCAACAGCTTCTTCTTTCATGTCATTAACCAACCAGATACATATGACAGAAAAACAGAATTGAAAAGCATCTCTTGAACTCATGTGGCTGGTATCCTGATTAGTACTAATCTTGGACTACCTACTGTCACTTTAGGTAATCCAAGATTAGGGCTAACCAGGGCCCGTGACACCAGCCAATAGTCAAAGTCAAAACAGACTTAATTGCATTTAGAAGCACTTGGAATGTACGCAAACGTCATAAAAGGGCAAGAGATCCGTACAAATAAAATAAAATAAGAACATTTCATTTAAAGCTACTTTATATTTAGGCATTTGGGAACATGAGTGGTTTCAGAAAATCCAACCAAAATATATTAATCTTCCCTTTTTCTGTGTTACTCCAACAGCAATATTCTGATAAACTCTCTGAAAACTATGCAACATACTATTGAATTATTCTTTTGGAAAACTACTTTTAATTCTTGTATAAAATGCAATGATGGTCGGCCACCTTTTGTGTAACTGAAACACAGTTTTCTAGCAGTAATGTTTTTTTTGTTTTTTTATAGACCTAATAAATGTGTGGACTCTTGAAACAAACAATATTGAACATGGTTTTGTGTGTCAATTGTGGTAAAAAAGTTCAAAGTGTGAAGATGAATCAGAGGTAAAACTGACAAAGTCAAGTAGATACACTTTTTGGTTAATGCCTTCATCAGTGTAAACACTGGGAGGGTGCATGAATGTTAAGGCTGAGGCGATGTGTCGTGTCATTTAACAATTATTGATAGTCAAGCCAGTACATAGTTTTTGTTTAAAGGGTTTTAACAAAGGAAAACTTATTTTGTATTAAATTTGGAATCGGCAGTTATTTTTTGCATTAAGCACAGAGCTTCTCTGCTCCCCTCAGGTCTGACTCTCTGAATCTGCATGCGATTGAGCTCACCGATTTCTTTTGAAAGTCCTCCGTTCACGACTTAAAAATCAGTGTTGTACACCATGTACCAATGTCTCTGCGGGTAGCTGTCAACATCAGAACTATTTACAATTTTGCTGTTTAAAAGTTCTTTTTGCAAAACTTTAGCAAGCTTTCTTTTAGCACCCAAAAAATACTTCTTTCCAAATCAAAGTCTTAATAATTCTCAGGAGCTTCCGTTGAAATTATCATGTTTTAGGTGATCCTCACGTAAACGACAGCGTTTGCTGGTCTGCCCTCTGTTCTGACAGCTAAAACCCTTTTTTCTGCTGGTACACTATGTGGGACCTCTGCGGATAATTCTTTTTTTTAATTATTTATAGAGGATGCAGGGAGCAGTGGAACCATTTTTGTATGTTGCATTGCTTAAAACTACTTCGTAATATAAACTAAATTATTGGATAGGGATGAAAAAGGGAGATGTTTTCTTTTACATTTGCATTTTAGTTTTTCTCTTGATTGGTTGTTACTCTCACTGGTTATGGATTTAAACAACTTTTTATTTTTATTTTGCTTTGACCCCCAACTGGTACAAATCAACATGAATAAGGTAAAAAATCAATAATGTAATATATTTAATTACTAAACTGATGTAATCAATTTAATATGCATAGTAGTTTTTAAAGAGTTACTTGCAATGTTACACAGTGATCCACAGCTCCACATCTATTACTTTGTTTTTTTTTACCCTTTCATAACATCGATGAATCGATGCATCAGCTTTTTTGGAGAACGATATATCGATAGTGAAAAATTAGTCATCGCCCCCAGCCTTAATGAATGTGGCTTCAGTCTAAATTGAAATACTACTGGAATGGGGTCAGTGTTTGAGTAAACCAGAAAAATAGTTTTACAAAAAGCATTCTTATAAAAATCTATTTTTTAAACAACTTTATTCTGTTGTTTTGTATTACTAGAGCAACTTGTGCTTGTGTTATTGGGTAAATGGTTTGCATAAGAATGTTGAAATTTAAGGTCTCTTCCTTTAGGGTCATAGCCAACACGACAGGGTCTTTTTCTAAAACATAAAGGTGGATAATTTTCTTCTGGCCAAAATAAAGGAAACAGTAAAAGGTAAAATAAATATGGTGAAATGTGTATCGTTGATCTTTCGATGAGAACATTGCTATGAACCATGTTGTGGGCAAACTTTTTAAATGCAGCTATCAAGGATGTCATGAAAAGACAGAAGCAATAAAATCATTCAAAACCAAATAACATGAATGACACATTGGTTAGAAAATGATTTAAACACCCTATATAATAACTGTTGAGCAATTTTTTCAGTGGGCTCATCCAGTTGATAGCTCCTGTAATAACCTAACGGTTATTACGGGAAACGCATGCTCATTAGCGCCAGCAACAGTGGCGCGAGCTGTCAGACTGAAAGGAATTCCACAACAGCAGCACAGAACTTTAGGCAGGAAAAAAATGTTCACCAGAGATT
Organism: Acipenser oxyrinchus oxyrinchus; assembly: GCA_030684275.1. NCBI lineage: Eukaryota > Metazoa > Chordata > Actinopteri > Acipenseriformes > Acipenseridae > Acipenser > Acipenser oxyrinchus. The sequence continues at coordinate 36,283,139 of CM060257.1, forward strand.
CTAAAAAATACTGCATGGGTAGTGTGGGATAAATGAGAATGTAATACCTGCCCTCAGGGTGGGATGCTTGGATAGGTAGCATCCTATCCCGCAGTGGGCATTCAATTCTCATATCACACACTACATCATTCATTATTCTCTGTGTAGAGAATGCATATATGTGGAATGACAGGTAAGGCAAAAAGAAAAAAAGCATACAAATTCTAGACATTTCAAATTGAATATGTAATAAAATAAAAGGGTTTCTGTACAGATGTTCGTTATCCTGACAGAGATTTAATACTCAACAGGTGATCTCAGACCACAGGTCATAAGTCTTGTAAAACACAACATACATGCCTCTTGATAATACACAAGACTTGAGGGTATGTATTTTATAAACTAATCTGGAGAGGAATCTTAAGTTAGAAATGTATTGAAGGGAATTTAGAATATGCTGCTGGAGGAAGGCAAGGGGACAGGGGGCAAAAAGCCTAGCCTTGGTTCATGTCCGTTGAGTGAACAGCACAGCACAGCACAAAAGCTTTCAAATTCCTGCGACTGCTGTGTGTTTGTTATAACAAAGTGGTTGACAGAACTGCATGTGATATTTTTAACAGCCATAATCAGTGTCTTATCAGTGTCATTTGCCTTCTAAATTGACAGTAACTGTTGGAAACTGGTGATAACAGCAACCTTAAACTATACCGATGCACAATGAAAGTGCAACAGTCTAAGTTTTACATCAATAGCTTATTGGGCTCATACATAATGTTATTTGCATTTTAAATAGTGAGCAGATGTTTGTTGATTGTTTGAGTAGTATTGTTCCTTGGGATAACAAAGTACTGAGCTCAAATCATGTGATTTCATAAAAATGCCAGGTGCTCAGTGTTTGGTATTTGAGTTATGTTAAAATTGCCAAAATGAGCTGATTTAAGAATATGTATAAATAGCCATTTGAAAAGACACGATTTTAATTAACGCAAGAACAGCGAAAGATACGACCATGTCTTGCTTGAGTAATGAAGATCGCCTGGTTGCATCAGCATAATTGAAGGCGGCCTGTCTGAGAGAAGTTGCCCGGAGAATGAGATGTTCTGCTTCAGCAATCAGCAGACTAGTCCACAGAAACCAGGAAGTCGACTCTGTGAGGGACAGGCCACGTCCTGGAAGGCAGAGGGTCACCACACCGGTCCAGGATCGTTCCATCTGTGGAATCGTTTTCAGACTGCAGTGGCTACAGCACGAGAAATTCTAGGAAGAAATAACCCGCGCATCAGCAGAATGACTGTAGCTCGTCGTCTGCATGAAAATGATTTGCATGTTCAGAAGCTGTTCAGGGGTAACATGTTGACAGTTGAGAGACGAAATCGCCGTCTTCTGTGTGCCAGAGAACATCTGAGGTGGCGACAGAGAGAATGATGGAGTGTTTTATTTACCTATGAATGCCGTTTTGCCCTTGACAGACCTGACACAAGACAACATGTGTGGAGACGTTGTGGTGAGCGTTATGCTGACTGTTGCGTTGTTCAAGCCAACCGGTGGGGCGGTGGAAGTGTGATGATGTGGCGAGGAATCTCTTTTAACAAAAGAACGCCTTTGGTGCAGATTGAGGGCAACCTAACTGCTCAGCGATACATTGACAAAGTCCTTGAGGCAACAGTTTTTCCGTTCCTGCAAGCCAATCCAGAAGTGTTGATTTTCCAGCAGGACAATGCAAGACCACACAGTGCTAGGGTTACAATTGCACGACTTCAAGAAAACACTGTGAGGACTTGCCATGGCCAGCTTTTTCTCCTAACCTGAGTCCAGTAGAACATCTGTGGGAACAAATCGCCAGTGCAATCCTCAGGAGACAATCGTGACCAGCCAACCTTCGCCAGCTGGCTGCAGCTGCACAAGCAGAGTGGCGGAACATCCCACAGCAGTCTATCCAGAGGCTGACCAGGTCTATGAGTCAACGCATCCAGGAGTGTGTTAATGCTCAGGGAGGTCATACCCGATACTAACTTTGTAATGTTTTCATTTTGACAGTGTGTCACGTTTCATACTGAAAACTTATCATGATTCTTCGATCTGTATTTTTGTTCACATTTTCTGTGATTTTTGTTTGACATCTATGTTTAAAATATTTGATTAAATCCATTAGACTTGAGTGTTGCGTATCTTTTGTGCATCAGTATATAATGTAAAGCCAGTCTTATTGTCTCGACATATATTGACAATGCAGTGATCTGCTAGAGTTTATTCGGGGTAATACACTTGTATTCTAGTGGTATCCCAGTGGGATGAGGCGTATGATAGGAAGAAACTGCGGTATGCTCAACTAGCTGCTGAAACGGAACATCGAGGATGGAGAGTCCGGGTTTACCCAGTGGAGGTGGGTTGTCGAGGTTGTCGAGGATTTGTGGCACACTCTACAACCCGGTTTTTCAGAGACGTCGGGTTCAGTGGCCAAGAGTTGCGTCGCACAGTGAAGAACTTATCTGAAGCAGCAGAGAGGAGCAGCAACTGGCTGTGGTTGAGACGGAAAGATTCTGGCTGGGGATCTCAAGCACAATAGAAAGAAAGAAAGGCTGATGTACAGGTAAGTAAGCTGGGCTGAGTTGAGTGGGGACGGAGGGGGTGATGCTGGGACGCCAGAATCACCGTCGAGCCCTCTTGAGGTGTCGTGGGCTAGTCGACGAAACACCGAGGATGGAAGGTGCCCACTTGAAGACCCCAGAGATGAACCCTACTTAGCTCAATCCAGACGGTTGTCATGCTGATGCGCTGGGAGACCGCACTATGGTTGATCCCCGAGCCAGCATCGCAGCCGTGTGTGTGCTGATGCGCTAGGGAGGCAAAATAAGCTGATCCCTGGAGCCAGCATTACACTTCAGCCATCAACACCAGACAGAAGGATATCTACATCATCATATGGAAGGAAGCAAATGAATGGAGACACATATGGATCACATTAGTTTACTGTGAAGCTACGTCTTAGTTGGTGCTTATCTTGGCGAGAGCCAAGTTCAAATCAGCATGAAGTTTTAACATCTACTCATGTAATGGAAATCATGAAGATCTGGATACGTCCAGTGACTGCTGTGAATAGTGCAGCTGGCAACAAGGGAAAGACCTTGTGACAGCCTGGAGATACAGCTGACTGGAGGAAAGAGACCCCATTGGGGCTGGCAGGGTTAGCTACCCTTGTCGGCAGTATCCAGCTCTGTGTTTACAGGATGCTGGAGACACCGCCCAAGGCTTCAAAGAAATTAAAGAGAAAAATACCCCTAGAGTTCTGCGAGAGCGGGCGAAGATGACTCAACGTTGGACAACACGGTTAAGGACTTAGGAACGGAAACGGATATGAGTATGGAGAGTACTTCACAAAAGACTAGTTCAAGATCTGCAGTTAGCAAAGACATGGAACTCCAGGTTTGTGTCTGCGGCTGGAGCAAGGCGACAACGGTCAGGGGTTTGAAGATTCATCAAGGGAGAATGAAATGCTTGAGTGAGAAGGGACAAGGGCCTTGCATTGATCAGTACTTCTTACGAAGTCAGTCAAGTCAGTCGAATGAAATCCAGCGACAGGAAGCAAACCACAGTTCGCAGGATATCAGCACCCCTGTCATAGATGTGAGGAGGACTTGCATGGACACAGTTAGTGATGAACCTAATGATCCTTGTGAACCCGGTCAGACAAACCAGCGTAAGAGAGAAAAGAACCTCAACGGGCACAAGCCTGGAGTTAAATGGCCAAGAGCTTGTGAGAAAACTGCATGGGACACAGTAAACACAGATCTCTGCTTTGCATTGGAAAGGTTAAGTGGAACAGTTGAAAAGAAACTGATAAATTTGGGGACATCATCTACGCATATGGAAGCGAGAGGTTTGGAGTTGAAAAAGGAAGGAAAAAGTACAAACTATTCCTGGAAAGTTTAGACGGCAGCAGGAGATTGAACGCTTAGTTAGAGAAAGGAGACAGCTGAGGAAGCAATGGAGAAGAGCAGAAGAAAGTCAGAAGGAGGGACTCAATCTCTTACAAAGGGTCATAAAAGATAAGCTTGCAACATTGCGCAGAGCTGAGCGCCTACGGAAACGCTACAAAAGAAGGAGCGCGAGAACTAACTTTTATAAAGACCCATTCAAATTTGTAAAGAAGTTATTCACCAGTGAGAAGAATGGCGCACTAAAAGCATCTAAGTTTGAGCTGGAGAGATATTTGGAGGAAACGCATACAGATTCAAAAAGGCAGGAGCCTATGTCAATTCCTTCAGACATCCCACCTATCAATCCACCAGAATACCAAATGGAGGACTGTGCACCTAAGTGGAAAGAAGTAGAGCAAGCTGTGAAAAAGCAAGGGCTTCATCATCTCCAGGGCCTAATGGAGTTCCGCACAGAGTGTACAAGAGTGCTTCAGGAGTTCTACTAATCCTGTGGAAACTGATGAAAGTAGCATGGAAAAACAGGTTGTACCAAGAGCATGGCCGAACAGGTGGAGTCTTTATACCTAAAGAAAAAGATTCTAGCAGCATCAGTCAGTTTCGCCTATTTCCCTATTAAACGTAGAAGGCAAGATTTTCTTCAGCATTATTGCTTAGAGATTGTCAACTTACCTATTAAAGAACTGCTTCATTGACACTTCAATACAAAAAGCGGGCATTCCAGGTTTCCCAGGATGCTTAGAACACATCAATGTGATCTGGCAACAAATTCAATCAGCTAAAAAGGAGAGGAAGGAGCTCCATGTGACATTCCTGGATTTGGCTAATGCATATGGTTCAGTGCCACATGAACTTCTTTGGGCAGCATTTGATTTTTTCAGTGTACCAATGACAATAACAAATCTAGTGAAAGCCTACTTTGGAGATTTGCAATTTAGTTTTTCAACTTCAGAATTCAGCACTACATGGCAATGCCTAGAAGTTGGAATAATGGCAGGATGCACCATTTCTCCACTGGCTTTTACCATGGCAATGGAAGTAATCATTAGGGCATCAAAATGGGTAGTGGGAGGAGAGCTTGGCTTCTGAATACGACTACCACCAATTCGAGCATACATGGATGACATGACAACCATGACTACAACAGTAGCCTGCACTAATCGGGTTATTGGGCAAATTAACCAATAACATTGAATGGGCACTAATGCAATTCAAGCCCACTAAATCAAGGAGCATCTCTATAATTAAAGGTAAAGTAGTAGATAAAACGTTCTTCATTAATGGTGAGGCAATACCAACAGTGTCTGAGAAGCCAGTGAAGAGCCTTGGGAGATGGTACGACGGGATCTAAAGGACACAGTTCGTGTGGGAGAAGTTAAACAACAAGCTGTGGAAGGGTTGAAGAGCATAGACAGCAGCTTTACCAGGCAAATTAAAACTGGTGCTTTCAGTTTGGCCTACTGCCAAGGTTGCTGTGGCCACTGACTGTGTACGAGGTTTCTTTGACAACAGTAGAGAAGCTGGAAGCTTTAATCAGTTCACACATCAGGAAATGGTTGGGAGTTCCACGCTGCCTCAGCAGAGTGGGACTTTATGGTAAAGGAATACTGCAGCTACCTGTCTCCGCTCTAACCGAGGAGTTTAAGTGCGCCAAGGTCCGACTGGAAATGACATTAGTAGAGTCACGCCGACAAATGCGTAAGGGAGGCAGCACCTGTGTTGAAAACTGGAAGAAAGTGGGTGGCAAAGAAAGCTGTGGAGGATGCAAAGACTGCCCTTCAAATTGGTGATATCATGGGGCAAGTTCAGCATGGAAGAGGGGGTCTTGGTCTCAGTTCAGCTCCTCCTACATGGCACAAGGCAGCCCCAGCTAACAGAGGAAGCTTGTAGTCAACGAGGTGCAAAAGCAGGAGGAGAGGATGAGGTGTATAAAGACCATTTCCCAGGGCAAGCAGGGAGAATGGATGAGATGGGAGAGTGTGGAACAACGCAAGATTGGCTGGCAAGACCTATGGTCAATGGAACAGAGCAGGATCAGTTTCCTTATAAGGTCAACATATGATGTTCTCCCATCACCACAGAACCTAAACCTCTGGGTAGGAGAGGATCCCTCATGTCCTTTGTGTTCATCACCTGCAACATTAAGGCACATTTTGACAGGATGTAAGGTGGCTCTTAGCCAAGGACGGTTTACTTGGCGCCATGACCAGGTGCTGCGATGTTTGGCCTTAGCATTGGAAGACAAGCGTAACATGACCAATAAGTTGCCACCTGTTCCATCAAAACATTACACACAAAAGACAACATTCCTCCGTCCAGGAGAGCAACCATCAAGAAAAAGTGTTAAAACCAAGCCTTGCCTCGCCCAGGACAACTGGAAGCTGCTAGAGACTGGAAAATGCTGGCAGATGTTGGTCAATGGCTTATTTTTCCACCTGAGATTGCCACCACTAACCTTCAACCAGATATTGTCTTGTGGTCTGGTCAGCATGCCTTGTTCACCTGGTAGAGTTAACAGTGCCATGGGAGGATGCTGTAGATGAGGCGTATGAGAGGAAGAAACTGCGGTATGCTCAACTAGCCACTGAAGCGGAACAGCGAGGATGGAGAGTCTGGGTTTACCCAGTGGAAGTGGGATGTCGAGGATTTGTGGCACACTCTACAACCCGGTTTTTCAGAGACGTTGGGTTCAGTGGCCAAGAGTTGCGTCACACAGTGAAGAACTTATCTGAAGCAGCAGAGAGGAGCAGCAACTGGCTGTGGTTGAGACGGAAAGATTCTGGCTGGGGATCTCAAGCACAATAGAAAGAAAGAAAGGCTGATGTACAGGTAAGTAAGCTGGGCTGAGTTGAGTGGGGACGGAGGGGGTGATGCTGGGACGCCAGAATCACCGCCGAGCCCTCTTGAGGTGTCGTGGGCTAGTCGATGAAACACCGAGGATGGAAGGTGCCCACTTGAAGACCCCAGAGATGTACCCTACTTAGCTCAATCCAGACGGTTGTCATGCTGATGCGCTGGGGAGACCGCACTATGGTTGATCCCCGGAGCCAGCATCGCAGCCGCTTGTGTGTGCTGATGCGTTAGGGAGGCAAAATAAGCTGATCCCTGGAGCCAGCATTACACTTCAGCCATCAACACCAGACAGAAGGATATCTACATCATCATATGGAAGGAAGCGCAAATGGATGGAGACACATATGGATCACATTAGTTTACTGTGAAGCTACGTCTTAGTTGGTGCTTATCTTGGCGAGAGCCAAGTTCAAATCAGCATGAAGTTTTAACATCTACTCTCATGTAATGGAAATCACACAGACTTTACAAAGATGTGCCAGTACTTGGGGAGTTGTCAGTAAGCAGTTATGGGATATTCATACTTTTACATGTTATCTGTGTAAGATCTCTCTTTACAGATTTCTGGTGTTATAAAACTGCAGTAAAGTGCCAGATCAGTCTATAACCATACAAATGTGAATTAACAGATAAACAATCAACATCAATCAACCTAACTTCAATTGTGATCTCCCTGTATAAACCTATTCACTTCTATTGCCTGTACTGCATTTATTGTGATGTTTAGAAATGTATTCCATGTAGTATACTGCAATAAAAGCCAAGATACAGCAAACAGATTAGTCGTAATTTCTGAGACAGTTATTGATTGTGCCACATGCACAGAAATGCTTACTGGACTCGCAATCTTTCTTTCTCTCTCTCTCTCAAACTGTCTACTGGAGTTTTAACCATGGTACAGAAAACTCGTCCTAGTGGTAGTATGTTGACATCTCAGTGATATAATTGTAAGATCTCAGTAACGCATGAATAAACCTGTTTTGTTTTTTTATTTCAAGGCTTAGATCGCTGTAAAATAATGCTCAGACGAGACAATGCGGTTACCCTACACATCTGCACTGTGTTGGACCAGTTTAAAAATTGAAAGTTAAAATGTAAAGCCTCTACTAAGGTAATGTGTAAAAAGTAAAGTAGGTAACTTTGATTTAGCTGGTACAACCGATCCCTGTACGTTAAACCTGCCTCCATTGAACCCAGTTGGCTAAGAGATTTCACCTTCCAAACACGCTGTAAAAACCTTTGTTTGGTAATCTGGGAGAGACAGTAAAAAGACAGGGCCTCTCGTTAAGGTTGAGATTCAACTTGGACTTGGACAAGCTTTGAAAAGTCAGCCATTCACTTCCTGTGTGAACAAGTGACAGTAGAGGCAGTGTGTGTAATGCTGTGCTCCTCAAGCTTTCAGCACACTGAAATGTTACTTTTAAATGGTATAACAGCAGACTTGCAAACAGATGAAAACAATCATATTCTGTGGAATGACTTTAAATGATTTCTGGTACATGGCTTCTTTTTATATTGGGGCTTATAGGCCGCAAACATGAAGTTGTCATAAAGCCCCCACAGAAATGTAGACCGCACCGACAATGAACTGGACACTGGTGTCCCATCAAGTGCTTGGTACCAGTTGGCCAGATATATTGGCACCCACAGCAGTATTTATATAAAAAGACAATCCAATATAATGTTTTGAACTGAGTCATGAAAAAGCGTTGTGCAGAGAAAATATTATATATCTTGACAAGAATTCAGTGTGCAGCAATCCTAACAATGCAATCAATTACCACTTGTATGATCTTATTTGTCATGTTTTTTTTGTTATTCTGTTGGTTTGTAATTGCACTGAGATCCTTATAGTACTGTTGTTCCTTTGAATTTGTATGCAGCTGCTGCTGATGTAATGATTCGGTGATAGAAGAGCAGCTGCATTCTACAGTGCCTATGAAGGGGCACTTGCAACAAAGATTCTGTCATGATGCAAAACAACCGATTGCCGCAAGTATTTGGCAGCATCCAAGATTAAGAGGCACATGATTTTCTAGAAGACTACTGTGTGACATTATAACCTTAACTGTTGAAGGACCAGAATGTTTTCATCATGGTAGGCTAGTCGTTTAATAGTCTAGTAGTTTAAGTCACCAGACTGTAATAAGAAGTTGGTAAAATTAAATGAATGAGTAAAACTAGGCCCCTTTACCCTACGACAGAGATACTCAATAGCAATACAGCTTGTGACTCCAGGTAAACAGGGCCTCTCGCCACCCTGTCCTGGAGGTTCCTCTCATGTTGGGCTTTAGTTCACCGCAAAATGACCAGTTCCTAATTGAATTGTCTAGTTTGGTTAGAATTTAAGCAGGCCTAATTTATAACCCCGGAAACTGCTAGAATACGTACAGCCTGGTGCATCAGGTGCCTGGTCAAAAATTGCTGTTCTTTTTTGTGTCCCTTTAAACAGTGGAACTAGTTTTAAGGTGGCATGATTGTGACTCCCATAGTGCCATTGCACCAGCAATTTCATTCTCATTCTATGGCTCATGACAAGCCTTTTAAAGGGTGCACATTATATTGTATTGGAACCCACAAGTAAAAGAAACAAACATGTTTATTGACAATGTACTGTAATTGATTTGGTTATATTTTTGCAATCGGCTGTACCTTCAGACAAAACACATTTGTCATTCAGCAGAGTGTATTTCAGATTAATTCTTTAACTTTGTAGTGAACCTGTGGACTTTAGATAGCACAGCTTTATCAGGAGCTACAGTGTGTAATACATTCTATTCAGCTGCCAGTGTAAGAGAATCCTGCACTAATCAGCAAAGTCTTTTGTTAGCATTATGCAAGCAAACAATGGAACAAAACCTGTTTGTTTTTCACTCATCCGCAGCAAAAAAAACCCAAAACAAAACAAGCCACTTGGACAGTTCCCAATGTTCAGCATCCTAGTGTCATTACAGTCAAGTTAGGAATCATTTCTGGATGAAACACTGTCAATATATTTTAGCCCAAGCGTGGTGATAAAAGTCGGGTTGGTGATTGCTTAAAACAAGCCTTGCACTACTAGTTTTATATGGCCTTATTTACCAAATAGAAAACATATTGACTGTCTTTGCATGTATGTGCCTTGTATTAACAGAAACTAACAGCCCTTCAGGCAATAATTGGGCGCTTATTGTTAGCATTGTGTATCCTTTTATTGATGGCTTCAAAACATTATAAAATGAACTGTACAGACATGGAATTGCTTTTCTTGTAAAATTATCTTGATGTTTCTGAGAAGTAATTAAAAATACAAGGGAAAAGTTAATTTGAGTGCAATTATTTCAGTAGATACCGTATTATGTCATACATTTTTGTGCACTGAAAATCTTATCTTGTACCGTATGGAATTACAATTCATGACAAAAAAAATACAATATTTCAAACCATATTTTTTAATGGAGGATTAAAAACGGCAGCAGACACAAAATGAATTACTTTAATTAACTTTAACTATAATTAGAAAATTGCATTTTTATCCAGCATGATTATATGTTTTTTTTCCTAGAATGATTTTCATTTGTAGTTTAGGTGAACTACATTTCTAAAATAAAAATAAGAATACGTTGAATACCATTGTTAACATGAATTAGTGATATTTGACTACAAAGGTAGATGGATTGGTGAGAATTTATTTAGCCTAGACATCAAACTATTCTGTCAAGTAAGGAAATGGCATTAGTGACCAGCATTTGATCCTAGTCCATACATTCTGTTCGAAATTTGAGCTGAGTAATGTAGGCCGAGACGTATGAACTAAAGCTTGAAAACGTTCTCAAACTTTCCTGGTTCCCAAAAATTATTTTCACTTTAACTTATGTTTAAGTCCATTAATCCTGTAAATCCTATATATGTTTTCGTGGAAGTTCCTTTCCACTAGACGTCGCATAGTTTCCCATGGGAAGGAAGCGATAGTGCTGGACTTCCAGTCGAAGTGAATGTAGTACAAGTGTCAGTATAGTCACCATTGCGGAAGCACATTTTAGGAGAATAAATACTTTACCCAGTCATTCTGCTTTGGAAGAAAATGTTAGTGGTTTGTATGTGTAACAGGGCGGCTATGCGGTTATAGATCTTTTAAACTTCAGCTACAGTAATTAGAATCCATAACAGTGCACCCTCCCCCCCCCCTTTAACCTCGACAAACTATGAGGTTTGAGTCACATCACCAATGTGACATGTCAGCGACCACACACTCTGCAAGCGAGCATCTTAACCACTTTGCAAATAAGTGAAGCTCGACTGCATTTGTGGTCATAGAGCTTTTTTTTTTTAAATTTAGTCGTTGCCAATTATTTTTATTATTTTCTTCCCAGTTTGGAAATGGCCAATTATTTTTAGGCTCAGCTCACCGCTACCACCACCGGGCTGACTCAGGAGGGCGAAGACGAACACACGCTGTCCTCCGAAGCGTGTGCCGTCAGCCGACCGCTTTTTTTTCACACTGTGGACTCACCATGCAGCCACCCAAGAGCTACAGCGTCGGACGACAACACAGCTCTCGGGCAGCTTACAGGCAAACCGCAGGCGCCCAGCCAGACTACAGGGGTCGTTGGTGCACGGTGAGCCGAGGACACCCTGGCCGACCTAACTCTCCCTCCCCCCGGGCGGCGCTCTGCCAGTTGAGCACCGCCCCCTGGAAGCTCCAGTCCTCGGTCGGCAAAGGAATAGCCTGGACTCGAACTCACGACGTCCAGACTATAGAGCACATCCTGCACTCCATGTGGAGCGCCTTTACTGGATGCGCCACTCGGGTGCTCCTGGTCATAGAGCTTTTGACCTCATCTCAGTGACAGTTGAGACTGCCTGTTACGCATATTTCAAGTGGCGATGATTATCCTTTTCTAGCTTATTTCAGCGTTTATGCCTCTGTTGAAAGTATTGTAACACTATTTCACCTTGGAGAAAAATATGTTATAGATCTGACCTTGTACCTGGTTAATGTTTGTATTAGTTGTTTCAAAAAGTATCGTGGGAGACAACCCCAGACATGAATCAAAGATTTTGATCACGGCATACTGAGCCTTTGGAATTTTTTATATAATTTGGCAAAGGCTGCGCTGCCTGGCAGTTTGGATAAATCATTAATCTCTTGTGGTTGTTGAGAAGCCTGTAATAATACAGACTGTAGGGTTCTTAGCAAAAGGCATTTTTAAAGAAAAATTGCAGCAGACAATATGTCCAAATGGGTCAGACCATTGCCCTTAACAAGCATTGGCATAAAACCCAACCCTGGTAATGGTTAAAAGGTCAGCTCAGATTAAAGCTACATAAGTAAGCCACAACATCCAGTTATCTTAAATCCAAAATGTTTTTAGGAAATACAAATGTTGGACACTATTCATCATTGTAAATACAAAAATTCATGTGTGGAATGTTTTAGCATCGCTCATGTGTGACGAGTAGCGCTAGTGCATAATCAGCACTATTATTTATTTCTTAGCTAGCACGTTTTTGGTGGGTCTGTGATTTCCTTCTGGAAGGTTGTTGGCATTTTGCATTTAACTACTGTACAGCAGGCTTCCAATCCAGTTAATTCTCATGTAATCCCATACGTTTTGCTTGATAATGTGCAGAAGATTCACATGCTGATCTCTATTTTATTTTGCTGGAACCATGCTTAAGGTAAGACTGGCATTGACTTTAAGGTAAAACTTCCAGCAAGTTTCTGAACAAAGTTTACTAAACTATTTGCACAGTGAAAGTTGCCGATATTAAAACTGTTATCTGAAGTCTGTACTTTTCTCGGGTGAAAGGTAGGCAATTTACATTTTTTATATAACATTTAATGCTAGCTTGGGAGTGGTGTTATTGTTTAATTTGCTGTATATTAAACAGTTTTTTTATTATTTTTTTTATTTTTTATTGTATTTATATTGCCATTAAGGTGAAGCCTAGATTTGCAGTATTGGTTTCACATCCCATGTGTATAGGATTATATGCTGAGTATGTATTGTGAGAGATCTTGTGACAAGATTGTCAACCAATTACATTAAAAAAGCTGTATAATATACAGACAGGCACAGAAGCTGCTTTTCTTACAGTGCAGTGTGTTGCTGTGAAAAAAATGGGGAACATTTCAGGGTTCATTTTATTCAGGAAAATCAGCCACATCTACAAACGTACAATTAGAAATAATAAAAGGCGAACAAAAGCTTCAGCAAAACTGTTATTTACTGTTGTGCTTTGTCTTGCGTTAGATTACAAATACTGTTATTTTATATGCATAACGCATAGTTAAATGCTGTGTAGAGTACACATACCTTTCATCTACAGATATGTGGACTTATAACCTCTTTTAGTGTTGACAACTCTCATATTTTTCTTGAGAACCAGGACGAAGATGTAAGAGCGTGGGAGAGTGCAGAACGTGATGATGAAAATGATATATAGGAAGGTTCCCCAGTCTTTATGTTTTATGTGACCTCTCGTCACATGCAGTGAAAAGCACTTACAGTCTTTCAGTAATGACAAGGACTATTGCAATAAATAAAGGAACGCTATTATATGCCACACCACACAGTATCGTTTGTCTGATTCATTTCAGAAACAGTTTCCCTTCAGTTTGGTTTTCCTGAGAGTCTTGGCTGTACTTTAAGGCTCGTCTCTGACTAGCTGTTGGGCTTGTTTTCACAAGACTGAATTCCAACAACAGTCAACCCTGCCAAGATATATATATATATATATATTCCTCATATCGTACAGATCAAAACAGTCAGACCATTGTCAATGAGTGAGGTTAGGATAACCGTCAAGGTAAATAACCTCAGTAATAAAACACAAGCTCATTGAGTGCATCATTATGCAATCTATGTCTGTGAAGACCATAAGGAAATACAAATGAATTCCCCAAGAATAATTAAACAATAAGAACAGTTTGTTGGCAGCATGAACTTCAAAAGCAGGAAGCACACTTGTGTTTTTAGTATCTGAGAGTATACTTTCATTACCTAGGTTTATTACAACAACACTCAATCTCCCTGTTGTGTTCATGGGCACTCTCACTTTTTGGATTGCAATATAATTACAGCAAATCTTGTATGTATTACCATTTAGTGTTGTTGTTTTTAAATGAACTAAAATTACTACTCGCTCCTACCAGGTATGTCAAGTCTGCAGTTTTGTTGCATCCTGCATTCTGCTTCAAATCAAATCAAATTCAGTCAAAGAAAACAAACAAGCCAGTCACTGTAAAAACAACAATTGGTTACTAAAAAGAGAAAGCATGAGGCTTCTGGGAGTTTGAGTTCTTGGGAAAATGTCCAGTAAGCATTATTTTTTTGTCCCAATTACTTTGATGTGCCTGTGTTTCTTCATTTGACCTCTTGAAGTAGACTGCAGTAGGCGCAGTGGAAGTGCAAAATTGGAATATAACTGGAAGGAGCTATCACTAAATTTTGTTTATTTGTAGCACTGAAAAACAAGCGGTACCAATAAAAAAAAAGCAAATCCACATTTACCATCTGTGCATCTTTTCTTACACAGGAAGTTGTGAGACCTGTGAAATGATAGCAATTAACATTAGGTACAATATACTAGTTTTTATCAAATTCTTGTTTGAGTTTAGCCACAAGACCCATAATTGTTCAGTTTTGCTGCCAGTGTTGGATGCCAAGCAAATGGAGATGCTGTTCTCTGACTGCCACAGCTAAACAAAACCAAAACACACTCCTCATTGTCCACATGAAGGACTTCAGCTTAACATTAAAATTGATATAATTTAAAAGAAAACGCTTTGGTACAGTGAAACGATATAGATTTAGTCAGCAGTATACTGTACATTTAGTTTCAGAAAGATATATTTTTATAAAGGTGATTTTTCATACTGGTTTGAAAATGCTTTGAGAAATTGCCTTCAGATGTGGCACACTTATGTGTGTGCCACATTTCCAGCCTATAATACTCCTCTTGTTTGCAATATCATACTGGGTCTGGCACCTGTTCCATTTATAGCTTAAAATCCAATCAGAAACCTGATGGTGCATAAAGGTCAAAGATGGCCTGTATAATTTTTTTTTTTAATTCCCATTTATACATTTCTTTACCAATAGTACACCCAATATTACTCTGATTGATTGAGAGCCCTCTGTTCTTTATTTTCTGCAGTTGCCTTCAAAATCATGCACGTTTATTTGCAACAGTATTGTATGTACTAGTGTTATTCTACATCATTTATATATAAAGTAGTAGTATGTGCAGAAAAATTAATTCAAGGCAACTGCAGGACAAAAAATTAAATTAAGTAAAAATAAATAAATAAATAAATAAAGCCTGCATACATAGTAGGGTTGCCACCTTTGAAATGCAGACAAACTGCCACCGACAACGTAACTGCACCACCCCTTGGAGAGTTGCACATTTGTTTTTCAACTTCAGAATTCAGCACTACATGGCAATGCCTAGAAGTTGGAATAATTGGCTTGGCTTCTGGAATGCGACTACCACCAATTCGAGCATTCATGGATGGCATGACAACCATGACTACAACAGTAGCCTGCACTAATCGGTTATTGGACAAATTAACCAATAACATCGAATGGGCACAAATGCAATTCAAGCCCACTAAATCAAGGAGCATCTCTATAATTCAAGGTAAAGTAGAAGATAAAAGGTTCTACATTAATAGTGAGGCAATACCAACAGTGTCTGAGAAAGCCAGTGAAAAGTCTTGGGAGATGGTAGAATGGGGATCTAAAGGACACAGTTTGTGTGGGAGAAGTTAGACAACAAGCTGTGGAAGGGTTGAAGAGCATAGACAGCAGCGTTTTACTGGGCAAACTGAAACTCTGGTGCTTTCAGTTTGGTCTACTGCCAATGCTGCTGTGGCCACTGACTGTGTATGAGGTTTCTTTGACAAGAGTAGAGAAGCTGGAAGCTTTAATCAGTTCATACATCAGGAAATGGTTGGGAGTTCCACGCTGCCTCAGCAGAGTGGGACTTTATGGTAAAGGAATACTGCAGCTACCAGTCTCTGCTCTAACCGAGGAGTTTAAGTGTGCCATGGTCCGACTGGAAATGACATTCGTAGAGTCATGCGACAAATGCGTAAGGGATGCAGCACCTGTGTTGAAAACTGGAAGAAAGTGGGCGGCAAAGAAAGCCGTGGAAGATGCAAAGGCTGCCCTTCGAATTGGTGATATCATGGGGCAAGTTCAGCATGGAAGAGGTGGTCTTGGTCTCAGTTCAGCTTCTCCTACATGGCACAAAGCAGCCCCAGCTCAACGGAGGAAGCTGGTAGTCAACGAGATGCAAAAGCAGGAGGAGAGGATGAGGTGTGTAAAGGCCCTTTCCCAGGCCAAGCAGGAAGAATGGATGAGATGGGAGAGTGTGGAACAACACAAGATCAGCTGGCAAGACCTATGGGCAATGGAACAGAGCAGGATCAGTTTCCTCATCAGGTCAACATATGATGTTCTCCCATCACCACAGAACCTAAACCTCTGGGTAGGCGAGGATCCCTCATGTCCTATGACCAGGCATGACCAGGTGCTGCGATGTTTGGCCTTATCATTGGAAGACAAGCGTAACATGACCAATATGTTGCCACCAGTTCCATCGAAGCATTACACACAAAAGACAACTTTCCTCCGTCCAGGAGAGCAACCATCAAGAAAAAGTGTTAAAACCAAGCCTTGCCTCGCCCAGGACAACTGGAAGCTGCTAGAGACTGGAAAATGCTGGCAGATGTTGGTCAATGGCTTATTTTTCCACCTGAGATTGCCACCACTAACCTTCAACCAGATATTGTCTTGTGGTCTGGTCAGCATGCCTTGTTCACATGGTAGAGTTAACAGTGCCATGGGATGAGGCGTATGATAGGAAGAAACTGCGGTATGCTCAACTAGCTGCTGAAACGGAACATCGAGGATGGAGAGTCCGTGTTTACCCAGTGGAGGTGGGTTGTCGAGGATTTGTGGCACACTCTACAACCCGGTTTTTCAGAGACGTCGGGTTCAGTGGCCAAGAGTTGCGTCGCACAGTGAAGAACTTATCTGAAGCAGCAGAGAGGAGCAGCAACTGGCTGTGGTTGAGACGGAAAGATTCTGGCTGGTGATCTTAAGCACAAAAGAAAGAAAGCAATGGTGATGTACAGGTAAGTAAGCTGGGCTGAGTAGAGTGGAGGGGGAGGGGAGGGGGTGATGCTGGGACGCCAGAATCACTGTCGAGCCCTTTTGAGGTGTTGTGGGCTAGTTGACGAAACATAGAGAATGGAAGGTTCCCACTTGAAGTCCCCAGAGATGTACCCTACTTAGTTCAATCCAGGTGGTTGTCCTGCTGATGCGCTGGGGAGACCGCACTGTGGTTGATCCCCGGAGCTAGCATCGCAGCCATTGTGTGTGCTGATGCACTGCAGAGGTAAAATAAGCTGATCCCTGGAACCAGCATTACACTTCAGCCATCATCACCAGGCAGAAGGATATCTACATCATCAGATGGAAAGAAACACAAATGGATGGAGACACAGATGTATCACATTAGTTTACCCTAAAGCTACGTCTTAGTTGGTGCTTATCTTGGCGAGAGCCGAGTTCAAATCAGCATGAAGTTTTAACATCTACTCTCGTGTAATGGAAACGTTTTTGAAAGTGATTTTCAGAACGATTTGTGCACTCCATTTACCTTCTCTAAGCAACGTTTTTATTTTTAGAAAAATGCCTTTGCTGTACTGTGCTGTTTTGCTACCAAAGCAGGGGTATACATCTGACATTTAAGTGTGAGAGCCCGCTTTCACCTCTCAATTTACATTTGTAGTTTCTCAGTTAACTCTTAACCGGCGTGAAGATCTGTCTCTTGTTCAGCGCATGGTATTTGCATCCGGCATATATGTGGGAACATTTCGACAATACAGCTTCCTTTTCTGACAGTACAAGCTAAGAAACAACTTGTATTTTCTCCTCTCCCTCTATTCCTTTAGTAAGGATGAAATTATGGTAACTGGCGCTGTGGTTTTACGAGTAGGTGAGTCCGTTATGACTTGAAACAACAAACTTAGGACTCTGCTAGTGAATACCATTTATTCACCTCAGGGCTACTGCAAAACCAAAGCCAACTGGGCTGAAATGTATTTAAGAATGATTTGCAAAACCCAATGTGCTTTTCTTTTCATCCATCTCTTTCTCTTTTTTATTATGCACCGTTGATATTCATTACCTTGCACACATTTCAAAGAATTTGCCGACGTGTGTGTGAGTGAGAGAGAACCAGAACCAAGATTGGACAGCGAAGAGTGAGTAAGCAAGTTGAAACCGTCGACAGCCGTGCGAATAGCTAGAGTTTGTTTAAAATTGAACAGAAAAGATTAGTTCAGAGATTGTAGATCCCACCAAAGATTTTGTACACTGTGTTGTATGTAGTCTGTACGCTACCATTGCTGGTAGCATCACGTGAGCTGTGTTGATATGTAAATAAATCCTGTTCGCCTGCGGAGCGTATCAACTTCTACCTCCGTCTCGATCGCCTGCCTGTCACTCAGCAGTGAATGCATGCATCCACATGGCAGATGACCTACTCTGTCACTAGCATTAATACCCTGTATCTTTCTAAACAAGGGATTTAGAGGAGCTCCCTAATAAAAACTAAATCTCAAAACAATAATTGTGTGAATGTGGTAATAGTTACAGCTGTGTATAATGGTATTTAAAACATTTTTCCGACTTTTTACATATCCGGCCTTACTCTGGTCCCACCACAGTCGGATACGCGATGGACTGCTGTATTTTTTTATTTTTTTTATTTTTTTTTTTAACATTCATTGCCTACAAAATAAAAACAATTGCTTCCTGTTAGTTAGATGATTCGATAATGATGAATGCAGACAAGCCTTGTTCTTTTGCAGTGTGGTTAAGATGCTCTCTTGGTCGCTGGTTCTTGCCCAGCCTTGGCACCTCTTACATTGGTTCCATGACCTGGATCTCATAGATTGGCTGCAGTCGATCGCAGAGGTTAAAAGGGTGACGAGTGCAATGGGGAAGATGAGATGAGGTTCAAAGCTCCTAGAACCACAAATGCAGATGAGCCTGGATATTTTGCATAGTGGTTAAGACATACACATACATTTAAGACAAAATGTTTTATAATTAGGACAAAGGAATATAAAAAATGCAGACGATAAAAAGATGGTGATTTCTGAAAAATTACTTTTGGAACGTTCTGAACATTATGCATTGTGGTGTACTGCGCTGAAGGGCTTTTTTTAATGGAACCAAATCAGCAATGAAGGAACTCCCACTTCTAATTCGCAGCCTCCATACAAGCCTTTAAAGCAATTTTTGGCACCAACATACAGTTTGTCATTTATAAATGCAATGCTTTTCAAATACTGAAGACTTCCAGTAACATTAGTGACCTTGGGGATTTTAGACCACTTGTGTTTTGAGTTTTACTCTTCTCTTTTTTTTTAAGCAAAATATAGATGCTTGTTTGAAAGAAAGTAATATGGGAAATATGAGATAACGTGAATGTCAAGATAGCCAAACTCTAGTACAATTAAGAATAATGGGTTAGTTAAATCAACCTATACTCTGCCACAGCTGGAACTGAGGAATCATTATTAATTGTTTTGGTTGTATTGTACATTTTCTGGGTGAAAAATAGTTATTGTTTGTTCCCCTTGCTATCTGTAGATCTATGACAATGCTGCCTGAGACCGATGAGTTTTCAGATAGGTTATATTACAAAATATGAAGCTAACACTGTTTGCAGAGACTAAACAATGCAATGGACAAGACCAGTGAGTCACTCAGTTAACCAATACATGTGCAAGTGTGTAATAGGCAGGCTGATTATACAAGATAATCCCTAGAACATCAATGGTTTTCCACTGTTTCTGATGGTGGTATTGACAACTGCCACCAAGCAATTGAGATGTGTAAATAATGAATGGAGAAAGGTTCATCACCACCCATCTAATCTCTCGTCATTGGAGGCTGTCAGAGAATCACCCACAGCACTCGCTGCCTTCAACTGTATTTATCATTGTAATCTGGCTCCAAGTAGAGATTTGCAGGTTAAGAAATCAATATGCCTTTATATGCAAACTCTTTAAGAACCAACACGTTAACTACAGTATAGACCATTCTATTGGAGCCAGGGGCACAGCAGCCAGTCTGGTGGTAATGGAGTAGAAGCCTTGTGTGCAACATTTATGAAGTTAAACCCCATATGTCACAAAGAAAGTATTGCAACAGCATTCTGTTTATTTTCTCTGGGTGAAAATGATAGAGATGCTTCCACTTTTTGATTAGTTTTAAACTAAATGAGCAATTGTGTTTTTCTACCGTGTGTAATTTATTCTATAATTTAATACACTTTTTTTTGGAAATGCTTCTATAGCTTTAAATTATATGGTAATCCAGTTCAAAGAAGCTACTCCACGTTGAGTTCACCACCTAATCTTTTTTTATTAATTCCTTGTAAAACATCCAGATTTAGTCTAGTAGAGTACTTTTACATCCATCCATGCTTAACCAAAGGTGACATGTTTTTCACATAGGTCAATTACACACAGACACAAATATGTGGTAATTACTTTACATGATGAGAATATGTTGGACACCCTCACATGGGTTGTGTACTGCATTGCATGTGGTGTCAACACTGGGAAATAATTCTTAGTGCAAGGAAATAATATGATAAGATCTGATTGTGATCGCTTGTGTAAAACTGATAAAGGCCTTAGTCCAAGCATTTATCTGTTTTTTTTTTAGTTCTTCTAGAATTTTAGATTTTTTTTTCTCATGGAGAAATTTCGGCATATTTACTTTTTATATTATTATCTTATACATTCAGAAAATCTAATAAATTAAAAGATATTTTGTGATGGGGATGAATTAATCTGTCTTAAAACCACATTTCATATATATATATATATATATATATATATATATATATATATATATATATATATATATATATGAAATTTAGCATTGGGCCAGATTTCAAGTCATGTAAATGATTCAATTCTGAAAAATATTTGAAAAGCATTGCCTCAACAAAGCTGTAGGTGGCTCTTTAGTCGCTTCTGTCTGCAGTTGCACAGTGATGTTCATGTACCCTTTGAAGGGGGAAAGTACAAGCTTATGTGAAGGGATTTTAATTTCTGAGATTTTTTTTTTTAATATAGAAATGAGCAGAAACCAGATTAGCTTTTTATCAGCAAGAGATCTTCAATTAAAGTATGTTGTGTGTGGATGAGAGGTTTGCGAAGGTCTTATTTGTTTGTGGTTCCTCAAAACAAATCAGGAATTGATGAAAGGATCACTGCTTGTGTTGTAAACACATTTGTTTTGAAAACAGCAAACATATGTAAATGGTTGAACATTTCTGTTAAATGTTAATCATTTATTTCAGGATGTTTCGAACACAAGTCCATTAGCTTTTGTGCAAAACGTCCTGAAATACATGATTTTTTAATCATTTAAACCTTTTGTGTACATCCAAAAAAACATCAATTTTTGTGCACCTCAATTAGCCTCCTGGGCCATAAGAGTTCTTAAATGTATGCCTTTTAATCTCCGGCAAATAATATTAGGACATCATTGTTTGAAAATGGCAACTTTATGATTATTTAAGAAAAAAATCTGAAAAAACTTCAGCCCTGGCAGCCATTTGATTACATGTGGGTTTTTGAAGCTTATGTTGGAATACAGTATTTGGCAAGCTTAGTGCATGTTTAAGCAGAAACAACAACAGAGACGACCTATTAGGATGTTAATCGGGTGAAGCATTACATATTACATTTATGTGCATAGGGTATCAAGTGTGCCTGCAAGAAAGTGGACAGAAAGAGATATTTTATTGCAGCTTCTTTTTTGGTTCTGTGAAATTGTACACATTTGTAATGTCTGCATACTAAATTCTGAAGTGTGACCTCACATAAAGGAGACAGGCTTGGAGAATAATCAAGTATGAAATTAAGGATTTTTGAAGTATTGCTGGTACAGCAAGTTGGTAGTATTTTTTTTTTTTTGGTTTATGTATCCCCTCTTTCTGTGCTTTATCTTTTTAGAATTTTCATGCTTTTTGGAGAGTACTGTACTGACAGTGAATTGAGTGGGTCTTCTGGAGTTTTGATATGTTGAGATATTATCTGATGTGTTTGAGAACTGCTCAGATCAGACCACGGCAGCAATGGAAATCAGAGTGTGAGCTGCAGCTCTATTGCAACAAAATACAGGAAACGGCACCATCAACACTAAAGTTCTGTAATAGTCTCCAGTATTCTCTCTGTGTTTAAAGTATAAACACTGTTTTCGGGGTGGTGTTTAAAACCTGGAATAAAAAATAAAGGCATTTTAATGTTATTTTTCAATTATTCCGCTCCATTTATGATTTTTACAGTCATTTGCAGTAATGTTGCACCATTATTCCTCTGTACTGTATAACCTGGCAGATGGATGCATGGGTTTGCATACACTGTTAGTGATAATGCAGCTACTCCTTTGGTTTTACATATTGGGCTAAGATATAAAAGTATTTGTATAGTAAACATGTGATAGTAGCAAACACAGTGTTGAAATTTAAACTAGGGTCACCTGCATAATCTGTTGGTGTGTTATTGTTTAACAATTAAAAGTATGTGAAAACCGAGACACTATTTTCTCTCAAATACCACGGGGGTATACTCTTTAATTGGGTAGAGAAGTGTCTAATGTCTTCTTGTATTTATAATGAGTTTTCATTTATTAACCAGATAGTGACTTTTTAATAGCTGTCTGTTCCTGACATATAATATTACGGATGTTTGCGCTTAAGCAGGAGAAACAAGCAAGGCTGTGAGTGAAGCTGCTCAGTCGTCGATGAGTGACAGCAGGTAGTGTACATCCAAAATGGATAATGCACAGCCAAACCAGAGACTATTTATAGACAGTGTGTACTTTATGATTCTTTTGGCATTTTCCTTTTTGATGATGTGTTAGTGACATCCGGATATAAAAAGCAGTCCCAATAGTTTTCATTGTGCTGTAACTTTACAGGGGCTACAGCACTACAGATGGCAGAAGCATAGTCAGTCTATTTAATTATTTACCTCAGTTCTTTGCTCAAATAACCAACTCCTGGTCCTTTATTGGGTGATCATGGCTCTGACAGTGCAGCTGCCTTGGGAACTACGTAATTTTGAATTTGTTATCACAGACAGGCTCAATGTTCGTTGATCAATGATCAATACACAGCACCCGCCCCCTTGCTGCTATCGTGAAGCATGAAAAGTCACCCTACAATGTTTAAGTATGTGGGTTGCCAGTGTTGTTGAGGGGCACCATGCATATAATTCCTCTTTTGGTTCACGAACCATGCAGTTGCCCTGGCAAACTAACAAACTGGAGTTCATGACTTCAGTTATGAAGCTTTTGGTGGCATGAGGTAACTGTCTTAAAACAAAACAAAACAAACATATGGCCGAATTTACTGTACTTTGGAGTTTACTCCTATTTTTTTATTAAAACACCCATTCAAAAGCAACCATTTAACTAGAATCAAGTGACTTTGTCATATATTCAAGTGTGTCTTAAACACCCTCAAGCTCTTTTTCTCAGTTAGAGTAAATGCATTGAAAATATGCCCCATCGCTTTTATAAAAACTGTGGGTGCAACTTCTCACTTGTCAAATAATTCACAAACCCATTTCAACATGAAAAAGGTGGTAAAAAAAAATCCCTTCATTAATGTTGTGTAGAACAACATGGATAACTTTTTTGCCAACATGTATAACTTTAGAATCATATAAAGCAAAAAGATGAGCAAAAAAGAGATATTTCAAGTGCTGTAAAACAGAATTTGCATAAAATGGACCACAGACCAATGTTGTAACACATACCACTCATGGCCTTATTGCTTAATGTTAACATACACACATACATGGCTAAGAAAACAAAAGTATAGTATATAAAGACAATTGTGCTAAATAGTAGATGGATAAGACTGATGGTATACAAATTGCCATATCATTAAGTGTGTATTAAGGCTGATTGTACAGTTTTTGGTTTATCTACATTCTATGCCGCAATCTTCAGTATATGCATTTCTCATTAATGTCATCAAAGTCTGAAATCTGTGATTGCTAAATTGAACCCCCTTTTTTTGGTCTGCCTTTGTTGTTTCCTGCGTTTGTTTCACATTTGCCAAGAGCTCACATTAGTATTCCCAAGGAAGCCCGGTTGCCATGGAGAAACCATGCAGTTGTGTTGTGTTACCATGGGGACTTTCTGCCACTCTGTACCTCCAGCAATCTGACTTGAGCATTTTTTTAATGCTTCATACCACCTATGGCTTTGAATGTCAACTAGTCAGGGACATCCTTGGGGAGCATTTAAAAATAAAACAAATATGTACCATGATTGTACTGAATCAAAATGAGATGAGGCGAATTCAGCTTCATTCAGATTTGTGTTTACTTTTGAAAGAGGTGGCCCTGCATGATTTTATTTTATACCATTTTAAAAGTCACAGCTTCAGTGAGCTTAAGTACAATATTCATCATCTTGTTATGGGGTTGAAGTAAGGTCTCTATTTCAGTTCATTGTTGCTGGACAAGGAATTATGTATCTGAATCCCTGGTTTGAACTGCCCTATAATCCAAACCATATAATGACATTCATGCTGATGGAAGCTGTAGACACAGAGAATCTATGTCGGTCTGTTTTTCAAATGTACTGTTTTTATTAAAATACAACTACAGAACACAGCTTCATTTGGAAGTCACCATTCAATTTACAAGCACAGGATGGACTCGTCCCTTGTTAGCACCTCCTCTACGCTCCCCTGCCTCCAGAGCCCGCTCCTTTTCCACCCTCGCCCCGCAGTGGTGGAATGACCTTCCTACAGATGTCAGGACTGCCCAGTCCCTGACCACATTCCGGCGCCTCCTCAAGACTCACCTCTTCAGAAAGCACCTGTAGAACTTCTCTGTTCTTCCCCTGGGACACTTATCACCCTTCCTTAAATGCGCTTTACTTGCTCTTATCTGCCCCCTATTTTACTGCATTTAATCCTGTACTTCAGAGTACTGTAATCTGCCAAGTGTTTAATCTGTAGTATTTTTCATTTAATCATATCCTGATGTAACTATCACTGACACTTATCTGCTGTATTATTGAATTGTATTTTGTCACACTTGTACTTGCTTGAACCAAAGTCATTGTATTTATCTTGCTCTTAATTGTATTATTACTTGTACTATGATACTTGAAATGTATTTGCTTACGATAGTAAGTAAGCCCTGGATAAGGGTCTGCTAAGAAATAATAATAATAATAATAATAATAATAATAATAATAATAATAATAATAATAATAATAATT
Source organism: Acipenser oxyrinchus oxyrinchus (assembly GCA_030684275.1). Taxonomy (NCBI): domain Eukaryota; kingdom Metazoa; phylum Chordata; class Actinopteri; order Acipenseriformes; family Acipenseridae; genus Acipenser; species Acipenser oxyrinchus. Next base: position 36,308,241 of record CM060257.1, read on the forward strand.
TCCCCCGGTTGGGGGTTGGGGGGGGAACGACTTATTCTCAATACTGTAGATGATGTCAGAGAGAATGTTATGTGGGTGACAGTGGCTTCCAAAAACTAACCATAATGTTGTCTGCCAGGTAAATATCTACAAGCCTCAGAAAATGATGTGTTGCTCTCTGTTTACGTTTATGAATAAACACTTTTCAGATTCAATCACAAAAACATGTTTGATGTGCAACAGCTGATTTTAAAGTAGTAACCAGTTGGTCCAAGCAGGAAACATTTTTCAACTGAGAGGGTACAGGTGAGCTTGTCATATGCTGACGTTAGTGCAGACAGATGTGGCCAGAGACATGATTTTAAAGGCAGCACAATGCCCTATTATTGTCAATTATTGCTATTTCATTCAGTCCTGGACTTTGTTCCAGCTATCTCCTGAACTCAAACTATAATTTATTAAATAGTTGGTGTCTTGTATTGAAACATTTATATCTGCCGTATTGAAGTGAGGTATTTTCCTTGACCTTTCCTTGAGTGAATATTCTAATAGAGCAGGATTGAGCCTGATTACAACCAGTACCACTGCAGCCTTGGACAAGAGTAGGGTGGCCATGAGTGGAAAAAACCCCACAGCACTCCATGTTCGTTCTGTTTATATAACAAGTACAATGTTTGGAAAAGAAAGTATGTTTAAACCTAAATTAAACAACTGAATTCAGAGACTTACTTTCTGCATCTGCATAGAAATGTGGTGTAATTTGGAACAGGGTACATGTAATTGGTCCGGTCATTCTGTCGTTGGATTCAAATGAATGCAAGATGGATTCCAAAATGAACAAAAAATAATGTAAAGTGCATCGTTGATACTCATGAATCCTCCTCCTCTGTGCAGCCAGTAACTCTCTTCCATGTACCGTTTCATCTGGCACACAAAACTGTTCAGACAAGCTCAGTGACTGATTAGAGCAGGATGCCCAGGGCAGGAGGGGACTGCTGCTATTCCCACAGTGTTTGCTTAGTTTATGTAAATGAATGCCATCCATCAATCAATTTTGAATCAAAGACCATTACATTGCTTAGTGAACCATTGCCTATGTCGTCCTCAGATCCCTCAAATACACATACAATTTCTGTGAGTGCTTAGCCATCCTTGTACAATGCTAAATATAATATTGCACAGTAATAACATTTTTGATCTTTGGAGCAATTCCTCAATCCCATAATACCAATCACATTGTAATATAATGATACTACAAAAGAATCGTACAGTGTTTACATTTGCAGCTGCTGCTGCTTGGATGAGACTGCGTCCCTTGTTCTGGATGATAAGAGAGTTTTGTCGATGGACTCCATAATCTATTGTAACACCTTGTGTGTGGGTGGATTTATCGCCCCTTAGGTTCTGTGAAGAAACAGAGAGGGAACGAGAGAGAGAGAGCACCAGATAAGCCATTGGTTAGCACCTGTTTCACCTCGAGGCAGGAAACAACAGGTTTATTAAACCAGGTTCCCCTTGTATTGATCGGAATTGCGGGATTTTGTTTTGTGCCTTTATTAAACCGCAATTACAGCATTTGGGGTTTTGTGCTCAAGTGATATTCTGTTACTGGTTACGTGCAATTTTTTTTTTGTTGTTAAAGTGTATAAATGTACAGCACATTTAGAAATGACTGCCTGGAGTGTCTCAAGAGTGCCTCAAAGCTTTTGGAACCCAAGTCTCTACCATGTTATTTTAATTTAACTAAATATGATATTGTTTTAGAAAGGGATGCTTTGCAACTCCACATTTTAAACTGTACAGCAAGCAGCTAACTGGGTATATTGATGATCACTTGAACGAACCTTTATATTTTTAAAGCGATAATGCTAGCGGCGCCATAATTAAATGCTAAGGTAGCCATCTGCTTAAAAATGGGCAAGTTTCAATGTATTATGCTGGACACTGTAAATATGATTATTGTACTACATTTTAAAGATATGAAAAAAGGGGCCATCCATTTTTCTTGCTTAGTTTAAAAAAAATACAGCAGGAGGATAAAGTTTGCAGTTCTACATAAGCTATCCTTGACTGCTTTCTTTGCTCAAACTCCAGCCTTATCGCCTCATTTACCCCAATGTGAGATTATTCTGAAAAGTCTGTGTTGAAGCATGTGCAATAACACCAAGGCAAGCTAACTTGAACCCTGGAGACATCCCTGCGCCTGGGTACTTCCAAGTCTCGCCACAGCAGCTGCCATTGCCAAGTGAAAGCAAATGAAAGCATCAGTTGTTACAATCCCAATAAAACCATACTACAATTTGCTGAACATATTACAGTTGTCAGTAATGCATGCATGTTTCCAAAAAAGTGTGAATGTCCCTTCATTGAAATGTTATATTTTCATGTAAATCAATTTCTAGAGAATTGTATCAAAGCTTAAAACCATGTTAGAAAAAGGTTGTTGAGAATATGTTGGGATCTGCATGGCACTGCCTCATAGTAATGTATTACTAAAATACTGCTGTCTGTTTGCTGCATTCTTCAGTTGTTGTTTAACTTTGTAATTCTGTTTTTTCAGCATGCCCCTGCATTCTGCTACAACTTGCAAGAGGAGAAGTTTATATGTTACATATTCAAACTCTGTTAAAGCTATGAATGCAAAACAAAAATGACTATTGTTATAATAAAATGTGACGTTACCACAAATGTGTGACACTACCTTTTAACTAGATACAAACTGTAACAATTTCAAGCTAACTTGTACATTGCTTTGGATTTCAATAGATAATCTTTAAACAAACAAGTGGTTTGATACTCTTTCATAGAGGAATATTATAAAAGGACTAGCATTATAGCTTTTTCAATCCGTGACGTTTTATCCCATACATACAGCAGGCTGGGTAGAGGAGAACAAGAAGACTTTCAATGATCAGTGTGACTGTGGTCCGCTTCTCTTGATCACGCGCCTTTAGTTTATTTCTGGCCCAGCGTGCTCTGAAATGATTGAGTTTATGAGCTTGCCAGAAGTGTCAAACTAGATTGGATTACCTCAGGTTTTGATCTGCTTCAGCATGTATGGCTGCTGTTGTAAGCTACTTTTGATTCCAACTTTTGCTTTCAACAATGTTATCGCATCTGACATGCATACATGAGACAGGATGCAGAAACAGGGTCATGATGAGGATCTTTTTTTAAATCTGAAAAAAAGCCTGTGTTAAGACATACAGGTATGATGTTTGCAATCTATATGAAAGGTTATATTAGTCTAAGATCCAGATTCGTACCTATTCGTACCTCTTTTTTTTTTTTTTGCTTGCTGGGCTTCAGAAGTCATGTGATTTTTTTTTTTTGATTTTTTTTTTTTACCTTTTCAATTCTGTTGATGACAACTGATTCTGGAGTTTGTTTTATAGGCCTGTGCACGCACACACACACACACACACACACACACACAGTTTTGTTTTTTGTATTTTAGGGGGTGCAGTACAGAGTTGAGTAAAGTCATACCTACTCATGCAACCACCTTTATTAGCTTTAAATTCATCCCAATGATATTTGTGCTTTTATTTAACTGTATTAAGTGACCACCTGTCTAATGCGACCAGCGACCACAATTCTCTTACCCAGCAATGGACTCAAACCTGTATTAAGCACCCTTAACAGGGCTATTATTATAAGAAGTATGGTTTTAAATGGTACGTCCTAATTTCAATTACGGTAACCATTTTAGGGCTCTTTTATCCGTAATGAATAAAACAACAGCACTCCCTTGTAAAGGAAGAGAGAAAACGTGGAGAAACAAAAGGTCCTCCCTAGATGACAGAATTAAAGTTATTAAACTTGTAAAGACAGTAAGTGCCAGAAAAACTGCTGAAAGATTCGGCATTAGAAAGACGCAGATACAGCATTTTGAAACGGAAAGAACTAAGGCTTGAAGTTTTAGGTTTTTATTTTTGTTCACGTGACCGTGAATCGAAAAAGATCTTATGCTGGGGTTGGTTTCAGGATGCAATGAATCAATACGTACCTGAAAGGCAGACACAGGCACTGAAATTTGCAAAGGATTTAAAACATTGTGTGACCTGAGACAGGCAAGCATTCATTACTTTCACAAAATAATTTGTTTTGTAAATACATTATCTAAATGAATGTTATTAAATTACATAGTTCCTTTTATTTATGTTACATTTTCTGGTTTTTACAGTGTAAGACGTACATAATTACAGGAAAGCATGTCAGAGAGAAATAGAAAATTCATAAGTTATGGGCCCTCTTTTAGGAGACCACCTGTGCTAAGAGGCCACTATTTGACTGTCCCTTGAGTGGTCTCTTAATACAGGTTTGACTGTATCTAGAAGTCTCGTTGCCATTAACCGTTTTATTTTGTATTAAATAGTTTGGGATTTGCAGTCTAAAAGGTTCACAACTGACAGTGTTGTGCTGTTGAAGCTTTTAAAACTAGGCGCTTGCAATGGTTTTCAGTCTTGTTTTATTTATTTTCAGGATGTGGGTCAATTATCCAGAAAATAAAAAAAAACAGACTGGTTACTTGCTGTTTGTTCTGTAATTAATAATAGGGGAGGGGGGTGGGGCATACCTACACCAGTGTTAAGACACATTGAGTTATTAATGTCAATTGAATGCACAACAGGTAACGGGTAGTAATACTGGAAGGCTCCAGCTTAAAAGATAGAACTTTTTATACAATTTGTGTGTACTTGTGGGAGGGTAGTGGGCGGTGCTTAGGGAAGGACCAGAAATGACACAGGAGCCGGAAGTGACGTTTAGTCCTGGAGCCCTGTACCAGTGGTACAGGGCTCCAGTGGTATCTGGGCAGGATTTTATTTTAACACACAACGAAAATAAACAGTCCAGTATTGCAGAAAACAAACAAGAAAACCACCTGGAATACTAGCAATGGTAAACTCAGGTTTCAAATAAAACGAGTAAACAAAAACATTGCGGTTACAAAAACAACAACAAAGGAAGCACGGGGTTTCTCCGTGCTACTTCAGAGGGTTTCCTCTCACCACCTCTTGGCTCACGTCCAAGGAATAAAGAATAGTCCTGGGTTTTTTACCCACTGCGATAATCCATCAAGGTTTTCCAAAGCTTCAGGATTCTGTGAATTACAGCAGGTTTGTAAAAGCAAAACAACAAAGCACAGCATATCTCTTCTGTGTTTTCAGTTCAGGACAGGGAGACCGAATGGCAAAACCACGCTGCCTAAATAGTGCCGAGTCCCGCCCCTACAATCAGCACGCTGCCCCACGTCAGCCAATCGACGAGCACGGCACAGCTGATTGCAATGGGGACTCGGCGGCCGCATGGTTCCACTTTGGGCCAAGATGGCCGCCTGACCCGGACCTTCCTGTCTGGTCAGAGTTCAGCCTCCTGACCCAGTCACGGTCAACCCTACACAACGCTGCCGGTGGTTGGGAGGGCAAATTATGACAGGGACTTCTTTCAATCCTGTCACAGTGCTGTATAAGACTATAGGTATTAAAACTTAGAGCTGTCTTTTACCCAGTTTATTCCAAGCAGGTTAATTTAACCTGCTGAGGTTTAATTGACTGATTTAGGACCTGCTTGGAATAAAGACCTGGACTGGAATGAATTTTGAGGGCCTGAGCTGTGCACCACTGCCTTAGACCAATTTACTTCTGTGTTGAGTGTGGTTATCTTTCCTAGATGTGCTGAAAGCAGATATGCAGTACGTACAATCTATATTCCATTTGAATGAATAGGCTTTTGTGTACGTTGTGATGGATGGGAAAAGGCACTTGCTTTTTAACTACAGTTACCATGTTATCTATTTTCATCCTAGTTGTTTTGTTCGATGATCCATGTCAAAAAAGAGACATACTACAGTACCCCCATCTCTTGAAGCAAAGCTCCCACCTGGAAGGCAGAAGAGTCACCATATGTAGAGCTTTATCAAGCACTGAATCCGGCTGGATGAGATGCATAGCTGTCTGTTTTTTTTGTGTGCGTCAGATGTAGAAATGTATTCTGTTGTGTTCCTTTTAAGAAATTGCTCTTATGTCTGATGATTTGTTCGGAGCTGTAAATTACAAGCAATTTATACTTGTTATCTGGAATTTAACAGGCAGGGGAATAATCGTATCCATGGAGATAGTGCTGGGAACGATGCGGTCTGACACGGTACATTCTGAATATGCAACACATTGCGTGATTGCTTTTGTTCATAAGAGGTAATTGACTGTACTTTTGGCAAAGTGTCTGCAGCAGTTCTCACTGTCACTTGACGATGTGCATTGTCATGTTTTCTTTAAAATGAAGCTTATAAACGGGGAAAATCCTTTCCAGTAGTCATCATAGAATACCGACTTATACTTCAGTATGCACAAGCCCTACTGCAGACAATAGTATTTGTTTTGCTTTAGAACTGCTTTGGCTTCATGGTGTTCCAGATAGACATGGCTTTTAAGTATTTATTCTTAGAAGATACCTGTGTTTCATATTTTCTTATCTCTGAACTCATCAGTCGATACAGACTTACATTTCCACAAAGGAGGAAACCCGGGGTGTATTTTCATTGAATTCACCCAAAGCTATCATTAAATAATCTGCTGCTTCTCTCACTTCAAATCACTTGTGGGCTAGGCTGGGGAACCCCCTGTGATCTAGCTAATGAAGCATCACAGACAAGCCAAAAGAAAGCTCTAGGACCTAGCAGTGTGTGTTTTTTTTACAAAGCTTAAAAAGATTAAAAAAGCTTGTTTGTCTTGAAAATTCCCTCATTCAACTGTGGAAAACCATGGAATGGATCAGGGAAGAGTGCCCCTATACTAATCCACCTACAGCACCGGCTTTTCCATAGAGATCCCCTTTCCAAGTGCTAACCAGTTTAGAGATCCAAGATCATTTCCCAGTTACCACTGGTAAATACACAGTCTGGAAAACTCTATTCTTATATAAGCGCTATTACATCAAGATAAACTACACTGTGAATGGGGGTAGGTGAAGGTGTAGTGTTTATGGATAAACAGTTGTTTCTTTTTTTGTTTGTTATTATGTTTGATTGTGAGTGATAGTGACACAAAGCACCCAAACTTCCAGGAATTCATGTTTACATAACGGTGAAGCCTAGTGATTCAGGACACCTTTTATATGATATGAGGAAAACCCCAAGATTATTGTTACGGCAACATTACTATATGAAAGCGAATCACTCGAGGAAAGCTTTGACACTCTTCCTGAACTGATTTAGCAAACTTCAAATGGGTGATACTGCTTTAGAAACCTGGAGAAGCAGGTTTAGCCTGAATGGTCTTTCTGGCTTCATCTGCTTTAGGGGATCCACTGGGGACCCAACCTTGTAGTGTTATTTCTATGTTGGTCAGTGGTCAATAGATTTTCGGGGGTCTAGGCTTGTAAAACAGAATTTTGGACTACAGTGAAAAATTTATACTGTAGTTCAATAAGTAAAAGTAAAATGCTGGTGAAGGAACGAAACTGTAATGTGCAGCAAACTGGATGTGCACATACAACTCCTTCAATGTAGGTTAATGAATGGCATGGTGCTTATCATCAACATTATGCCATTGCAACATAGAGGGACTATAAAAACTATTACAAATAGGAGCTAGCATGTTTGGTCATGTCTGATCTGTACATTCAAACACAGCCATTCCCATCGCTCATGAATAATTTCAGTTATTTTGTTTAAAAACTATCTTGTGTTCCAGTGCTCATGGAAAACAATGGAAGCATTAGTTATACAGTAGTAAGTAATTGTGACAGAGAGCAAATTAATCTTGGTCAACAATCTCCCTCCCGACCTGTGAGGGCGCTGTATAACAGGAACAGTGTGCCCCGTACTGGATGGTTTGGCAGTTCATTCCATGGTCATTCGGAAGCCAGTCATCCTGGAAGGGGGCGAAGTCACAATGCCAGAAGTCATCGCCCTAATGCGGTGTGCAATGTGCCAGTCATGGATTGGAGGATACGTGATTGAACTAGCTATCTCGGGGCGTGACTAAGGGTAATTCAGGGGATGGTTTTGGTTACAAGCGAATAGACTGAAAAAGTATAACTGTGAGTGCTGTATTTTGTTGTGTGTCTAATCTGTTTATTTATTTATAATTATTAGATGGCTAAACACCCAGGAGCTGTCGCTGTCAAGCCAGCACTAACCCTGGATTACAAACACTGCACCAGTCACTATTTACTGTGTATTCACCACCAGCACAGGAGCACCGTGAAAGGACGCAGAGCCGTGCCGGGACTTTGCCTTTGTGTGTTATTATTTTGAGACTGAAACGCAGTATTATTTCGCTGAGCAAACTACACATTGGTGTGTAGTTGCCAGCACTATTATTATTGAACTGTGCCAAACTGCGAAACAGATAATAAAATAACTGTTGGCACCGTGAATTCTGTCTATGTGTTATCATTAGAGCACTACATGACCTCTACACCTGCACACTACTAATCACTTTGCGACAGTCACGTTTTCAAAATCCAGCACACATTTTTACAGTACTAATTTCTAGGTTGGTTTTTCAAGTCATTTATCTTCACTCTTGCATATTAATGCTGATATTTGATCAATTATCAGTTTAAAATTGTATGGTACGGTACTGTAAGTGTACAACAATAATAGCCAGATAGGATGACTGTTGTGGGGAAAATGAGCCTCTAAACCCAAATGTCCAGCTGTACTGTACGTGTTCTCGACAGGGTTGCAATTCAAATGTTATATTTTTGTGGTTTTCAGGCTCTTGAATGGCCAACTGATAATTGTTGCGTCCTTATCACAACATAATAATAGTGTAACAGCGGGGCAGCTGTTTGCCTTGAAAAATGTATCTAAGGCGGGTGGGAGTAGCTTAAATGAATGGGTCGAGTAATTACTCACTTAAGAATCACAAACAATGACATAAAACTTCTGTTTGTAAGGCCTTTTTCAGGAACCGTCTATAAATGGGCCTTTTCAGAGCCGTAACTAGGTATTTTAGTGCCCGGGGCGAGCAAGAATATTTGCGTCCCCTACCATTTTTTTTATGTATAATGATATATAATATGTATTGTGTGTTGATATCAATACTGCCTATTGTTTTTTTTTTGTAAATTTGTATTGTTTTGCTACAGTTGTATTGAACTCTATTGCCTACACAGAATGACCATAATTAGGCATGAATATGACAACTTTCTGTGTTAGCGCTTGTAGTTTGATAACCGTAAATCAGAAATTAAAACCCAATATATCAAAAGAAAGGCATTAAGTATATCTTTCCATAATATGTTTTGTTGTGGGATGTATTATATTTTTTTCATGTAAGCCACGCCTCAAAAGAAAATTTGAAAAATGTATACAAATAAATAATATTTCTAAAACCTGCAAATTTTCGCCTTTTTCCAAGCGATATAGAACATAATATAAAGTATATAAGCAATTTTACAAGGATTTCCAATCAGAGATCAGAATTGAAATAGCTTGTTCAGTTGCAGAGCTACACAAGGTTTTGTGATGTGTGTATTTTACAAAAAAAGAACCAAAATGGCGAATGCAGACCAGCTGTAAGACAACTGAAGCTGGAAACATAATATTATCCTGCCACACAAGATGTTGAGTATTTTATTTATTTATTTATTTTCAAAACAAAGAAACTTGTGAATACTGTATTGGTAAAAAAAAACAAAACAAAAAAAAAAAAAAAAACTCTTCCCAATGAAAAACAGATAAATACAGCAAAATAATTATCCATCGTTTTAACACACACAGAAACAAAGAAAACTTAGACAAACATAATAACAAACTTAGATAAAAATAATTATAATAAAAAAATGACAATATTGGCACGACACCTAAATAGGAATCACATGCTGGCCGGTCATTTATTTAGATTACTTTTGCCTCCGTCCGGAAAACATTTTCAAAACAGGACATAAAATAATAATGCATACAATAAAAATAACAGTAGAAAAATAAATAAGGGGGAATCTCAGATGTGTGTTCAGTATCTTGTCTCAATTCTCAGCTGCACGCAATCAAACACACACACAGCGGGGGGGGGGGGGGACATTCCAGAAGTATTTTAAAAAAAATGGATATAACTTTTGGACTTGTGGAATGGGAGATACAGACGTTTGAAATAAGTGCCATTCCCCATTGAACACGGCTGTAATGGAGGCGTGTCCCACCCACCGCAGGCCTAAACCAATTACATCGGGACATTCACCATAGTCATGGCTATGACCCAATGAAAAAAACAAGATTGGTGATTGGGCAGCTGAGATATGACAAGAAACGTCATCATGACTATAGTCGTGAAATTAAAGCAAGTCGGCAGCATAGGGTTAATAAATCTGTCATTTTTCCGCCCCCCACAGCTTGCCCTGGTGGCTGCCCATCTCGCCCGCCCTAGTTACGGTCCTGGGCCTTTTTTTTAAATTTAGTAATCGCCAATTATTTTCTTCCAATTTGACATATCCAATTATTTTTAGGCTCAGCTCACCGTTACCACCCCCGCGCTGACTCCGGGGCGGCGAAGACGCAACACGCTGTCCTCCGGCGTGCAGCCGACAGCCGACCGCTTTTTTTCACACTGCAGACTCACCGTGCAGCTGCCTCAGAGCTACAGCGTTGGGCAGCAACGCAGATCTGGGCAGCTTACAGGCAAGCCCGCAGGTGCCTGGCCAGACTAGAGGGGTCGCTGGTGTGCGGTGAGCCGAGGACACCCTGGCCGACCTAAGCCCTCCCCACCCCGGGCGGCACTCGGCCAATTGTGTGCCGTCCCCTGGGAACTCCCGTCCACGGTCGGCAGTGGAATAGCCTGAACTGGCAACCTCCAGGCTATTGCGCGCATCCTGCACTCCATCCGGAGTGCCTTTACCAGATGCGCCACTCTGGAGCCCTGCCCTGGGCCTTTTACTTGGAAATCATACAACGTATAGCCTTGCATCAGGAAAGCACAGAGAATGATTTCACCCTGTCTGCTAGCACACAGTGGGGTGTTAATGAACGCTAGACAGCGCTTGTTACAGCAGACAGCAGGAGGGGGTTCAGGTCAGCTTGAATAACTGCAAAGACATACTAACTCTTTTGCTGCCGAACAGAGGTGGACGGAACAGTGAGAGATGCTGTGTATGTATAAATATCAATAAAAACAGAAGTAGAAAATCAGTAACATGTACCTGCAAAGCAGTCAATTCAGCAGCCTGTTTCCATGGCTTACTAACATGTATAGTTTTAATTAAACTTGTACTCCATGATCCATTGAATCAGAACTTATTCTCATTAATTAACAACTTTCTTGCAAGCCCAATAAAATATTTGTGTAGATTTAGTTTTACTTTGGCAAAAGTCCATTTTTTAAAGGAGTTAAAACCAAGATCAACACTTTTTATTATCCCTTGTCCCTTTTCCTGCTGTTGAAGGTCTAGTTGCTAGTATTGTGAGCTTCAGTTTTGAATATGCAGATGTTTGAAAGACTAACCTATACAAGTAAAAGCTGCCACTTCTGCTTACAGTACCAACTGTGTTTCACTCCAGTGGTCCAGCCACAATCAGGCCATGTGACCAGCCATACAGGAAGTGACTAGAAACCAGGAAGATAAAGTTTAATTGCAACGCTGTATTCTGTCTAGCCAGAATTAACATATAAAAAGGAACCACAGGGTTTTCTTCTCAGGAAAGAGAGACCAGTGATAATGCTGCTAATGGAATGGATTTTAAAACCTTGGTTAGCACACATCTAAAGTGGTGGTGGGGGTGTAATGTCTTAGTTGCTACATCATTCTATAATGGGTTTCTTGCTATACTGTTTACCTAGACTCTTCACTTGTCCTGTTCTTGAAATTCAAAACTTTTAGAACTGAATGGTGTCAGACATACGTCTTTTGTGACAGTGTGATAAGAAAAAAGAAAATCACACATGAAAGAGATTATGGATGAAAGACCTCAATCCTTTTCATGTCAGACACTGCTGCAGTTTCAGACAGTAAACGGCGCTCGCTAGGAGGCTGCTAAACTCCTGATAGATTTAAAGCATTTTTGGCTCCATTTATTTTGCAATTGAGCAGCATTTTGCTTTTACTATACTGTAAATCCCAAGACTGTAATTTATAAAACGGGAGAAGAGTGAAAATCGAATTGTCTTGCAATGTGAGTTCATATTTCAGTTGCTGTAATGTTATATTATTATTATTATTATTATTTATTTCTTAGCAGACGCCCTTATCCAGGGCGACTTTATAATTGTTACAAGATATCACATTATTTTTACATACAATTACCCATTTATACAGTTGGGTTTTTACTGGAGCAATCTAGGTAAAGTACCTTGCTCAAGGGTACAGCAGCCGTGTCCTCCACCTTGGATTGAACCCACGATCCTCAAGAGTCCAGAGCCTCAACCACTACCACACACTACTGCCCTTATATTGAATCATGGCATGTTTATTGTATTTTCTGTCTGCATAATTACGTAATTGTTCTAATGGAAACACTTATTTTGTTTTAGTTAATTAGTTATTAAGGAGCAAAGGTTGTGCTTTTAAATTTAAATTTAGCTTGACATGCAGCCGAAACAATTTCAGGAGAACCTGTTGAGTTGACACAATGCAGCTGAGAATTTGCCAGGCACTTAAGGAAACATATACCTTATAATTGAAGGATATCCTCCATGAAGAAGTGGTTCAAAGTCCTAATTGAAACATGGCATTCACCATCTCAGGAATCCCTGAAATAGAAACCATTACAGGGAGTACATCACTGCTGCGTCTTATTTACATACACTAATATTCACAAAAGCTAATGATGAAGATAAATATAATTGTAAAAACTTGCCTCAGAAAACAGTAGTAGTACTTACTTTGAGAGACATCCTGTTATTAACCACTTGAAATAGGGCTGTGAAATATTCAATACGGTACTTTGTATAGATACCAGTATGTATTACATTTTTAACCCTGACCTCAATCTTTCATTCCAGGTTAGCAGAATTCTAATGAGACACCTAATGCTTAGACAGTTATGTGCAGTACAACCTGTTTTGATGGCTTCTGTATACGTATGCAAGGCTAATTGTAGTACAGTGGTCTGTTGCTGTTGGATCCCATCGCATCCCTCTCCCAGCTGTGCAATCAGTAAATCCATTTGCTGCTTTATCTGAAGGGGGTTGTCAGATGAATGGGCAGGAATACTTAGCCTTGAGCAGAAGGTGATTGTTGTTGTTGTTGTTGTTGTTGTTGTTGTTGTTGTTGTTGTTTTAGTAATTAAACTGATATCCTGGCACAATGATGAGTAATACCTTACAATTAAAGGTTATCTGTAGCTGTGAATTAATACTGCACTCTCAGTGACTGAGTACAATATAGCCCCTTGTAGAAGAACAGGGAATGGCTAAACAATGATGAGGAGTAGGCTGCTTCTCCTTTGCAGAATCCTACTTGAAAATGACGTTGTCGTGAGAAAGCCAGTTTTACAGGTTTTAAACATAGCGACTTGCCCCATAGGGTACAGCCAATTCAGTAGCATTGGCTTACTAAACATTGGGAACTGAATTCATGAGATGGGAACTCAAATTAGATGAAGCAAGTTGGTTTGGTCACAAGCTTTCTGGGTTTCTATTGCACTGCAACGTCAATACGAGAGCTCAGTGGCACAATATGTCGAGGACCCACAGTACATTAGTCATGCAGATAGCTATAACAAGCAAAGGCAAGCATGCATTTCAGATATTTTGAAAAATGCAAAAAGGATGTATTGTACACTTACAATTAGCCTTAAAAAAACCCCAATGAGACTTTTCCATTGCACTTCATGCAGACGTGGCATGTTGGATCAGTACTGTTTTGGCTCCCTATGTTGGTGTAGCACTGCTGTTTCATGCCTTTTAAAAAGACAATAAAACTGAAATTCTATTGAAAACCTTTTCTAACTGTGAAATACCTACAGCTTGGCATTTCGTTTCATGTGTTTCGGAGACTGGATAGTTATTCAGGACTGAAGTTTTTTTTTGGCGGTTTACATTTTCCTATTGGCATTTACAGTATGTTACCAGTCATTTTTGCACGAGACTACAACCTTAACAGATTTCAAGTGTATTGCTTCTGATAGGATCTAGTGGGGGCATGACATGTCTCGTAATCTGCTTTCTGTTCTTCTTCTATTTGCAACTAGTAATATTGTGGTCTCCCTTTTAAAAATACTATAATCAATAACTAACATCACTGCAGGTGCTCTTCCTGATTTAAGCGATTTAGATTCTATATAATCCAGTATGTAGGCTTCTGTTTATATTGATTTTGGTACCAATACTACTTCGTATGTGCTTGCTCATTCATTACTCAGTGTCTTTGCTGCTTAAACTGCATATTTTATGTTCTGCTAAGAGAAGCATTTTAATCTCTTCAGCCCCTCAGACCTTTCCAGTATGCTTTCTCTTTTTCTCTTGTGATGTGTGAACCTTTGTTCAATACAAGATAGGGTTGCATAGCTGGGGAGTTGGAAAAGATGGAGGTGAAGTTTAACAGGAGTGGCAGGAAAAGGTTTGTTCTGTACTGTTCTGTAAATTAAGAGATATCAAGGGACTGGAGATCACAGATAGCGCAAGCAGTGGCAATGTGAGCTGTGAGTAGGCCTCAAGCCCTGCTTGGAGGGCCCATCTCTAGTTTTAGGGGCGTGAGGGAGCAGTTTGGCCTTCATGCTTAACCAATCCGTTTGTACCCAGTTGTGCTAAATCTTGTGGTATATCGACAACTGAAGCCCCCTTGTAATTAACACACAGTTGAAAATTAAACAAAGACTGAGAAATGAATCAACATTAAACTAGTAGGGCATTTGCCTATTATAAACCACATCAATGTGCTCTTGCAAATGATAGTGCTCATATATCTAATAGTATGTTTTGTGGGGGAACTGTTTGGTATAAAAATGTAGAACTGTGACTGTTTCTGTCACTTACCATTATGAAGTTGTATTAAAAAGGTTTTCTGAATATTGTTATACTAATTAGGTAAGAAAATATTTTTAAAGCCTTCATTGTTTAATTAACCACCTTTCTCTTGGTCGGATTCTAACCAAGGCCACCCACCAGAGGTTACTAGCCTACTTCATCATGGAAGGAAATTCAGATCTAAATGTTCTTAATCTCTCTTCCTTCAATGTGTCTCACACAACCTCTGCACAGCATCAGCACCTTAAATGAACTGTTTGCCCCACATTAATCAGTACAGTATTGAAACTCCCCTGGTCTATATATTTGCACTGCAGGAATTAGGAGGGACGCGATACAGCCCCAGCCTTTCTGCTAGTGTGGCAGTGTGCCTTGCCCCTGTGTGTATTTTATGTTTATATGTTGCGTGTGGTGTGTTAATGTTGGTGTATATGTATTGGCACACGGGATATAAGGTGGGATATTTAGCACAAGTGTTGTTAAAATATATACCGGTAGTTGT
The DNA here is from genome assembly GCA_030684275.1 of Acipenser oxyrinchus oxyrinchus. NCBI lineage: Eukaryota > Metazoa > Chordata > Actinopteri > Acipenseriformes > Acipenseridae > Acipenser > Acipenser oxyrinchus. Next base: position 36,323,631 of record CM060257.1, read on the forward strand.
ATTTAGGCAGGGGATTGCACAATCACTCCACATGCAGATAAAGTATGTAATAGTATGTGAGCACAGGAATTGCACTAATTAGTTCACGTGCTGGGATTCAAGTGAATAATTAATTAGTAACTGAGTCCCAGCACAACCGTGTATATAGATGCACGTTTCACTCACTCGGGGGTGGGTGTCCAGGGCGAAGGAAAGAGAGATGTGAGTCGTAAGGCAAGAGTATTGAATAAAGAAAATAACAATTGCTATCACACTGGAGGGCCAGCATTTGTGTGTTTATTCGTGCCCTGTTTTGTTAGTGTCTGTTCGTTTTGTTTGTCAGTTTTGGTTACTGTGCCATTTTTGTTTTATAAAGTGTTTTTGTGTTCAAACCTATTATTTTGTTCATTTAATACATCAGCGCATCAGCGCTTTCATTCATACCCCAGTCTGCTGTGGATTCCCTTTCATTCACCATATCACCTCGCAGTGTCCGGTTTTTATGACCCGCTTCTGACCCGGACCCGCTACTACAGGACCCGACCCGAACCCGCAACCCGCTGCAACACCGTCTTCTTACCCGTGACCCGACCCGACCCACTTTAATAAGACCTGCAACCCGACCCAAACCTGCAAGTGTTTGTCCTTTACCTACTGCCTGCATCGACTGACTCTCTCACGCTCTCACATTCACACACAGATATCTCTACCATTATCCACAGATTGAGTTTACACAATAGGCTATACAGCATGGTAGATTTCTCTAGTGGTCTGAATATATTTTAACATTGTAACATATTAACTATCTATACTTACTTTACTATAAAATACCTGTCTATTCCTTTCATGCCACCAGTTGAAAGGGAGCTACACCTGTGCTTTCGCAGAGATGATGTACCAGTTTTGTGGCTGTCTTTCACAAAAACATAATGACAGGTTTTACAAGCAACGGATCCAATCACATGTTTATTATTTTCATTCACTATGATTCCAAAATAACTCCACACTTCTAATTTACCTCTCGATCTACGATATAAACCCTGTGCTATCTTCTGTTTCACCTCGTTCACAAACTTTTTTAATACCACCAAACAGTCAGACGTGATAAAAAGATCTTGTGACGTATCAAACAAGCGAGAACAACACTGCGTAGTCAGTTGACTCCTTCCTAATCGCCTCCAGCTTTAGTGCAGGAAATACTGGTACATTTACCTTCTAATACGTTATTTGGGAAAGGGTTACAGACAGGTACACAGAAAACGTTTTTGGTGATTCAAATTCTGACCTGAATTTTTTTTTTTTTTTTACCCGCGACCAACCTCAAACTGCGAAAAGTTCACATTCGACCGAACCCGACCCCTTTTGCAGGTCATCTGCTGGCCCCGCGGCTACCTGACCAGATGCAGGACTCTGCCTCGCAGTGCTGTGTTTCTTCTGGGTCTGACGTCACCCCTACAGCCAGCCTGTTGACAGCAAGTTAGGAGAGTTCTGAAGGTCAGATCTTAATTGGACCCCTGATGGTTCAAAACGCCCCTAGGTCACAGATAAGAACAACAGTGTTTTATGTGCATGTGGCAAAGCGGTTTGCAGTGCGCAGGTGTAGATGTGATGCAATGCTTAAACAGATGACAGACAACAAAGTTCACAGTCCAAACAATCCTTTATTTGTTTTATAACCCGGGTCGCTTGGCGACCGTAAATAATCAAACCTTGGGGTTCAGTCCCAAAATAATAAACACACACAGAACACAAACATGATCATAAGTCCAGAGTGAGTGCTAACGTGCAAGTGGTGAAATACAGTTTATTAGTGAACAGTAGTGCAGTGCTGTCCGGCTTAATGCTGGTCTTAAGTGACAGCTCCCGGTACGTGTTAGCCGTCTAACAAGAACAAGCGTTTACAATTAGTACAACAAAACAAACAAACACTAAACAATCACGGTTTTATCACAGTCCTTCAGCGGTTCTCTCGCATCCATAAGAAGGAGCAGTTCGCTCGGCCACATCCCCTTTTGTACCTTCAGCCAAGCCCCCTTGGTTTGCGAGTACAATCGCTTTTCCTCCAATCCGCGATTGCCACATCGCCTCCCGTCTGGAGCGATGACTTGGTGTCCTGTGGCTCCGTCTCCTTTCTAGATGGCCGACTTCCACCTTTCCCTGGAATGAATTGTCAGACCATCCAGTCCTGGGCACACTGTTCCCTTTGCACAGCGCCCTCACAGGTTGGGAGGGAGATTTATAACCAAGATTCATTCTTTCTCTGTCACAATGCACTGCTTACTTAATCATGAGGGGGTCACTAAACTTTGTGCAATCAACAAAATGAGGTTGAAAATTAACATGCAGTTATTCATGCCTCAGTTATGTTTAAAGAGACTGCAGGCTCAAATTTAATGATTTAAACAGCAAGTATGCATTGTTTTTATTGAGGTATTAAAGGGGTTAATAAACCCCTGTGGAAAAACATGTATAATTGGAATATATAGTTTAATAATGACACCATTTAGATATATTGCTAGTGAGTAAATAGGGTTTTCTTTTCATGTACTCTTTTTTTATTGCCAATCAGTGACTTTAGTAATACAGTTTACTGTGTATCCCCAGGCAGTCCTATCTTCAAACAACTTGACTTCATTGACATTTAAAAAAAAAAAAAAAAAAAAAAAAACATAAAACATATGGAAACAAACATTTACATAAACTGTTAGTACTGTAGCTATTAAAGATTGAAGCTTTGGATATGTAGAATTCTAGCATGCTGCTGATTAATTTAATGAAAGTAGGGATAGTGAGCAGGATGGAAGGGTTTCTGGATTTCAGCTTTTATCTCTGTACCACGTTTTATAATGAATTCCGCTTGGCTACGTTTTAGCTTACATTGCCCTCCTGGTACAGTGGCTGCAGTTCCATCACACAGCGAGAGATGAGATATTTGCCTCACAAAAACAACTTGATTAGATTGTTGTTGTATTGTATTATATATCGGTAGGCCGGAATGATAGTGCCAGGTGATGTACTGCCTTTAAAGCAATTGCAGCTGCTATGCACATCCATTCATTATGCATTAATTGAAAGAAATGTGTTTTAGCAAATATGTTTTTTTCATTTTAAAACATGATATCTGATACTACATAGGTTAAAGAAATCTCTATTACAACCCATCCTTTTAGACCACAGGTTTTCAAACTGTGGGGCACGACAATGTTATTAGGGGGGCGCAAAGACCTGACTGGAAAATACCATACTTTTTTCAGACTTCCTGTTGATTGTAAAAGCTCTGCGGTAAATGGCAGACTCGGTGGGCCTCCAGGATGATTGACTCAAACAACTACCCAGGCAGGGATCATGTTTAATCTGACCAATCCCCGTCCACAGAGCTTGTGTCGTTTCAGACCTATCGCTCAGCGACTCTATCACCCAGCCCTCCTTCATTTGAAAGTGCAGCGTGGCGGGTTTTAATATCAAATACATTTAAAAAAAAAAAAAAAAGATTTAGATACACCTGCAGTTTCTTCTTCTTCTTCTTCTTCTTCTTCTTCTTCTTCTTCTTCTTCTTCTTCTTCTTCTTCTTCTTCTTCTTCTTCCAGTATACCTTTTATTTCACAATCAAAAACACATTGAAATGTGTTTCAATGATCGCAGGGTGAAATGTGTTTCAATGATCACTAAGGGTGTTACTACCAGTAAGACCAGACCATTATATAAATAAAAGGTATACTGTAATAACAATACTGAAATAATAATAGTAAAATCAGTTTTTATGCAGTTTGGCTGTTAAACAATGAAATGGGCTTTAAAATCCTCCACGTCTTTACTTTCTCATTTAAATGTGAAATGAAGATCAAGAATAAGTGACTATGTATTGATAATACAATTCCGAATAGTGATTGTAATAATATAATTATAACTTTATTAAACAATAGTCACTTATTTAAATGTTGCACCTTTGCCACTGTTTTGTTATCTACAAATACTTTAAGAATAAGTTATGTGAGCAAGAGTTATTTGGGGTTGATTATTTTGTACAGTGTTTAAAATGCTCGCTTGGGAAATGATTAGCATCAACCCATATAATTGAATATAAATCACATTTTAAACAACCATCACAGTTACTGATTTACTGTATAAAGTAAAACTCCACAGGTATGTGAAGTATTTGGGGCTAGCAGAGCTGAAAAGTCATTGTCCCATGATTTGAATGGAATGAGGAAGGTTGTTCAGTTCTGCCACTTAGGCTGTATTCTCCAGACAGATTATTATTATTATTATTATTATTATTATTATTATTATTATTATTAATGAATCATTTAGCAGATACTTTTATCCAAGGCGACTTACAGAGACTATGGGGTGAACAACTACAATGGGACCTCGGTTTTACGTCTCATCCGCAGGACGGAGGACAAGGAGGCTAAATGACTTGCTCAGGGTCACACACAGTGAGTTAGTGGCTGAGCTGGGATTTGAACCGGGGACCTACTGGTATCAAGTCCTTTTCTTTAACCACTGGACCACGGAGCTACCAAATGAGAATGTCTGGATGAATATCTCTGATGATAGTGAAGAAGCACTCATCCAGTTATAACCCAAACAAATTCACTAACCCCTCCCCTGTTTCTTATTGCAACAGGAACTAATAGCAACAAGAATAAAGAGTAGGGTAGGGAGCTTGTTATATGACTTATTCATCTTGATATGAGTTATGATTTATTTATTTTTATTTACAGAGGAAGCAACTTCAAATGTAATTTGAATTGGTTTTGTTCCCTTACTGTTTTTTATAATGTTTGCATTGTGCAGCAGAACCCCAGACACTCAGAATGATTACAAACACCATAAAATAGTAAAGGAAATAGGCCTCTGACCACTTTGACAGTGTTTTTATGACATTGTTGCCCTATTTTCTGCTGTGGGAGGTTCCCTTTTCTTAATTGTGTTTACTTAGTGCTGGCTTCATACAGTATCTTGACAACTTTGGCTCTTTTAATTCCTCACAAAAGGTTGCTCAAGGTTACCTATTTTCTTTCAAAGAGCTATATTTCCATAAATAACCACTTTTTTCTGTTTTCTTTAAAAGGCTTTTTAATGACAGTTGTCGTTGTAGCTATTCCGTTTTATAAATGTTGGCAGTTAGCCAGTCTGTTAATGTCTAGCACTATAGTGTTCAACAGCTGCATTCTAGCTCAGCTGCATAACATGAAGACAACAGTACAGTATTAAAAAAAGACTAAAATAACTCTTTAGATCTAGATCCTGTTAAATGAATGAATGTAATGCATTTTGGGAATCTGAAGAGAGGCCTTTTTCGGGCTAATCCCTATAACCAGGTTGTTCAACATTGAAACAAAGGTTGATTTTTTTTATTATATTTTTGAGCATAGTAGTTCATAGCAGCATGAAGACAGCTATTTCAGACCTTTTAATTGCTACAGTACCTATTGATAACCGCATCACTAGTGCTCCCTGGGGTAATTCATTAAGCTGCATTAAATAGTTCTAACTAGGGCCTAGAATATTAAAAGAACTACCAGCAGGTTTAGAGTTAAATTGTCCTACCATTCTGAGTTATAATTCTTTTAAGGTAAACTCCTTTGCCATACAGTAAATGCAGTATTAGCTAAAGTACAGTTGACATTATTAATGCATATTTAAACATCGTTTACAGTAAATCACTAGATCAGGAGTTGTGCATCTTACTCTGATTCTTTACTTTAAGGACAGTTTTAAAGAATGTTTTGTTAAGAAACTGTTATTTTTTTAACAATATCTGTCTTTCACACGGTTTAAAAGAGGGTTTATAACTACAGAAATAATAATAATAAAAAAGCTAGCATTCATTTATAGTGGTTGAACAAAGAAGAGGTAGAGTGTGTATTCTACTGTGTGCACGGAATATCTATTTGACATATTGTACGTTTGCAGTGCAGGTCAAAGGCTACATCCACGAACTGCATGAGCAGTGGTTTATAGCCCATCTGGGACCAAAGGAAAGAAGAGATGTCACATTCAATCAGACTTTTATAAAACCACATTGTTATAAGCAAAAGGGAGATTTCTTCATTAATTGCAATAAAAAAACAAAAAAAACAAAACAAAAAAACCCAAAAGCAGTTCAATTTTAAAATAAAAAAACAAAGGTTCATGGACTAAGAAATTAGCAGTATGTAGAAGGTGTGGGCTAACAAAAATGTCCTCCATAACCAATATCTTTATTATCCTTAAAATAAATACATAACTAAATAAATAAGTAAATGCTTCCACAAAGAGAACAGAAAAAAAGCAATATCATGGGGAGCAAGCACCAGGTAGGTATCCAAAAATTCTCTGTACCTGTAATGACTGTTTCATAAAATGATATGTTGCCTACTGATTATGGCAAAATAGAAATGTCTCAATTGAAATGCATTTTTCAATATTTGGGGGCTTGCTTGTGAACATAAAGGTTGTGTAATACCGTGTCAAGATTCTCATTTGGTGCAGTTCTGCTTTAGCTCCCAGTCCCGTGGGCTGTAACTAACTTATTAACACTTGTTTTATGTGTAGAATCACCGACCTCATTAGCAGTTCAGAAGCATAAACAAAAAAAATGTGCAAGCTCTGCTACTTTGAGAAGTTGTTGCTTTTTGTTCAAATAAAGAAGAAAAACCCCATAATTTTATATATTTGCCAGCTAAGACAAGCCATATTCTGAACTATGTACTTACAAGGAAATCCGTGTTTACAAGCAAGCAGGTATGTGTACTGTAGCTGAGGTTGCAGCACAGTAAGCTGAGCTGTTTGTCAAAGGAGAGAAGCTATTGAAACTAATATTAGCAGGGTTAAAGGAGAAGATGAATGGTGTGTCTTGTGTATTTGCAGAACAGTATCTACTGTACTGTAGGGCAGAGCTGTGAAACTTTTTTGGTAAAGGAGGCATACCAAGGAGCCATGCAAACATATAACTAATGATAAAAAAGAAAGACAACCACATAAAATAAGTTTAGTGCACTGTAACTAAATAGGTGGCTGAATAGTAGCACCAAAATTAAAAGAGGTAAGGTTTAACCAGACTTCGGTAAGACACCGCTGCAGTATGTTTGTGCACATTAAAATGTCATGTTTAAACACAACATCAATTTGACTGTGCTTGCTATTACCACAGGCCGTCGCTTTCCCTGTAGACTTCGTAAACCTATTCAGAGCCTTGAATGGGAAAGTCCATCTTAAAATCTAAAGAACCACATTGTGTGACAAGAGCCATCCGCTAGACAGCTTCGGTGAGCCTTTTCTTAGAGAGATGAGATTAGACAGTCTATACAGTAAACATGTGAGGCTTCATATACGCTACAAGAGCCTTGTGACCAATGGTAAAAGTCCTTGAATCTCATTTCTTTTGTCCCATGACTTGTATACTAGTACACACATTCATCAGCGCTGTATGTGTTCCTGTCCGCCATGACTATTGACTTGAAACCTGAAAGGAAATTGAAAAGACATGCAGTTTTTTTTCCTGTGGTGTGTTGGTTATAAATCACCCTGTATCATCAATGTCGGGTGTTTGTATCAATCTAGAGCAGGGGTCTCCAACCCAGGTCCTGAAGTTCCCCAATCCTGCAGGTTTTATAGGTGTCTTTATGTCATCAGTGGCTAAAGATCTGGAACACATGTTAATCTTGACTAATTAAGCCAATAATTAGTGCAATTAAGTAACTGAGAGCTCTGTTGAAATGAAAACCAGAAGACCCTGTAGCTCTCCTGGACCAGGGTTGGAGACCGCAGATCTAGAGCAATGCTTACAAGCCATTGTTAAAAGGAAACCAAACCACATCCACTGACACTGAATATAAAGGCTTTTTCATCCTGTATGCTCTGAAGTCCTCTTCCACAGGGTAAACTGAATTGCTTTAGTACATGAGAATAAAAGCAGCTCATTTACTTTAATTTCCCGTTGCTGCAGTTGATGTCATTCAAAGGGGAAGAAAAAAAAACACACACACATTGATCTGCAGTTTGCTGTTAAAGCATTTTTATCTGGCTGTGCAGCTAACATACAGTATACTGCGTATGTTCATCTTGGCTCTGTTCCACTCCAAGTGGAAATAATAAACACCAAAAGTGATTTTGAAATGGCATTTCTGCCACAAAATACACAAGTATATAAACGCTAAGATCCCCTGCCACAGCTCCAAATGCAAAGTTACGGTAATCAGTATCATAGTCCTCATTATGTACATGTCAAGTTACTCTGGTGGCACCATCATTTTAATTTAATGCAGTCTTTTGTCTCCTATGCTATAGGTGCATCTTCTTCAGCTAGTTTCACAGACCCCAATTAACACTTGTCTTGAACTACCTTACTTAAGTTAACAAAAGATAATCCAGAATTAGTGCTAATCAGGATCTGTGAAAAGATCCACTTGTCATTTATATTCAGTTACTCTTAACAGAGTTGAATCTGATTACCTCCACCACTGAAAAGGACTCTTTCATGATTAACAAATCTAACAGTGCAAATGAGCTTATTTAGCATATTTACGAGCCCAAAATGAGACTCACTACCCTAAATTACTTCATTGAACTAATTAAGGTTTTAAGTTAATTATTTTAACGATGCCTATAAAACCTGGAGGACTCCAGACTTCTTTGTGAACCCCTGCAGTAGGGTCATAGATTTTTTAAAATAAATAAATATAAATAGACAAGGAATTATATTTGTATAACCAAGCAATTTGTCAGTTTGGTGGATGACAATGTGTTTACAGCTTTATTACAACTAATTTGAGAAATGTTTATGCATGACTGCACATTTAAGCTTCACTTACAAAGCTTCTGCAAAATTAGGCTTTAAAGATATCCAAATAAATCAATAAAATGCATTCCACTTCCAGCCCACCCCTAATGCAGGGCTTCCCAACCCGAGTCCTGTTCTGGTTTTCATTCCAACTGAGCTCTCAATTACTTAACTAGACCATTAATTGAACTAATACTTTGCTTAATTTAGACCTTTTTAGTTGCTCTCAGCTCCGAAAAGGTTGAAGAGTTTAAGTTACTTATAAAATGTTACAGCTAACTTGAAATCTGCAACTGTTTAAGAGCTGAAAATAAGTAAAAATGTCTAAATAAGCAAAACCAGAAGACACATGGGGTCTCCAGAACCCATGGGGTCCCGAAGACCAGGGTTGGAAAGCCCTGCCCTAATGTCTTTATTGAAAAGAAGGGCAGGAATAAAAAGGAATCTGAATCTCTAATCAGCGCATTCATGAGAATCACATCACAGTGTAACGCAGAATAACCTGCAGGTTGTCTGGGCTGTCTGTATCTTCTGAAATCTGTAAAGATGGGTGTGGCAGGGCAGAAGCCCAGCTGCTGTAAATGGTGCCTGGGAATGTAAGGTTGGCAGGGATGGGGTTAAATCTATCCCTGCCAGCAATCACAGGTGTGCAATGCCACAATGAGTTTTATCGAAATGGCAATTTAAAATTGCCAGTGGTTAAAGAAAAAAAATGTGCAGCTTTCCGTTAATGTGAATTGGTGTGGGACCAGGATTTCAACACCTGAGAGGAAAACAGTATTGTGTCCACATTTCCAGCTTATTCAATTGACCGTGAATAATTGTTAGCCCACCACATAGGACCTCATAATTATGCTTGTATTATTTCAAAGGAAGAAAATAACATTAGAAAAAAATGCCTTGGAATGCTCTCAAATAATTTAAGATCTTAGTATAAGACAATCTAATAGTTTTCTCTAGTGATTATGGAATAGGGGGTATAATTTAAATTAAAGCGCAGCTTCTGTCTTTCTGAGCTGTTGTGTTTGTAGTGTAGGGTTTGGGAAGACCCATAACCTTTTTTTGTTAAAGATACCTTTTAGGTATCTGGGTATCTAAGGCAATGCCTGTTCACTTGTTTTGACTTTCGTAGATTGCATTTTTATATATAGCTGGAGAATTGCTTGTCCAATTTGTGATAAAACTTGTTTGGTATCGGATTCTGGGGTATACGGAAGTACATACACTTTATTAGGACCTGTCTAGTTTGGATTAGGGATTGCCCAGCTGTGGGCTACTTGATTACTTTACGTGGGCATTGCTACGAGTCCATCAAACAATGCTGAACTTGTACCCTGATGGCTATGAATGCTTTGAAGACAGTAATGGACCCACCCACTATGCTATAATTGAATACAACTGGTTTGATGATCACCTACTTCCATGGCCACCAATTCTGGGAAATATTAATGACTGAATAGATTAACATCATTTGAGCCACCTCAAAGCACCTTGTGGAGTCCACTTTGTGCCAACCCATATAAGGTACAGTTCTTAAACGGGGCTCACGTTCACACTTACAACATCTGCATACGCAGGTTGTCCAGTAGGTCAGGGTTGATCTACTTTTTCATATTACTGGCAGCTCTAACTCTGCATTTACAGCAGGGGATGTATGTTATCAGCAGACCTTTTACGAGCCTTGCTGCTGGAGCACCTTACTGAAAGCTGCTTAACAACATGCTGAAGCTGCCATATTCCCTTTTCTTGTTACTCAGTCCATGCTGATTGTAGCCACACTGTTGCCAACCTTATTTCTAAACCACAAATAAAAGTAATCCAAGCCATCCATTCTTTTGTTGGTTAGGCATGACTCAGATGAATGGCTCAGTACGACTTGGGTGAGTCATGTTTTAATTTCCTATTTCTCCACACCAGCTTGTGCAGGTTAAAGAAGTCACATATACGATTTTAAAATCCATTTGTAGTCTTTTTACTTGTTCCAGCACTCAGCGTAAATATTATTGGTTTAAATTCAAGGTTTAATGTGTATCCGGTATTCACAATGTTATTTAAGTGCTATTTTGTATTGAAATGTACGCAGATGAACATTTTTGATTTCTGTCAAATTACGAGGCTCCACTGCAACAGAGCAATCTATATTTGTTAGAATTATTAAAAATGTAATGTAAAGATGGATACATTTTAATACCCAGAGAATTCAAATCAGAATGTAGACAAACCCTTTCACATGCAGACAGCTTTCAAACAATATCCTTTTAATACTTACACAGACTACTGCTAGAACAATGGCTTGCCCGTGCAGCACTGTATGTAGGTTAGTTTTCATTAGTTGTTTAGCTCATGGCTAGAGACTTACCAGCAGGTGGCAGAATAGCTAGTTAAAATGGCAATACTGTGTTACCAGCAACCAGGTGCTTAACAATGTACACCACAGACACATAAGGACATTCATGCAAACGAGATGTTGCATTTCCGCTACTATATCCTGAGAAAATATGTGTCTGTAATGTATCTATTGTATTTATAATTAACTAATATTTTTTAATATGTTTTTATTACTCTCTGTTTAGTTGCCGTCTAGCTGATAACTGCTCGCCTTTAAGCTTAAAAACCAATTGTGTCAGTTGCAGCAGTAGGGAGTTATAAGTGTTATACATCTCCCTTATAAATCAGAAAGTGAAACAGCAAGGAACTTGTGGATCCCTTTTCCCCTACATGGTGTGTTTATAATGATACTATTTTACCATACATGGAGCTGATAGTTTTGATATTCTTCTTAAATACCGGCTGTGAAAACCAGCTTTAAGCACTGCATGTTTAAAACTAGTATTTCAGCACATGTACTGTTTGTTGATATTATAAACAATTTATCATGCAGTTTAGGGCAAAACACAACTTGTACTGGAAGGATGTTGCTAGCCACGGGCTGGTAATACTTGCTAGACGCAGGAAAGTGCTGAAGAATGACCTGCTTTGTTAATAATTTATACAGAGCAGAATGTGAAAATGAAGCCAATTCTTTCCTTGCAGTGTTTTAGTCTTTCTTGACGACACTGCTGTGAATATATTCCCCCATGTCGCTCTGTTCAGCAGGATAAGAGGCTGCATCTTTTTTCTTTATTTTTTTCTTTTTCTTCTTTTTTGATTGAAGCCAATTGGATGATGTATAAGGAGACTGTTTCCCGGCTAGATATACTACAGCGAGGGGGAGTGAGAAGTGTGGTAGCAGGAATTGAAATAAAGTGAACTGTGTTTTTATTGAGCAGTGAGAAAATACAAGAGAGAGAATTCACACAGCATCAGCAACTCTCTCTCTCTCTCCTCTCTCTCTCTCTCTCTCTCTCTATGTTATTGTTTTTGCCTGTTGCCAGCTGAAGGGAGGGGTTTTCTTTAAGATGCTGTAACCTGATCTAATGGCACTACTTTTACTTGGGAGAGACTTCCTTTTCTGGTAGGACCTGGTGCATCTGGCTTGTTTGGTGTGTTAAGGAAGCAGCAAATCCCAGGGAATCGCATCTGATATCTCATTAGCAAAGGAAGAGAAAATCATTGACTGAGGGGTGGGGGTAGGGGGTGGGGGAGCTTCTGAGACTTCAGTAGTCTCCCGTTAATTCACCATCTCTCTCTCTCTCTCTCTCTCTCTCTCTCTCTCTCTTTCTCTATGAGAGTCTGCACATCAGTACCGTTTTAGGTTCTGGAAAACACAAGAGGGTTAGAGACTAAAAAAATCAAGTCTAGGTGTTAACCAACAGGAGGGGGTCATACCTAGTTTAACACATTATTCAAAAGGATATTGATTCTCAGTAATTATTATTGCTCTTTATTTTCTTTCAAACTGGCTTGATGTGAAAGGGAAGAACCAGTAGTAATTCCGAGCTGGACTCTACTGGTGCTGTGTTTTGATACAGCAGCACTCCATTTCACTGGCACTGGAAACCTTCTCAGATGAACTTTTTTTTTTTCACTGAAGCACTGATTTTGCTGCAGTTCTTAATGTTGGAATAAAAGGGAAGATATAAAAATGAGTGAGGAAGCCAAGGAAAAGGGTGCCGCCAAGCCTGCTCACAGGAAAAAAAAAGGCAAAAAGGTAATGCAGTTTGCTTCATAATGTGGCAGTGCTTTGGATAACTGTCCATGTTCATTAATTATTACAAACTTTTACTAGCAACAGTTTAGTCCCGACCAACAGCTAGAACTTGCTAGAAAAATAAGCTTGCTATTAGTGCTGATTCATCAAATGGGTGTGTTCGTTGTGAGATGTCTTGATTCCTTTATGTGTGTGTGTGTGTGTGTGTGTGTTTATCATAAAGAGATTTGTGTGTTTGTCATAAAACAGTTGTATATCTTAAATATCTTCAGCATTGTTATCTGCCAGATAATCTTTTTCATAAATGTGCGCTGTTTCAACTGAGAAGTTAATATTGTGATGAACACAACAAGTGCGTAACAGCATCTTTCAGCAGTCACAGAATCACAGTTATTCAGCACTGATACCCAGTATAGGAGCATTTTTTACCTATTAATTACAGTTATAAGGGGTGAGAAAATTGCAAACCAAAAAAGAGATAAGTTATTTATAACATAGAAAACTACAGTCTGTGCACTTTATATATATATATATATATATATTAAAAATTTATATAAAGAATATCGAAAGCATGTTTTCCAATTTGAAAAAGCTTTACTGTATTGTAAATTATTATTGTTTGTCTTTGGGAGAGGTTATACAGTATATTTATGCATGTATACCTGTATACATTTTTTGTTTTAGTAATGGCACAGTATAAACCTGAAGAACAAGAACGATGTACAATTTAAAAAAAAAGTAGAAAGATTAAGCATAATCAGACTTATTGCTAAGCTAGCTGCGCTCCATGCACTGCAATCTGCAGTCAATGCTTCAGAAGCAGCAGTTTCTATGGTGTTGCTGCATTTGTGCCTTTTATCAGTGGATATTAATGGGTTGCTGTGCATAAATGTTGACTGAATTCTACAGTGTAGGAAAAATACCCCTTTTGACTGCTGTTGTGTGGTCGTTATTGGACTCGTAATACAGACAATGCTGTGGCATCTGTTAGGTAAAGCTGCCTCTATCACACATAGAGTAAATAACATTAGATGCTTGTTTTGAGTGTAATCTGGTGTTGCCTCAACCTGTTGCTTAGTATGCTCTGTGTTTGTGGTATGAACACAAATTCCATGTAAACTTGTAAAAAAAGAAAAAATAATGGTTAATATATTATAAAAAGATAGAAACAACATTTTGAAGGTGCACATTTTCACTGAGGGTGTGGTCTTGTTGTGAAAATAAAAGATTATTTTATTAAGGTGATATATCCAAATAACAAATAATATAAAAACAAATATAAACATGGCTGCATACTGATGTGAATATTATTTGCAGTTTTGGTAACAATTTTACATTATGTGTCCAACTCCACTGTAGTAACACATTAACTACTTATGTGGTTGTATAGTTTTAATTCAAAATGACATATTTAGGCAATTGCTAGTGTCTTTTGTAGTTACTCTGCATATACTCATGTGGTTTTGAATTTACAATGTTACTATGTTGTATTAATTAATCACCTTTCTTCACACTTGCCATAAAGGTAATCGGTTTATGAAAAACAACAGCTGTGCAGAACTTCTTTTTTTTTTAAATAATTTAGTCGTTGCCAATTATTTTTATTATTTTCTCCCAATTTGGAATGGCCAATTATTTTATTAAGCTCAGCTCACTGCTACTACCCCTGCGCTGACTCGGGAGGGTGAAGACGAACACACACTGTCCTCCGAAGCGTGTGCCGTCAGCCAACCGCTTTTTTTCACACTGCAGACTCACCATGCAGCCACCCAAGAGCTACAGCGTCGGAGGATAACACAGCTCTCAGGCAGCTTACAGACAAGCCCGCAGGCGCCCGGCCAGACTACAGGGGTCGCTGGTGCGCAGTGAGCTGAGGACACCCTGGCCGACCTAACCCTCCCTCCCCCCAGGCGACGCTCGGCCAATTGAGCGCCGCCCCTGTGAGCTCTCGTCCTCGGTCGGCAAAGGAATAGCCTGGACTCGAACTCGTGACGTCCAGACTATAGGGCGCATCCTGCACTCTAGGCAAGTGCTTTTACTGGATGCGCCACTCGGGCGCCCCTTAGAACTTCTAAATATGGTTTTATTTGGCCAGTAATTGTGTAAAACATGATTTGCTTTGGATGTTGATTTAATTTTCAGTTCTAGAGTATAGGTAGGTGTGATGTAGATGTGGTAGAAGATGGTGCCGGTGGTGGAAGATAAACAAGCAGATCAGAGACGGTAGATTGCAGTTTTTAGTGCCAGAGCGCATATTTATTCAAATACAAATAGAGCGCTTACAGAGCAAAATAAAGGGTTAAACAAAGCAATCACGCACCACAAAATCAAAAAGAAAATCCTCACCCAAGAAAAACCTATTAGGGTGAGCTGGAGCCAGGCCCAGTGCTGGGTTAAGTAGCGCCCTTGGCGCTGCCCATGTGCACGTAAGTCTCTAGAAGGGGGCCAGAAACTACAACGACAAGCTCCACAGTGCTGCACGTCAGAGTGCCAGCTGAGCTTCAGAGACAAGACTGTGTCGCCTTTTTTGTTTGTTTTTTTAAACCAAAAATGTTACTGTCACAACATCCACATTACAATCACAACTATTTTTAAAGCTATTTACAATTTGTGATTTTCTACCCGATTTCCATTTGATGTATACAAAGGTAAATTCAGTGCTTTATTTTAAACGTAAAGCAACATAAAAAATACACGTTTCATAAACATGTTAATCAATTAAGAATAACTGTATCATTTATGTATTGGGACAGCAAACATACTCTCATAAATAAGTTAATAAAAACTGTTTATAAAAAATATTAATCTGATCCACTTCCTTTTTTATATGATAGCTATGTTTCTTTGAACTGCTTTGTTTGGTACGGTATCCGTGTCTGTAAATAAGCGGTCACTGATTGATTACACATTTGTTCCAGCCTCTTTCTCAATTGTCCCAAATTAAAATCTCATCATGCAACAATTTAAAATTATAGGGTGATTTTCAATGTTTTTTTGCTCCAGAAATAAATTTGCTCCCCATTTATTGAAAATAATTATAAAAGCTTAAAGGGGCAAATCTAGCAAGAGATAGCATAGGCTTGGAAAAAAGAAATTACATTTTTGTTTCACTTAAACATTATTTGTGAAAAGGTCAAGTTTTTTGAAGTTGCACAAAGTGGAGCAAATTTTGCGCTGGACCAAAAAGCTTTTTAACTCGTCCTTTAATAATTTAAAAATATCTATCCTGAGTCAGGTGGCAATTCTATGAGCTTTCCTGAACTCGTCGATCAGGTCAGAGTAGCTCATTTCTTCTGCAATGTCATTCTTAATGGACAGCATGGACAGTCCAACCAGTCTCTCTTGGCTCATAGTTGAATGAAGATACGTTTTTATTAGTTTCAGTTTGGAGAAACTTCTCTCTCCTGACGCCACGCTGACAGGGATTGTTAACAGTATTCAGAGTGCAGTCCAGGTATTGGGAAAGACATCACTAAACCCATGAGATACATTGAGCTGCAAAGCATCCACTGGTGATGATTTCTGTGGCTGAAGGTCGGCCAAGCTGACGAGTTCTTCACATAGCTCATTTCCATCGATGTCGGACTTTCCTCGATATGTCAAGTGTATCTGAAGATTGTTACACTTACTGCGCAACGCCTCTTTTTCCAGATCTTTAACACTGTGGATGTCGTACAGTACACTGAAGTATCTGCAGTGTTCCTGCGCTCAAAGCGATGCTCAACGCATTACAAGGCAGTGTCGACACACGTATTGAAGCACTGAACACGAAATCGCTGTTCTGGATGTAGCATAGCTTGGTCATCACACTCCTAATCAAACTGATTTTTCTTGCGGGGTGGTCGTTTCACATTTTCTGCTGAGAATTCTGGTGTATTTCCCATTTCTTCAGCAAGGTGCTGTTGTTTTGGCATCACTGAGTCCTGTTTAGCGGTACTTTATCAAGAATGAATGAGTTGCCTCAACAACTCGGACTGCTGCATTGATGTCGAATGATTTGCTTTGCATGATTTTACTGACTTGATTAATGCGAAACAGTCTATCATACCACACAACAAGTAATACCTGAATGCATACTCCTGGAGTTTTTGTGCAACACATGAAGCCTTATGTCACACTCCTGCTCTTTGGCAGTAGCGGTGAGAGCATCATGCACCTCTCCAATCTGAAACCGCACCGCTTTGACACTTTCCACTCTGCACTCCCATTGTGTTTGGGACAGTGGTTTCAACGTAAGACCCGATACATGGTCAGTAAACAATTTCCAGCGGTGAGTCGATGCAGTGATTATAGTGCATATTCTCTGCAAAACACCAAAAAAAGTGACTGCTTCGTTGGAGCTCATAGCTACATCACCAATGGCAAGATTCCATCTGTGACATCCACAAGGAACATAGAAAGCCAAAGGGTTCAGGTCCAGGACCCAAATGCTTTCCTGTATTGGAGCCATTGTCGTATCCCTGACCTCTGCAGTTATCGATGTTTAAACCAAGCCTCTCCAGTTCTTGCAGAAATGATTCTGTAAGACCCCTACCTGTTGTGTCTTCAACAACAAGGAAGCTTAAAAAGTGCTCATTGATTTTAACTTGAGAGTTGCTTATAGTAACGAATCATAAAGTCACAGACATTTGCTCTTTGTGACTCAAATCAGGTGTACAATCCCAGGTTACAGAAAAGTACTTTGCTTCCTTCAGACGTTTCAGAATTTCGTTTCTCACTTTACCTGACATGATCTGGATTAGCTCGTTCTGAATGTCCTTGCTCAGGTAATGATCGCGGATTGCATGTGACATTGCACATCTGACATGCTCCTGCATCACTGGATCAAATTTACCAAGCAGCTGAACTAAACCTAGAACGTTATCTATCATTGAATACTTAAACCCACCCCAACTACTGAGTGGCAGCACATGCCTACATTTCTATTAGAGACTCCGCTTGCAAGATTTAAAACGAGATTACAATTAGGAATGGAGGCTGTTAAAGTACAGATACAGAGGATTTAAAACAGAATTGCAAATTGTGGCTAAATATAAAAAAAATGCCTACACACACGAGAAGAAAGTGCCCGTGATCATAAGGATTTCGTTGTGGAAGACAGCAAAGGAAAGATGGTCCAACTTAAGTATGTAAGAACTGTCGAGTTACTTCTTTACATATTTTGACAGAAAAAAACACTCAAGCATGTGGAAAGTAACTGAAAACAATAATTTTATACAGGTATATAAACAGCGAAATCCCTGAAAAAAACAATTTACATATATAGGCTAAAATGATCTCTAACATGATCATTGATAACATCACAATAATTATTTGTTCCCCTGGCATCAGGGATATGGTGGAGGTACTGAAAAAGCGACCTCTCTTTAGTTTTAGACATATCTGTCACACTTTTACTAAGAACCGACTGTGATAAAATATGGTACGGACAAATTGTTGATTATTGGAACGTGGGGATATAAGGTATGCACCCGTCTGTGCGTATGTATGTACAGTACCAGTCAACAGTTTGAGTACACTTGCTGGAAACTAGGTTTTTATCATAATTGACAATGTTTTACGTTGTATACGTTTCTATAAATACTTGAAAATTAAAACACATGTTACAATATACAAAACAAAACATAAGGAGTATCAAAGCAATGTTCAAGAAAATTGAAAATTGTCTCTAAATCTTGGATTCCTCAAAATAGCCACCCTTTGCCTTAATAACAGCCTCACAAACACAAGGCATTCGGTTAACAAGTTTCAGCAGGAAATCACCCGACATCACCCTGCAGCAATTCCCAGAGATGTAGGGCACTTGTGGGTAGCTTTGCTTTGACTCTTTTGTCCAGTTCGTCCCATACAAGTTCTATGGGATTGAGGTCTGGAGACTGGGCAGGCCAGGTCATTAGATTGAGTTGTCCTTCACTTTCGTTCTTCGCCAGATAGTTCTTGCACAACTTTGAGGTGTGTTTCGGGTCATTATCTTGCTGAAGAATGAAGGACTGCCCAACTAGCCGTAATCCTGATGGAATGGCATGCCTCTGAAGTATGCTATGATAGCCATGCTGGTTGAGCTTGCCATGGACTTGGTAAAGGTCACCAACTCTGTCACCAGCAAAGCAATCCCAGACCACGACAATGCCTCCCCCATGCTTGACAGTAGGAACCACACATGCAGAACTCATGCGCTCACCCTCTCTGCGTCTTACAAATACTCGGCGGTTGGACCCAAATATTTCAAAATTTGACTCATCGGTCCATAAGACTGACTTCCACTCCTCAAACGTCCAGTTTCTGTATTTTTTGGCCCTCCTCTTCCTCTTATTCTGCACTATTAACAATGGTTTCTTTGCAGCAATTCTTCCAGTTAGGCCAGCTTCACGCAATCTCCTCTGAACAGTTGATGTTGAAACATCTGTACTCGTAGCATTTAGCTGAGCTTGTATTTCAGGGGCAGTTAATCGCTGGTTTCACAGACTTGTGACTCGAATGAACTTGTTCTCTGATTCTGAGGTCACCCTTGGCCTGCCTGACCTCGGTCCTCATGAGTGCCAGTTTCTTCAAATCGTTTGATGGTCTTGGCCACAGCAGTTACAGACACTTGCAAAGTTCTTGCAATTTGTCTTAAAGATTGACCTTCATTTCTTAAAGTAATTACAGACTTTTTTCTTTTTTCTTTGCTTAACTGAGCATATTTTGCCATTTTCTGCTCCCTTACATTCAGGAATGACCAACTTGTGCCTATGCTACCTATATTTATAGTAATCATGGACCCTCACCTGTTAACAATAATTGGTGACAAAAGGTTAATTAGGTAACATGCTAGTTAACTCGGAGAACATCTAACAAAGACACTTTTATACTTAGGCCAGTGTTCTAACACCGTGTTATACACATTTCAGACTTTTAACTGACTTGGGCTTCAGACTGAAATCCCCTTGCTTTGGGTGACCATTTCATTGAAATTGACAAGATTTACATTTTCATTTAAAAATAAAATTTTTGAATGCAATTCACTTATGATTATCAGTTTATATAAGTACACATATCATATAATGAAATATTAAGTGTTTATAGACAAGTTTATACAGTTAAAAGCATAGATAATCATTAAAAACCTGGTTTCAAGCAGGTGTACTCAAACTTTTGACTGGTACTGTATGTCAAACTGACATTTTTCCATGTATAGCTTGGATATTTTTTTTTTAAAACAATGTTACTGACATACATAACTGGGTGTTACAATATATCAAATCAATTTTTTTTTCCAGTGGTTCATTTCCTAATGAATTAAGGACCTTTGTTTCCACATGGGCCCCATAACTATCCCAGCCGTGCAAGTAGCGAAAGCAATCGTGTGATGACACAATGGCAAGTTTATCACATGATGTGCCTTATGGCTGTAAAGAACAAGGGGACAGCTGTAACATGGACAATACTGTACAGTGCTAGGATAAATGAACAGCAATGGAATAGACAGTCAAATCAGATTTGTCCTTCAAGTCTTCTTTGAAGACATTCTTGCTCATTATAAGTAAATGGGTGAAAAACTAGCAAGGTGGTAATAAAATGGTCCTGATACCTAATCGCTAGAAGCTGTAAGTAATATTCCCTATGCACCACAAGAAGAACAATGGAAAATAGTGATTGATCCAATGCAGCCCAATAACAAACCAAAACCTAGGGAACTCAATTCAGCAGGGTCACAATGCACCTACAGCTGACCCACACAGGCCGTCTCCACAGACAGAAAGTGCTGAAAACAAGTATCGGCACAACCAAACCATCAATTCCCTGGCTTGCTAAAATATTATGAAAGAAGTGTGTGTGAGATGGAAGATTTTATACAATAGGGAGACTGTTGTCTCTTTTGTATGCTCCGTGTCAACTAGTAATAACTGTTCCAGTATATGAAAAGCACTTTGGTCTTACCTTGTTTTAAGGTCTTGGTTTGACTTCAGCTAAATTAGTAAGATTGTGAATTACTGTAAAAATGATATAATATAGGCAATAAGACAGATGCCTGACACTTTACCAAGAGATAATTGACTGAAAATAGAATAAAGAACTGACCTGAAACAAATATGGAAGTACAAAGCCCCTGGCACAATTTGCAGTACACATTTATCAGTAAGCATATTTATTATCATCCATGTGGAAAATACCAGAGGTCTTGTCCTTTTTTATAAAATTGAAAATGCTGTATAACTAAAGAGTTCTGTTTTGTACTTAGAAAGTCTTAAAGAAGCACACAAACAACACCTGTAATGTTCTAAATGACAGTCCTTTATTGGGTTTTCCAGAAACTTCCGTCTTAAATAATATTTGAAACATTTGTGAAAAATTCCTATTAAAAGAATAGTGTAAAGGAGGTGTCAGTTTTGCTTTGCCATTTACTTTTTTAAAATTTTTTGTTGCTCCAAATCTGTACATATTCATTATGCCAGATTGACCTTTAACTGATGATACAGTGTGCTGAAGCAGTGTGTTGTAAACACTGTAGCAGACAGAGACTGTTATGAAGATCGCTCCCTGTACTTGACATGACATGCATTGGCACAGTAGAAAGATGCCATCAGCTATTCCAGTGGGTGCCAATCATCATTACAAATGCCTATCCTGTTCTGGTTTCTGGTGGATGTCAGGGCCTTCACAGCCGCTTACGCTCGTCCAGTGGTCAAGGATTTTCTGAACGTCAAGGAGCAGTTTCTGTCTAATTAAGTCGGATGAAATAAAAATAAATTCAGTTCCCCTTTGAGTAAAATGAAGGACAGATTTTCTTGTTATTTCAGGAAAGGAGATTTGGCCCTTACATGTTTTGATCGTAGTAAAGGTTAATTTTTGTATTTATTGCATGGGAACCTTGGGCAATAATGTTGTGGGAGAGTAACCGCAGGGTGTAATAAGTATCCTGCTTAAATATATTCCAATTTTAACCCTCATATACTCCCATATATTAGGAGGCAAAAATGGCCATGTTCGTATTCGGTCCTAGAACAGAATTTATAATTCCGTTATAAAGATAAGCAAAGGACACCAATACATAAATTATGCCTGAAGTAAATTACACACATGCTACTGTACAAAATAGTGTTTCCCTTCTTTGAGTTTATAAGGCAATATGGCATATACAACAGGGCATTGGGAATTTCATTTGAACCTTTAGCAGTTATAATTTGATTAGACAAACACATGTATTTTTCAAATGCCCCCTGGTTCCAGTTAGCATGGATAAAGGAGCTAATTGATAATGACTGCATATTCAAAAAATCTTTTGAATTTTGAAAGAATATTCATTTATGAAAAACCTTTGCCCCAACGCTACTTCTAATAATAATAATATCAAAGCTCAGGCAATAATGTAATGGGAGAATATTAGTACTTATTAAATGTTTTTAAAACCTTTTGTCTCTCATATTAACATACCCACATTATATAAACAAACTTCCTGTGTAGCAGGTAGCAGGTCTACACCTTGATGGTAAGCGATGGGGGCCTAATACCTGCTGCACAGGAAGTTAATTTATAGTGTAGGAGCAGGATACATTTTCCTGTGTCAAAGGGAAAATAAACTTTGAAAAACAAAAAAGGTCAACAGTTAAACATTAAAATGTGTCAGATAATGTTATGCTAATGAGAGGGAAGAAGATGTTTTTGAAACCTTGGCTATTGTCCTGGACAAAGGATGAAATCCCTGTTAACGGGATAGTGGAAGCTGTCATATGAGTGTCTGTCTGTACATTTGTCCATCTGTATGTCACACCTACATTTCTGTACATATCTGGAAAACCGCATATTAAATTTTGATACAACTTGGTATTGACATTATTGAGCTTTAATTATTGGGAGTATCAGATTGTGCTAATCTGTAAATGCTGTTGATATTTGTCATGGTCTTGTTGCATTCTGTCCCTGCATGAGAATGGAAAACAAGATGTATTATGTGACAGGCACTACTATTACTAATGATGAACGTGGCCATTTTAATCTCTACAGTATTCTCTGAAATCATCCCCATGCTTTCCAGACCCTGGGTACTCAACTACAACAGGACTTGGCCATGCTACAATAATAGCCTTGGATTAGAACATATATCATAGAACATATATCATATGTTTCTTTTATTTATTTTGTACTTATTACTTATCTTACAATAATATGTTCTCTGTGCTTCTCTGTTGTGTTTCTGTGTAGATTAATTACCATGTAAAAGTAGACTTTTTATTTTTACTTTATCCCTGGTATTGTGGTTTCTGCACAAGAAACAAAGTGGCAAAAGACATATTTTCATAAAGTAATATCATTACTGTGGTTTACTTCTGCCTTTTTAGATGTGCACGCAAGTGAAAACTCACATTTAACTTAAATAAACTCTTCAAAATGTTTATGAAAAGGGGGCATTGTACAAAGAAAAAACACCTCACTGTTTTGGTTTATTACAGTCCTCATAACAGAAAATACTAGGATCACAACAGAACAAAATGTTGATCACTATGCTTAACATGTACCTTGCAAGTTGGGCCAGTGTTTGAAATGCGGTAAGTACACCTCCATCTGTATCCCGATTCTGACTCGCTTACCAAATCTGAAGCTGCACTTTGATCCTGTTTTTTTATGTTATTGTTAATCCCAATGTCCCACACATCACTTGCCGTTTTAGAAAATTTCACGCAAATTGTGGCAGTGTGGTAAATCGATGCAAGGCAAAATGCATTATGATAATTATTTCTAATATTTATCAACTATGTAATTTATGGCGAACACTGACATGGATTTTTGCCTTCAAATTCATGTGCAGCAATGTTCGTTTCGAATATTTCAGATAATTTCTCCGCCACACTAAAGAAAATAATTATTACTTCATAATAATGATAATTACTGCATACCCCTGTGTTCACGTTGCACTGCTAAAGTCTTCTCTCGTTGATCAATGAATGAGCACTGACACAAAGTGAAATGGGCAGAGATATGTGACTCATGCCAAAATGAAATCTGAGTCCTGGTATGGAGTACCTTTGAGTACCAGCAGAATTTACCCCCTGCCTGCGAATTATTCCAAATTAAAATGCTCTGTTTAATAAACAGTTTTGGCACATGAGTACACTTGAGTGCCCAGAATGGTTCTTCCCTGAAGATAGAAAGATGTAGAAACTGCCTTTTTAACCTGACAAACCCTCATGTTTAATGTATGAGAGAAATATAGAATGGTGCTCAGCTTTGCAATAGTCTGTCTGGAAGTACAGACAGTTTTCTTTCAAGGATTAAGAAAAAAGGAGAGGCATTATAGTCCATTGTTCTTTCACACCAAACACTGGATCTAATTTGGATTATTCTACTTTAATGTTCTTCATTCTGAATCTGCTTTAACACTGGCTACAAAATGATGTAATTCAATTGGAGTGCAATGGTTCTGCACTAAGAGCAGGAACTGTACAATGATAGCAAACCTTTTAATAAGTCTCCTGAGTTTAGGAGCAGCTTTTCGGTTTTACATTCCTGCCATAGATATGTGTAGCATAAGGTAGGTCAGACAAAGTAACTTTCTAGGAGTAAGAGCCAGAGCCATCTTGTCATCTGAACAAGATGATGCTGGCACTTACGAATATAAAGACACATTTCCTTATATAGACTGCATTGCATATATCTACTGTATTGCAGGCTATGGCCAAAAGTTTTGCATCACCTACATTTTTAGGATTGAGACAACCTACTTGTTGTTTTTAAAAAAATGTTTGAATTAAAGCTTTGTGGATTAATATCTTTTTAATTAAACCCTTCCAAAGTAATTTTGCAAAATAAGATTGTATATTTAAATGACAAAAAAAGAATATTACTGTAAACTGCATTCAACGTCATTCAGTATTTACCACGATATTAATCAACTGAAAAAAAATGCCCACTACCAAGAGTTGAGAGCTGCGATCAATAGGGTAGCTGCAGTACCAGCTAAACTGCTGAGGCGGGATATTTACTAACAACCGTTCACTTGCACATCCATCCACTACGCACTGCTGCCTTGGCACTTTGTTTCTCTGTGGCTGAGTATGCCTGCTCCACCTGGGGATGCTCTATGCACTATCTGGCATAGCGCCCCCCTAACATCAGGAGGAAAGTAGCAGGCGATGACCGGAAAATACAAGAGTCGGACGACCACCATATGGACATCAGCCAGCACACCGTCATCTCCCATCGACAAACAGCTTTTTGTCCTCCACTGTACCACTGACCACATCACCGGAATCTGCCAGAATTACCTTGTGGCAAAAAGAATGGGAGAAATTAAGTGACAAAGCTGTTGAATGGAGCTGGCCAGGAATTACCCCCAGTGAGGAGTTGGCATCTGGCCTGAACTGCAAATGGCACACATGGCGGAGCCTGAACAGACTGCGAGTGGATTTTGACAGATGCAACTTTCTCATGAAATCATGGGCCTCATATCCTGAGATGCCCTGCATCACCACAGTGCACCCCTCAAGATATGGCAATACCAACACCAGAAGCAGTGGCCTGTGCAGAATACTGGGAGAAGACCATATAGAAGGTTGGACTGGAGACACGATGAAGAAGACTGTGGATTTCAATTATTCTTTAGGGAGACGGATATTTGCCACTGTGTATAGGTAATGAGCACAAGAGTGTCTAATTAAACTCGGAATGGCTCAGATCTCTATATGGGAGTCCTCCCATGTTCATTGAGATGTAAACTTAGCATTACAAAACTGTTCAATGTTTCCATATTTCTATGGGCTATGCTGTATAACAGTTTAATATCATACCATCCTAATTGAATTCTACACTTTCCTGACGTGCAATCTCAAGTGCGTGCCAATACACCAGTGTCCTGTATTGGAGCCATTGGCTGCACAAGGGTAGCTACAGTGGTATGAGGCTATCATTGGTGAATAATACCACTAACATTTTCATATTTTGACAAACCAGTGGTATGAAACAATTCACAGTTGTTTGCAGTGCCACATCAGTATAGTGCAATCTGTGTTGAGATTTTTTCTTTTTCCCCCCCAGAGTGACAAACAAGATATGCATAGTTACAGTAATATGAAGTTTTCATGCTTGGTCAGCATTGGTGTCATGGTACCACTTTAGACAGCTAAAAATAAATCCTCAAGCTCTTTCCCTTAATTGATGAGCCATTCAAATGTATGAAAAATGTCTTTAAATATAATAAAGACAGAACAGCATGTCTGTCTTTCTTCAGACATGGTATGCAAAACAAACACACAAAAAAACACATCCAGTTGACTATAACATAACCTGAGCTGCTATAAAATTGTACAATGTGAAAGAAAACCAGTACAGGTTCACACGATATGTTCTGTATGCAGAGAAGAGAAGTGATCTCTGTTAGTTTCACTGGGAGTGCAACGTGGAAAGTAATCTGTATTTGAGTCTGCGGAGCTGTGAATGATTCCTGAGGTCTTTCACAAGTGCTTATGTGGGAAGCTAGAAGCACAGACTGTGTGTGTGTGTGTGTGTGTGTGTGTGTGTGTGTGTGTGTGTGTGTGTGTGTGTGTGTGTGTGTGTGTGTGTGTGTGTGTGTGTGTGTGTGTGTGTGTGTGTGTGTGTGTGTGTGTGTGTGTGTGTGTGTGTGTGTGTGTGTGTGTGTATATATATAATGTACAAACAATTTTTAACAAGAATAGCAACATATCTAAACATGCATATTGAACATAATATGACCACATTTTTTTTTTCTTTGATTCAAGTGAAACCTATTTACAGTACCATGCCATACACTTAAAGCTATGGTGTTACTGTAATGTTGACAGTAAAGTTGAGGCTACGTACTTTATTGCAGAGTAGGAACATTCTGAAAGTTTGTAATACTCCATACCTACTGTACATGCCAATAGGATTGGCTTACAGTCAACCCAAAAAAGGGGATGCCCCAAGTAACCCAGTTCCTAGGGTCACACACTTTCATTAATCACTGTCTTGTGTTAACCCATTTATAGAGGCTGGTTTAGACAACACGTACTTAAAAATGAAATGCTGACAATCGGCAACCTGTTTTAAGAAAACTCAGCCAAGAGCAGACTTAGTTAAAAGGTAAAAGTCTGGCGATTATTCTGGAATCGGGAAACACAGACAAAGAATTCTCCTGCGGAATCATTAAACCACAAGAGATTCTACTTGATATTTATAGAATGCTTGTTATTCCATGCTGCAATTTGCCTCAAGATCAGCCAATTAACCACTCAAATGTTGACAAATATTTAGGCTATTGATTTTGAGGACTGCCAGTATGTCAAACCGCAGTCTTAAAATCTGGGACTACTGACTACTGTCTCACACTAACCTTGTACGTAATCTATTTACTTACTTCTTATTCACACTAACACTATTAGCACTGGTCCCCCTATCCTTCTGTTGAAGATCTTTTGATTCTTTGCATGTACTTTATAAAAAATGACACTACATATATATATATATATATATATATATATATATATATATATATATATATATATATATATATATATATAATGTATATAACGATCCTTTTGTCTAATCGCTTAATGTGTTGTTAAATTGACCCGTGTTCTAGCTGCAATCACACGTACAGCAAGATACCAGGATGCTGTGGTTTATTTATTGTGCTTTATAAGACACATTTGGATGTTGTAAAGTGAAGAACCAGATTAAAAGGGTGATATAAGAAATATTAATATTGTTTGGTTATAGCTCCTTAAAAAATAAGCAAGGGAGTTTCACTTCCTAAGGGATTTGGAGAGCCTGCTTTTAGTACCAGGAGAATAATTATTTGAGTGCAGCTGCGGTAAACCCAGCCTCTGGAAGCTTTTTGAACACTTAAGTTCATGAATGATTTAATAACGGGGATACATAATTATCCAGAGGTTTCCCTTATTCCCATGTTGTAACGCAATGTGAAAACCACCAGTGCTAATGGGGTTATAGCACCCTTATGGCCTCAATAGAGCTCTATGAAACATGTCTACACCCCAAATACATCTGGTACACCAATGTAACCTGTTCCCCTGCAACACGCTGCCCCTAGTGGACGTAAGAAATACCACGTAGAACAATCAATCTGTAGAGTGATGCTAGAGAGACCCTTATGTGATTTAGTGTTTCTGTCGTAAAATGTGGTAGTCCAAGATCAACTACAAAGAAACATGACATTGGTAGCAGTTTTCTTATTTGACATACAATACCGATGGTATTATATTGATGTTAACCAATCATAATGGTAATATCAGTAGAACATGCAGAGGTGACATATACCATGTATCTTTGTAAAAGATGACAAATACAGGTCAGTAGTTTTTAGTTTTATTGATATATTATAAAGGGACAAGAGGGTGGTTTATTGCAGTTGTTAACAAGAAAACTGTGAAGGAACAAAATATAAAATTTCTTCAGCATTCATAAGGTTGTATTTTAATTAAAATAAACAGTGGCACCACCCTTTAACATATAATAATCAAGCTGAGCACCCCCTCGAGAGGTGATTTATTAATAATAAGTTATTCATTTTAGGGAGGCTGTTTTAAAATCTGCCATTTGTTTAGGTCATTATAATAAACCTTATTGCATTGACAGGTTACTGTCTTTGTTTAAAAAGAAGGCCGCTGACACACCAAGACAGTGTATGAATTAATTTAGGAAAACAGTAATTTAAAGACTAATACAAAGGATACATGGGTATAAGCGGTTGTTCAAACTTTTTTCCGGAATTGACTTTCCGGACTAAAGAATCCCTCCACATGGCGGTAATCAGATTTGATCCTGTAATTTTAGTCCGTTGAGTCCACAAGCTCTCCGGAACATTATCATTTATTAACATTTTCCCAGGCTCTCTTGTGTCTTTGGAACATGATCGGATAGTATACTTGATGGCAGAGAACCAGTCTGGAAAAGTGTTTAACTGTTTGACTCAACTCCAGTGACTCTTCGGTCCCCAGATTGATTTGACAGAAGTGTAACGTGATGCTACTGGGAACGCCAGCTGTCGTGGGACTGCAAGTGCTCTGCTTTTGGTAGGTACAAAATTAACATTATTCAAAAGGACTAGCCAGGCGGATAATTCGAAATACTACACAGATAGGAAAACTTCCTTCACAATTTAAAAACAAGTTACTGTTGATGAAGGATGAATGTTGATTTATATGTTGATATACAGTTAGCACTCGGATATCTGTTACCCAGATACACATCAGTCACATTTTACCGCCCTTGTATTAAGAATAAGTCCCCATTATATATATGTAACAAACCTCTTTAATGCCTATAGTGCTGGAGGACAACACAGATCTGGCGGCTCCACTGCAGAACCACAGGTGCCCTATCGGCCACAGGGGTCGCTGGTGCGCGGTGAACCGTGGATTGCCCTGCTGACCTTAGTTCTCTCTACCCAGGCGGTGCTCAGCCAGTTAGGCTCCGCCCCCTAGGAACCCCCAGTCACGGTCAACAGTGACATAGCCTGGATTCGAGCCTGCGATCTCCAGGCTATAGGGTGCATCCTGCACTCCATGTGGAGTGCCTTTTTACTGGATGTGCCACTCGGGAGACCCCTGCATTGCCTTTTACGTTTTACGTATTTCTATGCATGGATAACTTTTAGATTTCATTTTGCTGTTAGGTCGTTAATACTGCTACAATACGTACCGGATTTAAAAGTATGTACTGTATTACAGTTAATGTGTCATCTCTCTAGTTTTGGCAAGTGATTCAAAATCATATCGTTCTGAATTAAAATATTACTTTTGCAGCTAGAACACCGGGGTCAATTTAACAACACATTAAGTGATTAGACAAGATATCCTCATGTTAAAAAAAAGAGTGATAATGTTGCCAGTGATTTGTTGCTACACTGTGGTTTAAGCCTTAATTAGCACTCATTTTCAGGTTTATGAAGTGCTGAATGTGAGTGTTGCAAGTAGGCATCAAAAGAAATCATCAAATATCTCACTATTTCAATTAACTGACAGATAGTTACATACATACATACATAATACATACAGTTGTAGTCAAAAGTTCACATACCCCAATGGAAAGAATTATAGGAAACATCTTTTGTAGCAGAAGTTTTGCTTTTGTGGATGAGGAAAAAAAGTTACAAGAAATAGTCTCAGTTATTTATTTCAGCAATTTTTTTGCAAAACTCCAAAAATGCTAATTCAAAAGTATTCATACCCTGACAAAGAAAATGAAATTAATATCTAGAGAGGCACCTTTAGCAATAATAACGATTTAAACTATTAGGATATTTGTTAATGAGCTTTTGGCATGATTCTTTAGTGATTTTTGACCATTTTTCTGTGCAAAATTGTTCTGTTCCAGTTCATTCAGATACTGAGGACCTCTTGTGCACAGCCTTCTTCAACTCATAACAAAGAATCTCAATCGGATTTAGAGCGGGACTTTGACTAGGCCATTCCAGAACCTTGATTTTATTCTTTAACGATTCTGAAGTAGATTTTTATGTTAATTTTCAGTTGCGCTTTAAACCAAGTTTTGTAGCGTAGGGTTTCAGATGATTGGTCAATGTCTTCTGGTATGCTATGGCATCCATTTTACCATGTATTGGAGCTAAATTCCCTGTGCCATTAGAGGAAAAACAGCCCCATAGAAGGATATTACCACCTCCATTGTGGTAGCTGTCGACTATCACCGTGACCAAAAAGCTCGATTTTTTGTTTCATCACTTCACAAAACCTTTGACCAGAACTCATATCCATCATTCAAATGGCGTTTTGCAAACTTTAAGCGATTGTGCTTGTAACATTTTCCTAAGAGTGGCTTTTTCCTTGGCCTGTGACCATTGAGACCTTCACCATGCAATACTCGACCTATGGTTGAAATGGAAACCCCAGTCCCACTTGCAGCCAATTCACTTTGAATATCTTTGGCAGTCAATCTCGGACTGTTATTAACCTTCCTCACAGTTCTTCTACTTGTTCTTTGTGAAAGAACCTTCTTTCTTCCAGACCGAGGGAGCGTTGTGACAGTACCATGAGTCTTGTACTTCTTGATAATAGTAAGAATAGTTGAAATTGGGATACTCAAATGCTTGGAAATCGTCTTGTATCCTTATCCAGCTTTATGACAGTAAATAATTTTCTGCCGAATGTCTTCAGATAGCTCTTTACTTTTTCCCATATTGACTTATTGGTTATGACAGCAATCATCCTGTGCCTCACCCCTTTATACTCTCTAAGAATGTTCACCTACAATCCAGCATTTTCTAGACTTTTCTAGAAGTAGGTTCTGCATTATCATATTGGAATTTGTAACACATTTTAGACAATACTATCATAGCATCAAAGGGGATGAATACTTTTGATTTAGTATTTTAGGAGTTTTGCAAAACAAATTGCTGAAATAAATAATTGTAGGCCTCTATTACTTGTAACTTTTTTCATCATCCACAAAAGCAAAACTTTTGCTGCAAAAGATTTTTCCTAAAATTCTTTGTTTTCGAGAAATTTCTAGAAATTATACATTTCCATTAGGGTATGTAAACTTTGACTACAACTGTACATACATACATAAAAAAGAGAAGGTGTAACTGCAGTGTACACTTTAAAAATAAAACAAGGATGTGTCAGGTAAGTGCTTCATCAGCTGAAATCCCACATACGGCAATGCAGCTACCATGAATCAAGAACTGTTCTTGTCAGAGCAGAGTGTTCATTCCAAAAGGTTCTGAGGTGCCTAGTTTAAATATAAACTAATGTCAATATGAATATGTATGGTACATACCCACATTTGGATTACTCGTACTTATTAGAAAAGTTATTATTGTTTACCATGACTGAGGATCTGGATTTCTTGTAGAAATCAGAATTTTAAGAATATTTAAAAACTGCTTATGAATTGAATATTACAGCAACTGTGGTGTCTTCAGTTATAATCTATGGCCTTAGTGGTTGCCAGCATTGCCATTTTCTACAGCCATATTGAGTTTTGCTGATGCAGCCATTGAGCCTAATGCTCGAGCTGGCACTTATTCATCAGAACTTTACAAATGAACTTGTTCTAATTCTCAGGCCTGGTTTATGTAAAGTACTGCTCCACAGTCGAGAATAAATGTCTTTTTTTTATACTCCCCTTCACTTAATTTAGTGTACTGAGGATTCTTTTCAGAAGCATTTATGTTTGCTTGGATAGTTAGTAAGCATGGGGAAAGAAATTATCAAAGCAGACACAGCAACAGAGAATCATCCACAACACACACAATGTTGATGTTATAAAGTGTTCCCTATGTTTGCTTCTTATTTTCAGATTTTTTTTCTCATTTTCAGCATTTTTTTTTGTTTTACTTGCTTGAACTTGTTCTATATCTTCAACTTGTTCTGAGTGATTATTTTGAATTTTGACATTTCTTTTCCGCTGCGGACTGTGAGCCTGGCACTATTGGTTTGGATGTCAGTTTGTGGGAAAGATAACTTGGCACTCAACCCCCAGGAGACCCCACTGGCTGTTTGGGACATCAATGCTGCTATACAGTCATGAGGCGTGCATCCCCTGCAGTGCCTGTTCTCTATTATCTAGACATAAAATGTACTGTATGTGAAGTGCTAGGCCAGTGGGATTTCTAAACAGCTTTCCAGACATCTTCTGTCTCATACAGGTAATTCAATTCGCTGTTTTTGTGACAGGCTGGGCAATTGTTGAAAGTTGAGAGTTAATATCTGGCATATTGAATAAATTGGTTACATTTTAAAGTTTATTAACATACATCTGCTGGGGGCAGAGTTCTGTGGGGGGCCAGGTTAATGGTTAAAATCTGGTGTACCATCTGTACTACTAAGGTCTTTCCAACCAGTAGTTTCAAGTTCAGCAGTTTGCTAAAGCTGTTGATTTATTTAAATACTGATGAAGTGCTGATGTACTGCTGAGTCACCTAAAGGAAAAGGAATTCCCGGTCTATATAAACTATTTATTTTTTTGCTTTTGGAAGAGATTTGCCAACATGATGAAAATGCTGGCTACATACTGCGGGTGTTGCTTTGCTGACAAACTGTACTTGTTTGTATTTGCTCCAGAAAGAGGATGCCACGCACTACCCTTCAGCACACGTACAGTGGGAGTAGGGTTGTGGTCTGTGACAGAACAGCTGCAGAGTAACCACTGAGCTTTCTTTAGCCTGCTAGCAGGATTAATTGAGCAATTAACTGATAGGCCACCGGTTCTCAAATGGCCGGAACTGGAGAAGCTATTTTCATTCAGGGAAAGGGGTTTAACTCTACCCTGCCACCTGCGAGCACTAACTATTTACACTGTAGCAAATATGATTTGGCCCAACTAAAAATGGATTTGTTTTATGAGGAAACATGACCTTCATGAGTCACAAGTCATGTCACAGAGGTTATGGGAGTTAAGAAATTCAATATTTCTAGTTGGGTCGTGGCTTGTTAGATTTATACAATGCTACTATTGATTAAATGAGAAGGAGAAAAAGAGTTTAGTGAAAATGTAGTTTTAAAACTCTCTGTGAATACAAAGTGAGCATCATTAACAAGATGAGGAAACAGTTACTTGGTAACTCATGTCAAATACTCTCTGCTTAAATTTTGTAAGGCCCACGCTTATCCTGTTTTGGCAAATAATATATTTCACTCTACCCTGACCTCTTAAATAACATGGTTTACCTAGTAAAATGTATACTCACCCATAGTATAAATATATAAATTAGCCATTGAGTTTTTTCTTCTTCTTCAAATCCTTCATGTTATACACTGTCATCCATAACTTCAAAACACAATCAAATTACAAGGTAGAACTATACCCCACAGATAAACCGCAACTAGATTATCTTCGAGCATTTTACAGCTCTGGAAAATCACCCTAGATTGCATTAACCACCTACTATGATGCAATCCATGTGGATGCCCTAGCACTGTAAAATGCTTAAACAAAATCCAACTATGGTTTATCCCAGCAAGTTGTAGGTTGCAATATGTACAGTAGCACGCTGCCATGTAATATATAAAAGCTGCATCTCCCTGTCGCTGAACAGACTTTAATTGCCACCCTCAACTTGCTGAAGGAATTGGAGGTGATCATTGAGGTATGGTCACATGTGCCTTCCAGAACAATTCAAACACCTTGCAGACTTGTCACATTGACTTGACACCATCGTGGCTCCCCATGGTGGCCCCACACCTTGCTGACAATGTTATGGACTGATGGTTTTTTACTTGTTGTTTTTTCACATTCAGTGTTTGTGTATGGTCTGTGGAAATGGTTCTTTCAGCTTGACTGCCAGTTTAGAAGAAGTGTGAAATATGACAGAAGAGGCTGGCAAAGGGTGGTTTGCTAGAGTGGTAAGAACAGTAGAATGATCCAACCGGAACTCGTTTGGATAAATATCAATATCAATGCTTTCTGTAGCACCCATTGAAGATATTTGATATTTAAAGCTTGTTTGTGATGTTGAGTAGCTGGTCTGTGATTTTGAGTGAAGGGTTCTAGTTGCATACAGTTTGTACTCTTTGGGCCCTATTCACAGAACTATAAGGACTGTTTTAAGGAATGTCTCATTTTGATAGTCCAATCAAGCTTGCAGATCATGAAACTCTTTAATAGAGTGTTTATTAGTTTATTCTTATTTTTCAAAGCTTTAAAACAGTCCTTCGTGTTTGTGTATATGGCCTATTATTTCACTGTATTCATTTAAATAACCCTACTAAAGGTACTTATTTCGCCTGAGTGTTTGATGAGCAAGACTAAAGTAACAGCTCACAATGCATTCAGTCAATAGAAACCTGTCCTCCTCTAACAATCATGGTACAGTTCATAATGTTATTCATGCTTTTTAATATATTTGATATCATTGCAATTTGAAAAACAAAGACGAGGAAGCTACTTTGATGAATACCTAATGGAATTGAACCTCAGATATAAAGACACTGTCAGTAAGTTACTTATTGTGATTGATTTGTTAAGTTAAAATTCAGTTCATACATTATACATTCATATATTATTCATCCTGTGTGATTTTGTAAAGCATTGTGTTATTGTGGGTATCGGCGGTAATTGTGCTTCAGCTATTTCCAAGAACAGCAGTATAGGAGTTACCCATAATGACAGTGAGCAACCTGCTCATGAAAACAGAAATCCCCTCCATGCTGCACACAAAACATTGAAAGATACAAATTACTTCCAGGCTGGTGCTGTTCGTTTATAGTAAATTAATCATTGATGTGTTTTTGCTGTGG
Source organism: Acipenser oxyrinchus oxyrinchus (assembly GCA_030684275.1). Taxonomy (NCBI): domain Eukaryota; kingdom Metazoa; phylum Chordata; class Actinopteri; order Acipenseriformes; family Acipenseridae; genus Acipenser; species Acipenser oxyrinchus. Next base: position 36,358,663 of record CM060257.1, read on the forward strand.
GTTATCTGCAAATAAAATCGGCAGACCCCAAGTGAATGAATGTTGTCCTTGTTCCTTATCGTAGCTGCAGTGTTCCATAACCATTACCTTGGGTTTTTTTTCTAATGTAAAATTCTGTGGTGTTGCTTTTTTTTTTTTTTTGCTTGATTAGAAAGCAAACCTTGTTGACCTGCTTGTTTGTGTTGTGGATGCTCAGGGGTTGTGGCAGTGCAGTGCACTCCACTATTGTCAATGGGGAATTGGGAGAGCGCTAGTTAGCTGCCCCAGGGCCAGTATACAAATTAGGAAGAGGGAGGGAAAATTTATAGAGTGCATTGTTCGCGTTTTGGGTGGTGAGGGGATGTGAGGCTAACGTGTATTCAGGTCCGTCATGGAGTGGGTGAGGTTTTGTTATTTGTGTTCATCAGGACCATGGCATGGGGGAATCCCTCAGAAGAGTCCTAGAGAGCTCCTTTCTCAGAAGCAGCCTAATTAACGTAACATATGGTAAAACAGGATTTACGGTTCCTGGTGTGTTATTACACCGAGGGTACAATAGCTGTAGCCTCCTCCCTCTTGAAATCTGCTTGCCACTATGTCACTCTGTGATCCAAATAGGAGTGCAGTATATTGCAGAGAAGAGCATTATGTATCATTAAGCAAAACTGAAATTGAAGAGGGGATAGCCTGGTGTTGTTTTTTCAAAGCTGACATTTGCAGGCGTAATCAAGTAGTAAACCTGCAAAAAATAATAATTGAAACTCCACGGTGTTCTGTGCCTTTTAAATTATTTCTGCAGATTCAGCAGTGCTTTGTAACCGTGTTTAATGATAACGTCAAAGTTAAGTGCAAGTGACACATGAGGATCTGAAAACACTAATGTGACCACATAAAATACTGGAATCCACTAACTTCTTCAGGTGATGCTGCAGAGAACACTCCACTCAGGATGTGGCTGGTAAGAAAATCATTCACTCTTCCAGCCCTGCATTGAGGTTGATCACTCCCAGTTATTACCAGATGAATGCATTTCCTTTGCTTGAGTGGATTATTCCAGACAACTAGCTTTGTTAAGATTGTGGTGCTTCTAAATTGAAGAATAGAGGGCTAGGTGGTGCAGCAGTGCATCTGACTTCTAATGTCTGGGTTCAAGTCTGGCACAGGTCAGAAGTCAAGTGAGTTTCAGCCTAGCCCATAGTGGGCAATAAGGTAGTCTCTGCTATGGCTGTGTGAACCTCAAAAGTTTCTATTGCGAACTTTGAATGAAGAAATGTTTGTCTCATAGTTCAGCCCTACTACCATTAATTCCATGTAACATTTTGTACTGTGAATAGTTCAGAAACACTGTAGTTCTCAAAATTAATATAACAATTGTTGGTAACCCTATCAGCTACGACATTGCCCCCATTGCATCAAAATGTAACCCCTCGTTTCTGGGTGGAGGTGCAAAACTGTCATATTGCACCACGCAGTGAGACTCACTACCCCCCAAAAGAAAGGACCCCCGGCTCCCCGCAGAACCCCACACCCCTGGGACAAAGACATGCCGTGCAACTCATGTACAAGAAAGAAAAATGAACAAGATAATCAAAGTGGGTTAGTGAAATTAGGCTATGTGATTTAGACCTGCCGTTCAGTGGAGGGAAAAAAACCCTTTTGTTAGGAGGAAACCAGGCAGTCAGATAGTCCCCACTCCGGGCATACTAACTATCCTTTGGTGGGCAGCAGTGATGTCAGAAACTGATGAACGAATGTAGCCCTCTACTGCTGATGATGTCCAGCACCCCATGCTCTTTATAAGATGCTGATTGACATTAGCTTCAGCTGCTGAAGTGGCTGCTCCGATCCTGAAAGAGTGGGGAGTATAGAATTGAGGCGGTAGCCTTGCTCTAGATGTTAGAGGCTAGGCGGGATAAGAACCAGTACCTGGTTACTACTGAGCGTGAACTGTCAATGAATAAAGGATCCGGTGGAAGGAAATGTTTCTTCCAAGAAATGTATGTTACCATGGATGTATGTGAGCATAACAGAGACTTGAGTTTAGAAAGTTGGATGAATTGACCTTGACACAGCTGATTGTTTTGGAGGTGCGAAGGAAGATGATAAAGTGGGAGTCGGGTACTAGAGAAATATCGCTGGAACAGATGCCGAAGGAAGGGAAGCTGGAGAATGATGGAGCAGTAAATTCTGCACATCTCAGGAATCCAAAGAAGGCGTTAAGGCATAGAGTTTCCACCAGTAGATCTTTGAAAGGGGAAAACAGCCTTTCCGGAGGATCAGAATCAGCAAGAGTAGAAGGTCTGAAGATATAGGTAGCCGAGACATGGAAAACAGGGGCTGAAGTTTTTGCTATCCCTCTAAGCATCAGCTGTATTGCTGGGATTGATAATAGGATCGAGATGGTACTGACATGAGGCGATAGTGGTATTGGATGCTGGAGATGTATGTCTTAATGGTTGCTGGTGAGAGGTTTAAGGAGTCTCTTGCATGGACAATAAAAGCCAGTCCTGGTTAAACGGAATGGGTTGAATATGATTTTGGGCGCAGGTGGTTGAGAAGGTAGACCATGCTGTGGAGAATGAAGACCTTGTGAATGTAACCAAAGCAGCTGCCGTGTAGATCCGGGCATATTAGAGCATATTAGAGGTTAGAGATTGATGTATTTAATCGAATATCAGGTCCTTGAATAGAGGGATTTGAAGAGGTTCTGCTTCTGCTGCTGCAGGATCTAGCTGACGGAATCTGGGAACCTGGAGACGAGAAAGAGCATCAGCTGTGTTATTATGGATGCCTGGCAAGTAACAGGCTTCAATAATGAAATTGCTTGAAACAGAGGTCCAAATGAGCTGGCGGAGTAACTGCATGAAAGGGGAGGATGATCGGCCTTTATTGACGATATGGACTGTTGATTTGTTGTCACTGTAGAATAAAATAGATTTCCTACACCACTGTTGACCCCAGATATGTGCAGCTGCAACAATAGGGTAAATCTCTAGAAGAGCCGAAGCTTTAAGATGAGGAGATAAATCCTGAATCTTGGAAGGCCATCCGCTTGAAAACCAATTGGATCCTAGATAACCTCCGAATCCTACAAATGAAGCATCGGTGAACAAGGATGGATCGTGTGAGCTGAGATTAGGTCGTCGTGGAATAGAGACAGCCCGTTCCAATTGTGGATCAATGTTGCCCACATTTTTATGTCTTTCCTTGATTCATCAGAAATGATAATATAGGAATTGAGGTTTGTTACTGTAGTTGAAAGAGCTAGTAGGTGGGAAATGAATGTTCAGCCCTAGGGAATGATTCGGATTGCATAGTTGAAATGGCCAAGAATCGACAGCAGATCTTGAATTGATGTAGAGATTTGATGTAGAGGTATGAGGTTGATGCTGAGGCTGCTTTTGGACACAGTGATGTGGAATGGGCAGTGGAGGTGCACACTCCACATGCGTTAGCTCGCAGACTGCTGAAAATCCTGTTGAATAGGTCTGGATCGAGACAAGACCAATCGGTGATGAGATTATCTGTTGCAAGAATAGAAGCAGCTTTTGCAGGAAAAGATTTATGATATTCGTAGAACATGATACCCCCATATGTAACTGACAGCTCGATGACGTGAAACATATATTGGTCCAATTCATTCCGGCCCGTTAAATTGAAAAAGCCGTCATGAATTCCCCCCAAAGATTTTTTAGAAGGTGTGGGTCCATGGATTTTAGCTGGAGGTTGTCTGATTGCTGGGTGCCAGACGAGGGGGAATCACCGGTTCGGCTCCAAGATCTGAGCAGAGGATATGAAATAATGCCAGATGATCGCTTCCTGCTGGGATGGATATACCTTTATCAAAAAGAGTTTTCAGGATTTTTGCAATTGGCCAGTCTTGCGGTGGTTGCGGTGGGGAGAGTATCGGTGGCAAAAGGCTGAATTTGAGGCAACTGGCGGCTGGCTTTCGTCCGAGTCCGAAGAGAAGGAGAGGATCTGGCTGGTAGACATGCAAAAGAGAGAGGTCTTGCTGTGTTCTGTTCAAGAACTGGAACACAGACAAGGAGGTGCTTGTGTTTTGGCTTTAAATAGGTGGGTTAGGTGATTAGCGTATAGAGTGTTAATGTGTAAATCAAAATGTGTTAATTGATTAATAGGGTATAGCTGGAGCCCCTGCTTCCATCCCCCAAACCTTGCCTAAAGGCTTAAATTTAAAACTACTTTTTGAACAATCAAGAGCATACAACTGTGGATGTTTGTAAGAATTACATGTACTGTACTTTCTACATCAATTTCACTCTCAGCACCTGAAATCTATCAGTGTCAACAAGGAGAAGAGAATCCTCTCTGCTTCACGTTTCATTTGATATCTCCCTAAACCTCTGCATTGCAGCCTAGCCTATATACACGCCACTTACATCATTAAAGGGTGTAGAAATGTTTTTCATCACTTACTATCTTCACTTACTGTGAAAAGGCAGGGGATGTCAGTCCATCCAGTGAAAAGAGCTCGAGAAGTACACGTGACTCTAGGAGTATCCATACATACACTTTACATCACTACGGGGTTAGGATCATACCTTTAAGCTGTAGACTGCTGTTTTGTTGCTGATCTAAGACTTTGAATGGCACTCTGACTGTGTATGCCTAGGTTGGGAATGTTTTTTTTGGTAAGTTTAATTTTTGCAGTAGCAAGTTTATACATTTTTTTATTTGTATTCCTTTTCGAGCAAAAAGTTTGGATTTTTGTTTTAGTTTGGCTAAAAATAATTAAATCAAAAGAATATTTGTGTTATTGATGCTGACATGACGTGATCAGTTTATGTGCAGAAGTGCTGTAGTGTTCAAATACTAATGTGCTCAGTTTGTGTTTTAGATCCTCCAGGATACATAGAGGTTCCTGGAACATTTCTTACAGGACAAAAACAAAAACCTGACACTTGACTGACGGTATCCAATGCCATGGTCCTCATCTTTCATTAACACTCACAAAATATCTTTATATCTCAAAAAAAAATCACAACCCTAATAAATTAAGCCAACAAGAATTTCAGTTAACTTGAAAGTAACCAAAATGTTGTTCTCCTGCCAATTGTACATGAAATATTGAACTCTCTTCATGGTTAGAGGAAGTCTAGTAATAAAAGCCTCTTTCTAATGGTTACTGACAGCTAAAAAAGAGAATAAAATGATAAATAGGCTAAAAAGCATCCTATGAATGCAGCCTTGCAGGCATGGTGCGCTCAAACTGTGTATCAGCTCTTGCTGTCCTTGAATTGGCTAAACTCCAAGTCAGTCTCGGAAATACTTTTTAGAAGCTGACACAGTCACATATACCACAGGATCGGAAATAGCGCGTTGCTGCCATCTTTTTGACATTTTGAGTCGCGCCATCCTCCCCAAAGCTAAAAATCCCCTCCAGCTTCAGGTTACGATATCAGACACAAAGCTTAACTCGAGAGTAAGCACAAGTACTTTTGCACACAGATTTTCAACTGCTGTTATAGAAGAGAAAAGCAAGTTGCTAACCTGTCTTTAAAAAGGGATACTTAAGCATTAAGCCTTAATAGGGAGTGTGATTAACTGAGCCTTTAATGCTTTATGAGAGTGATTATGACAGGGTAGGTGTGTGCACATACAAAAATGTTGATGGGATATGACCTAGACAGATAACCCTCTTGAGCTGGAATACAGGGTTGTACCTCAGGTATGATTGTTTTTTAGAGCAGCAGTACCAATAATGAGAAGAGCCTCAATATGGTACGATGATGTCATGAATGGGATTTGTTTGCACTGTACTAGGTTAACTTGTCAACTTCTTTTAGATTTTAAAAGCTTTGATTAAGTGTTATTCTTTTAATGCAGGGACCAGAATTGAACAAATACTCTAAGGGGCTGATGTAAGGATACGTGCAAAGTGATATTACTGCAAAAAACGTGTTTAGCTGGTGTAAAGTGGGACTTTAGCTGTCATTAAAAATGCAGCGTATTTAAAGAATGTTTTTCACCTGCCGTTCTGCACCCACTATCCAATTAGCACTTTGCCATCATTAATCCATTTAATTGGTATTGACATTTTTTCAAAAGAAGAAAAGAGCATGGAATTGGGCGGGGATCTGGAATAGATCATTGCAAAAATCACCTCTGAGACTGGGCATCACACACTGCCCGATGAAATCGCGGGAAGTGGGGCACAATGTGTGAGTTTTTCCAGATGTGTGGCGTAAAACCGAGGTCCCAGAAGTTGTTTTTTTTACCTCCCAGTACAGTGGCAAAAGGCTATGACAGTAATTTTTTTGATTTTGGCGAGAAGGCGATGTGATCATGCCAACGGATTTAAAATAAGTTTTTGGGTAAAACAGTGGCTCACCATGAGGCATCAGCAGGGTGCTCTTGATAACCTTTTAAGGGAGTTGAGGTCTGAAGATGGAAATGATTATCGTGCCTTCCTACGTATGGACGTACAGTTCTTCGATGTTTTACTCGAGAAGGTTATGCCGCTAATCAAGAAAGTAAATACACAATTCAGATCTTCAATTTGCCCTTCAAAACGCTATCACACTGCGATGTCTGGCTACAGGTACATTAAATTCAATCTAATACTATTTATATCAAGTTATTATTAAGCATAGATTCACAGTACCAATTCATTTCTCATAAATATTCTTTCCAGGAGAATCCTATAAAAGCCTGTCGTAGTTGTACTGTGTTGGTAGAACCACCATAGGGAAGATTGTGCCTGAAACGTGTGAGGCACTGTGGGATTTTGACATGACTTCATACAGACAAGGCCACGTTTGTACGAGCATATCCTCTTTCTCCACTGTCCACCGCTCCGACATTTTGGCCTTTTGGTGGACGGGCTGTCACTGACCTAACGCGGTGAACTCATTGGTTGTTGAGTTCCTGCGAGTGGGTATAACATTTCTAGTCGAAATATTGAACATGTTTAAACTTTGTGAGCCAATTCGATCGCCCGATCCTGTAAAATCGCATCGCAAAGCGTAACACACTACCCGATGTGACTGAAAAATCACGTCGCTATTGATTGCATCGGGCAGTTTGTCCAGGGCTTAAGCGGGCGCAAATATTATTATGAGATGCTATTTAACCTTGCACTTGGGCAATTGCTGACCCTTCGAAAACCAATGTAGAAGTGAGTAATTAAGAGCTTACCTATTCTGTATTGTCTAAGCAACTGTAAAGTAAATGCTGATCATTCACAGTAAAGAACATATTAATTAAATTAGAGCAGGGCAAGACAGGGAAAATCTTAAGTGTTTCGCACCGCAGTGATTCTTCTTGAACACAACGTGGCTGTAAATGCAATACAATGATCAAAGCATATCTTAAGGAAACAGTTTTAAAAAGATGCACTAAAGCATTCCAAATTGTTTTTATAAGACAAAATAAAAAAACTGTATGTAATACATCAAAATTAATATACGTTTTTAGCGATGGACTCCCCATTAATTTAATTTTAGCATTGCACCTAATTATAACATAATAGGACCCAATTTTCTATGTCATGGGATAGTGGCTATGGTGCCCTCATGTACGCACTTAAAAAGATCTGTAAAATCTCATACAGCGCTGTGACCAGCGTTCCCTCTAAGGCTAAAATGTGCACATTTTTCGCAGTAACTGGCAACAGCCTTCGCACTCAGTTTACTGACTTTCGCAAGTTATTATCATAAATATCAACCTCAATCGAGACTCCAGCCTCTCGAGGTAAACCTATTATTTTGAGAGCATTCTTACAAAGGCAGTGTGGTCCAGTGGTTAAAGAAACGGGCTTGTAACCAGGAGGTCCCCGGTTCAAATCCCACCTCAGCCATTGACTCACTGTGTGACCCTGAGCAAGTCACTTAACCTCCTTGTGCTCCGTCTTTCGGGTGAGATGTAATTGTAAGTGACTTTGTAGCTGATGCATCGTTCACACACCCTAGTCTCTGTAAGTCGCCTTGGATAAAGGCGTCTGCTAAATAAACAAATAATAATAATAATAACATAAGCATATTTGTGTCTGTCTTGCAGCAGATTCTCTGACTTCCCTCTGTAAAAATGCACGTCACATGAGTGCAGAGCTCGCTCGGGCACCAGTGGATGTACTGGTACAGGGCGGGTGAAGCAGGCATCTGGCGATTCTGCCTATAGAGAGTGCTGCTCATGAACTTTACAATTTTTAACTCGTTGTATAATTGAATACTAAAATCAGTGACGCACAATCTTCCTGCATTATTTAATAGTATAAATTCTCTGATAAACATAAATAAAAATCACAATACTCTCACTTTGACGAATATTTTTGGAATATTGTTTCAAAATTGTATAATGCAACAAAAATATATTAAAAGGGCCAAAGGTTTCTCACTGATAGTTTACCCTTTCTCAGTCAAAACGGCAAGTTTCTCATGTCTAAAAAGCTTAGAGGGAACGCTGGCTGTGACAGAGACAAAGTGATTCTTGGTGATACATCTCCCTCCCAACCTGTGAGGGCGCTGTGTAAAGGGAACAGAGTACCCTGGACTGGATGGCCAGACAATTCATCGACCTGGAAAGGAAACAATGTGGCAGCTGCAGATTGGAAAAATAATGTACATTTCAGAGTTATACAAAAAGGCCTTTTTCAGGGAACAAGTAATGGGTTAACAACTTACAGCTGTTCTGCAGCAATGGAAGTAAATTAAGCCTTGAAAGTTGATGCTAACAATTCCTACAGGTGTCCCAACTTTTGTTGATTACTTACAAACCCTCTGTCTGTATAAAAGCAGTGTTGGAACAGACTGTGTTACTACACCCTCTTAAGCATTATTTGGACAGTATTGTACTGCAGGAAGTAGTATATTGCTATCATAATGGCGAGAAAAAGGCAATTAACAAAGGAAGACAGACAGACCATTATAACCCTTAAAAGTGTAGGTCTTTCCTTTAGAGAAATTGCAAAGAAAGCCAAGGTGTCAGTGAGTACAGTTTCCTACACCATCAAAAGGCACTTGGAAACTGGAGGAAACTCTGACAGGAAGAGGTCTGGCAGACCCAAAGCCACAACAGAATCAGAAGACAAGTCTCTGAGAGTCAACAGCTTGCGTGATAGGCGACTCACAGGACAACAGCTTCAAACACAGCTTAACACTGGTCGAAGTAAGCAAGTCTCAGTTTCAACTGTGAAGAGAAGACTTCGAGCTGCAGGTTTGACAGGTCGAGTGGCAGTAAGAAAGCCATTGCTAAGATGGCAAAATAAGAAAAAGAGGCTTGCCTGGGCCATGAAGCACCGCCAGTGGACTACTGAAGACTGGAAGAAGGTCTTATGGACCGATGAATCAAAATTTGAAATCTTCGGTTCATCACGCAGGGTTTTTGTACGCTGTCGAGTAGGCGAAAGGATGGTTCCTCGGTGTGTGACACCAACTGTCAAACATGGAGGAGGAAGCGTGATGGTCTGGGGCTCTTTGCTGGATCCAGAGTCGGCGACTTGCACAGAGTGAGTGGCACCCTGAACCAAAACGGCTACCACAGCATTTTGCAGCGCCATGCAATACCCTCTGGTATACGCCTAGTTGGTCAGGGTTCATCCTACAGCAAGATAATGACCCAAAACATACCTCCAGGCTATGTCAGAACTACCTTAGAAGAAAAGAACAAGACGGTAGGCTTCAAATCATGGAATGGCCAGCACAGTCTCCAGACTTAAACCCCATCGAGCTGGTTTGGGATGAACTGGACAGAAGGGTGAAAGCAAAGCAACCTACAAGTGCAACACATTTGTGGGAACTTCTGCAACAGTGTTGGGAAGAACTTTCCGAACAATATTTGATTTCCATTGTAGAAAGAATGCCACGAGTGTGTTCGGCTGTTATATCTGCAAAAGGTGGCTACTTTGAGTCAAAAATTTAGATTAAATTTTGTTAAACAAAACGATTCCATGATTTCTTTTTTATCTCCAATTGTTTATTTGTTCTATGCTTTAATTTCAGAGTACATTGAGACAATAAACTGCGTAAATTTCAATAAAAACTAATGGAGGTGTTCTAAAACTTTTGACCGGTAGTGTATGTATTATAATAATTTGTAGTTTGGTGGATATAAATGAATGCATACAGTATTGAAGTCTAAAGCATGCTTCTAAAGTTAAATTTGTAATGTTCAAAATAAATTAAAATATTGACTGTTAGAATTGTTGTAGTCACACTAGCAGTCTGTCATTGTTCACCTTCACCTTCTAATGGAGGTACTGTAATCTACTGTAAATGCTGCTTCAGAAAACAACACTGATACATTTTTAAAAAAACACGTGTTAAAACGTTTTTAAAACGTGTAAAATTGTGTATAATGTAAGTTAATGGGCTTGGTTCGCAACCCCAATAAAGTTACTAAACCAGAAATAATCAGTTCCGACACTTCATTTACGAGCTTTTAAGTAGTCTGCAGTTGTTTCTTATTGGTTTAAGAAATGTTATGGGTGTTGTTTTCTTTAAACAATCATGCTCATACCAGTTTGGAGTAAAATGTTTTGGGATGGTTTCAAAGACCATAATTAACACTAATCTTGCACTACCCTACCTGCGATAACATTAGATAGTCCAAGATTAGTGATAATCAGTGGCGGTGAAACCTTAGTTTGGAGAATTTGAAATAGTTGACCAATGACTTTGAATAAATAAGACGGCTACAAGCATCAAAATCTTATCATTACCACACTGGCTCCCTGTGGACAGGCTGGCGGTGGTGGTGATGTTATAAAAAAATGGTATAAAAAGCAACTGTGGTATGAAAAAAAGATACAAAAAGGTCTAAGTCAAGCAATGCACATCAGAGGCTAAAATACCCCTCTAATGGATTATCTTACAGGTACTACTATAACTCATGATGTACTTGGCCATTTTAATCACCATAATATTCTCTGAAATCATCCCCATACTTTCCAGACCCTGGGCACTCACCTACAACAGGACCTGGCCATGCTACAATAATAGCCTTGGATTAGAACATATATCCCTGTTTATTTTATTTATTTTATACTTATTACTTATGTTACAGTAATATGTTCTCTGTGCTTCTCTGTTGTGTTTCTGTGTAGATTAATTACCATGATCTATTCCAGAAAAAAACAATTTCAGGCAGAAACAGTATAAAAGTAGACTCTTTATTTTAATTTTATCCCTGGTATTGTGGTTTCTGCACAAGAAACAGTGTGGCAAAAGACATATCTTCATAAAGTAATATTACTGTGGTTTACTTCTGCCTTTTTAGATGTGCACGCAAGTGAAAACTCACATTTAACTTAAATAAACTCTCCAAAAAGGGGGCATTGTACAAAGAAAAATCACCTCACCGTTGTGGTTTTCATTTATTACAGTCCTTGTAACAGAAAATACTAGGATCACAACAAAACAAAACGTTGATCACTGTGTTTAACATGTACCTTGCAAGTTGGGCCAGTGTTTGAAAAGCGTAAAGCACATCTCCATCTTAATCCCGATTCCTACGCTGTTATTGTTAATCCCTACTGTCCCACACATCACTCGCCATTTTAGAAAATTTCACACAAATTCTGGCAATGTGGTAAATCGGTGCAAGGCAAGACGCCTTACGATAATTATTTCTAATATTTATCAACTATGTAATTTATGGCGAACACTGACGTGGATTTTTGCCTTCAAATTCATGTGCAGCATTGTTCGTTTTCAATATTTCAGATAGTTTCTCCACCACACTAAAGAAAATAATTATTATTTCATAATAATGATAATTACTGCATACCGCTGTGTTCACGTTGCACTGCTGAAGTCTTCTCTCATTGATCAACCACAAAGCAAAATGGGTGGAGATTTGTGACTCATGCCAAAATTAAATCTGATCAGAATGAAAGCTCAGCCAATCAACATGCAGTGATTATACTGACGTTAATGGTGGCCAATAGCAGCTAATAGAAACTGAAGCACTATGTGGAAACAAAATGCAAGCAGCACGAACTGTGCTGAATGAAAGTGCAATTGAGAAACATTGCGCTAGTGGACTGTGTGAGTGGATGGAATGCATCTGTGTTGGATGAAAAGCAGATTAAATAAGTCCTGGTACCCAGTACCGGCATCAAAATAAGTCCCGGTACTGAGTACCAGTGAGTACCAGCAGAATTTCACCCCTAATTCCTAATTAATATGTACACCAGGGAAGGTTTCTAGATGACATTTAAAAAGGTAGAATGTAGAATGTTTTCTGGGACACGCAATACCTGTTGACTGACAAGAATCCTTTAAATGTGTAAGAATTTTTCCCTGTATCAAAATTGAAAAATGGCTTATGTACTGTATACATGGGTAAAGGTACTATGTGCAAATACTTTTTAAGGTTGTTACAGTTGATAAAAAATATCAGCTGTATAGCGTTTACATGTAGATATCTACAAAAATCTATATTTTGTAACATTTTTATTTTGCTTCACCAATCTAAAATGGGGTGTACAGTACGTGTGGCAACCACTGCTGCTGCAGGTAGTACAGTAGCAGGAGGGTGGCTATTTAGTTCACAGAGTGAAAGAGTGGCCAGAAGACTTCAAGGAGTGAGGAAGAGTCAAACTATGGAAGAATGTAGGAAATATAGGGCAGCTGGCTCTTTGAGATATATATATATATATATATATATATATACAGTACTGTGCAAAAGTTTTAGGCAGGTGTGAAAAAATGCTGTAAAGTAAGAATGCTTTCAAAAATAGACATGTTAATAGATTATATTTATTAATTAACTAAATGCAAAGTGAGTGAACAGAAGAAAAATCTAAATCAAATCCATATTTGGTGTGACCACCCTTTGCCTTCAAAACAGCATCAAGCATCAATTCTTCTAGGTACACTTGCACACAGTTTTGAAGGAACTCGGCAGGTAGGTTGGCCCAAACATCTTGGAGAACTAACCACAGTTCTTCTGTGGATTTAGGCAGCCTCAGTTGCTTCTCTCTCTTCATGTAATCCCAGACAGACTTGATGATGTTGAGATCAGGGCTCTGTGGGGGCCATACCATCACTTCAGGACTCCTTGTTCTTCTTTACGCTGAAGATAGTTCTTAATGACTTTCGCTGTATGTTTGGGGTCGTTGTCATGCTGCAGAATAAATTTGGGGCCAATCAGATGCCTCCCTGATGGTATTGCATGATGGATAAGTATCTGCCTGTACTTCTCAGCATTGAGGAGACCATTAATTCTGACCAAATCCCCAACTCCATTTGCAGAAATGCAGCCCCAAACTTGCAAGGAACCTCCACCATGCTTCACTGTTGCCTGCAGACACTCATTCTGTACGCTCTCCAGCCCTTCGGCGAACAAACTGCCTTCTGCTACAGCCAAATATTTCAAATTTTGACTCATCAGTCCAGAGCACCTGCTGCCATTTTTCTGCACCCCAGTTCCTGTGTTTTCGTGCATAGTTGAGTCACTTGGCCTTGTTTCCACGTCGGAGGTATGGCTTTTTGGCCGCAAGTCTTCCATGAAGGCCACTTCTGACCAGACTTCTCCAGACAGTAGATGGGTGTACCAGGGTCCCACTGTTTTCTGCCAGTTCTGAGCTGATGGCACTGCTGGACATCTTCCGATTGTGAAGGGAAGTAAGCATGATGTGTCTTTCATCTGCTGCAGTAAGTTTCCTTGGCCGACCACTGAGTCTACAGTCCTCAACGTTGCCCGTTTCTTTGTGCTTCTTCAAAAGAGCTTGGACAGCACATCTGGAAACCCCTGTCTGCCTTGAAATTTCTGCCTGGGAGAGACCTTGCTGATGCAGTATAACTACCTTGTGTCTTGTTGCTGTGCTCAGTCTTGCCATGGTGTATGACTTTTGACAGTAAACTGTCTTCAGCAACTCACCTTGTTAGCTGAGTTTGGCTGTTCCTCACCCAGTTTTATTCCTCCTACACAGCTGTTTCTGTTTCAGTTAATGATTGTGTTTCAACCTACATATTGAATTGATGATCATTAGCACCTGTTTGGTATAATTGTTTAATCATACACCTGACTATATGCCTACAAAATCCCTGACTGTGCAAGTGTACCTAGAAGAATTGATGCTGTTTTGGAGGCAAAGGGTTGTCACGCCAAATATGGATTTGATTTAGATTTTTCTTCTGTTCACTCACTTTGCATTTAGTTAATTGATAAATATAATCTATTAACATTTTTGAAAGCATTCTTACTTTACAGCATTTTTTCGCACCTGCCTAAAACTTTTGCACAGTACTGTGTGTATATATATATATATATATATATATTTTCAATAGTTCAATTGTTTCCCAGAAAATATTATTTCTAGTGGCTCACAATGAATCAGACGGGGACTAGAGTAGCTGAAAGGTTAATCAAATCGCTTCCTGTTAAAGTCAATGAGAGTGTCAACCCTGAGTGCTTTTATGGAGATTGTAGTAGTGTCCTCTGGCATTCATTTCTTCCTTCTGCCTGTCTGTGAATAGCTAGCCCCTGTGTATGAGTGTGAAGAAGTTCAAGTAACAGTACAATCGACAGTGATGGGCACATCTGTCAGTCTGAGTCTGAGAATTTAAACGAGAAACAATGGAGGCGTATTGTCTCCTTCTATTGATGCCGCACGGTCATTCATCATAAACCATTATCTAGGGGCAGTGGATGATATCAATCCATTATGTATTGAAACAGTATATTGGTGAAGGGTAATTGACATTTGCATTTTTTTTTATGAGACATTTGCAAAGTGTTTATGAGCACAACAAATGACATTTTAAAGGCAATTGTAGTGGTTCTGCATTAAAGGGCAATGTTAGCTCAAGGGCAGATAAAGTGCTACTGTATGAGCCTTTGGTAGAATGGTACCTGGTATGGTAATCCATTGCAATGCCATGCAGTAGTTATTACTGCATGCGTTGTTGGCTTACTGTATTTCATGCCGGAAAGTGCATCTGCATTTTACCCGCTATACTTGCAGTACAGGTGACTTATTTTTATTCTGTATATGTATTAATACATTCAATTCTAAGTTATTCAAAAGCAAGTAAGGGGTGAAACACAGCAGTCTCAAAAACCAATCCTTAGCCTTGCATCTGACGTCTGCAGTGTAAAATCAGATATTTTTAAAGAGTATATTTAGAGATTTTGTACCTATTTCTTTATTATCAATTGAAAGAAGGCATCATTGTTTATGCATGTTGTTGTGTAAGTACTATGTAACCACCCGTGCAATTACAGTGCATTTAGAGCCAATTATATTCAGTCAGTTGTTTTGACAACTTGTTTTCAGTTTCTGTTTTTTTCTGGCCTGCTCCATACAAGAGATGATCTTAAAAGTAAATGACAGCGATGTGTGGAATTATTTCGTCAGCCATTATGCGCCTGCAACATTCCTACATGCTGCTGTGAACACCCTTTGACTGAATTTTAAAAGTGTAATGCTCTGGTGTACCGAAAGCAGTGACTGTCATGCAGATGTATCATGTTAAAGATAACCTGGTTTGAACTTCCCAAGGCCTATATTCTTTCACAAGGTATTTCCTTTGACCTCCTGACAGCAACACATAATCCATTTGGGAAGTTGAGCATCTATTCCAGTTCCGACAGGTGTATGTGCATAGCCAAAACTAAGGATGTAGTAAAAAGAGCAGGCAGCACATTCTTTCCCGAAGTAACACGATCCTATTCCCTTTGGAGGCATCGTTAATCCGCTTTATGAGATGGAATAACACTGGTATTTTGTTGTGTCCATGCAAAGTGTGACAGTGTTTTAAAAAAAAAAAAACATTATTACATTGTCGTCATAACTACCAACTCGGAAGCTATTTCCTCTTTGGCTGTGATGTGCAAACACTAGTTCAGGCATTTGTAACAGGGAGACTTTTTATAATGAACTAAAAGTGTGTGGGAGAAACCGTTGTTAGGACTGTCACTGAAAAAGTCATGCTAAGGGCAATAAATAGTGCAAGGGCAATTTGGTAAAAAGAACCTCCAAAATACAGTAACAAATCACTATTTTATTTATTTATTTTTTTAGTTGACTTTGGTTATTCCTTAAAACATCATTAGAATCTGTTAATTGTGCAACAAGTCACAGTTGCTCTGCTACCTAATTTGATAACTTCTGAACAGCTGCAACCCAGCCGAATATGTCTGAGTTGAGATATTGCAGGGAAGCTGGGTGAATCATATTGCACACCTGTCTTGCCTGATTGTGTTGATGAACCAGAAGGACATGTAGTATTGCCCTGTCCTTCTTTCAGTAATAAAGCCACCCCTAGGTCATTAGTGGAAAGTTGTGCCAATAAGGCAAGGAAAATTGGAACACATTGGAAACAGTACTGTATTTGTAATACTGAAGCTAGGGATGACCTACAAGATGACCTAGAGAATTATATGTTTCATCAAAATTACATAGCAACATATATGAGGCTTTTCTGTTGAACCAGTATCTGGATATCTCTGCAGGTGACAATATTGGTCTATCGGTGAAAAAGAAGAAACAATGTTGAAGTCATACCTTTTATTATGTCATCATACTGATAGCTCGAATTTTTAAATTACATCCATGCCGTACTGACATGTTTGTTGATCTTTAATAAGCCCTGTATAAGATTTTCCTTGTAGCTTTAGCATGAATGTAGGCATTCTTGGTGTTCCAGTTATTTACAAGTTGTTTTTAGATTGCATTTGACACACATTCCTGGGTAAGGCAATTTTCAGTCATATATCAGTCATACCTCAAAGAGATCTGATGTTTTACCATTACTTTCCCTTTGAATGAGAGTATAGACTTCATCTTTTTTTTCTTATTCGTTTGCACAGGAACATGAAGCACCTGTGCCATGCTTCATACTGTAACAATCACATTTAGCAATGTGTCGTTTACCTTGTCATGAAGAAAGGAATGCTTTTACAAAAAGACTATTCTCTTAAAAACACAAGAAGAGTTTGAAAAAATGAAAGAACTGAGAGTATGCATATAAAAATAGCCAACTAAATTATTAAGAATATGGCTCGATCTTCATGTGAACGCACTGCAAGTCTTGAGCTGTAATAATTATCTGTGTAATGCCATTACAGGTAATATATGGAATGTTTTGCAGTATGCACTAACTGTTATTAATACAGAATGTTAGTTTTCCTTTCTGTTTTTTTAAATATTCCGACATTACAGATCTGATATTTTCAATGTGATCTGGGATAATACTTTTACAGCCTCCAGTAGTAGATCCATTCAGAGCCAGTGAGGGTGCTTTAAGGATTTTCAGGGAACGATTTGCTATAATGTTTCATTCCACCACCATTATGAACCCCTATACAAATGTTCCAATCAATACAACATTTCATAGAATCACACATCCAAACAAACGTCCATCCACACAAGAAAACTAATAAAAACAGTATGTGTGTGTAACAAGGCGGAAGCTGGGTGAGAACGGGCAACCATGCACACCGCAAGTGAGCATTTTAACCACTGTGCAAAAGACTTCGCTTTTAACCTCCTCTTATCTCGCAGGAAGGGGAAAAAAATCATAAAGACTGTTAAATATAAAGCTGTTTATGCCAAATTGTTATCAGCATGTTTTTTTTAGAAAGGAAAACCTCACTTGCATGCTTTTTTAACTTTAGAGTGGGTTTTGAATCTAAAATGAACTGAGCCGTCTCCCAGTGGACATTTATCCCCATAACAAAATCAAAACACAATTCCGAACTATTGACAGCCTGCTTGAGACCCAGGGCTGAGTGGCCTGTGTGACGCCTGCCAGCAGCAAGTGCCATTGCCCTTCATCTTTCTTCAGCACTAAAGTGGTACAAAAATAGAAAAAACATTTCTATATAAGTCAAATAAAACCATACAGTATGCATCTTTAACAGTTTGAAGTGTTTGATGTGCATTAAACAGTATAACATCTAGAACATTTGGTTATATGAACTAATATAGTAATATGCTCCCAGAGGTCGCATTAACACAAAACTGTGTCCTAGACGCAAAATAAGTCCATTGGACGGAAAAATATTTTGTCTTGCGTTCACTGGACGCATAGAATGGAAAGGGATGCCGACATGCATATTCGTGGTAATGTATTACACTGCAGCAATGACCGTAAAATACTTGCTTGTTTTAAAAAAAAAAACTGTTCTGCAATATAACAGCATTGATTAAGGTACACTCCAGTCCTGTAGGTGGCAACAATATGCCTCATATTTGGTTTTGCCAGCAATATTAAGGATATTTACTTTTAGGCCCTGTTCACACTACATAACCAATCTCGAGAACCGTACTCAAAAACGTTTTAATGAATCCAGCTCAAATGTTAGCGTCCACACTGAAGTACCGTTTCATGTTTAGTCGGGCGTAATACGCATCATACACATGGGAGGGGTCATACACAAAAAACACTATCATATAATAATAGACGTATCCCCTCATCTCAACACCACACGACCAGCATGACAGTAAACAATGACACAATGAAGCGTTCTTACCTTTGTGTACCGGTAAATTAGTGATCAGCAGATGTGTCAGCCGCACGAAGAGCACAGCGTGTGGTTTTCACTAACTCTACAGTGCAGAATAAATGAATTTTTTTCTGTATAAATATCGGGACTTTCTTCCTATGCATCGGAATGCGGGATATTTGCTAGGAAATCAGGACTGTCCCGACCATATAGAGACTGTTGGCATGTATGTATACGCACGGATGTACAGTTTTTCAAGAATCATCGCTTAAAAGACTTGCGATGGTGTTGCTGTTATTGGAATGCAGAAAAAATATTAAAACCCACGTAGATGAAGGCAACAAACAGTGCTTTGAATCTCGTCTCGTTGTCATGCGAATGGTCTACTGTTAGTATATATAACAAAGAAAAAAGTGTGTCTGTGTTTATATGTATATCTATACACAGACATGCCATAGAGTTTAAATGTTCATAAAAATGTACCAAAATGCACATCCCTGGAGTTTATTAGCCTTTGTGTTACTGACCTCCCACTATCAGCAAAGCTGTTTTCCTACACTATCTGCATGGACAATTTCTCAACCTATAATACAACAATTCTGTTTTTTAAATTGTGGATTTTTATTTTTTATTATTATTCTATTTTTTTTTATGAAGTGAAATTGCACTGTGGATTTATGGGAATGGACCAAAACGAATAAACATGCTGAGTTATGAAAATTAATTGATATTCCCTCTGTCTGCCACGCACATGAAAAAAAAACACAAATACCCACTCTCTCATTCAAAAGAGGTCTGGGATTCCTCGGTTTTAATAATGCAATAGAGAACGTTTCCTCTGATGTCCTGCTGTTTGGTGATTTGTGTCTATTAATCCTATAACATTAATTGATAGTAGGAGTGTGAAATGTTTGGTGCATTTGAAGCAGATGAGGAGGAGCACCAGAGTTGGGAAAGTTCTATTTATGGCTCCTCTGAGCTAATGTCAGTTGCCTAGGAGATCCTTGGCAGAATCCCAGTAGCTACTAGCACCATGTTAGCCTCTAAAGGGATAACAGCATCAGAACAAGTGACAACCGTTAGGCATTTCCTGAGAGTCCCTGAGGTTTCTATTTTTCCACCTGTGTTCCAGTTTTTTAGTCATGGAAGACGTTGCTTGACTGTAGGGCAGACGGGTCCTGCGGTTTTGTTTTAAAAGCAATCCACTCATGTTGATTAGGTTGTGTGTGTCTCCATCTTCACATGCTAATGCCTTCTTAAAGGGTACACAAGGACCTTATTATATTATTGTGTTACATGTTCCCATGTGTTGCTACAACTGTTTATGTAAGGTGTATGTATTTGTATTTTTTTAAAATTTTTTTTTACATTTTGACCACTTTTTTAAACTTTTAAATTGCATTCCCTGCCTCAAGATGGCTTCCCATGCACCTGCATGGACCTCTCAAAACTACCATTTCTAATCATCCCCCTGCTCACTGGTAAATCCATCTGTTACATGTATGAGCAAGAGGATGATGGGAAATGTAGTTCTGAGAGGTCCATGCTGGTAAATGGGAAGCCATCTCGAGGCAGGGAGTGCAATTTAAAAGTTTAAAAAAGTGGTCCAAAAAAAATAAATAAATAAAAAAAATAAAAATATAATATATATATATATATAATATATATATATATATATACAGTACTGTGCAAAAGTTTTAGGCAGGTGTGAAAAAATGCTGTAAAGTAAGAATGCTTTCAAAAATAGACATGTTAATAGATTATATTTATCGATTAACTAAATGCAAAGTGAGTGAACAGAAGAAAAATCTAAATCAAATCCATATTTGGTGTGACCACCCTTTGCCTTCAAAACAGCATCAAGCATCAATTCTTCTAGGTACACTTGCACACAGTTTTTGAAGGAACTCGGCAGGTAGGTTGGCCCAAACATCTTGGAGAACTAACCACAGTTCTTCTGTGGATTTAGGCAGCCTCAGTTGCTTCTCTCTCTTCATGTAATCCCAGACAGACTCGATGAGATCAGGGCTCTGTGGGGGCCATACCATCACTTCCAGGACTCCTTGTTCTTTACGCTGAAGATAGTTCTTAATGACTTTCGCTGTATGTTTGGGGTCGTTGTCATGCTACAGAATAAATTTGGGGCCAATCAGATGCCTCCCTGATGGTATTGCATGATGGATAAGTATCTGCCTGTACTTCTCAGCATTGAGGAGACCATTAATTCTGACCAAATCCCCAACTCCATTTGCAGAAATGCAGCCCCAAACTTGCAAGGAACCTCCACCATGCTTCACTGTTGCCTGCAGACACTCATTCGTGCACGCTCTCCAGCCCTTCGGGCGAACAAACTGCCTTCTGTTACAGCCAAATATTTCAAATTTTGACTCATCAGTCCAGAGCACCTGCTGCCATTTTTCTGCACCCCAGTTCCTGTGTTTTCGTGCATAGTTGAGTCGCTTGGCCTTGTTTCCACGCCGGAGGTATGGCTTTTGGCGCAAAGTCTTCCATGAATGCCACTTCTGACCAGACTTCTCTGGACAGTAGATGGGTGTACCAGGGTCCCACTGTTTTCTGCCAGTTCTGAGCTGATGGCACTGCTGGACATCTTCCGATTGCGAAGGAAGTAAGCATGATGTGTCTTTCATCTGCTGCAGTAAGTTTCCTTGGCCGACCACTGCGTCCACGGTCCTCAGCGTTGCCGTTTCTTTGTGCTTCTTCAAAAGATCTTGGACAGCACATCTGGAAACCCCTGTCTGCCTTGAAATTTCTGCCTGGGAGAGACCTTGCTGATGCAGTATAACTACCTTGTGTCTTGTTGCTGTGCTCAGTCTTGCCATGGTGTATGACTTTTGACAGTAAACTGTCTTCAGCAACCTCACCTTGTTAGCTGAGTTTGGCTGTTCCTCACCCAGTTTTATTCCTCCTACACAGCTGTTTCTGTTTCAGTTAATGATTGTGTTTCAACCTACATATTGAATTGATGATCATTAGCACCTGTTTGGTATAATTGTTTAATCATACACCTGACTATATGCCTACAAAATCCCTGACTTTGTGCAAGTGTACCAAGAAGAATTGATGCTGTTTTGAAGGCAAAGGGTGGTCACACCAAATATGGATTTGATTTAGATTTTCTTCTGTTCACTCACTTTGCATTTAGTTAATTGATAAATATAATCTATTAACATGTCTATTTTTGAAAGCATTCTTACTTTACAGCATTTTTTCACACCTGCCTAAAACTTTTGCACAGTACTGTATATATATATATATATATATATATAATATATATATATATATATATATATATATATATATATATATATATATATATATATATATATTAAAACAATGCACATACCTTATGTAATCAGTTGTAGCAACACTTGGGAACATGTAACACAATATAATAAAAAGGTCCTTATGTACCCTTTAAGTCAATGCTAATTTGTTGATCTCCTAAACAGATTACTGTTGTTGCCGATTTACTCACTCAAGCACTCCTGTCATTTTTTCCCCTCTCTAGGTAAGTGAACCATGCACGTGTCAGCCTAACCATATTGTCACTTTCCCTGGCGTTCCCATCTTGTCCCAAACACACCAAGTTAGAAAAAGTACAGGATGTACAGTTTTACTAACAAGTTTGTCTGGAGAGCGATATAACATTCCAGGACAATGGTAAGTAAACCTTTACTGGAGTTTATACAGGCATTTTCTCTGTTGGTTATTAATGATACATTTCCAGCTCTATAACCATACGGGACGAAACATTAATGCCTGGAACATTAGTGTGTCAAATGTCCCCATACAGCTCCACTGTTTGATAGTCTTTGTGAAATTGTTGGTGTATTGTTTTTTTTTGTAAGGTTGCCATTACAGTATGCCATATTTTTGGATTTTCTTTTTACTAAGCATTTGGATAATTCAGTGCAGAATTGAATGGTTTATAATGCCTTAAACCAATTAATCCTATAGGGAGGCCTACATTAGTACTTACATAAAGTTTTAGAAATATAGAGATACAATGATTCATCTATTAATCGATTATTGATTGCTGTGGCTTTTATTTTTGCCTCAATTAGAGATTCATTGATCGAGTTAAAAGTCCTATTTGGATTCTCGCACCTTAAAGCATACATGTTTCAGTTATGTTTGAAGGCTTTCGTAAGGAGTCTACCTTTTTGTTGCTTTATGCTTTTTAATAATAAAGATTGCTCGGTGCATATATTATTATGCATAATATGCAGAGGCATGATTTCAGTGGTATTGGAGGCTTTTGTGAAGCCTACAAATTCATGCTTCTTGCTTTTAAATAATGAAGTGTTCTTTATGCAAGGATTATTGTCGATTTGTGTTCAATTAGAAAATGAGTTGCTGATTACACCTCTGTTAAATACTGAAACACTATAGACTCAATGTCATGCCGTCAGCCTCATTAATTCTGAACGGCTAACGATTTGAAAATACTGACTTTGACATTTGATAAGATAGGTGAAGCAGCATCTTTTAATATTTATTGCAGTGCTTCGAAAGAAAGGGCACAGTAAGCAAACAGCGCCTGCTATGTTTGATATAAACAATTATACACAGTAGCCAGCCGTGCTGTTAAATTTGAGAGTAGCAATTTGGGAATACACTATCTTAATATATTTATGTGATATTATTCTACATGCACCAGACACTTACACTGGGTTTTGTTTCCTGGCTTCATAACAAAAACATGTGATTTATTCAGAATTTGTAGTGTAATAAATGGAGTGTATTGATTTCACATAAAATCATTTTAAAATGTGTGGGTCATATTTCTCAGAAAAGCTTTCTTGTCAGGATGGGAATGAAACCTGCTTAATTACACTGTTTGCAAATAAACAAGAGGTTTTTTTTTACAATTTTTATACTAAATGTTTTTTTGTTGTTGTTTGTTTTGTTTACCCCATGGCTGCCTTTAACCACCCAGCTGCTTATCCCACGATTTCCATGGGGAGCGCAAGCGAGTCCAAATTTGTCACTCCCGTGAGACTAGCGTGCAGGGGTTTATATGTGCATCAGCAAAGTTTAAGTCCTTTCAAATGTGCTTGACAGACCGGCCCATCCATAGATGAGCAGTAAAATATGGACGGCCGCATTCGGCGAGTAAAAAATGGATGCTTACTACAGCGAATGAGATGAGGGTATTTATGTCTTTGTTGATGTTACAAGGGGTTGTAAGGAAACGATTTATTCTGCTGATGAAGTACACTTCACAGATAATAACAGTGCATATAACAGCGATACACACCCGTACCCGAAACATTGGAAGATAGAAAGTAAGTTTACCACATCAATCACCCTGTATGACGTGATTGATAATTTGCGACTCAAGCTTTCTGATGTGTATATATATACTAGATAAGGATGTTAGCATTGATGAGAGTTTGAAGGGCGTCTGCTTTGAAATCTATGACTTTAAACATTAAACAAAGCTTTGCCAAGTTATACAGATGTGGAAATTGATTAGAAACAGTCCCAAAACTCGGTTACCCAAGGGCATCTGGCATACTTTAATAAAGGCACTATATGCAGCACGTTCGTTGTCATGTCATTTGTCCCATCCAATAATTTATTTTATTAGTACCGAGTCAAAACAAAGAAAATGTTCGGGTCTAAAATTCTAACTACATTTAAAAAGTAAGCAGCAGGTTGTTTGAAGCAAGATGGCTGTGCTAGATTGTACCTGTAGTACTGATTTAACTTGGCTACAACCAACACAGGAATACTTTTGTCTGCGCTGACTTTCCAGTTTGTTTTCTGAAAACGTTCTGTTCAGCAGCCTCTGTAATAGCCTTTCGTTTAATGTGTGATTCTGAAGCTAAATAGCAATCAATCGTATTTTCTCTAAACACACGTTACAAGATGTGCAAAACAATTACCTGCATCTGCATGTACAGTTTCTTTTGGAAATATCTTGACACTATCATCAGCCGAAGTATACTTTGCTTTTTTTGCTCTGTCATCCATTTTCTGGTATGCTGAAAACTAGATTATTGCAACCTAAATTAAAACAATGCAGCACTGCCTTTGTCCCACCCCCTACTGTACAGTACTGGTCACAGAAAAGACAGTACGGACAGGCTGATAGGCTGATTAAAACATCGTCGTCATTTGAACAGTAAACAAGAACGTTAACCGCTTTGAAATGTTTTTTTGTAAATGTTATTTGTCTAAGGACATTTTTAATTTAAAGAACAGTAGTTAATTTAAACAAGGTTTCTTTTTTTCCTCTCTTCACCTAAAAGAGGTGAATTTCATGATGACCCCTAGTTATAATGCTGCAATTGTAAACATTGTTATTTTGTTATTTAAGTTATATTGAAATAATATATTTCCATTTTTCATAATAACTATAAAAAATTTGTATTTTTAAAAATAAGGCTTGTTTTGAAAACTGTCCAAATTGCTTATTTGAGGGCCAAGAATGAAAAATCTGCAACAAAAAAAGCCAATTTTTGACATGGAAATTGCCTAAATAAATGGGCAGCTGGGTGGTTAATAGAGATCTCTGTAAAATGTCAAATATGTCAATATGACCTTCCTATACAACAATCGGGTGATTTATTTTCTGTAGTACTGTACTTACTGTACTGTACTGTACTTGGCATTACAGCCTTATCTAACAGTGTTATCCAAGGGGGACATATTCAAATGTTTTCCCAAAGAACTGATGTCAGGTTGGCAAGCCAAGTTTCACATATAACGAATGCTATATTTAGAGTTTTCCTGAAATTTCTTTTTTTAAGTAGCCATAAGGAATGTGTTATACAAAGCAGAACATGCTATTAAATATATGATTTACACCCTGTAATGAGAGTTACCAACAAAAAAATAAAAATTGAAGAGTCTTATTTGTACAGTATCTCTGTCTGAATAGCCGTTTAATGTTTTACGACATAACACACACAATTCCTTTCAAACCAAACATATAGAAATAAGAATAGGCATGTACCTGCATGGACTTCTCAGAACTACATTTCCCATCATCCTCCTGCTCACAGGTGGATTTACCATTGAGCAGGAGGATGATAGGAAATGTTGTTTTGAGAGGTCCATGCGGGTACATGGGAAGCCATCTTGAGGCAGGGAATGCAATTTAAAAGTTTATAAAAGTGGTCAAAATGTAAAAAAAATAAAAAAAATAAAAACAATACACACACCTTACGTAAACAGTTGTAGTAACACATGGGAACATGTAACACAATAAAATAAAAAGGTCCTTATGTACCTTTTAAGATGGGAACTAAAAACATGGTAAAACGTGACCAATGCCCTGTAGTTTAAAACAAAACATTTATTTTAGTATTTAGTTCATGGTGCTTGGATTACTTGGAATTTGGATAGTTCATCTCCTGGTTTAAATTAATGGGTAAGAATCCTGACATTAAGGGCTGAAGGCATAAGGGTGTCTAAGGTAAAGCACTTGAATTCACATTGTGCCAGAAGAGAAAAACAAAAAGACTCAATGACAGGTCTAAAATAAAATAAATAACACAACACTGTTTTAAATGGTTACTGTTCCAAAGTATCACATTGTATTATTTATTTCACAACTAGATGGCTCTGAAATGACTTGGTCAAGTATCAGTTCATTATTAATAAACTTGGGGTGAGCCTGATTCCGAAACTTGTGCATCCAAATGTTGTCGGATTCAGTTTGAATTGCCTTCAACAGCTGTTTTGGACAAGCTAAAACTTTTTAAAATTTTTTTTTGCACAATACAGTTTTAAAATGTATAGCCTTCAGGACATGTTGCTTTTGATGAAGTAGTATGCATCTTGTAATTAGACAGTAGTGGTACTTTTTGTTTTCAAGCAATGGCCTTTGGAAATATCAACCAGGGATACATGAGAATGGCTTACTTAAAGTTTTAGTCCTTTCATACGATCAGCCAATCAAGGAGACATGCCTGTGTCATCAGGTTTTGTCCACCCTGAAAGAGAGCTTTTTATATATGCTGTGACATTTGAAGAAATGTCTTTGTGATGGCATTGAATTCAGGGCATTAGAAAGGGTGGGAACACTTGCCTGTTTGTTCAGATTTTTTCCAAGGAGGGCCTAATGTTAAATGCTGATAAGCTCTTTCATCAATTGTTTGAGTAATTGACATACATCTATATCGAAGGAAGGCAGCGTTTAGTGTATCTCTTTACCAAGCAGATTAGCATTAGAGGCTGAGATTGATAGAAGTAATAGTAAGCCAGACTGCAAGATAAATTTACTTGTTTTAGTTTTTCAATTTAAAACTACCCCACAATCGTGTTGGCAAACTATTCTGTAGTTTAGCTTTCTGTGTTGTCTAAGAGCGTGTTGACCAGTTTGTGTCTGTATTTTCCAAAGGTAGTTTCAGTTTCCATTGAAACCTGCTTGTCATTCTGACATCTGTTATTTATTTCTTAGCAGACGCCCTTATCCAGGGCGGCTTACAATTGTTACAAGATATCACATTATTTTTACATACAATTACCCATTTATACAGTTGGGTTTTTACTGGAGCAATCTAGGTAAAGTACCTTGCTCAAGGGTACAGCAGCAGTGTCCTCCACCTGGGATTGAACCCACGACCCTCCGGTCAAGAGTCCAGAGTCCTAACCACTACTCCACACTGTAGTGGCTTATGGGAAGAATTTCAGTTATATTTTGAACATGGACTCATAATGTGAGAACTTCAATAAATATTTAAAAACTATTACGGATGATTATAGGTTGAAATAGTACAACAATGCTATTTTCTTAAACAGACGTGTGACACGGTAGGCTTTTACAGCACAAGACAGACTTACAATTAGTTAATACAGTATGTTCTCCAAGGCTAATCAGTGGATTTCCTGATTGCTTTTCTTTTGAATACTGATTAATCATGTAAGATGAATTTCGCTGATTTTATAAGTACATTCAATTGCTGCTGATGTACCATTTTCTTGGAAGAAACCAATTAGAGAGTGAGTTCCTTGTCACTCTGTGGACCCTATGTAATTAATTGAACATTTCAATATATTTGCGCTTGCTGCGCAACAGATTTTAAAATGACAAGTTTATCCATTAACCATGATTGTGGAATGATAAATGAACCGCTATTAGGTACACCCTCTGGAAACGTCTTGGTATGAAACTTACTGACTTACAACAGGGAGATGCACATGTTATATATTGCATGTTGGAGCTGCCTAATGTAGGAAAGAATCATCACTAACATTATTGTTTGTATTTATGCAAAAATACTGTATGAATTTATTTACAACCATTTACACTCCAAGAAATCCTGCTTGCAGGCAACTTGTTTTCAGTGGAGAAAAGACAGCTGTTAAGAATACAAATGAGATCATAAATACATGCATATTAAAAACCAAAACAAATGTTTAACACATTGCAACAAACTGCAGTATATGCAACAAATACATATTCACGTGAACTTTGGAATGTATTTATCTGAAAAATTAAGGTTTTCATAAATATCCTATATGCATAATATTTTCAATGTTCAGTTTTGCACACAAATCTAATCTGTTGGTGTCGGTTTACTACATTTTTCCACTTACCATTTTGTTGGCAGTCCAGTTTGCTTTTGATGTGTTACCGAAGGTATGTTTAGCGTACAGGTTGTTTAAAATCTGCATGCACCTTCGTCCCTCTGTACGCCTTACAGCAGTAGGTCAGTACAGCAATTAAATTTATACAGCAATTAAATTTACTTTTGTTACTAATGAATTACAGTAAGTAACATCGTACTGGAATCACTTAGAAAGATTTGCACATGTGCTTTTTAGATATAAAATCAATTTTAATAGTATATGGGGGCACTTGAAAAACAGTTATTGACTAATAATAATGCATTCTGGATGGGCCATACCAAGGGGTTGGTTTGAGTTTATTTTTGGTTTCTCCTTTTTATTTCTAAACCTTTCCAAGATATTAATTTGTAATGCATATGTTGTGTCCTATGGGGGACAGCAATAGCACAGCAGAAGCCACAATGGGATGAACCATGGGAAGTAACGGTGGTATCAGTTCTCTTTTTTTAACATACCAATATATACTGCTGTAAAGCATTTCAGTGCGCACTGCTAGTCTTGACAACATTCTAATTTACCAAATTTGCTAACTAACTTTTTCAACCACAGACTAGGAGTGTGTAACTATAATTTCTGCCCCCCCCCCCCCACGGAATGAATCCGCATTATATAGCTGTTTTATTGATATGTTGTGTAAGGTCTGCTTTCGGAAGAGCATTAGCATTGATTTGGCTTCAGACTGAAGAGCTCACTGGACTCTTGTGGTGTCTTAACTCATGGTAGATGCACCTTTTCAACAACACCAGTGCCGTCGCTAGGATATTTATACAGTGAGGTCACAGACTGCAAGTTGTTGTTCACACAATAACTATTGTATATGTGTTTAATAATACATGTATTAAAGCCAGTATTATAAAGCATGTTATAAACTGTAGAAACAGTACAGTAAATCCTGCTTTAAGGCCAGCTTTGTTTCTATTGACAGCAATGTTAAGTCACCTTCAATATTAAGGCCACCATTATATTCGGTATTAAAGTAATTGTAGCTAACAAAATAATTCCATGAATTTCCCTGGCCATGCTTATATATGTATTATATAGGTCTCAAAGGGCAATTTTTGGGTTAGATGTTTAACAAACATGTATTTTAATTTTAAAGCATGATATATGATACGACAGTACAGTAGGTTAAGAAATTTCAGCTCAGCTTCCAGTTTGTCTTACACATCCTGTCGTGTAAAATTGTCCACATCCCTTCAGGGCCTTCCTTCCTGTCAGTACCAGCCAGCTGCTCCTCTAAAGACTGACATGCTTTGCAGCTAGTAACCTGCTTTAACCCCCAAGATGCTGCTGGTGTGAAATGACCTAGGCAGTAAAGCAGTTACAGACTTCTTTGAGGGCAACTGAGACTAACTGAGAATATTCTTTAATCTAGAGTAGCACCAGATGTCGTCTTTATAAAATGAAAATACATGTTTGCTGTAACGTGTTTCTTTCAAATCAAACCTGCACATTTGAGACCCATGTAGTGATTGAAAGTGCCCAACAGGGAAGATGTATGAAATAATTATGTTAATCACTGCAGTGTCAAACAATCTCTGTTACATCTCTGACCAAGCAACTACAACTGAAGAGCATCTTAACCAGTTAAATATATCGGCCCAACTTCGAAGTTTTAATCAAAATCCTAATTCTTTGGCCACAATATACACGTGTGCTGGTTGCACAGCAGGTTACCTCGTCATCGTGCTCAGAGGGAGGGGTTAGTGAGGGAAACTGTCTGGCCCTGGACAGCAGTGCTAGGTCAGGGACCGTAAGGTGAAGCATATTAAATCTGTGTTGAAAGAGGCCAACATTTATTTGTAGCTCCTTTTAAAGTAATTTATTCAATATCCTCATTAAAAACAGACCGAAATAAACACAGAAATAATCACATGAAAACAACGTCTGTCCTTATCAGCGTTAATCATTTGGCAGTGTATCCAAACTTGAGTTTGAAGCCTAAAGGCACCACAATGTAGTATAATTTTGCAGTAAAATAGGATTCAGGGGTTATTTAACACGGTCTTCCATAGTTTTCCTCCTGTGCACGCATCAGACGTTAGGCATGTGTTCAAATAGTTGGATTGCATTCCCTAAAGGTACACTGCCTGGCCACTCTAATTGGACCTGTCTGCCCAATTTGATTTGACATGGCCCTGTCACTGGGAATGTTCTCCTGGTATACCCTGGATCCACTGATTACTCCTGAAGGCTGAATTAGTGTACTTGTAAGCATTGATGCAAATCAAGTCTACCCAACAATGCTGCACGTGTACACTGATGACAATGACTACTTTCAAGATGATAACAGGAAAATGGTTTGAGGAGCACGACAGAGACTCCAGTCACTTTC
This sequence comes from Acipenser oxyrinchus oxyrinchus, assembly GCA_030684275.1. Taxonomy (NCBI): domain Eukaryota; kingdom Metazoa; phylum Chordata; class Actinopteri; order Acipenseriformes; family Acipenseridae; genus Acipenser; species Acipenser oxyrinchus. Next base: position 36,388,997 of record CM060257.1, read on the forward strand.
CATGGCTGCCACAATCCCCAGATCTCAATACAGATTGATTTAATCAACCCATACCGTGTTGGGATATGCCACAGCTAGATTTTAGAGCATTTTACAACACAAGGGAATAAACCCTGGAATGCATCATGTTAATGCCTGTTAATAAGGTTAATTAGCCAACACTTGTCTTCCAACTGTGAATGGAGTTCTGGAAAGCTACTATATGGTACTAAGACCTAGTGTGCAATCCTACATACAGTGGAGTCTCGGTATTCAGGCCAGTCAAGGGAACAGCAAAATGGGACCTTAATAGGGTGGTTGTCTTACTACTGAAGCTATTTCTGAAGAATTTTGATTGCTTAAAGTACTGAGGTGGCCTTGAAGTCAGATTTTACCGTAATTGTTCAAATCCCGGCTCATTGTTGGTGGGGGTGGTGACCGCTTCGCTGATTGAGGTGAAGTGGTTAAGTGATAGCATTCCACTCTGTTTGCCAAGAAGTAAATGAAAATGGGTAAGTTGGCATTGAAAGCTTTGCTGAACCTACACAATTATTTTTAGCATAACGAAAATGACATAAGGTACTGTACTAAATGTTTCTATGGAACCATCTCAAAAGGGCTGACACTATTATAGAGATTTCACTGATTTTCATGGTCAGCTTCCCTTAGGCATATCCCTTAAGAATATTTAACACCTTGCAGGCTTGTCCCTTCCAATCACTTCCATCCACATTACCCATGAAGCTTTTATTCAACTGTGATGAAACTTTGTTTGGACATTCTTTAGCACAAATTATATATCAGGATCTGGGAGTGTGGGAATTCACTGACACAGGAGACAGAAGGTTTGAATTGAAACACCTCTCTGGTGCCCAGTTTTATTATTCCTTTCTTTCCTTTATTAACCGCCAGATGGCGCCAGTTCGGCTATCCCAATACCAGCGATTGGTAAAGGGGTTGCACTTGTATCAGGCGGCACACGCAGGTGCTCAGAAATAATAATGAAAACAATAGGCGAAAGAAAAAGGGAAAATAAAACACAGTAATAAAAACTACAAACAAAAGGTGCTGCTTATGCAGCGTTCCCCCACCGCCGCTAAACCGGTCAGCTCGGGTCTCCAACCTACGCTCTTCTATTCCCACACTATACACTGGGTTTGCCGAGGTTCCCCCAGCTAACTATACACGTCCCCTCGGGTACATAACAATTATTTTTATTTTATTTAATAGCAGCTGTCTTCCTCAGCCGTGCTTGCTTGTCCCGTTCTCTCGCTCCAGCTGCTGGCATTCTTGCCTTGGTTTATTTACCTCGCTTCCGAACCCAGCATCACTGGGTTTCCCCTGTAATCGCCAGCCCGAATGAATAACAGACAGAGCGTAGTTCATATAGGTCGAGCGACCCCCCCCCCCCAACCCTTCCTCTTGACCACTCCGAGAGAGGGAAAGACAACACACCCTCATCCAACCTCTCTGTGTCAATGCCGTGATTGACAGGCTGGTCCCATGGGGCTCCCGAGCTCCTCCTTCAGGATCATGCATGCGTCAGACAGCCAACACAGATCTCGCCCTGTTACAGGGAGTATATCTAGAGAAGCACTTGTTCATTTGGGATGTAACTTTGTGTGGACATTCATTAGCAAGTTAATGAAGGTATCAGAATCTGGTGGTATACAAGTACTTCTAACTGGGGCATATATGTTACTGACATACTTGTTCAATACATAGAATATATTTACAATATATTTTCCCAGTATTTCACTTTCAAGAGTCCTTAAATCTTCCAAACACATCTCTAATGAGGACATGGTTGTTTGTTTTCCCCCAGACATCAATGCCTGCAGCACTTTCTGATGAGTCCAGTCCCCCCAGCCCACCTCTAAACCAAGGCTGGGTGAACTTTCTAATAACACAACTTCCAGAGCGTCCATTTATCAGGTTAAACACTAGATCACACCATGATGTGAAAATATAACCCCAGGATGTGTGGCTGCAACCTTACCCTGCCGAGACATACCACTGCTTTAGAACTTTAGATATGACCTGTTTAAGGCAGTAATTGTCCAAGACAGACTTTTCCAGTCACTGTTTGTACAGCAAAACACAATGCTTCTGGAGTCTAGGGGGTATAGCAACAGTGCAGCTGTCACACAAATTTTGCTTCAGTTCGCCTACAGAGACTCTCTTTGCTACCCTCAAGCCTGAAAGAACAGTTTTGATGCTGATGAAAATTGAGTAGCCTGATTTGCCTGCTTTCTTCAATCGAAGGTTACCAGGCTAAAAAAAAACAACGACGAAGTTAAAAAACAGGCAACATTTTTCCCATGAAAATATTGAGCATTTTTTGTGTTTCATGTTTTTCAAACCATTTATATTTTTTGTTTTTGTTTTATACAGAATGCTACTAGGGCCAAGCTTGACAAACAGAATCAAAAGAAAATGATTAGATTTTTTTTTTTTTTAATGATAAAATCTACAGTATACTGCGGGATACGATTTGCATACATCAGGCACCCACAGCTGGGTTGCTGATTGGCAAGATAAAACAATACATTAACCCTTTCCTCCTTCACAAAACCACGACTGACAGCTTATGGATCAATATGCATTTAGACTGGGACAGCTCAACAAAGCACCCCACAGAGAGGGGTTTTCAACGTTAAAACATCATGGGAAAGCAGAGGCTGATAAGGTCTTGCCCCCCAATTAGCCCATGATGAGCCTCTGTGTACATACAAATAATTCTACACTGGCATATCAATATTTATCAGTGCCATTGCAGAGGCCCCACCATTGCCGTGCAAGGGTTTTGTATTAGAATAATTGTACTATGGTGGTAACATTTTCATATTATGGGTTATTTTAGGATTAATTTCTTTTATATCGTGTTCAAGGGTAAGTAGCTTCAAATTGCATGTTCTTTTGTGATGTTTCTTATTACAATTTCTCAAATGTATGTATTTATTTATTTATTTAATTATTTTTGTGTTAAGATGTTTGGGAGTTCAGGAGATACGCTTCAGTTTTAGTTGCCTGCCATAGATATCTGTAATCAGCCAAAGTGCCTATATTAGTAAGCGCCAGCACCATCTGCCAGCAATGCAATTGGAAACTTCCCAAAGATGATCACTAGATGGTGTTGGCTCTTACCTCTCTCTATAAGACACTGATTTGTCTATCACAAGCAACTAGAACTAAAGAGCAACTCCTGAATGTAAAAGCAAAAAAAAAAACCATGCACCTTGAGGCTACTTGCTCTTTAAAGATTATTAAAAATGAATGATTCAAGGAGGTGAAGGCGCAGGTCTCTTTGAGGGAGAGGGTTTGTTTGCATTTACTGTAGCAGCACAGATTTCATACAGGTTATATTCAGAGCTTTTAGGGAAGGCTGAATTGTTGCCCATTCCTTAAACCAGAACTCACCACACAGTGCTTCCATTAGAGTCCACACCTGTAGGTTTGTCACCCATAGAGCAGTGATATGGCTCCTCAAGTTTTAAACCTGAATCATTTTACTGAATGTAGTTTACCCGCGAACACCAGTTCTGTTGTTTTACAGTTTTCATTTCACCAATGTATTCTTATGTTATGTATCTTGATTTTGTATATATTTTTGTCCTCACTATGCCACTGTCTTTACATAACTAACTAAATAATTAAACAAACACCAGTTGCAATTGTTGTAGACCTTATTTCATATTTGGAGACAACCATTTGTAATCAGAGCCTAACATGATGTACAACATTGTAATAAATGACAATAGAAAACATTTTGGTCCTGATTCACTAAACCCCGGCAGACTGGCTTGCTTTGTAATTGATGAGCATTGTAGAATTACATCCGAGTCATGGGAAGTATGCTGAGTGTGACTTGATAAGTGTATTGGACTGAAGAATCAATATTGCATCCGACGACATGAATCTGGTAGCTGAAGGACCTGACAGTACTAATGAGTTGTTCATTAGTTAAAACCGACAAAAAGGACACTGGAACAGTGTACCTGTGTTACATGGAACACAAACTCTACCTAGTGGACATAAGCAGTAGTGCAGGCCAGACTGTTAGGTTCCATATTCAACGAAGCAGTGACACTGATGGGCATCAGAGCTCCTGTCTTGTTGATGCCTCTGATTTCAATTAAGACAGCACAGTCAAAGTACTGCATCCTCTGAGATTAAGGTTTGACACATGTAACATCCTTTATAGAGTACAGTCCTATCAACATTCCTACATCTACAGCAGAACACATTCCTGAATGCAAGCCCTGTTAAAATGAATCAGATTGTTACCTTTTTTTAGTTTGTAATTTACTTTCACAGCCACTTGCCTTTCTGACTTTGGGTTGTTGATTTTTAGATGAGAGAATTCAAAACAGGTGCTGAAAAGTCGTTATAGTGTTAAAGGGCAAGATTAATTAAGGTCTGGACTTCAATTTGCACTTTTCTTGTGAAGCGAATTAATGTAGCAAAACTACTACAACGTGTGATTCAGAAAGTGATATTGTGTAATCAAATGTGCCTTTTTTAATGCTATTTTTGACATCTATTTTTTTAAAAGAGTAAGAAGCTTCCAATTCTGTTATAATAGCCATTTTACATTTCCCTTACCATGTTACAGTATTTCCACTATTTTGCATGAGTTATTGGGAGGATCAGATTATTGGGCTATATGGAGGTGTGTCTGTCTGTATGTCTCACTTGAGAACATGAGAAGTTATTCCACACACTGTAAATCAGTTGTTTTAATATATTTTACCGTGATACTAACTCCTCATTTGCTTATCTTATGAAGTCAGATCCAATTTCCCTTAAACTACTAATTGCCCTTTCATATTCTATGCTGTTCTCTACATACTGTTGGTAAATGGCATGGTTATTAGCTTAGTCAGGTTATACAGATGGCTCTGATTTTGAATTGGAGTGGGATGTATACTTACTATGTTGCTGACATTCTCCTTATAACAGTGTCCCACTGCTGAGATAGCTCGAATCTTAAGATGGTTGCTTTTCATAAGTGTTACTAAACTACTTTTTAATCAGGTAAAATGTCATCATTTAGCACTGCAAGGAGTTTAACATAATTGCATCCAAAAAAACAAATCTTGAATTACATTGGCCAAATTCTGTTTGCAGTGTGAAACACCCCCTTCTCTTCAGTGAGCTGTCTTCCAAAAATAGGCATGTGATATTTCTGAATTCCTTACCATCTTGCAAATATTAGCATATTAGCTTTAGAGTTTTTGAATTTTCAGAGTGCATCTCTCAATATAGGAATGTGACATATCTCATTGAACTGCATGTACACTATAAATATAGAAACAGAGATAGATTCTGCTATTTTCTGCTATTCTGTTATGAATACATGGTTTGGAAATAAAGAAATGAAGACTAAACAACTGAAGAGCTAAGGCAGGCCCTTCTAAGCGATATTACCTGAAATAATACCAGTACAAAAATACAGTGTGCCTCAGTATTTGTGATAGATTAGCTACAACCCAAAGGCTATATGCTCTTCCAGTGAAAGTTTTGATTTATCATGATGTGTAATTGAATTACCAAGTGTCTCATATTCTGGGTCTATATGTAGGATGTCTGTCACACTTACTTGGTTACATGAATCTAGAGCCCTATTTATTTAATTGTGATAAAACTATAGCACACATTACAAGTAATATCATAATATTGGGTGATAGAGAGGCAAGTTGATTGCTTGTCTCACCACCAATGTGCAGTTTTTACATACATCTAGAGAATCGCTCATTAAATTGTAATGAAACTCAGGCTGGAGATCTGTATATAAAGAGATTGGTGCATCTGCCTGTGTTTTAAGCTTCCATTTTTACATGTGCATGCAGTGGATATATTACAGATCATGATATGTTCATGCAATTTCATTCTCTAATTTTGAATTTCCATCTGTGGCCGGGGGTGATTGTCATTGACTTGCTTGTAACAGTACTTTTTTTTCTCCTTCCTGGTAACCTGATTTTAAGCATAAATATCACAGAATACTGAAGCTCCTCACATACAGAACAATGTAAAAGCTCTTGTCTATCATAAGGATGTCATTATCAGTTCATTAGCAGTCAGATGAGAGCTTCTTATTTGACCCTAGAATAACCTTTTAACAAAGGAATGATACGCCATTGATTTAAAAAAATATAAATAAATAATAAAAAGCTGTATTACCACCTCTTTTGCCTTTTCCACATAGTTCTGCCCAACAGGTAGTAGTATAAAGCTACAAAAAAATACACTTTTATTTATATTGGGACATATAGTTAATATCAAACAATAATTAAACATATCTGTAATTACACAACATACCAGAACTAATGAACCCAATAGATAATTTTGAAATTTGACGATTGGAAAGTTTTAAGGTATAATGGTGAAGTCCATTTAACCTGCTACCACACTGGAGATTCACCACATCTGAAACATGAAACTCCCTTTGCTGCACCTGGAATTATGTTTTGTCAAATGGAACCCTGGTATCCACTGCACAGGAAGTGAAACTACAGTGTCGTGGCTGGATAAATCGGCTTTCGCCTAGTCAAAATGTTGTTATACAAATTCTAGCTTTTTAGTGAGCACGGAGGTGTAAAATGCACAACACATGGTCTACTCCTAGTCATTCTGCATATATTCTTCATAACACCTTTGATCTGTGAATACAGCAGATTAAGTTCAGATCTATCTAGTAAACCTGTAGAAGAATACACAAGTTTCTATGTTTGAACAAGAGTGCCCTCTAGTGGGAAAGTAGAAAAACTTCTGTTTGGTCTACCTTTAGTGTGGCTGAATAATACAGTATGTGAAAATACTTTTTGTACTGTGGTTGAATTTAAATGTTTTCTACTAAACAAATAGATGGTAGTTTAGTAACATTTAAGGAATCAGTAAAAGAAAAGTCAGAGCATATGCTTTGTATTGAGCTTTTGATAATTTTGAGGTAGACTGTATGGGCGAAAGCAAAACATGTTTTAAAAAGGTCTGTAAAATAGATGACCACACTTACAGCACCTAAAACCCCACAATGCACTAGTTTTGGCTTTGCATAACATTGTTTCATGATTTCTCAGTGTTTTTCCTCCCATGTAGTTCCTTATAAAGTGTCCCCAGCTTCACTAAACAGGTTTGGCACAAGACGCCACACTTGGTTAGAAGTTGGCAAAATCCCTTAACCCTAAACCTTAAATCTAAACCTAACCCCAACCTGAATAAAAGACTATTAACAGAAATCAAGTCTGAATTAAATGTAGTAAGGTTGTAATGCCATAATCAATCTCACTGCCTGCGTATCTTCTGAGTCAGAGAGGTGTGTTGCAATTTCCTAAGACCATTCAGGTGAATTGACATGAAAGCAATGTTAATACATGTTATGGAGCCTTTAGGAGAACAAGCTGACCAAATGCGAGGTGTAATACAGTGCTCAGTCTGGTCTGTGTATATCCTCTACACCAGTGGTACTCCACTCTGGCCCTCGAGATCCAATCCAGTCCAGGTTTTTACTCCAAGCAGGTTCTAATGTAGTTAATTGAAACTGTTAAAAGGCAATTAACTAATTTAGGACCTGGATGGAATAAAGACGAGGATTGGAATAGATCTCAAGGGCCAGTTGAGTGCCACTGCTCTACACACAACAGTATAAATACTTTGGGCTCCTGGTTTTCTATTAAATGGCCACTGGAGGGCAACAGACTATTGCAAGACTGTATTGTCATCGACACATACATCATCATATTTTAGATTAAAATTAGCTCATTAGCATAATTCTAGCAATGTAATTGAGAGAGAGAGAGAGAGAGAGAGAGAGAGGAATTTGAATATATGTATTTAGGCCACAGGCTCTTAGCTAAAGAGGGAAACCTTTACCAAGTGATCCTCATCAGTGGCAATGCAGTGGTTTGTACTGAAAGGAAATTGTAGCAGAAGGGCAGCTACAATAATACAGTATCTACACACTGATATGGGAGCATGTTGGAAACAGTGTGCTGCTGTATTTGTACTACTGTGCCATTGTAATGCTTCGGTCTGCTGATGGTTAGGATGTATATCTGTGGTTGTTGACCAACAAAACTATTGCTAAATAGTATTTTTGTCTGACACAGAAAAAAGAAAGGTATACCACCAGATGATCCATGGTAAAAATGTATTATTAAAAACAAGATCATTTTCTGTCCTACATGACAGATTTGATTAAAGTTTTATACATTTGAAACAAAAACACATTGGAAATGTGAAAAAACGGCAAGTTATGAAAGTGCCCAGCCATTTAAAGTGGAGCTATCAAAAACACAAACCAAGTTTCAAAAAACCATTGGGGCAACCTTGCCCAGCACAAAGCAAATAGGCACAACTGTAAAACCGATGGGTTTGCCCTAATTGTTTGCCCCAATTGTTTCTTCTAACTTGGCTTGTGGTTTTTTTTGTTTTTTTTTAATTTAGTAGTCGCCAATTGATTTTACCCAGTTTTTGTTACGGCTACCACACCTGCGCTGACTCGGTAGTGGCTAAGACGAACACACGCTGTCCTCCGAAGCTTGTGCTGTCAGCCGACGGCTTCTTTTCACTCTGCAGGCCCACCTTGCAGCCAACCCAGAGCTACAGCGTCACAGTTCAACCCAGCTCTGGGCAGCTTACAGGCAAGCCCGCAGGCGCCCGGCCAGTCTACAGGGGTCGCTGGTGCACTGTGAGCCGAGGACACCCTGTCCGACCTAAGCCCTCCTCCCCGGGCGGCGCTTGGCCAATTGTGTGCCGCCCCCTGGTAACTCCTGTCAACTGTCGGCAGTGGAATAGCCTGGACCTGAACCAGCGACCTTCAGGCTATAGAGCGCATCCTGCACTCCACGCGGAGCGCCTTTACAGGATGCGTCATTTGGGAGCCCCTTGGCTTGTGTTTTTGATGTAGGTATGATCTGCTTTTATTGTGCCTGAAAAACACAAGCCAAGTTAGTAGAAACAATTGGGGCAACCTTGACCCCCACCGCTTTTGTGCCTATTTGCTTGGTGCTGGCCAAGGTTGCCTCTTTATCTCCACTTTAAATGGCTGGGCACTTTTTGATAACTTGCCGTTTTTTCACATTTCCAATGTGTTTTTGTTTCAGATATACATATGCGTGGATAAAACTCTCTGCGACTAGTCCATTTGAAAATATAAATAAATCGTTTAATATAAATTATACATATGTCAAAATAAATGCGTTCCCTAGTATATTTCCATGTTGACAAAACAAGTTAATTCTCATTAAACTCTAATGTCCTGTAATATACATATGTGATAAAAGTGCCTGGGGTCTGCAAAAATCTGCAAAAAAAACAGGAGAAAAAGGAGGAGAAGGACATTGTTACCTTACTTTGGAGACGTATTTCTCTTACTGTATGACAGGTATTGACTTATTTTTTCCTACATGTCACCTAAGAGTGTTGGGAACTACAAATTCAAAGTGAAATGGTGCTTTTGGCTGATTTACTTTTGCTGCGCCAATACCCTGAAAACACGTAAACTATCCTTGCTGTATAGAGAGTCTCTGGCAGTTCTCGCTGATAACTTGGCGCGAGGAACTACCGTTCCTCTCAATATTTTTAAAAATGACAACAACAAAAAAAGACAAAGTAGAAAAAATCTGAAATGACTGTGTCCTAATCACAAAAAAGTTTTAATTAATGTTTTTTTGAAGGACTTTGTAAACATTCACTTAGGTGAAAGAGTTGTCTGAAACGGTTGAAGAAAGTTTTACAGGACTTAATTACTCAAAATGGGCTTTAAAAAACATTCCTCAACAGAACCTTCCTTAACGTTTTGTAAAAAAGGCCCATTGCCAACTTATGGAGGGGAAAATATTGGTAAGACTGTTTATTTTAATATGTATTGTAATATGGCAGCACCTTAGAAATAACAAAAAATATAGCTGAAGTTTATAAATCCATGCATGTTAATTTGGGAATTCAACTGCTGTAAAATGTTTTGATTTAGAATCAAGCAATTTAAGAACCTAAGAACCAAGTAAGAACCAAACATCATAACAAATGCTTAATTTCAAGCTAATATAACATGTTCTTTTCTTTCACAAAATGTGTCCCTTTAACCCACATATGATACGTAATACTGCAGCTTAATAATAATAATAATAATAATAATAATAATAATAATAATCTTCAGTTGAGATATAAAACAAAATGGTCTAAAGTATTCCCAGGTTGTATTTTTCAATAATATTTTGTTAACCATTCGCTGCCATACTTATTCTGGCTAGTGATATTTTGGGCTATATAAGGTTATATCTTGGAAGCTGTTTAATCAAGCTTCAATAGACAGTCGTTACAAGAAGTTATTGAACAGGCCTACTACTGTATACTATCACCACAGGAGAAAAGCATCTGGGGTCATTTACAGTACTGTATGTGGTTTTGTACCATTTTTAAGTATTTTCTTTATTAACAGATAGACCCCTTTCAATGATACGATTGACTTGGAGTTGATAATCCCAAAGTAAGGATATGATATTTGGAGTTTTAGCTGACTTCCTTTTATTAGTTCATAAATAGGCTATCAATAATGAATTCACAAAAAATCAACAACATTTATTAACATATAGAAAAAATAATAAATGGTCCTGCAGTGAATTACAAGGTTATAATTGTATCAAGGGGTTCTGTTGACATTATAAACCACGAGAGTGAATTATTCTCTTGTGATGGAATTAGAACCTAAAGACATTCACTTCAGCCCCATTTTTTTATAATATATGAATTCTACAACTTTTGTTAAAATGAAGAATGGATTTTTAATTTTAAAACACAGTAAAACATCACAAATTAACGTTTTATATCATAGACAGTTTTCTTTGTTGTGTTTTCGTTTCTTGGTCTTTGAGTGATTCTGTGGCTTTCAGTATGGGAATTTAAAAACAGACATTTTCAGTGCTTGGAATTTTTAAAATAAAAATGTTGCTTTCTTTAATTTAATTCTTCTTGAGTATATGTAGTAGTGTTTAAGTGCATTATTTTTCAATATATTCATGTTTTTTTCTTTTTCTTTTAATAGCAGTGTTTTTGTGTGTCAAACATGGGCTTCCATTGTTCATAAAATCTCTGCACTATAAACATGCAGTTGAAGCATGTGACAATTAAACTGTGTGGCATTTCCAAATGCTAAATAATTCAAACGTTGAGATAATTTTAGTTTATTGCAGTATTTGTTTCCAAAATTGTTTGCTTGAATTCCTAAGTGTGCTTTTTAAAATTACAGGTGTTGGTTGCAATTTACATAATTGCTATGCAATTGAATTCACGCATTTGAACAGTGCCAGTTACATTTTCTATTTTGGGCTTGTCTTTTCTAATTTTAACCTACTTCTTCTGTGCATGGATTCTGCATAGTGTAAATAGTTCAAGAGCGCTTATCAAAAAGTATACTGGCTCTAATTTACAGTGATGGCCAGGTGCATGTGATAATTAATCAATAATAAAACAATTAACACAGATTTTGGCAGGGAGGATATTAACCCCCTCCCTGCTGTGCTGCTAATATATATATATATATATATATATATATATATATATATATATATATATATATATATATATACAGTGCACTCCGTTTTATAAGAATTACTGATATAAGTATCAACCGCATATAGTGATCAAAAAAATCATTCCTGTACTAACCATTCTAAAATACTGTGCTTGTAAGAATCAAGCAATCCGCTTATAAGAATAATTTCAGGGCAAACTGATTGTATGTAATAATATACTGTATCAAGTGCAATGATGTGTACAACCAATTGAATTTGAATTTGATCACATTTCACGTGATTAGGCACGTACCAAGCATATATGCAGTATAATCCGTGGTCCACAGCGACTCCCAGTAGAAAAAAAGCAAGTCGTGCATCTTATGTGTGTCGACAATATTCTCACAAAGCATGAAACACGGGAGTGCAGAAATAAAGGAGATATATTACATTAAACCTAAAAGCCCCGGGAGCAGTCACATTGATAGCCACACAGAAAACAATTGTATTTTCATTATACAGAATGGTAGTCTACTTTATTATTTTTATTTACCAGACTGCAATGTGTTTAGCTGTAATTAGATTAGTCTCTACTATCTGTCTGAGTGAATGACTGACAGTCTATTGTTTTTCAATCAGCCTTTTGAAAGGCTGGTGCCTGCTTGCCAACTCTGCTGCTTTGGTCAGTCAATTAGCATTGGGACTAGTGAAAATAAATACCAGAGACCGAAGAGTTTTACAACGCAACAAAATATGAAATTGATGTTTGCATCAGATGGCACGGAAGTATTCTGTGAAGCTGGCTCCCGACGGTGGTCTGTTCAGGTGCTTTACAATGTATTGGACCTAGCAGCCATCAACTCCTGGGTACTTCACAAAGAATGCACGGAGAAGAATTTACCAAGGAGAGAATATATTTTACAGTTAGCACAGGAACTTCGCAAGAAGCATTTGGAACAGAGGGAGACTGCCAAGCGTGTACCCACAGCTGAAGCTGGCAACCCCGCTGAGAGCCGCAAGAGACGCCAATGCCAGGTTGGCAAGTGCAATAAAAATAAAACTTCGAACAGCTGTGCCCTGTGCAGAAAGGCGGCGTGGAGAAGCGCATTATCTGTATTGATTGTGAACAGCCTTAGACTCAAGGTAAAGGAATACCATTTTATGCGCTTCTGTAAAATGTTTTCTTTCTCTACGTTGTTAAGTTGCTTTTGTGCATCTGATAATAAACCGATTGCTGTTGAAAAGTAAAAAATGTATTGCTATTGTTTCAGTTTTATAAGTATGTTGTAAACTGATGTCTGGTCAGATGTTTATTTACTTACATTTTCTTGTTTTGATTTGTAAAATAAATGTGTGTGTCTGTGTGCATATATATATATATATATATATATATATATATATATATATATATATATATATATATATGCTTCAATTTTTCAGATGTTTATGTAACATACTCAATACAAAATAAATAAAAAAAAACCTATTACATCCGACTGTTTCTCTGTTCGTTATACTATTTACAGTGTTTTGAATACAGCCGTCAGAAAGACTGCTGCGGGGCTTCTTGGTATGAGTATATCTCCGGTCCTTCTAGTGTTAAACCTAAATTAAACAGCTTTATTTGCTTCGCAACGCAATGTTATTTGGAACAGTGCAATTCGCCCTGTTATTCAATTGTTGGATTTGAATGAATGCAAAATTAGAAACAATAATAAAAAATACAAAAAATCACTCAAGACCAGGGTGTTCATGTTGAACATTGTTTAAAATATATGGCATCATCTCCTTTAACACTGAAGGATGGATACTCTAACCTTCATGTTACCTTGAACAGCGCTACTTGAGTGTCCATGCTCAAACTGAGAGCTGATCTGCATGTGCTCTTTCAGTTAGGACCAGTGCATCCTTTCTAGGTGTGAGGGTTTACTGCTATTCAGCAGCTCATTCAACAACTAAGCAAATTGTGTTCCTTCATTTCATAGGCATGTTAAACTTAGATGAGCCTGCATCAGCCTGTCTCTTAACCTCCCTGACAGAGACCAAAAAATGCACTTTAATGATTGAGATAGATTTTTGGTCTAAAATCAATACTATTTCATAAATAATGAAGGAGACAGATTTCCACGTTAAAGGAATATTCACCCATCTACATTTTCGTAAAATTATTTTACAGTCTGCAATTTCTGCCCCCTCTGCAACTGTGAGTCCCTTTCATTCTCCATTATAAAACAGCAGCCTATGTATATAATGTCTTATCTTAAATAGGCCATCTTAAAGTGGTATTTAATAACAGAGTGGAATGCTTTTGCCCAGTTACAACCAGACAGTCAGTACATTGTTAGGGGTTTTTTTTGTTGTTTTTTTTTTGCTTCTTTTACCTTCGCAGTCTTACAGTTTCACACATAAGATCGATGTGCTCCATATTTGTGTTTTTATCATTAGGAAACGAGGAGTGCAGTCTTATGCTTTGTAAAAGCAGTAGTAGAAACAGTTCTGTGTACAGTATATCACGCATCCAACACATGTCAGTAACTTAGATAATCAATTACAAATGTATACAGCTGGCATGTAGCCTCGCGCAGAGGTGAAATAGAACCATTAAAAATCAATTCCTGGCGCATGGCCAGCAGGTTTGAAATGGGGGAACACTTGGGCTCTCGTAATGCACACGACACCCTGGAATGGTGGGAGATTGTCTTTGTAGGCCCTGGGAAGCCTGCCACAGACTGCATTGTATTCAAAGTTTGCTAATGCCTCTCATTTTACAAGTGAAGAACTAATAAACTATTTGTACTCGGTCCAGCTGCAGTATTACCTTTCTCTTCTCTGTCAGAGGAGACTTTCTGATATTATATATTGTTTCACACTTATACCTTGTTGTGTATCACAAGTACCATATCATATTTGTTGACTGTTTTAAGGAAGTGAACATACAGTGTTGTAGCAGGATAAATGACTGTCAAAGTATTAAAAAAAGTCTGTCATGTATTGTAATATTAATTAAAGTGTAGTCTCATCTTAATATATTGTACTTTAAAACCATGGATGGTAGCTATTACATTTATTCTCTTAAATAGTTCAGTTTTCTGAACATTAAAGTCAATGCAACATTTACAGATTGTAACAAACATTATTTAATTTGTCAGTACCCTAAATAGAAATCCAATTGAGATGCCATTATCGACTCTAGCAGAACCATCAGCCAACCACTGCATTACCAGCAAGTGCAAGACATTGGGTTTGGCACACATATTTGCCCAGGTCCTGACACAGTAGCCACACTGGTACTCATATGGTACCATGGTACTTTCCAAAGTGTGTTTGTGTTTGCTCATATCAATGTGAAACGAGCAGCATGTCAAAATATAAATATGTTACTACTGTGGTACCTTGCTGCCAGTATATAGTAGCTGCTCATATCTTGAGCTGTCATCATCCCAGAACCTTTGAGTTGTCATTGTACTGTACACATTATATATATATATATATATATATATATATATATATATATATATATATATATATATATATATATATATATATATATATATATATATATATATGTATATATAAAAATATAACCACATTTCTGATAGAATACATCATGTTGTGTTTTTTTAATTTAAATACATAGTACAAATGAGAGATGATTTTTAATGCCATATTGTTCTCAGGAGGATCCCGGCTTTCAAAGCACAAAGGATTCATGTCGTGCTGTTTTGTAGCTTATGCCTGTGTCATCAAGTGAATGTCAGCCATCCTGCCTGCCTGCATTGTCAGCTGACTGGCTGCTCCCCATTGGAATCTTTAACTCTTTAAGACTCGGTACTACTTACTGTAGTCACTGCAAATTGCTTATCTAGGCAACTTTGAATCCCATTGCACTCTGGTGTGCTGAGGGGGGGAGGGCGATTCAGTTCACAGTACATCAGCAACATAAAAACAGAAGCCAAGAGAACCATATTCTACAGCTCTGATGCACACAATGCTGGCACAGCTGTATATCAATTCAATGTTTACAGGTCTGAATAAATGCATCCCCAGGTGGTATGTGACCATTCCTCAATAATTAAAGGGTGTAAATCTGCTGTGACATTTGTTCTCCAGTATGGTACATGGTCACTGAGACAGTTACTCATGAAACATCTGTATTGTGTTGTATTTGATAGGGTACACCTGCCACCGGAACACATTGTATCATTCATGTGTCAAAGTCTGTCAGTCTTTCCCTGAAACTCGCAACAGAGATGGAGCTCATATAATAGAAGGACAGAAATTCCATTTGTTTGTATAACATCCGTCCAACCTCTGTAAGCCTTCCTTTAAAGCTAGAGTTAAAAAAATAAAATAAAAAAAGACTCGGTCCATGTTACATTAATTACGTATTTCTGAAAAGGCTTTTAGTCATAAATGGATCAACAAGAGTGCTTTTCACACTTACTTCAATCGAAAAGCTGTGGCTAAAGATTTGTTGCAGACTGGTAGGAGCCAATGTATTGAGTGGTGAAAAATTTAGAA
This sequence comes from Acipenser oxyrinchus oxyrinchus, assembly GCA_030684275.1. Taxonomy (NCBI): domain Eukaryota; kingdom Metazoa; phylum Chordata; class Actinopteri; order Acipenseriformes; family Acipenseridae; genus Acipenser; species Acipenser oxyrinchus. Next base: position 36,405,013 of record CM060257.1, read on the forward strand.
AGCAGTGTGGAGTAGTGGTTAGGGCTCTGGGCTCTTGACCGGAGGGTCGTGGGTTCAATCCCTGGAGGGGGGACACTGCTGCTGTACCCTAGGTACTTTACCTAGATTGCTCCAGTAAAAAACCCAACTGTATAAATGGGTAATTATATGTAAAAATAATGTGTAAAAAAAATAATGTAATTGTATGTAAAAATAATGTGATATCTTGTAACAATTGTAAGTCGTCCTGGATAAGGGTGTCTGCTAAGAAATAAATAATAATAACTCAGAAATTACATTTTAGGGAGGCTGTGTGGTCCAGTGGTTAAAAGAAAAGGGCTTGTAACCAGGAGGTCCCCGGTTCAAATCCCACCTCAGCCACTGACTCATTGTGTGACCCTGAGCAAGTCACTTAACCTCCTTGTACTCCGTCTTTCGGGTGAGACGTAATTGTAAGTGACTCTGCAGCTGATGCATAGTTCACACACCCTAGTCTCTGTAAGTCGTCTTGGATAAAGGCGTCTGCGAAATAAACAAAATAATTGAAAGGTTAGGTAAGCATTGGATGTATAGGGTTTTGGCAAAAAAAAAATACATTATATGTTACACATGCTTCTGTGTAATTGGGAAATCTCTCACTTACTTCTGACATACCTGTTTAAAAAGCTAGTGCCAACTGAGAAATGATTCTTGTTTAAATGGAGGAAATGGAGAATTGTATTTTTGAAATTAGCCAAGTTTTATCCATCTGTATTGGATACGTTCTCTAGATGTATGTGTGAAATACAGCACTGCACATAGTGGGATATAGTGGAGTTGTCTGTATAGAACATTTATATAGATATCGCTGGAGAACTGCTCACCCAGTTGTGAAATTTACTAATTCTTCACTGCAGTTACTGAGATTATTATAACTTGAGGACATACGCGGAGGTGTCTGTCCATGTGTATGTATATATTTAGGTCAAACTTATATTCTTTTACTTTTACACACACTGGCCAAAAGCATTGTGCTTGTGTACTGTATGTCTCCTGGATTTAACCTTGCAGCAACCCAGAGGGGACACTGAGGACTGTTGTTCTGGTGTGCACTTCAACATGATGTTTAAAAATAAAAGGGGCGTTTGAGATGCATAATAAATCTCCTTCTGATTTCTTTGCTTAACTAGGCCAGGGTGGTGTTATTGTTTCATTTGACGAGTACACTGTAGAACTATGTCAGCTGCAGGGTGTGATAACAGGAGACTCTGAAGGTTAACTGACAGCCAGCTGTAGAAAAGACCTGAACCTGAAATCTAACTGTAGGCATGCAGGAAATGCTCCTGAACACGGAATACATTTCTGATCTAACCCGACAAAGGGATCTATTTTAACAAGCACTGTGCAAGCCTATTACATCTTACATAACTTTGATTGCATTACATTTATTAGAATAGAGCATTAATGGTTTCATATGAGAATTATATGCAATAGAAGCATTAGTTAAGAGACTTTGAGGATTACCAATGAGCTCTTCACACTGTTATCTTACCTATTCTTGACTCCTTAATTTTGTCTGGAAAAATATTCTGTTTTATTTGTTCTGCTTAACCACCTTACTGACTGCACCAGAAACACACTACTGTTTTCCAGGTACACATAGTTAGAGGTGTGCAGAAATGTTCACAATTGTAATGAAACTTGGTAAGGACCTATAGAATAAGTCTCAATGTAGGACTAATTTGGGATTGGCTTATGAAGGTTATCTTATAAACATCTTATGGGCTTCTGAGTGGCGCATCCAGTAAAGGCGCTCCACATGGAGTGCAGGATGCGTCCTAAAGCCTGGAGATCGCGGGTTCGAATCCAGACTATAATATATAATGTGTGTGTGTGTGTGTGTTACAATAAGTTATGTAACAAATGTGAGTCAGAATCTAGCATCTTTCAGTATAGCATCCAGTGTTTCACAAAGTTTCCATAAAATCACTCCCACAACAATGCCATGAGTTGGTGCCTAGCAACAGTATTTCAATTTGTATTTTAACTGTCGCTAAATGATGTATGGTTATGAATCCCTGATATAGGAGTGGGCTTGCTAGAGCAGCAGTCAATTTCCCTTGCTTCTTGTGTCTTTCACCTCTGGTTTCAATTTTAGGGCACAGGTCACAAGTGAAATTAGTCTGGTGATCTCAGCTGTGGACGTCACACAATTGAAGGAGGTCGAATGAGGTGCACTTGCTTGCTGTGCTGGGAGGGGAAGTTCTCATGGAGGTTGTAGACTGTGTCTGTCTGTAGCCAGTCCCTCACATCTGAGGGGTTTCCCTAGAAAAAAACATATATGACACCATTTTAGAGAACTAATTTGCTTAATATTACCACCAAAAACAATTTTCTGGAGATTTTTTAAAAGATGTAGTAGAAAAACTGGGTAATTTACAACATTTCAGTTTTCAGACAGTTGTATTTGGTTTTTAATAAGAAGCAATGCAAGAAAATGAAATTGTCGGCTATTAAGTTGATAAAGGGCACCACTCATTTCATGGGCACTGAAAAAAGGCTCTGATGTTTATTTTAGATCATCTCTGTACAGATTGGATTGTGTCGGAGTATTGAGGAATGTAAATATTTAGAATCCAGTATCGCTGATGCTCAGTAGATCTGATGCTTTATGCTCAGCATGTTAAAATATCCTGTGTTGTCCACACGCACACACATGCACACACACCCACACGTGCGCACACACACAGTAAAGCTGAAGCAGGCCTGCTGTTGAGGCTTCTTCACCACCCATCATGCATATTCAAAAGCTGCAGTCAGTCACTAAGGACTCAGGTGGCAAAATATAGTAAGGTGATTGAAGTGATCTGAGGCACAAAGGCTATGCTGAAGCTAACGTACTGGGGAGCGAACAATTGAGCTGTAACATTGATTTGATTTCTCTAATAATAAAAAAAAGATATACATACATACATAAACTGATCCCAGAAATGCTTGTATAAATTAGATATCTGTTTCACTCCAGGGTGAAAACATATTCTGCTCTCAACTGTAATGCGCCATAATAAGCAATTATATTTGAAACACAATAGGACTATCTGTATTCATACCCCCCCCTCCTTCTCCACACCAACAAATGTGAAGGCCTTGAAAAAGGCAGCATAAAGGACACAGTGTTCAGCTTGGGCAATGTGGAGATTGCTTGTACACAATGCAGTATATGGGATCTATGGGGGAAAATAGGATGGATTTTGTATTTTACTATATATTTCTGTCAGCATCAGCAGTGAAGCATAGCAGAACCATTTTCCATTTTCCATTCCCATGTAGGTCTTATTCTGCTGAAGCGCTACTCCCTGACAGAGCAGGTTGCATTTAATTGGAATGGATCAGAATCAAACTGCCTCAGAAATATGACAGTATTGGTTTATTACTGGAACACATCCTCCCTTCCCCCCTGAAAATGCTAATCTGCACAGCATTACCATTAGGAGCATCCCCCCCATCCTTAGGCTCACTTGGGCACTTCCAGCTGGTGGCTAGGGATACAGCAATAATACAGCCTCCTCTGTCCCAGCAGCTTTTTCATTACATTTAATGCATTAGGATGGCAGTATTGTTTGGGTGGTAACAGGTAAAGACTGGATCACTATGAAGAAATCAGTAAAGAGGAAAATGTGGTCTCCTTAGAAACGAGTAATTCCTGTGAAGGTGATGTTTGCCTCTAGCTCCATTCTTCTGGCTACCTTGCAGTGGGTGACTTATAGAAAAGCAAAACCGCCTTCTTCTTCTTCTACTTCTTCTCTCCCCTAAAAGAAGGATCCTTACCTTTTGTGTACCCCCCCTTCCTCATAGTCACCTCATTTCATTAGATATCTAAAGCTTTTCATTATGGCTCATGCAGCTTCCCAGCTGAAGAAAAACAGGGATTTTGACGTTAATGCAGAAGATGAAAAAAAGAAGATCAAGAAACGGACCCGGGAACGGAAGAAAAAGGTACCTTTCAGATACAGTGCTGTACTGTACCAATGCATTCCTTTGTTTTAATTTGGATTCCAGCATGCACATAGAGGGTGCACAATTGGGGGTATGCAGGACTGTAGTTGTGTTACTAGGCTGGGGAATCAAGTGTTTGCCCTTCAATGAATTGTGTTTTCATATGGAGATGTATATAGATAGTACAAATGTGGACTGCAGTAATAATGGAGGGAGGTGTTTTACTAGAAAGGTTAGACTTAACATCCACATCAGCCTCCCAGCCATGACAGTATATGTAGTACTAAACTTGTGTTTATGATATAGTGTTTACTGAGACGCTGCCCTCTAGTACAACACTTTTAGGTTTTGAATTCTATGATAATGTGGAGTCCCTCTATTAAACACAGGACAGAAGGAGAGCATTTACTAAATTCTGCCCAGTAGGTATAAAGCCGTAACAGAAACTGTCTTTCATTGGGGGAATGTTAGAGAACTGCATTTGCATTGTTTAGTGCCGATTTGACAACAATGGGGAATTCAAATCAGCTGCACCCCTTGTAATTTTAGGTGACACTTTTTGTTTTAGCTCTGTAAAAAAAAAAAAATATATTTAAAATGTTCACTTATGGGGTTCCTCCATGTTCTAGAATTTGAAAATGAGGACAATAGAACATTAATATTTTTTCTGCAGGTTTTCTGTTTAAAAGGAATTTTTTATGCTTTAGGAAGGGGTGGTAAATAGGAATTTGATGTAAAGCACAGATAGGAACTGGCATTTTAAAAAAGCATCTTGATTGTTTAGTACATTTGATCGTGCCACAAATAAAAATTAAGTCTGCTGTGGCCCATTAGTGGTTTTCTTTGATCTGTTATTGAATTGTTTAATAATCTGTTCCCCAATGTCACTGCGGCTTTCAATATATTTACCCCCGCTCTTAAAATTCCCTTAACCATAATTTGCTTCAAGCAGTGAGGCATGTTCTCATCAACTGGCATGTAGATTTGCACTGAATGTACTGCATTCTTTTTGTCAGTACGACAGACAGGGCTCTGGTTTACCTTCTTGCGCCCTTGCTCTTTGTCATGCTTCGGGTTCAAGTTTAATATTAAACTTAAAAACTGAGGACCTGCGTTATCCACAGTCATTTGGGAAAACAAAAGCCAAATCTCGTGATAGTGTCTAGGGATTTCCACTTGAATTAATATCTTGGCTGTAGTATGATTTTTATTTTTTTCTTCACAATTTACATCAAATTTCATTTGACAGCATCCATCCAGCTGTCCCTTTTAAACATATATAGTGGTAAAAAAATTCACTGCAGTCCAAGGTTTTCTCTATCAGTCGCGAAGGCTACATTCAGCGCTAGGGCACCCAAAGCTTTCATGTTTTAAATCTGGGTGCATATGGAATTTGTTGTCAGGACTCCACCTCGCCCTAATGCAGGTGGGGGAGACTGTATTCTGCACAAATATAGGACATGCTTTAGATAATTGCATCTTTATATCCATAAAAAAGGATAATCACCATTAAGATTCACAATTGACTTAAAGACCCAGGGTTTTCTGAGCTCCATTGAAGTGTGCTAAGCACAGACACCAAACCAAACAATGGGTTGTTATATATTTTTTTCCCAGTTTTGTGACTGTAGTTGTCTTTTTTGTTAAATAAAAATGTACCAAAACAAAAAAATAATATGTTTTTAAACTCTTGCCTGGGCATTTTTGTAGTTCATAAGAAAGTAAACAAGGCCTCAAATGCAATGTGTGTTGTCTTAATCCGTTTTTTATTTCATTGAAAAAAAAGAATAATAAATGTTCTTAATGGTAGGCTGTGTAATTACTGTATTACTGTGTCGCCATTTCCAGCACTCTTGAAAAGAAAAAGCTGTAATAACACCATTCAATTGAAAAATAGAACAACAAAAAAAAAAAGTTTGGGAGTAGTGGTTAGGGCTCTGGACTCCTGACCGGAGGGTTGTGGGTTCAATCCCTTGTGGGGGACACTGCTGCTGTACCCTTGAGCAAGGTACTTTACCTAGATTGCTCCAGCAAAAACCCAACTGTATAAATGGGTAATTGTATGTAAAAAATAATGTGATATCTGTATAATGTGAAATAATGTATAATGTGATATCTTGTAACAATTGTAAGTCGCCCTGGATAAGGGCATCTGCTAAGAAATAAATAATAATAATAATTTTAACTCCACTGTTGTAGCTAATGACAAATTGACTGTTGGGAAGCCCAAATCATATTCTATTTGACGGCATCCGTATGCATTTTGCGTTGCTTTGTTCAGGAGATAGTCCCAAGTGGGCAGACCTGTAGGTAGAAAGCCGTACTGCCCCCTTGCTTTCACAATCTCAAGCCTACTCTACTGCAGTGCCATTTTATCTAAATTATAATCAATTGCATGGTGTTTTTAGACACAGGCAATAGTTCACTGGAGACAGACCCAAAATGGCCAAATGCATATTATGATCTGTCGTCAGGGATATTGTCGAGGCACCCGCACGCCTTTATGTCACTCCTTATATATATCCAAAGAACTGCTTGTCCAGTGGTGATGAAACGTGCTCTAACACGTTATTGAGAGTTGAATCTGTGAATACAAGGCGATGCTTATCTGTTTTTACCTACAATTATGTGTTAAAAATGATATCTCTGTAACTGATTATCCAAGTGTGATGAATGGAATTTGATCAAAATAATTCACAGAAGTTACTCTGTGCATCCGGTTCGATATGGAGGAAGCTTACCATCTGTCTGTATGTTGGGTACAGTACCTGTGGTGGATGTAGGTAATCATGATCTACGTTTGATATTGATATACTGTAGCTTTCTACTAGGAATTCTGTGAGACCACCAGAACTAATTTCATACAGCTACCAATTCAAAATAAATTGCTAATACTACCAACCTTACCAGGGGCCTCAAGGTAAGAGGCCACAGGCCCTATTTTTGAAGCAAGTGCAAAGGCAACAGAATAAAAGGGGGTAAAACCAGCAGGAAACTACGCATTCAACTGCTCCTTTCTGCAGTAGTTTAGGTTGTTTCTTGTGTTTTGTCATTTTTTTTTATTCCTCAAAATAGAGCCCTTAACATGTCACCTACTGTAGCTTATCCACCAGTAAAAGGGGCATCCTGTACATTCTTGGCTCATTAGAAGAAGGTATGAAAGTTGTTTTAGTGCCGAGAAGAGCCCATCAAGCCTTGTGAGGCAGGGTAAACTGGAATCCAGGTGTTGCTTCAGATGTAGTAAAATGCGTGTATTGAGTTTCACACTCGATATGAGCCATTCAAAATCCATATTGCAGTCTGGGACAGTGCTGTCTTCGAAAAACAGTTTTGCCAAGTCATTCGGCATTCGCCCTTATTGCCTTTTATCCAATGCACTCGGAGACAGAAATCTGAGTTGTCTTTTTTTGTTCTTTTTATTTTTATTTGAGACCTGGGGTTTCAGTTGTTACTCTGAGCCACAAAACAAGGGCTGAATGTAATGGACCCACTAAATGCACTTGCAGTTGTGTCTGCTGATAACATGATACTGTAAACTTAGCTCCACGCTTTCATTTCGTCTCTGTTTTGTGCAGGATTTATTGAGCAACTATAGCGGTTTCTATTCTTAATCAAATTAACTGCTGTTTTTAAGAAGGAGAAAAACATGTATTGGTTTGAGAAATCTAGAACCCTATTCACAAAACGTTCAACACTGTTTAATGATTTTTTTAAAGGATTGTTTACTGAAGAGTGTTCATTTGTTTAAGAGTCATTTGGTAGTATACAATATTCACATTCTCACATTGTTTGTTTCTCCGTTGTTTTTTTTAAAAATTAAAGACAGGAGTAATATTTTCCTGTACTGGTAGTTACATCTGAAATAAAGATGTACATATTTCTTCATATTTAAATAGCAAAAATAAATGTGTTGGCTAAAATTTTAAAAAGTGTGTTTATCAACTACTAGCACATAAGGCTTCAGAATTGGAACAGAGAAAGGTGTCATTACAGATGTTAAGGTCAGGTAAATATTTATAGGCCTTGTTAAGGTTAAATTGTATTGCTGTTGCTGGTATAACTGCCTGTTTGTCAACATTAAGCCATGCCAGCTGCAAGACATGAACTGATGTACTTCCTGACTATAAGCCAATCACCAACAAAAAGACCTTAAAAAAATACTATTTTCTTCAAGTAAGGCTGACAAAAATAAGGATGTATGTCTGCTAAAGCCAGTAGATTTGGATAAAGGCATCTGTTAACTAAATGAATGAATGAATGAATGAATGAATGAATTAAATAATAATAATAATAATAATAATAATAATAATAATAATAATAATAATCCAGACAATATTGAATATGTTCCCATGAATCTGTAGGCAGGCTTTCCAAAAATAAGGTTCTCTCTTGAGCTCTGGTGTCCTTGAACCAATTTCTTGCCTATAATTTGAGAGTGCAACTGACTTGCTGCAAAACAGCTTTAGACCAAGGGACAAGAATGAGGGTACAGGCTACAGCGCATCTAAATAATCCCAAATTTAAATCATAATGGTTTATTAAAGGGATACTTTACATCTTGTACATTTTACATTTTTTTTTACCTGTTTTTTCAATCTATTTACACACCAAATATGCCACTTTTTTTGTTGAATATAGCAATTTCCACTCAATTACTCCAACAATGGTGTGCAAAAAACAGAATACGGTTATTAATGTTATCTCAAAAATTCAATTGCATTTCTTATCTGTTTAATCTGAAAACACTCATCAATTGATTGTGTGAGGGGAAGCATATTATCGCTGTGCCCTGAAACAGTGAACAGTGAAGCCTGTGCAACACTGATATGCTCCCTCTCCTCACTTCCCCCTGCCTTGAGTATTTGCAGAAATATTTTTGCTGGAATAGTTAGTAAGCATGGCAAATAAATAATTATTTATTTTATAATGTATCTAAAAACATGTACTTTTATGGAAGTGGAATGACCCTCGCATGACTGATTGCTTTCTTATTTCAAAGGCATCCCTGATGTTATGTAATATATAAAAGCTGCATCCGTTCATTTCAGTCACAAAGGGCAAGACGGCAGATCAAATAGATTTAGACAGAGGGTTGATGCGAGCTGCTCGGTCAGTAGGTGCTTCCATATCCAAGACTGGAAACAAGAATGGTCATGTATCCCTCCAGAACAATTTAAACAACTTGAAAACTTGTCAAGTTGAAGCAGTGCCCATAGTGACAGTGCTCTGGACAGTGTTTCTATTTTGTTTTTGTTACAGGCTCAGTGTAATAACTGGCTGTTCAAATAATGGATGGCTGTGTGTAAGCGTGGAGTGCAATAATGTGGTTCTCTCTCGATCAGAACAACAGATAACAAAGGCGTTAGGTAACAGGCGAATACAGCATGTTTTATTTGTACATCCAAACAACACCCCAGTGTCATAGAAGAGTCCTCATTTTCTAAATTAGGAACCTATTTGTCTTGGCATCAGACTAATGCGTCTCTTGTGTAAAGTGTAGACCAAGGTTCAAGGTTACGCAAAGAGAGGGCTGTATTACAGTATTTGTATACTGGAGGGATTACAATAAATTAGGTCTTGCACTGTAATGTTGCAGTAGCCCCTAAAACATTCAGCATTTGAGAATGCTGCCATTTTATACTGGTGGAATTATTATATTTTCATCTTTTACCACGGTGTGTGGTGTTTGGGCTTGCATGATACACTTGTGTATTGACATTGTTTTATTGAAAACCAGCAAAGCCTCCCTTGAGTGGAGAAATACAATGGGGCAGATCCATATTTTGAAAGAATTTTTGATGATCACTGTTAAAATAAGTGAGTAACGATTGCACAGATTGACTGCTCCATACCCTCCTAGATTTTTAAGCTTCTAAAGAAAAAATGTAAAGCACTGGCTGGATTCCTGTCTGAACAAGCGGCACAGACTGCAGTGAGGGGAGCAGAGAGAAAACCGCAGGCTTTAGACAAAGGTGTTTTGAATAATGAAGTTGCATAGTGTCAAATACGGCTTCTCTTTATTCTTAATAACCCATTTCTTTAAAAATTGTTACACACATAATTGCAGAATAGGAATGTAAAGTGAATGGTAAGGCTACACTTGACTTCATTATCTGTGATATTATTATTTATTCTCTACAGTTTTACAAGTGTGCAGACCTCAAGTTCCCAGTCAGTCTAACCTGGTCCACCCTTACTTAGGTATGGTCTGTTCTTCATACTGTGCATTGAACTTAAGGTGAAGTAAGCAGTCAGAGGGTAAGCTTTTCGAGTGGTTATTTTTTTCCTCCAAAGTTATATCTACTAAAACAATTTAATAAACTGTGTGGATATTTTCATTAGGTGAAACCGGCAGTCTGCTGAGTAATTAAGAATGGACTGGTGCATTTTAAATTAAAGTGGATTAAATAAATCTTTGTTGAAGTCTCAAATGTCCAGTTTTGAATATAGCAAATGGTATAGTAAACATGTGTTTTTGTTTTTAAAACATGATATTTAGTACTACAGAAATATCTGATTACAAACCCTGCTTTTTAGTTAGTTTTAGACTTGTTTGGTTATTTCAACTGAAGTGTGAAACTGAGAACTAACCTAAAGTAATACAATGTTTGCTATAACATGCGTTTCTTTAAAAAAAACTAAATTTGAGACCTTTGTAGCTGAAGGAAGTTCAATACAGGTAAGATGTATTCAATTATTTATTTAAATACAATACTTTAAACAGTCTGGTAGGTTTTTAACTGGTCTTTCATCCCCGGACTGAGTGGAGGCGCTGTCTTTCTCCACTGTCCCTTTTCATGTTAATGCTCTCCAAAAGGAGATTAAGGAGGCCTAGGTTTTTAAAGATTACTCCAAATATTTGTATTAAATCCTTCTTTACTTGGAGCTATATTTCTGTTGTAACTGATGGATGTTTTTTTGTTTGTTTGTTTTGCTTATATATTTTATGCCCTAATATTAAACCTTAGCTTCAAATTATCTTTTTTGTTTGCTGTCCTTTTAGTTCCTCTTCAATCATTCCGGGTGGCTGTTATTACAATTTCTCAAATATTGTGTTTGTTTTTCTTTTTTGAGTGATCCACATACTCTTTGAATTCAGGAGCTTCAGTTGCCAGATTGTCGTTCACCAGTCATACAGTACATTACTAAATCAGCTCAGTAAAGTGTTTTTCTAATTATAACAGCCAGTGCCATCTCATGAACAGGTATTCTGTATTGACAGCAATAGGAAACAAAACTCAGGTCAAAATAATATATATATCTTAAAAATAGAATTAAACACACATATAACTACCGTGTGTAATATATATATCTATAGGAGGCTGTGTGGTCCAGTGGTTAAAGAAAAGGGCTTGTAACCAGGAGGTCCCCGGTTCAAATCCCAGCTCACCCACTGACTCATTGTGTGACCCTGAGCAAGTCACTTAACCTCCTTGTGCTCTGTCTTTCGGGTGAGACGTAATTGTAAGTGACTCTGCAGCGGATGCATAGTTTACACACCCTAGTCTCTGTAAGTCGCCTTGGATAAAGGCGTCTGCAAAATAAACAAATAATAATAATAATAATAATAATAATAATAATAATAATATGTGTGTGTGCAGATGGGTGTTATAAAGTTGTGAAATACAAAGGCAGTATAGCCTATGCCTGGCAGTCATTTGTTAACTTGATTCTCAAGCTGCCTTGCTTCCAGTAAACATTAACATTAAGCATTCTGAAGGCCCCCCACACCAGCTTTCCATGTAGCTCTATTGTAGACCTTTATGGAGAAATCAATTGCCAGCTCTGGTACGGCTATTAGATGATGTGGTCGAGCTGGCAAATGGAGGCAAGAGTATGGAGTGCGTCTCCCATGACTTGAATATTTATGAACCAGACACTGCAGCTGGGTAATTAGTAACAGCTCCAGCGGAATCAAAAACATCCTTTAAATTAAATATTTTGCACTTTTGAGGATGTGTGTAATCTAAATCTAGTCCAATAGGAGACTGCAATCAAATATTTACCACAGTCTAGTTTTAAAATGTATTCGACTAGAAAAACAAACAAACAAACAAAAAAAAAACATTCACTCTAAGGTGGTCTTTTATTGGGATTATTGTTTTAGTTTTTCTACAGAGGGGTCTGAATTAAAAGTTCTGTGATCTATATGCTTTAAAAAATATTTACAGCCAGCACTCACATATCTGACCCTATAACATTTTGACATAAGTGACGGTAAAATGCATGTGACGCATATCTGATTATTTCATTTTGGCCTGTTCCAACCCTCGTCTGTTTTTCAGGGAACACAAAAAAGATACAATATAAAAAATACATATCTGAAGACAGTGTTTTTAAAAAAAAGTACTGTATTGGTTTTGTTGGTACAGTACTATATTTTCAACAGAAGTAGTATTTTAATTCAGAACAATATGATTCTGAAAATATCACTTGCCAAAACTAAAGCGACAACACATTAACTGTAATACAGGACATACCTTTAAATCTGGTACGTATTGTAGCGGTATGTAAAGTTTCCCATTAACGACAAAATAACATCTAAATGTTATCCATGCACAGAACTGCGTAAAACATAAAAGGCAATGCAATTTAACAAAACCAAAAGAATTAAAAAAAAAAAACAAAAAAACAAACAAGAACAACACAGTTTCCATAATTCAAACAGTATCCCAAGACAGTATTCAAAATTGCAGAATATAGTGCTCGATAAGGCCCTAATGTCACAGTTCACTTGCAAATGAAAATGCACAAAAGCAACAAAAGTACATCACAGTATCTAAAACTATTTAATGATTAACTGTTACATTACCCTAGCTTGTCTCGTTCGCTTTGTTTTAGCTGCATTTACGTCATGTGAAACTGGAGGAAGCGCTGTGTAACTGCACAAGACAGACTGATTTGGCATTGGAGAGAATTAAAAAAAAAACAAGGGTTGTGACGGATGTTAAGATAAATTGTAACATTGAAGAGATGGGCTTTGTATCAGAAAACTGGTGACGGAGTCGGAAATCGCGTGTGACGAGTAAGTGCATTCATTTGTTACATATATATAATGGGGATTGATTTTATTCTTAACACAAGGGCGGTAAAACGCGACTGACATGTATCTGGGTAACGGATATCCGAGTGCTGACTCTATATTTATTTCATATTGAAGGTTTTTTTTATCTCAAGGCCATGTTGAAATTATATAAAACTATATAACATTTCTTGTAAAGTGTTATCTGTATACAAAAACACAATACATGTGAACAGATAGTAGAAGAATTGCTGAATATAGCTGGTTACAGACTGGCTTTAAAGAGTAACTTGAGTAGGTCTGAAATATCACAGTTCTCTTAACTAATATTTGAGAGCCCTTTTGAGGCCACAGGAGTGCGCTAAGTTTTAAAAAGTAACCAGGATATGGTGCTAAACGTTTAAACTCCCATCCTCTATGATGTGCTCCACATTGTTACAACTTCCTGTGCTGTTTTTCATCATCGAGAGGCTTTAGTCCATTTGCTTGCCAATTCGTTTTCCATTTGCTTCAATTACAGCATCCATTCTTGGCAAGGGCCTTGTGGAGTTCGTGATTCCCTTCAATAAGCTCTTAAAACTGCAGCAGCAATGCTCATGTTGACATAATACAGGCCTACAAGGCTCACTCCAAGGTCAGCTTAACGTCTGTGACAGACACGACAAAACTGTTTGTGCACTAAGCGCTGGTTTTTAAAGGACATACACGAAACCTGTAGACTTGGGTGTACAAGGAGACTTTAAAACTACATCATCCATCATTATCTTTGTTAGCTGTTTATTACACTAATATAGTGATTCCATGGTTGTTTTGTATTTGTAATGAATGGATCATTATTAGGAAATGCTGCAATCTGCATTACTAAGAGCTCCATGCTACTTGTGGCCTTGACTTATACATTTGTGTCATGCTTCATCACTAAGATGTATGATCAGTTCAATGAACAGTAGCTTGCAGTGGTACAGTAGAGGACCAGTTAATCTATAACCTATCCACTGGTACCGGATTGCATTGAATGGAACAGTGCACTTAAGATAATTGCTGCTTTCTGATTAATTATTACAACAACAAAAAATTTACAACAATAACAATAAGCCGTGCTTAAGGACAAACCTTTCTCAGAAGGGCAGCATCAATTCCTTTTCTTCTCCAGCGCTCACAATGAAATGTTAGTACTGGTTTCTTGAGACTACAGTTGTTGGTGGATGAGTGTACAGTAGGTGAACCTTGCCATCAGTGAAGTATGATTCACACCCACTCAGGTAAATACTGTAGCATCTCAGTGTATAGAAAGCAGCAGAACAAGGGATGCACTGTTTAATAAGAGTATCTTAGTCCACAGCATGAAATGTCAGGCCACATTATTAGGAGCTGTGCCCTGATCGCAACCTTGACATGATGTAGCTCCACGAGGTGCTGGATGGATATTGAGGCATGTTAGTCTATTCAGTCATTAATATTTCAGGGTTGTTCCGAGGAATTCTGTACAGCCGTGTGGCAGACCATTATAGCCGGGAGCACTTTTAATGGAAAAATAAACTTGCCTTACCTTAAATATATAATACGACAAAGAATTTGAATAATGTGTTGTCTTTCGTTGACTGTATTCGGTTGCTGTTTTTTGTGTTCTATATTTTCTTTTTCATTACTTTTTTTTTTATTATGGTAAATTACCGTGCTTATTTAGGCACTCTACGATTTGACTGGGGAAAGATAACGTAGGGTTACTGGAGTAAACAAAACAAAACAAAAAAAGTAACCTTTTCACTTCCTTTTTAGCTTAATTATTGAGCTTATTGCTTCATTTAAATTGTTTTCTTTATGTTAAGTTTTCAGGGCATTGTTAATTTTTGTTTTTCGCTGTTCTACGTTTTTTGAATGCAATTGTTCATTTTAACTAGTATACTCACACACGTATGGTCACCATCATAACTGTTGCATGAACCGGAGTGTAATAATCCAGCACCTCTGCACCTAAGAATTTGTATATCAGCTGACAAGTGTTCAGCTGATAGCCCATCATGCCTTTCTTCTTAAAGGCGTACAGCCTCTATAAATGAACCCCCAATATCTCTCACACACCTGGGTAAATATTGTTACTATATCACAACAAAAGGAAAACACTTTTTTTTTTTGGTGCATATGTGTAGGTATTATGTACTATATATCACATTACAGTACAATAATAATTAAAAAAATGGACTGAATGATAATACCTGAAAATAACAACTAAGGCCTCAGGGCCTGGGAAGTACAGCTCTGTCTGTTTAGTTGTGGTGTATTTTATATTTTATTAGGTTTATTAGGGCTTGAACATGCAAACATTATTTATCTCCTCCCACTTGGTCAGGCAGTCTTAATGTAGTTGATATGAAATAAAAAAGACCATAAATAAGAAATAAAAAAAAGTTCTACCAATAAATGGTCCCCTGAAACTTGTTGCACATTTACAGGTTTCATGTGAGCCATATTATTATTTATTTCTTAGCAGACACCCTTATCCAGGGCAACTTACAATTGTTACAAGATATCACATTATTTTTACATACAATTACCCATTTATACAGTTGGGTTTTTACTGGAGCAATCTAGGTAAAGTACCTTGCTCAAGGGTACAGCAGCAGTGTCCCCACCTGGGATTGATCCCACGACCCTCCGGTCAAGAGTCCAGAGCCCTAACCACTACTCCACACTGTTGCCCTATAGCTTCTTCTAAGACAGTATTTGGGTGTGTGATTTATTATGGTATGTTGGACATTAAAAATGTAGAACGAATACATTTAGACTGATAAATAGATACAGGTAAATGGTGGTGCTTTACTGAGATGGTGCAAACCAAGTATCACTTTCTCTGAGGTTATTTTTGCTGTATTTTAGTTTTCTAGCGTTCCATTTTCTGTTCACTTTCAAGACTCCCACATCTGAGCTTCAACTGTAAGTGAGGACCTTATATACCAGCTGCAGAGGAAGTAGACAATTCAGTGGGAGGATAAATGATCTTCACCAGAGTCACAGGGGCAGTTGTCATGGTATTTGAGAGGAAGGTTATTTTCATGGCTTGGTTATTAAGTTTCACTGCACGTGCAGGCTATAAAAATTAGGGGTGAACGATCAGGCTTCTTGTAATATCACTGGAAATGGAATTTCTGCAGGAGACATTTGAAGGTGAACCAGGAAGAAATAATGAATTTAGCCAGACACTGTTTAGTACATTAGTTGTTGAAGTCATCAGTGCTTTACAGCTGTCAAGGGTCAGTGGTTTGCTGACTTCAGGCATTCGTTTAGATCTTTCTTGTATCCACTCTCCTACTCCTCTCGTGAAGATAAAAGGAAGGACAGCAGACAAAATAGTTCACAGGACAGCACTTCAGAATAGCAGGCAAAGTGGTACATCAGGTGAATTTTTTTCCTTTTCTTTTTACTCTCTACCTTGTTGTAAAATGTCATGTCTAGCCAAAGGAAGCAGGGGCTTGATGCTATCAAAGATTCATGGCACAGCTGTGCGGCGAGTTTTGCTGAGCTGTTCTAAAGGAGATTATACTCTACCTAATTTGTACCCTCTACCACAAAAGTCATCAATTTTCCTCTGGTCTGTCCACAGGGGATGTCATGACTATGTCCAAAGTGTCAGTGAGATTGCTTTTTCTTTTAACACTTTTTTTAACCCTTTGAAACCAACCTATACCGCTGTGCCTATAAAAGCTGCTTCCCTGTGAAAATATGCTACCATGAGCAAATGTGTATATTTTCAGTATGATATGATACAAATGTGTAAAACGTAATATTTTTCCAAAATATTAATTCCCAATAGTCACTTATGTTATTCTTATGCTATTGAAACAAAAAATAAAAATAAAAGCCATGTAATTATAATAAGAGTTGCACCCCTTGGGGAGAGCCCAAATATTCCTGTCATTTCAGATTTTCTATAAACACGTCAAGGATTAGTTGACTAATTGAGTTTTGTGCCTATACTGCACATACTGAAGCACTGGCTTTACTCAGACTAAATACATTGTTTAGGCTTTTAAATATGTTTTAATATCTCCCACACTTATTTAATTTTATTAAGCGATGAGAGGAGCTGTTCAGTTTAAGTATTCAGTATTTTTTTCACAAGAAGCAAATATTCTAGTGGTTTTAGCAGTGAAAATGTGATTCACACAAAAGTGATTCAATTAGTTGTTCTTGCTGTATTTTAGATCCGTTCAGGGTACATGGAGACCACATTTTGAATTTAGGTCTCAAACTTACATTTTTAAATAGGCCTATCTATTGAAAGCTGCTCATGCTTCTGTGATGAAACCTGATGAGAACATTATTTTACACAAGGGCGAAATGCATGAGTTCTTTCTCTCCTTTACAAATGATATAATAAGGTGTGATGTAAGTAATATACTACTGTGTGTTTTAGGGAAAGAGTAGTGAGCATGCGTTATAGAAGAGGTGTGCAAAGTTACCCATCGTAGCTCAGTGTTGCATGTTACACACGGTGTACTTTATATCACTTGTATTAGTTTTAGTCATGACTTTTTAAAACTCAGAAAAGACAAAAAATGATATACAAGTGTGTCAAAACAAGGATATTAGATAACTGTAATATGTTATAACTGCATCAAGTTGTTCTTTAAAAACCACTGGTCTGGGTTTGATAAAACTATACACAGGCATAGTGTGTCTACAGTACATGGTCTACTCATTCACTTCACTGACAGCCCTACAGTAATTGGGTGTTTGTAGCTGTGACAGGGGGGATATGTATGCTACTAACATACCTCTTCATACAGTATCTGATACACAGTAAGTAGAAATGGAAACACTGTTTCGGAAACGACAGTGGAGTTCCACCGTTAAGGGAAGATCGATGTAGGTCTGTTCTGTTAAGGACTTTGCGGTGATTGAGACATCAGTGGTCAGGATCCACCTTATTATGAACTGCCTGCTAGTGTTGAGACCCAGACCACCTTAATGAGGATGTGGAGCCCCTGGTCCCTTTGATGCTGGGAAGTCACAAAGAGTAATAACATCATTTGATGTTTGGTAATATAGAAAATACCACATTGCATAGGAGGTAGCCTTGCCTTAAAAATGCTGCATAGCTGACTCATTTTCAAATAAAAACAAAGTTGTATTATATTTCTAGTACTAGTGTCGCATTGGAAAATTCTGACATTCGAAGGCTAGGATAGTTATTTGTACCAAAATCCATTGCTAGTATTTCTGTGGTCTGCTCATACAGTTTTTCTAATAATAAGGTTTTTTTCAGGGCAATACACTGGTGTTATTAAACAATGTTATCCCAAAGCGATTTTTAAACTTTAATGTAAGGGTAATTGAATTCAGTAACAGAACAATTTTGCTTTACAGTTGTACTGAAGGCACAACATAATTTGTTTAGTCAATGTTTTTTTTTTTTTTTTCTTTTTAAACGTGGTTGGTCCAGTGTTCTGTAATGATTTTCTTCTCGAATTTAGTGCTTTGTGTCGGCACGCTTGGAGATGAATAATGGCAGGGCTGGGCTGCTTGGAGTCCTCTCAAGGTCATTTGAAAGAAAGGGCTAATGCAGAGAGGCCTTCCATTCCAATTGAACCTTTCTGCAAAGCATTCTTAATGAAAACAATGCCATGCTTTAAAACAAGGGTCAATTTTTTAATTTTTAAATTACATACATGCATGTACAATACATGTGCTACTCTAATATTATTGTTTGAATCTTATAACTGTCAGTCTAAGACAGCCAAAGGAAAATTGTATTATTTCTTCACAACATGGAATCCAATGTGATGCATTACAAAAAAAAATATATATATAAATATATAAATATATAAAATAAATATACATACAACATGTTTGGGGTTACATTTGATGCCGTGGGGATATCAAGAGATATAACAAAATCTGTGCATGTCCATATGGTGGGTGTAATCATGTGAATATTTGTAAAAAGTTAAAGTTAAAATTTAAATAATCTAAACAGTGGCAGATTATCATAATTCTGATTTTCAGTTTTATTTTTTCACTATTTTCTGCGTACAAAAAAAAAAAAAGTATATTTTGAATTAAGCTTTGCATTTCATTGTGCTTCCAATTCATGCATGTATTATGAAAGGAAATATGTTTTTACAATAAGGATCTGGAATAAGGTTTAAGAAGTAGGTCAGTTGTTCTTGACTAGAGATCATTGATGACATTGTGATTTCAGGTGTTTAATTTTACTTTGTTTTTAGTAGTATAGGAGGGCTTCACTATTGTTATACTGAAATACAGGTCAGACTTGAAAGGTAGCAAAATTGTTAGTGCTTTCTCCAGGGGCTGCTTTAAATCTCCTGAGAAACATGATCTTGCAGTAAAAGGGCCAGAGCCTACTATGGCCCCAGGTGCCTATGTCTAAGTACGCTACTGTTATGGATATTGCATATATTATGACAAGGATTATAAAATCCAAGTAGGCATTTCATACAAATTAGATTTTTTTTTTTTTTTTTTTAATAGACCATGGTACAATTTATAGTTGACAATTTAAAATTGTATAGTTTATATTCAACCATTTTAAACATCTGCACTAAAATATTCTACATTCTACCATAATTTAGCTTTCTGTGGAAGCCTTATTTATCTTGTGGTTTGTGTTTATTCCCTAAAAAGTTGTTTTGGCTGTAGAGTCGGTTTCCTACTCAGTGTGCCTGGCAATTGAGTGAAACAAGGCTTGATCCTGCTGATACAAACAGTAAGGGCATTTCAAATTAAACCTGCAAAGTCTGTTACAGCTCAGGAAAAAAAACACAAATTATAAAAGGGAATCGCCTTTTTTCAAAATGAGAGGAAACACCTACAGCATAGAGCTCAAATGGGCTCAAAGGCAACAATCTTCTATGCCATTTCAAAACAGCAAGTGGCACTGCGCCTAAATTCATTACAGGATTAAATTCAGGTTTCCAAGATGGTGGCTTTTGCAGAACATATGGCAATTCCATCTTCTTTTTATGAGCATCAATACGACTGGCAGGCTTCATTATTCTACAGCTATGGTTAGATTTGTGGGTTTCATTTGATAGTGCATTGCATGCTACATTGAAATGTGTTTGTTTTATTTAGGAATGTTAAGGGTATTTTTCCCCTCTGAACTATACATGTTGTTTTGTGTGTCCAGTGATTTATTTATTTATTTATTTATTGCCATCTGTTACTGTTTAGTATTGAGTGAAAATGTATTTTGAAACGGTAAGGAGTGACGTAAGTCACCACATCCCCTAGCTTGTGACTAGTGTACTGTGAAATTTGAATCATCGGGTGAGAAGAAAGGAATTAGACGAACCATAAAAACTCCATCTGTGAGCTTTCAGGGACTTGTGTATCTAACACATTTACCACAGTACATTTCAATATGCATAATAATAATAATAATCATACACTGATATTTGTGTTGGATTGAAGAATTGTAACATTTGTTTAAGGTGTTTACTTGGGAAATAGTGTTTAATAGTGTCTAAGACAGCATCTATAGTATGTGATTGGTTTTATAGTGTATAATTGTAATATTGTTTCCATGGAGTCTGTTGGAGATGTAATGTCTCACAAACGTTCAATTTAAATTAAAATACCTTGACTTGGTGTCTGTTTAGTATGTTCTTCCATAGTTTAGCAAACAGC
The DNA here is from genome assembly GCA_030684275.1 of Acipenser oxyrinchus oxyrinchus. Taxonomy (NCBI): domain Eukaryota; kingdom Metazoa; phylum Chordata; class Actinopteri; order Acipenseriformes; family Acipenseridae; genus Acipenser; species Acipenser oxyrinchus. Next base: position 36,425,639 of record CM060257.1, read on the forward strand.
AGACCGTGGTGGCAGTCCAGTTTTTTATAGTCACAGAATTCCCTGTCTTGAAAACTGCCTGGGAAAGTCTGTTGCTAAACACACATACAAACACGCCTGTAACATTCCTGGCCAGTCAATAGACAGGCATAGAAAGGCTTTCTGCTGACAGTATGACTGTCATAAGAACATTGAGTTTTTTTCATCGACTGTAATAGTGGCTGAGGGTCAGGGCTCTGTTTTCATTTTACAATGGCAGTCCCACACACACCCGCTAGTATAATGGGCTAGCAGCACCAGTGTTACTGGAATTATGGCAGGACCCTTCTAAGTCACAAGAAGCTTAAGAACTCAGTAGACCTGATTAGAGACATGCCACTCTAAGTGAAAGTAACAAGCCTGAGCACTTAGCTGGGTGATAACAAGAATCCAAACTAATAGGAGCTGCTTTAAAGTGAAAGTCCCTTCTACAACCCATGGTCATACTATACGTTTACCACAGTTGAACCTGGTTTGACATATTCATTAATATGCTTTACCTTACCTCGCTGGTTTTTGCAATGCTTACCTATACTTTACCATGTTCACTATGTTTTATTACACTTTGCAATGTGTTTACTATGGGGAACTTTTATAAGGGAATGGGCCCCCAATCCCAACACATTTTTATTAAAGTATGCATTTATTCTGAAGTATGCATTTATTCTGAAAATACTGGGCAGTTTTGTACAGCTACTTTATAATTCTTCAAAGCATAAACGGTGAAAGGTGAATCTGTAAAACAAAGCAATGAGATATTCATGGCTTTTCTCCTCTAAATGTCAGAAAGGATTATGCTGCAATGAAAGTGAACCGTACAGTTATTGGCAGGAAGAAGCTCTGTATGTAGCAGATGTAGTTTCTGGAAGCTTGCCATGCATGCCACAGCTAGGCTGATAATTCATGGAAATCAATTATTTATCTTAAAGTCAATAAAAAGAAAACGTGTACAAGACTAAAGATTTACAGGGGTTAGGAAACAAATGAGAACCATCTTTCATACACTGTCAATAGGGTGTAGGTGAGCAGCTGGAACTGCACTGATTTGACGTGAACAGTTTGTAGGGTGTTAAACTGTTTGTGGTACATAACTGTTCTTAAGTGATTCCCTCCTCTTATTCCTCCAGGTGAGGACGCCAGCCTGTACATTTTTGGTGTCAATTTTAGCAGTCTCACTCCTCAACAAAAGAAATGACAATGGCTTTTAAAGGGGTATTCCCAAATCTCACTCATTTGGATGTTCTGACCTTGGCATATCTGCCCTAGTCATTTATTTTGAGACTGTATTGTTTGGCGTGTGTCAGTCCTGCCGTCTTTGCCCATTGCAAAACAAATTAATCAATTGTAGGAGGACAGCCCATTTACACATAAGTGTGTGCTATATATCTTGTGTTGTTTTTTTTTTTGTACACATTCCATCTAACAAAAACAACAACAACTTTACAATGTTTTAAAACCTGGAAACATCCTTTCTTTGTTTCCCGAAATGTAAGCAGATTTATTCAGGCACACTTTCATTGTAAATTTTTAGCATGCATCAGCTGTTGCAAAGACACTGTATGCATATAGATTGCACAATGGTGCACACTGGAAACTGCCAAATCTCCTTTTGGGATTTATGCCAAAATGTGTTCCTCATGGAGTTTGGTAAAAGTACTATAGAAAGGGTCTTCAGCAATATATAGTGCATTAAACTTCCTCCAAATCACTTTAAAGTCAATTTGAGGTCCATCTTAAGCCTATAATCTGTACTTTGAAAGCACTTTTCAAAATGCAGTTCCGAACAGTTAAAGGTCTGCAGTAAAGTGGTTCACAGTAATTTGATAAATTTTCAAGCCGAGACTTTTGTATTGAGTTTTTACTTCTACTGTAGTTTACTTCAGGGGATTTCTGAAAGACCTGTTTCCACTGATATTTGTAGCTCTCTAAGGCATTGGTGTGTTTTAAATTATTATTATGTTTTCTTTGTCTTTTTTATTGACATTTTTTTGCCCTAACCATTATATACTGAATATAACTTTGGATATTGCAATTTATAATGACTGCTTCAATAATTTTTGGTGCCTCTACTGTAAGTGTTGGCTGGCTAGCACAAGAACTGCCGGGTTTATGCTACTACCTAGAACCACCAGCAGTGGTCATTTTGATGTGTACATTTTAAACAGCTTCGATATGAAAATGAAACACAAACTATCAGATACAACTCAAAAGTTTTATTTATTTATCATATCTAACATTTGCATAGCAGAAACATCGTATTTAAATGAAAAAATAAATATAAAAGGCTTTATTTTCGAAATTAGCGCATATAATGCATGACGTAAACAAATGAAAAGCTTTAATAAAAAAAAACATTTCAAAAGAAGATATTGTGTAAACAGGTGTAAACTGCTACATATACCTACAAAATTGTAAAAACGAAGTAATTATTTACAAAAATAACATAAAAGGCTTTTTTTTCACATTACCCTACTGCATAGCACGACTTCAAAAAATGGAAAACTATATTATTTATTATTATTATTTATTTCTTAGCAGACGCCCTTATCCAGGGCGACTTACAATCATAAGCAAATACATTTCAAGTATCATAGTACAAGTAATAATACAATTAAGAGCAAGATAAATACAATGACTTTGGTTCAAGCAAGTGCAAGTGTGACAAAATACAATTCAATAATACAGCAGATAAGTGTCAGTGATAGTTACATCAGGATATGATTAAATACAAAATACTACAGAGTAAACACTTGGCAGATTACAGTACTCTGAAGTACAGGATTAAATGCAGTAAAATAGGGGGCAGATAAGAGCAAGTAAAGCGCATTTAAGGAAGGGTGATAAGTGTCCCAGGGGAAGAACAGAGGAGTTCTACAGGTGATTTCTGAAGAGGTGAGTCTTGAGGAGGCTGAATGTGGTCAGGGACTGGGCAGTCCTGACATCTGTAGGAAGGTCATTCCACCACTGCGGGGCGAGGGTGGAAAAGGATCGGGCTCTGGAGGCAGGGGAGCGTAGAGGAGGTAGAGCCAGTCTTCTAGTGCAGGCGGAGCGGAGAGGTAGAGTGGGGGTGTAGGGAGAGATGAGGGTCTGGAGGTAGCTGGGTGCAGTCTGGTCAAGGCATCTGTAGGCTAGTACAAGAGTCTTGAACTGGATGCGAGCGGTGATCGGGAGCCAGTGGAGTGAGCGGAGTAGTGGAGTTGCATGGGAGAAGCGAGGCAGAGAGAAAACCAGGCGGGCAGCGGAGTTCTGGATGAGCTGGAGCGGACGGGTGGCGGACGCAGGGAGGCCAGCCAGGAGGGAGTTGCAGTAGTCTAGGCGGGAGAGTACCAAGGCCTGGACCAGGAGCTGGGTGGCGTAGTTGGTGAGGAAGGGTCGGATTCTTCGGATGTTGCTCAGGAAGAATCGGCAAGTGCGTGCCAGAGTGGAGATGTGCTGGGAATAAGAGAGGCAGGGGTCCAGGGTGACTCCGAGGTTTTTAGCAGAGGAAGAGGGAGAGAGTGTGGTAGATTCCAGAGGAACAGAGATAGAAAGATCAGAGGAGGAGGAGGAGGAGGGAAAGAAAAGGAGGTCAGATTTAGAAAGGTTAAGTTTGAGGTGATGCGAGTGCATCCAGGAGGAGATAGCAGACAGACAGGTAGAGATACGGGAGGGGATGGTGGAGTCAGAGGTGGGGAAGGAGAGGAAAATCTGAGCATCATCAGCATAGAAATGGTATGAGAAACCATAGGATGCAATGAGGGGCCCAGGGGCGGGTGTAGAGAGAGAACAGGAGAGGACCCAAGACTGACCCTTGGGGGACTCCTGTTGAGAGAGGGTGAGGTGTGGAGGTTGCTCCACGCCAGGTTACCTGGTAAGTGCGGTTGGAGAGGTAAGAGGAGAACCAGGCCAGAGCAGTGCCAGAGATTCCCAGGTCAGCGAGAGAGGATAGTAGAATAGAGTGATCGACAGTGTCAAAGGCAGCAGAGAGGTCGAGGAGAATTAGGACAGAGGAGAGAGAGGCAGCTCGGGCAGACTTTAGTGAGTTGGTGACAGACAGGAGGGCGGTTTCAGTGGAATGAGGAGAGCGGAAGCCACATTGGAGAGGGTCGAGCAGAGAGTGGTTGGACAGGAAAGCAGAGAGCTGGCGGTGTACAGTCCGCTCGAGGGTTTTGGAGAGGAAGGGTAGGAGGGAGACAGGACGGTAGCTCTGGATGGAGGTGGGGTCGAGGGTAGGTTTTTTGAGGAGGGGAGTGATAGAGGCTTTTTGAAGGCAGAGGGAAAGAGACCGGAAAGGAGAGAGGTGTTGAGAAGGGAGGAGATGAAGGGAAGTAGAGCAGGAGCAGCAGCTTGAAAGAGGTGGGTGGGGAGGGGGTCCAGGGCACACGTGGTGGGTTTGTGACCCTGGAGCAGGGAGGAGAGGTCAGAGTCTGAGAGAGGCGAGAAGGTGGAGAAGGAGGGTGAGTTAGTAGGGGATGCAGTGGGTGTAGGGGTTGGAGCAGGAGGGGGTGCGGAGGAGGGAGAGGTGTTAAAGAGTTTGCGGATATCTGAGATTTTAGAAGAGAAGAAGGAGGCAAAGTCATCAGGAGAGACAGAGGAGGGAGGAGGAGGGGGGGAGGGTTTAAGAGGGAGGAGAAGGTAGAGAATAGTTTACGTGGGTTGTTAGTGGAGGCTTGGATTACAGATTGGAAATAAGTACATTTAGCAGAGGAGAGAGTAGAGGAGAAGGAGGAGAGGAGAGTGCGGTAAAGGTCTAGGGCAGCAGGGAGTTTGGTTCTCTTCCTTTTCTTTTCAGCAGATCGCAGTGTGATTCTTGCTGAGCGGAGCGCAGAGGAGAGCCAGGGTTGGGAAGGGGAGGGGCGAGCAGGTCGGGAGGTGAGGGGACAGAGGGAGTCGAGGGAGGAGGTGAGGGAGGAGAAGAGGGTGGAGGTAGCAGAGTCTACGGAGAGTTGTGAGAAGGAGCCGATAGGAGGAGGTGAGAGAGAGCAGTGGAGGCAAGGACAGAGGGGAGAGAGAGCGGAGGTTACGACGAGAGGTGACAGTGGGGGTAGGAGGAGCAGGGAGAGAGGGAGAGACAGAGTAAAAAGAGATGAAATAGTGATCAGAGAGGTCCAGGGGGGTGACAGAGAGGGTGGAGGGGCAGCAGGCCCTGGAGAAGGTGAGGTCCAGTTGACGACCAGCTTTGTGGGTAGGAGGGTATGGAGAGAGACAGAAGTCGAAGGAGTAAAGGAGAGGGAGGAATCCAGCAGAGTGGCTGGGGTTGGAGAGATGGATATTGAAGTCACCTAACAGGACAGTTGGGGTAGACAGAGAGGGGAGGGAGGAGAGTAGATAAAATAAAATAAACATTTCAAAACAAAATTAACCAGCTGTAAACTGGTTATATGTAGGCCTACATACACCATTGTAAAATCAAAATAATTATTTATAAAAAATAACATAAAAAAGAAAATAACTCAGTTCACATTGTGTAACGGGAAACATACTTCAAAGTAGCCCCCATATTCGCACAATCCACACAGATGTAACGCTTATCAACTTGTCGTGTGCATTTACCACATACTGCTCTTTCCCACTGGGCACATATATCAGAAGTTTAGTTACCTGGCATTGTTTTCTGTTGCGTGTGTCACTTGATGCACACTGTATCTAGGTTGAGCTGCTTTTCCCTGCCGCTTTGCAGTTTTCTGATCGAAATCTTTCTGCCAAAGCTCCATGGCTAGCATCATAAGATATCTCTCCTACTGATATTTTCCCTGGTGCATTCATTGTACAAAACTAAGGAATTGATGGCTGCCATGTCCAGTACATTGTAAAATACAGCAACTGGACACCGGTGATTACTTTCACTGAGTACTACGTTTTGCGCAGATGGTGGAAACGCTCTTCTTCTTTGTTTACTGTTGCAACCAGGCTGTTTTTTTTTCTTCAACTTGACAACACATTGTCACCCAGTCTCTGACCAGCGGGGCGAGTTTCACCTTTGCACAGGTAGGGGTTGGGTCCGCTGCCAGCCAAAACTTGATCCCAAATTTGACAGGTTTGTTTGTCCACTTACACCGTGCTTTTATAGGAAACAGCTGCTTGTCCATGTAGTGTTTTATGTTTAGCTTGAAACAAGCAATGTTGTTTTCAGTGAAGTCGTTCCAATTTTTTGATGCCAAGGCAAATATATCTGTAGTTGCTCTCAAATCAAAACGCAAAAATATCAAGATTTCTTGTAATAGTAATATTATAATACAGCAGACTATATATGCTCACGTAGACAGCCAGATGGCAATTCTCAAAAGAATTGATAGGATTACAATAGATATTTGGATAACACATATCTAGATGTCAAGAGCAATATTCTATTCAAATATATACTGCTGTAAACTCAGCGGAGGTAGAGATAGCAAACTGGCTTGTATACATATAAAAAATAGCGTGTTGTAGGTTATACTAACAATAAAAGCATGCATTGTAACAAGCCATCAAAATGACTACTTTTGGTGGTTCTAGGTTGAAGTGCTCATAACTTTTTTTTTTTTTCCCAATTCTGACTTTCAAACGCCGTCAGTATATTTTTTTATTTATTTATATTTATTTAGTATATGTATTTAGGAAAAGTCAAGAACAGACAACCGCGGATCTTTAACACACGCAGAGTAATTTAAATTTTAAAAGTGAAAACCGTCAAAATGACTACCGTGGCGGTGATAGTGCTAGTTTGATAGATATATTGGTGGCATTGTTATGCTAATCACTCTCCACTAGGGACTGATATTAGACCATTGATCCAAGTTCAGTTGTAACCCAGAAATTACATGTATCCCTCACAGCTGAAACTGGGATTTTAGTTTTCACTTTTCATATTAAGTTACCTCTTCCAGGGGGCATTACCATCATGCAATACAAAATCAATACACATTTTGAAAATGTTTAGAAATTATCAGACATTGAATGCCTGGAAATGTTAACTAAATGTAAACTAAATGTTTTGAATGTCCTAGTTACAATAAATATCTAGTTACATTTTCTGGTTCTTTTTGCAAACTTTTAATTTGTATTATGTTAATTTGTCCTATCTTAGTATTTAGGCCTCTCTCTTATTTTGCTCTCCAACATATAGAAACAGGTACAGCTCAATTATTAGTACAGTTTTTTTTATTTTTTAAAGTGATTCTGTCTAACAACATCATTTCTTAACTGTTATGCATATTATGCACTTCTATTTGTTATATAGGTCTCAAGTGCAATTTTTGAAAGAAACACATGGTATTGTAAACATGTATTTAAAAACATGATATCTGGTACTACACTAGGATAAATATCTCTGTTTGCAAACCAAACTTTCAGATAGTGTTGCACTTCCTTGGTCATTTCACCTGGAGGGTGAAATTGTCCCCACCACGGAATCTTTTTTGTCATTAACCAACGAGCTGCATCCCCAATTCACTGACAGCAAAAGACACCCCTGAGGCAAACTGCTAAATGAAAGTAAATGTCCATGGAGAATGGATGACAAGTGAATTCATGCATCACAGAAGTCTCCACAGACATTAAACACAGATATTGATTTGCTGCATTAATTAAGTGACAGCTAATCAGATGCCTTACAGATCAGACCACCCAAAAATTCTGAAAAAAGCTGCTCCCAAAGGACATTTCTAAATGTTGTATCTAGTCTGAAAACAACTCGACTATTTTCCAACACATAACAGTCTCTAAGTTATTTGCACCATCTTCTTGTGAAAGAAAACTGTTTATATTTCATAACTAGAAATGGACAATGTAGACACACTTTTGGTATTATGAGTTAATAGTTACAAATTGTTTTGAAGATTTTATGTGTTTTTTACTTAAAAAATCAAGCAAATTCCTTTTTTTGTTAAATATCAATCTGAGCACAGCATATGTAATACAAATATATATAAAGGTACAGTACAGAACTATAAGTGAGGGCAATACAATGTAAACATCTAGTTGGATTAAGAAATACATCTCAGAGCTCTCTCCTCTGCCTGTTTTATACACCAGGTACCACTCGGTGTAGCATTTGTAAATGTGGTGTTAAAACACCTTTTAGCACACAAAGTAGTACTGTGTTTCTGTTCTAGAGCCTTGGGACATAGTACCTGATACAATGCCATATCCTCTATAGAGTTTTGAGCAAGATAACAATTGGAAAACCACAGGGAAATCTGAAATGTAGACTGGCAGTAGGTCCTGCAGATAATAAGCCAATGGCAATTAACAGCTTTATAGGTGAATAATCAATAACTTTAACAGTAACCCATGGAGCTTAGCTATAGCACAAGTATGTTGACTGGTATATCACTCAATATACAGTTGAAGTCAAAAGTTTACATACCCCAATGGAAAAGTATAATTTCTAGAAATTTCTCAAACAAACAATTATAGGAAAAATCGTTTCTAGCAAAAGTTTTGCTTTTGTGGATGAGGAAAAAAAGTTACAAGAAATACATGTCTACAGGTATTTATTTCAGCAATTTCTTTGCAAAACTCCAAAAATGTTAACTCAAAAGTATTCCTACACTGAAGTAGATTTTGATGTGTGCCTTGGATCGTTGCCATGTTGGAATGTCCAGTTGCTCTTTAAACCAAGTTTTGTAGCAGAGGGTTTCAGATGATTGGACAATATCTTTTGGTATGCTGTGGAATCCATTTTACCATGTATTGGAACAAAATTTCCTGTGCCATTAGAGGAAAAACAACCCCATAGAAGGATATTACCACCTCCATGCTTGACAGTAGGTATGATGTTCTTTTCTTTGTACGCCTCACCAGGCTTTCTCCAAACGTAACGACTATCAGTGTGACCAAATAGCTCGATTTTTGTTTCATCACTCCACAAAACCTTTGACCAGAACTCATACCCATCATTCAAATGCCATTTTGCAAACTTTAAAGCGATTGTCCTTGTGACGTTTTCCTAAGAGTGGCTTTTTCCTTGGCCTGCGACCATTGAGACCTTCACCATGCAATACTCGACCTATGGCTAAAATGGAAACCCCAGTCCCACTTGCAGCAAATTCACTTTGAATATATTTGGCAGTCAATCTTGGATTATTATTAACCTTCCGCAATTCTTGTACTTGTTCTTGGTGAAAGAAACGGGGGAGCATTTTGACGGTACCATGAGTCTTGTACTTCTTCATAATAGAAACAATAGTTGAAATTGGGATATTCAAATGGTTGGAAGTCTTCTTGTATCCTTCTCCAGCTTTATGACAATAAATACATTTCTGCCTAAGGTCTTTAGATAGCCCTTTACTTTTTCCGATATTGCCTACCCCTTTTAGACTCTCTAAGAATGTTCACCTACAATCCAGCATTTTCTAGACGTTTCTAGAATTAGGTTCTGCATTATCATACTGAAATTTCTAGCACCTTAGTAGACAATACTATCATAGCATCAAATGGTACGAATACTTTTGAATTAGCATTTTTGGAGTTTTGCCAAAAAATGCTGAAATAAATAATGTAGACATCTATTTCTTGTAACTTATTTTCCTCATCCACAAAAGCAAAACTTTTGCTCCAAAAGATTTTTACTAAAATTCTTTGTTTTTGAGAATTTTCTAGAAATTATAAATTTCCATTGGGGTATGTAAACTTTTGACTACAACTGTAATTATATGAAACCATTCCAATTATCTGCAGACATCTTTAGTATTGGTGAATGTGTCAAAGTGGTAAGTGGTGTGCAGGTGCAGTGCAGGTGCAGTAATCCCACAATGAAAAGTAATACACAGCAATGTGTATTGCGCAGTGAATTATCAAGGGTTGCAGTCCCGCAAATAATAAACAATAATGCAGTACAGAAAACACAAGGTCACCAGTCCAAAGTGAGGGTTGTAGTGTTCGTGGTGAAAGTACAGTTACAGTGGTGAACAAGTAGTAGTAGTGCTGAGTTGTCCAGGTTTAGTGCTGGCCGTGGGCTCTGGATCGTGTTAGTCTAGTCTAACAAACAAACAAACAGTGCGTTTTAGACAGACAGACAGACAAAACAAACAAAACACTCAGGGTTAGTACAACAATGCAGGTCCTTTCGGTCTTAGCGTAACCATAACAAGGAACAGATCACCTCGCCACGTCGCCTTATATACTGTCAAACATGACTCCTTGGTTAACGAGTGTATCCGCTCCTCAGTCCGCAGATGCCACATCGTTTCCCTTTCCGGGTCAATGATTTTGTGTACCGCAGCTCCGCCCCCTTTTCTAGATGGCTGACTTCCGCTGAACCCTGGGAATGAATTGTCGGGCCATCCAGTCCAGGGTACTCTGTTCCCTTTACACAGCGGCCTCACAGGTCGGGAGGGAGAGCTAACACCAAGAATCATTCGATCTCTGTCACACTGCATCAGTGCAGCTTAGTGTGAATGGTGTTTGCCAACCAGCTCTTTGTGTAAATGCTTAGGTTGGACAGAAATTAGAAACACGTTCTGTCACACTGATAGGTCTACCATGCGCCATCAGAACAATACTAAACCTCAGTAATTTGCATTGCCTTTGGTATGGATGCACTTAATAACAGACTTTAATTAAAGTCAGACCATCTGTAGTGCCCATCATGCAGCTTTTACAGTATATTGTCAGGGACGCCATTCACATTAAAAAAAAGTATTTAGACGAGGAACATCCAATTTCCTGTACACAAAGGTGTGTACTACAGTGTGTATTGGCACCTGTGTTGGTGTATAATTACATATATATTGTAACTTTACACGGGGGAGAAGTGGAATTGGGTGTTTATGGTAGTACAGGCTAGCCCTTCAAGAGGATATAATTTTAATGATTTCTTCAACCAGTGCTTTGAAGGAGCAAGACAGCAGTTGTGATGGGTCACACATGTGCACGCAGCTTTCTCGAAGCACATCTTAAATATGCAGGTTGTTGTTATAATTTGGTTACATAACATTGTAAATGAGATTTAAAACGAGTTAGAACTGCACAGTACTAATTTGCATGTCAGTAGGTTTTTTTTAAATTTTGCACAGCAGAACTATGCATGTATATCTGTCTGTATATATATACAGTGGTTTGCAGAAGTATTCACCCCCTACCAATAATGTCACATTTTGTTGAATTACAAATAATTTATGCACAGTTTTTCAAACACACTTTTTTTTATTCAAAGCTGTAGTAGTTAAACTGAACACTGTTACATAAGGAGGAGGTTAAATGTCAGCAAAACGTGCAAAGAAAATGTACAAAATTAAATTTACTGGTTGCATAAGTATTCAGACCCTTAAATCAGTACTTGGTAGAAGCACCTTTTGCAGCAATTAGTCTTTTTGGATAGGTCTCTACTAGCTTTGCACAGTAGGATGGTCACATTGTTGCCCATTCTTCACAGGAAAATTGCTCCAGTTCTGATAAGTTTGTTGGGGATCGTCGATGTACTGCAATCTTCAAGTCTCGCCATATATTTTCAATTGGATTCAAGTCAGGACTTTGATTGGGCCACTCACGAACATTAATTCTCTTCTTGTTCAACCACTCTAGTGTGGCTTTGGCTTTGTGCTTCGGGTCATTGTCCTGCTGAAATGTGAATTTCCTCCCCAGTTTCAGAGTCTTGGCTGACTCAAACAGGTTTTCCTCAATGATTCGCCTGTACTTTGTACCATCAATTCTCCCCTCTGACCTGACAAGCTTCCCAGTCCCTGCTGAAGAGAAGCATCCCCATAACATGATGCTGCCACCACCATGCTTGACAGTTGGTATGGTGTTGACTGGGTGATGTGCAGTGTTGGGCTTGCACCAGATGTAACGCTTGGAATTTAGACCAAAAAGTTCAATTTTTGTCTCGTCTGACCACAAAACCTTTTTCCACTTGTCTGCAGTGTCATCTACATGCTTTTTCGCATACATGCTTTAAGATGAGGCTTTTTGAGTAATGGCTTCTTTCTTGCCACCCGTCCATACAGGCCAGCTTTGTGTAGGGACTGGCTTATTGTTGATGTGTGAACACTGACTCCCATCTCAGACACAGGACTTTGCAGATCTCTCAAGGTCATTGTTGGCATCAGAGTGACATCCCAAACCAGTTTCCAGCTTGCCCGTCTGCTCAGTTTGGGAGGGCGACCTGATCTGGGTAGTGTCTGCGTGGTATGATGCATCTTCCACTTCTTAATGATGGACTTCACTGTGCTGAGAGGGATAATCAGCGCCTTTGGAATATTCTTGTACCCTTCTCCTGCTCTGTACCTCTCTACCACTTTATCCCTGACTTGTTTCAAAAGCTCCTTGGTCTTCATGGTTGCTTTGTTGGATCACTATGTGAGTTGCAGCTTGAAAGTCTTTATATACCTGAGGGACATTATCTACAAGTTAAACCACTTTGAGTACACACAAGGCTGTGTGGTCCAGTGGTTAAAGAAAAGAGCTTGTAACCAGGAGGTCCGCGGTTCAAATCCCACCTCAGCCACTGACTCATTGTGTGACCCTGAGCAAGTCACTGAACCTCCTTGTGCTCCGTCTTTCGGGTGAGACGTAATTGTAAGTGACTTTGCAGCTAATGCATAGTTCACGCACCCTAGTCTCTGTAAGTCGCCTTGGATAAAGGTGTCTGCTAAATAAGCAAATAATAATAATAATAAACCATTTCACTAATTTTGTGACCTTTCAAACAAATCATTTGCACCTGAGCTGATTTAGGGCTGCAGTAGCAAAGGGGTTGAATACTTATGCAACTGAGATTAATCAGTTTTTCCCTGTAAATCTTACTTATTTATATTCTATATGCATTATCAATGTGGAGTAGTTTGTGTAGATTCTACATGTAGAGTCTAATTTAAAAGCATTGTGGAGTACGCTCAGGTGCTAACAAAATGTGAAAACTTTGCAGGGGAGTGAATACATCAGCAAACCACTATATATATATATATATATATATATATATATATATATATATATATATATATATATATATATATATATATATATATATGTTATAAAATAGGTGAAATCAATTAGGTGAAATCAATTAGGGTTACATTTTTAAACTTTTACTTGACAACGAGAATTTCGTTTTACTTTTTAAGTGAATACGTAATTGTTAGGTGCTTACAGATGTTAGGAGCCTTACTGCTAGTTGAGATCAAAATAGTTCTAATTCAGGGACAGCTTGGTAGGCAGGGAGGCTGTCATAATGTATCTGCCCCAATTAATAAGTTAGAACACAACCCTACCGTGGCTGTAATATGTATTGCTGTTTGCTATTAAGATTTTAATAGTTTAATGACCTGAAAATGTGCATCACTATTCCCCACCTATTTAATGTAGTATTGTTACAACATGAAGTGTTGTTTTTCCTATTTTATATGTTGCTATGCTTTGTCTGTGTATTTTCTTTAACTCAATGTACAGGCAAGCTTGTAGAACATTAGTGGTAGGGACATATTCCTTATTTAGGCGTGATATGTGGAAGCTGTCTGTGTCTTGACATCTTTTGTAGCAATATATCTAATTAGCAGTGTGTGTATAAATTGTGAGTATCTTAGAAAATTAGACGTGACCAAGAGAGAGAGAGGGTATGGGAGGATACCAGTTAGATACAAAAGGGGTATTTAGAGCTCATTGTTAGATCAGAGGAAGAAGAAAACAAAAGACTGTGTATCTCCGAAATGGGTAAATATGCACAGTTATTACAGTACTTTTTTTGCATTGCATGCTGTTACTGAAGTTTAAAAAAGCATTAGTATTAAACTGACTAACTGTTGTATTGAGCGAATCACTCTGTGTTAATCCATCACAAAGACTCACACCAGTGAGCCACTTAACAGCATGATCACAAAATGTTGCCTGTTTTCCTATTTCCTTAAAAAGGAAAAAAGGAAACTGCCTGAAAACTTGCCCCTTAAGTACTGTATACATGTAATCTTTGCATTGATGATCTAAACATTTTTAATGCAGAAATGGAATTATCACTGTAGAAAAGGGGGAATTGCTTTTACATGTATTAGAGTTGACATGCGGTAGCCGTGGGGAGATCTGCTAGATTGGTCAGATTATAGAAAAATGTGTGAATTCCAGGACTTTTCTCTTTTTTATGTTATTGTCTATTCCTTTCCCTGCCATTACCAAATTATCTTCAATGACAATGCAATGGCACTGTATTAAGACAGTGGGGTCATTCCAGTTACTCGACTCCAGACATCAATGATTTGGGTCATTTAGCTATTGGGTCAATTCATTGTTGATAAGTCCATAAAAGCTTTAAAATGATACTAATCCTATTTGTCTAGAATGTCCCCCACATGGTGAAAAATCATGTCAGTGGTCATCAAAATGGACAATTGGACACATCTATTCTTTTGTATGCCCTCAAAACCTGCACTAGTTTTTCCATCATTGGTGGTTTATGTATCATCAACCATAAATACCGGGCAGCAGTGTGGAGTAGTGGTTAGGGCTCTGGACCGGAGGGTCATGGGTTCAATCCCAGGTGGGGGACACTGCTGCTGTACCCTTGAGCAAGGTACTTTACCTAGATTGCTCCAGTAAAAACCCAACTGTATAAATGGGTAATTGTATGTAAAAAAAAAAATTATAAAAAAGAATGTAATTGTATGTAAAAATAATGTGATATCTTGTAACAATTGTAAGTCGCCCTGGATAAGGGCGTCTGCTAAGAAATAAATAATAATAATAATAATAAATAGAGGAAACTCCTTTTTGATCCACTTGAGCTGGCATGGCACAATGATAACTGCTTCATTGATATGAACCATTGGTAGAATGGTACCACAGACAGTTGTAACATTTTCATATTTTGATGTACTGTACCAGTTGGGTATTGCAATGATATTAATAAAACAGTACACTGCAGAAATCCATTGCAGTGCACTGATATTTGTTCTGCATTCAGTGGTTGTTATTGTCTGTTTCACAGACTTGTTGATAGGTTCTGTTATTCTAAGACAGGATGAATGTACACAGTAATGGTGCACAATTCGGTCCTGGAGGGCCGGTGTCCCTGCAGGTTTTTATTCCAACTGCACCCTAAAGTAGTTTATCGGACCTTATTAGAAGCTTAATTGGTCCAATTAACTAATTTAGGGTATGGTTAGAACAAAAACCAGGAGGGAAACCGGCCCTCCATGATGTGAGTTGTGCACCACTGGTACACAGCATCACATGTTGTCTTTAGTGAAAGCAAAATTCTCTGTAAAAAATATTATTGTAACTTAAACATGACTTTAACCAAGGGGCCAGTCCCTTCAAACGTACTTACCGATATGTAGGTGGGTCTCAACTTGTAAAAACTAAATATACATTCACCATCTCTCTTAAATGCCGTTCTCCTCTTTGACTGCTTTGAAATGGACACACCCCAAGCTAAATTAAACAGACATTTCTGCTAGCATATTTATCTGTAGAATTATTAAGAAGTTAATTTAAAGCACGGTTTTGGAATGGGAATTCAGTAAACAAAATGGACTTGTTTCAGTCACTTAACCAGTTTTTTTTTTAAAACCAGATCCTCCCTAACTTTTTAATAAAGAAAAGATATACATTTATATAAGATGAAAGAGAAATGTTCTGGCTATTCAGTGTAATGTCTTATAGTTCTACTTCAGTCAATTAGGCTTCAGAGTCATCATTTGCCTTGTTTTGCCCTTTTGAAAATCATTCTGTGAACACTCATTATACATTTAAGGATGTCTTTTTTTAATGAAAAAATTGAACTGTGGCTAATTTGTGTGTTTATACAACATGTTGGTTTCTGATTGTCACATAGCTTGTCATGTCTGAATATGCATAGAGAGAGGTGGCAATTCATTACATCAGTCAGCTAATCTACTCATCTGCTTGGCTTTAAAGAATAAATCAAATCAATGACTGCAGCTGCCCTCCTTTCAGCTGAATGCAACATCAAGCTCTTCAGATGGCAATGACTACAACACACCTGCTCAATGCCATACGTACATATGATTGCATCCTCTTTATTAAGCCCTTTTCACATGCATTAAATTATCACGTGCCATATGTGAGATGGTGTATGCAATGGATTTCAACCATATTAAATGTATGATAATTGAGTTACCCTG
Source organism: Acipenser oxyrinchus oxyrinchus (assembly GCA_030684275.1). Lineage (NCBI taxonomy): Eukaryota > Metazoa > Chordata > Actinopteri > Acipenseriformes > Acipenseridae > Acipenser > Acipenser oxyrinchus. The sequence continues at coordinate 36,441,691 of CM060257.1, forward strand.
ATAATTAAGTTACCCTTGAACCAGGGGTTTATAGTTTCTTTAAATGAAGTAGAAATATTTGTGGTGCTGATTTAAACATGTTATTACACTTCTTACTGTTAGCTTGCTGGGTACTACAATACCTACTGTTGCAAATACAATGGCAATTGTTTTGATATTTTTATACAGATTTCCTAGTGTAAATTACCCAGAGTTTAGACTGTTGTTGGAGAATACCTACTTATTTTTCTGTGCACTTAACTGTTCATATTCAGTCGATTTTATCAAGGCCCTTTGTCCAATCTGATTGTTGAGGACCGAGCAGTGAAATTACTTTGGGACCACCTGTCAACCAAGATGTTATTATTTTGCAGTAACAAATACACTAATAATAATTATAATCATTTTAAGAAGTATACATTTACTATTTTAAATGCGTATTGTAGCCTGTTTTAAGAAGCTATTTACTACATAGAGTGACAAATTAGCTGAATCTAATACTCTTTCTTATTAAGCCTGTATTTTTGTTTTCTCCTTATTCAACATTCCCTGCTCTAATCAAGATAACTGCCTTAAAAATGTAGCGCTATTTGGAGTATACACTGCCGGCTATGGCCAGTGCTAGATAATGTCAAAGTGCTATCAGTAGTAAGCCATGCAAGTACTGGACAAGCAGCTGAATAACCTAATGGATGCAAAGTTACTTCATTTTAACTTCCCTGTGGGCAGCTACTGCACTTACTGTACCACTGCATAGAGAACTGTGAATCTCTCGATTTTATAAACAAGATTCAGAAATGCAAGGTAGGGTTAACCTTTAACTATTAATAATAACGGAACACTTTATTGTTCTGTATCTGTTAAGATGCTTTTAAGAACAAAACATAATGATATACAAACACTCTTTATATATACAGTACTGTGCAAAAGTTTTAGGCAGGTGTGAAAAAATGCTGTAAAGTAAGAATGCTTTCAAAAATAGACATGTTAATAGATTATATTTATCAATTAACTAAATGCAAAGTGAGTGAACAGAAGAAAAATCTAAATCAAATCCATATTTGGTGTGACCACCCTTTGCCTTCAAAACAGCATCAAGCATCAATTCTTCTAGGTACACTTGCACACAGTTTTTGAAGGAACTCGGCAGGTAGGTTGGCCCAAACATCTTGGAGAACTAACCACAGTTCTTCTGTGGATTTAGGCAGCCTGAGTTGATTCTCTCTCTTCATGTAATCCCAGACAGACTCGATGATGTTGAGGTCAGGGCTCTGTGGGGGCCATACCATCACTTCCAGGACTCCTTGTTCTTCTTACCAAGATAGTTCTTAATGACTTTCGCTGTATGTTTGGGGTCGTTGTCATGCTGCAGAATAAATTTAGGGCCAATCAGATGCCTCCCTGATGGTATTGCATGATGGATAAGTATCTGCCTGTACTTCTCAGCATTGAGGAGACCATTAATTCTGACCACTCCCCAACTCCATTTGCAGAAATGCAGCCTCAAACTTGCAAGGAACCTCCACCATGCTTCACTGTTGCCTGCAGACACTCATTTGTGTACACTCTCCAGCCCTTCGGCGAACAAACTGCCTTCTGCTACAGCCAAATATTTCAAATTTTGACTCATCAGTCCAGAGCACCTGCTGCCATTTTTCTGCACCCCAGTTCCTGTGTTTTCGCATAGTTGAGTCGCTTGGCCTTGTTTCCACGCTGGAGGTATGGCTTTTTGGCCGCAAGTCTTCCATGAAGGCCACTTCTGACCAGACTTCTCCGGACAGTAGATGGGTGTACCAGGGTCCCACTGTTTTCTGCCAGTTCTGAGCTGATGGCACTGCTGGACATCTTCCGACATGGAAGGGAAGTAAGCATGATGTGTCTTTCATCTGCTGCAGTAAGTTTCCTTGGCCGACCACTGCGCCTACAGTCCTCAACGCTGTCTGTTTCTTTGTGCTTCTTCAAAAGAGCTTGGACAGCACATCTGGAAACCCCTGTCTGCCTTGAAATTTCTGCCTGGGAGAGACCTTGCTGATGCAGTATAACTACCTTGTGTCTTGTTGCTGTGCTCAGTCTTGCCATGGTGTATGACTTTTGACAGTAAACTGTCTTCAGCAACCTCACCTTGTTAGCTGAGTTTGGCTGTTCCTCACCCAGTTTTATTCCTCCTACACAGCTGTTTCTGTTTCAGTTAATGATGGTGTTTCAACCTACATATTGAATTGATGATCATTAGCACCTGTTTGGTATAATTGTTTAATCATACACCTGACTATATGCCTACAAAATCTCTGACTTTGTGCAAGTGTACCTAGAAGAATTAAGTGTTGTCACACCAAATATGGATTTGATTTAGATTTTTCTTCTGTTCACTCACTTTGCATTTAGTTAATTGATAAATATAATCTATTAACATGTCTATTTTTGAAAGCATTCTTACTTTACAGCATTTTTTCACACCTGCCTAAAACTTTTGCACAGTACTGTATATATATATATATATATATATATATATATATATATATATATATATATATATATATATATATATAATGTGGTGTCCCGTGAGTTGGGAATCACAGGCATTCTGTAGATGTCGATGTTCTCTGTTAAGTCTGGCTGCCACACCCCACTGACTCCCTGGACCGCACGTCGAAATGATCCTTTGAAATGATTTCACATCTGAAGGAAACGAGAGACCAGCAATATCAACAATTATACTTATAACACCCTGTATTCATGTATAAATATTTCATGAAAATAACAGCAAAAAAGCAACATTTGGCAATATGAAGTTAACCAATGGATGTTGTATTTATTTACTTGTAGTGAATTTATTTTAAATTTAAGTTATTTAGTTTGTAACATGATTTCCCATTTTTTCCCTGTGTGTGTACGTTCTTTTTTTTTTTTTGAAATTTAGTCGTTGCCAATTTATTTTTATTATTTTCTCCCCAATTTGAAATGCCCAATTATTTTTAGGCTCAGCCCACCGCTACCACCCCTGCGCTGACTCCAGAGGGGCGAAGATGAACACACGCTGTCGTCCGAAGCGTGTGTCGTCAGCCGTCCTCTTCTTTACACTCTGCAGACTCACAGTGCAGCCGCCTCAGAGCTACAGCGTCGGAGGACAACGCAGCTCTGGGCAGCTTACAGGCAAGTTCGCAGGCGCCGCCAGACAACAGGGGTCGCTGGTCGCGGTGAGCCGAGGACACCCTGGCCGACCTAACCCTCCCTCCCCGGCGATGCTCGGCCAATTGAGCCGCCCCTGGGAGCTCCTGGCCCACGGTCGGTGTGGAATAGCCTGGACTCGAACCGCGACGTCCAGGCTATAGAGCGCATCCTGCACTCTAGCGAGTGCTTTTACTGGATGCGCCAAAGTCAAATTGTTTCTTTGGAAATTGAAGAGTCTCTTATATTTAGAATATAATACATGACAATACCATAACGATTTGTTTTGTGTGTGTGTGTGTGTGTGTGTGTGTGTGTGCCTGTAACCAAACCTATTGAAATTAACTTTGGTCTCCTGCATTTCCTTCAACTGCACAGGTTACAGGTCCAATTCCAGAGTGAACTCAACTCCACTCAGGCCTAAGTCTAAAATAGTCTGTAGCCTTTAGCCTCCCAAAGTAGCAAAACTCACTTTAGCCCAGCGACCTTGAGAGTGGGCCAGTGTTATTGGTTATTGAAAAGTTTGACAAACCCAGGGTATCTCCCTGAATAAACGCTAGCAGAATCAATAGCAGACATCAGTATTCTCAGCCACAGCAACACAATAGATATGCAGGAAATATTGCACAATTCCTAATACTGTATTACACTAGTACTGATATGGTACAATGGTACTACTCTGGAATACCAGCGTGCATTGTTTTTTACAAGTTAGAAACCATCGATATACCAAATTCTTAAAATATTACCAGTGTAGTAACATTCTACCAATAGCAGCCTCTCCCCATATCTACCATTGTGCTTCCATTATCCCATAGTACAGACCTATTGTATTGCTACTGGAAGCTATAAAAAAGACCAACAAGATGCTCAGATATATTGTGAGAAGTGTTGAATTTAAATCAAGGGAAGTAATGTTAAAACTTTACAATGCCTTAGTAAGACCTCACCTAGAATATTGTGTTCAGTTCTGGTCACCTCGTTACAAAAAGGATATTGCTGCTCTAGAAAGAGTGCAAAGAAGAACAACCAGAATTATCCCGGGTTTAAAAGGCATGTCATATGCAGACAGGCTAAAAGAATTGAATCTATTCAGTCTTGAACAATGAAGACTATGCGGCGATCTGATTCAAACATTCAAAAATAATAAAAGGTATAGACAATGTCGACCCAGGGGACTTTTTTGACCTGAAAAAAGAAACAAGGACCAGGGGTCACAAATAGAGATTATATAAAGGAGCATTCAGAACAGAAAATAGGAGGCACTTTTTTACACAGAGGTCTGGAACCAACTCCCCAGTAATGTTGTTGAAGCTGACACCCTGGGATCCTTCAAGAAGCTGCTTGATGAGATTCTGGGATCAATAAGCTACTAACAACCAAACGAGCAAGATGGGCTGAATGGCCTCCTCTCGTTTGTAAACTTTCTTATGTTCTTATGTATTCCCGCTGGGCTGCATTGCATGCGAATATCTTCTGGTAAGGGGACTGTGACTGAGTGCTTAGGTGGTTGTAATTTTATAGGAACGATACAGCTGTTTTTGTTGTTTGGTACTATTGGGATCTGCAGTGCCATAATTAAGAATTCAATTAAATTATATTGTTGGTTTCTTTATAATTATCCATTCGACTATGTACTGAATCAATATCTTTAAATTTTGTCCACAGTATGGATTAGAGAAAGTGAACAGGTTTTGTCTTATTTGCATTTAAATTCAATATTTAGCCACAGTATTGTGTGGTGTAAAGAAATCAGCATCACATCTGATTCTGGGTTTGTTTTGGTGCTTTAAAATGATTTAACTAAATTAACGTGTGTTATCAAAATCACTGTTTTACAATAGAACATTTACAAATGAAAGCGGAGCTACCTTAAAAACAGTACTGGAATTGAACTTTTATAACACAAAGGCATAACTGCGTTTGTTAAATAGCATTCGCTTTATTCTGTAGCTACTATGAGAAGAGTAATAAACCAATCCATTTGCAATGTATAGTTTGTGTAGTGTATGATCTTTGGACTTACTGTAGGTGTGGATTCATACAACCAATATTTCTAGTTTTATAACTGTACCTGTTCACCTGCCTCTCCAAACAAACTACAAGTAAAACATCCCTGTTGATTGTCCTAATTAGGACACATCAAATTATGGGTTTTTGGCATCTGTTTGTGTTGAGTATAGGGCTGCAATGAAGGGTACATTTTGACCTTCAAAGGTTCACATCCCTGTTGATTGTCCTAATTAGGACACGTCAAATTATGGGTTTTTGGCATCTGTTTGTGTTGAGTATAGGGCTGCAATGAAGGGTACATTTTGACCTTCAAAGGTTCGGAACACATTACCGAAGGAAGGTTCGAACCTTCGATGGTACTCATTTGCATAATTTACTGGTGAGGTCTCCATAGCTACTTGTTTATATTTGATTGGAAATCCTATTATTTTACAGGTAATCCATATTAATGGAATAAAACATTCACATGCAGTTTAAAAATATGTTATATAGATCAATAATGATGTTTTTTATAATTTAAATAAAAATAAAAATTGTCATTGTTTATTTACACATAGTTGAGCCTGCTTGCTATATATACAGTAAGCATTGCACTACCACCAAAGCTTTATTTAACAGTCACCGTTCCAAGAAGGTTATCAGTCACATTTTACTATTACTAAAAATATTAATAATACTAATAATAATATGAACTTGTGCTTGTCAAGTGACCCCAGAGATTGGTTATGCCTCCATGATGATACAAGTCGCTTACACAGTTTGCATTCAACTTTTTTTAGACTGTTTTGAGACATTTCTTTGAATAAAAGCTTATGCCTTGCGCTATACAACTACAATTATAAGTGTTAGCGTATATTTTGTATGTTTCAAACATGTTCTACCACAGCCTCCACACAACCACAGTTCATCACTATATTTACAAGTTTGTCAGCTCCCTTGTTCAGAGGCACTGCAACACGTACATAGCTATGCCAGATGTAACTGAAGCAAAAAGCATTGCTCTGCGGGACCATCCCTCTTCTCCCGAACGGCACCTCCTTGCTCGTTCCTGCAGGTAGGACTGTTTCGGTTTTTTAAATTTGTCTCTAGCTTGTGGGACTGTGCGCTCTCATTCTGAGAGGGCAACAACCACTTGTTGGTACACATGCTTGTTACGCTGTTTCGGGCGATCGAGCTGGCTCAACACATCCAAGTCACTAACTATACTTATTAATGCCCGGTTTTCCTCCTCGCTCCAGCAATTTTGAGTAGAGGGCGGACACGCGTTTGGACACGGAAGGCTTTGGACATAGCTGTGATCAAAATCAAGGGAATTCAGTTGCAGTCATTTAGTAAGCAGCTCACTTGCTCTTCGTGTTTAACTTTAGCATAGTTTTTACAGTACGGGTATTCTCAAACAGCTGCTTTAATACTATAACAAGAGCATAACGCAGTTCATGGTAAGTGGTTTTATACAGAACTGTAAACCCACAAGAGATATACAACATGACAGGCCAGACACAGCAAAAAACAATAATAAAAAAAGCTGCCCGCATTATCATTAAGGTGAACTACACCACTGCTAACCATAAAACCGCCCATCAGCCACTTACTTTCTGCCATCTTGGAATCCACAGTAACAACTGACCTGCTCCCTTGCAATATTTACAGTGATGTCACTTAAGGGTAAGCAAGCTCATTAACATTTACATGTGAAATGCAGGTTTCCATTCGAAACTGGATGTGGATTTTCCTGTGTGTTTCATCATTTTTTACAAGTAAATGAGGTTTACCCTATCCCTCTCTTTGGCCGTTTTTTTCAGCCACAAACCTGATTTACACAAGTAATTCTTCCAAACGTGCACGCGCATCGCCATTTCGCGTGTAAATTGCCCTGCATGGAAACCCCATAAATGAAGTGCCGTTCCTGTTCATCACTAAATTCTGTCTTGTGAATACATAACAATGTAACTGTAGATAATGCATTCTGTATTGGAAGCCACACAGTTATTATTAATGGCTCATAGAGTTATCACTGACATAAACCAACAGGATGTTGCTATGTTGTTTTGTTTCCGATTTAGTTTCTGAGAAGACTAGTCGCCACAGTTATTATTATTGAGGTGTACTTGCTGCTCGCTGTGTATTGTTTTCTGTAAAACATTGATATCCTGTCAGTTATGAAAAGGCTTAAAGCAAAAGCTTGTTTTTAACATTGTCTTTATTACGCCGACCAGAGACCCACGCTTACAACTGTATTGTCATATTTTCTACATTTTTCTTTAAATTCTCAAATCGAAACCCGGGTAGTAAAAAGAGACCCAGGTAGCGTTGGGTACCCATGTCGATCTATCTATCTATCTATCTATCTATCTATCTATCTATCTATCTATCTATCTATCTATCTATCTATCTATCTATCTATCTATATATATATATATATATATATATATATATATATACTGTGTGTGTATATATATATATATATATATATATATATATATATATATATATATACAGTACTGTGCAAAAGTTTTAGGCAGGTGTGAAAAAAATGCTGTAAAGTAAGAATGCTTTCAAAAATAGACATGTTAATAGATTATATTTATCAATTAACTAAATGCAAAGTGAGTGAACAGAAGAAAAATCTAAATCAAATCCATATTTGGTGTGACCACCCTTTGCCTTCAAAACAGCATCAATTCTTCTAGCACAAAGTCAGGGATTTTGTAGGCATATAGTCAGGTGTATGATTAAACAATTATACCAAACAGGTGCTAATGATCATCAATTCAATATGTAGGTTGAAACACAATCATTAACTGAAACAGAAACAGCTGTGTAGGAGGAATAAAACTGGGTGAGGAACAGCCAAACTCAGCTAACAAGGTGAGGTTGCTGAAGACAGTTTACTGTCAAAAGTCATACACCATGGCAAGACTGAGCACAGCAACAAGACACAAGGTAGTTATACTGCATCAGCAAGGTCTCTCCCAGGCAGAAATTTCAAGGCAGACAGGGGTTTCCAGATGTGCTGTCCAAGCTCTTTGAAGAAGCACAAAGAAACGGGCAACGTTGAGGACCAGAGACGCAGTGGTCGGCCAAGGAAACTTACTGCAGCAGATGAAAGACACATCATGCTTACTTCCCTTCGCAATCGGAAGATGTCCAGCAGTGCCATCAGCTCAGAACTGGCAGAAAACAGTGGGACCCTGGTACACCCATCTACTGTCCGAGAAGTCTGGTCAGAAGTGGCCTTCATGGAAGACTTGCGGCCAAAAGCCATACCTCCGGCGTGGAAACAAGGCCAGCGACTCAACTATGCACGAAAACACAGGAACTGGGGTGCAGAAAAATAGCAGCAGGTGCTCTGGACTGATGAGTCAAAATTTGAAATATTTGCCTGTAGCAGAAGGCAGTTTGTTCGCCGAAGGGCTGGAGAGCGTATACGAATGAGTGTCTGCAGGCAATAGTGAAGCATGGTGGAGGTTCCTTGCAAGTTTGGGGCTGCATTTCTGCAAATGGAGTTGGGGATTTGGTCAGAATTAATGGTCTCCTCAATGCTGAGAAGTACAGGCAGATACTTATCCATCATGCAATACCATCAGGAGGCATCTGATTGGCCCCAAATTTATTCTGCAGCATGACAAGGACCCCAAACATACAGCGAAAGTCATTAAGAACTATCTTCAGCGTAAAGAAGAACAAGGAGTCCTGGAAGTGATGGTATGGCCCCCACAGAGCCCTGATCTCAACATCATCGAGTCTGTCTGGGATTACATGAAGAGAGAGAAGCAACTGAGGCTGCCTAAATCCACAGAAGAACTGTGGTTAGTTCTCCAAGATGTTTGGGCCAACCTACCTGCCGAGTTCCTTCAAAAACTGTGTGCAAGTGTACCTAGAAGAATTGATGCTTGATGCTGTTTCGGAGGCAAAGGGTGGTCACACCAAATATGGATTTGATTTAGATTTTTCTTCTGTTCACTCACTTTGCATTTAGTTAATTGATAAATATAATCTATTAACATGTCTATTTTTGAAAGCATTCTTACTTTACAGCATTTTTTCACACCTGCCTAAAACTTTTGCACAGTACTGTATATATATATATATATATATATACAAGGCAATTGATATATACATACATACATACAGTAGATGCCGCTTATTAGCAACCTCTCTGCTCCCAGCAAAAAGTTGTTATTAACCGAACGTTGTTATTAAGCGAAACGCCACATTTTCAAGTGTATGAATATGGAAAAACGATGTATACTATAGTTGTAGAAACAGTGCACTGAAATACATGTCTTGGTTCATTACAGTGTTAAAAAATAAACATGAAAAACACCAAATATCAGAACAAACAACTGTTTACTAATATTACACAGATATTTTGGCTGATCTAACCAATGTATGTCAGTGTCTGTGGCAGACAACAAAGAGTTAAGGAGCTATCATTTGAAGCTTTGCTTAAAAAAAAAAAAAAAAAATCTTTAGAAACTTTTAGAAGCATCAACATGAAAAAAAGGGAATGCATTTCAAAATCTTTTTCAAAGGAACTTTCATTTTAAATGCCATCTTGTAACAAAACATCTTAAGCAGACAATAAAAACATGCCATTCACTGCTTTTGATGATCAGGCTTGTTACACCAGATAAATAAACGTTGTGATCTCAGCCATCAGCGTCATGTGTCTTTCTGCTTATGCAAACTATAGTGTCTCCAGTTACAGCCAAACCTTCAGGTTTTAATACCAGGGGAAATGCTCTCAAATCCTCCTAAGCTGGGACAGTTGATTTTGTGTTGGGCGTCATGGGTGGATTACTCTTAATGGTGGCTGTCCAGAATGAAACAGCCAGCAGTGGTCTGCATTGTGGGGAAAAGAGCTGATAAGCAGGATAACAAAAAGGTTTGCGCAGGAACCGTTCCAGGCAGGCAGAGGCAGGCAGGCAGCAGAGCCCTTTGAAAGCATCTGATTCTACTGCTATTTTTGTAACCTACATATCATGCTTACATACACACTGACTGACTAGAGCCTACAAATATGGTAAGTTGAGCTAGGAATCCTGGGCCAGGTTCCGCTAAGAGAGCAGAGTGGCCTGAGAGGGCATGTAGATAGACGCAGTACCTGTCCTTGTTGACATTTATACTGCAGTACATTATTGCATTGTTTCAGGAGTCTTCTTGGTGCACTTCTTTTAAAGCAAATATTAGCAAAGGGCCCATGTATTTACATTTCTTCTAAGCAGGTATTTTTGGATTTTACACAATGTCACTCTGCATTTCTTAATCCCCGGTGGTAACTCATTGAATTATCGGGTTTCATTCTGAGCTGCAGGGAAAAAAAAACATGGCAGTGGAGGAGGAAGACGATTTTCTAGCACAAGTAAGCATTTTGTTTTTAAAATCTCCAGCTGAGTACACATGCTTTCTGTTTTTCTATACAATGCTATAGGTATGCTTCTGTACCTATAGTCCTGTCAGTGCTCTTTTGTATTGTATAGGGTTTGGTTACACAGCTTGTTTACTTACAGCGCGACTTCCTCAGGACTGGCGTTTTTTTTTTTGCAGATGTTATTTGAAACGTTTTGATTTCGACCGTAAAAAAGTGGGCTTCTGTTTTGAACACCCATTTTAAATAATATTTAATGGGTTATTTCACAAACATGGTTAATTTATTACCAATATGTTTTAACCACCTGACCTTGCTCATATCCAGGTCATGTGCTGTACAACCTGAAATAGTCTATGAAGGTATCATCAGTTATTGAATTCAGTTATTTCATTCTACTCTAGTAATTGATCCTGTGTCACTAACTGGCTAAGTTATGAAGGGGTGATATGTAAAAGTATTGTACACATTGTGGAATTAATGTAGATGGTTTGGGTGAAATGGGGTTTGAATTAAAATAAAGGTGTGTAGCTGTCTGCACTGTACGATACAATAATTGACCTTCAGAAACACCATGCTTTGTTTTCCTATGTGAGGGTAAGACCCTCATTGTAATATTGAAGTGCATGTTATTGTGATTATTATTGTGATTGTTATTCTACAGGCTATGGAGCCGTGGTTTGTTATGTATTGTTCATGCTGTTTATCAAGTGTGTTTGATATATGATGGTGTATTGCTGTTTTTAGATTAGGGTGCTTCCATTAATGAAGTTGCCGTAGTTATACATGTGGAACAAGGGTTTTGTTATAGCCATATGTTCGGTAATCTTCCAATGAAAGGGGTAATGCTAATTCAGTCTTTACCGGTAATAGTTAAGGACAACAAATAATAACGACAATGATAATAATAAGAAGTAAGCAATAGTTTAACGATCGTATTATAAACAATGACAGTATTCATGTGTCCAGTGCAAAATAAACATTTATACTTGTGAACATTACCAAGTGCTGTTTCCTGCGTTGTAAAGAACTGTGTGTTCCTCTGAAAATAATGTGATTGAGGGTGGGGGTAAGCTTGCACCTTTCACCTCCTTACACTCTAAAAAAAAAAAAAATTAATGTTTTTGTTTTTTGGATATTTTATAAATTCATTTTTTGTACACTGGCTTGTAATTAATAATAAGCTGTTCCTGTTTAACTTCCATTCAAATCTAATGTATAATGGACTTTCTTATTGTTTTTTTTTTTTAAATTATCAGTAGCACTGTTCATCTAAAATCAATACTGTGTCTCGAATTTACAACCCGTTACCCTATTAGGAAAAGCATTGCAATCAGGAATATTACTGTAATCAGGCAATTCTTGGAAAAATGACAGGAATGTATACAAAATACATAATTATTGTAAATTAAAAACACAATATTGTAGGTACAATGCAGTGCATTGTGAAGCACAATGCAAGTGAAGTAAATATTTCACAGCAGGGAATTAAAATACTGGTGTAGCTGCCTTAGAGTAATAGATCTACTGAACGTGAATTATCTTCCTGCCATCAAGTCAGCTCTGAGTTTTAGAAGAAGGTTAACATTCCATTAAAGAGCTGACTGTAAAATACTCGCTGGCTTGTTGTGTGTGCCTCCTAGTAACCAAACCTAAATACAAGAAGAGGCTAAGACCTTGAACCAGTGCTTGCTTTCAATCTTCGCGATATCAAAGTGAGTTAATAGTTAGGCTTATACACAATACAGTTGCCGTCTGATTGAATTCTGAACTTGCAGAATTAGCAAAGGCCAAAATGGCTGTATTTTCTAGTCTCTTTTACAAGGCAATTGATTATTTTTGAGCTGACCGGAATTCATAATTAACATGTAAAGAAAACTGATTTGTTGCTGTAACAGGGTGATTTGTTACATGTGTGGGTCGCACTGAACAATACTGAAGCAGACACAGAGCATTGGGTGTTGACACGCCGCACAGGCGTGCAGATTTAATTCAACACAAGTGCTGACACTAGGATACCAGCAATGGTAGCCCTAGTGTCACATTTAATAAAGAAAACAAAACATAACAAAGCTTGCCACACAAATGACGAGCGCTAGTCCCACTAAAAGGATCGTCCTGTTCCAGGAACCTACTACTCTACGCAAACCCTCTCTATACACTGGGTTGTGGTTGTGTGCAGGGGTAGATGCTCCCAGGGTTAGTGCTGGCTCCATAGCTTCAGCTTGGGTTGATATGAGTCTGCAGTAGCCTCGAGCCGTGGCGCAGGCGCTTTTTGAGCTCCACGCAGCCTCCCCAGGTATGCCCCCCAGCCAATCCAGACCTCCCGATCAGCTCAGCTCCGGGTGAGCCTACCTGCTCAATTACTTCCTTAGCAACGCATCTCCTATTGTGCATCCCAGCTGCTTCATAAAGGCACACATGCACCCAAGAATCAGGACATGGTCTCTCTGTAACAACTGCACAACAAGATTTGCTGCCTTTGCCACTTAAGGATTTTCATCGCATTATGCAGCAAATTTCAACAAAAGATATGTTTCAGTGGCTTCACTCATTTTAGTGTTTGCGTTATAGAGGCACAACCTGTAACTGCATCTTCCTGTTCTATTTCTGTGCACAATACAAAGGGCAAAGTGATTTTTCCTGTACAAAATAGAAAGTCCAGAGGAGAAGACACACCAATATTTCAGCTACCACTTACTGTATATTCTACAGTTGATGAACAACTTAAGTGAGAAGTTTCCTTGCAGGGAAGTTATAAAAGCTTATTGCTCAAGATTTGGAAACAATTGCCAGTTCATATCATTGTTATGTCACCCCCCTTTTTTACTACTGTAATTTAATATTTACATTTTGTTAAAATATGTTTTTATGTAATATTTATAAGAAGTTGTTTATTAATATCTACCATCATTTCCAAAGATGTATACAGAATGTAGTTTTGGAAGTGCACTTTCTTTGCCTTATCTGGGACTTTGTCACTGCCTCTTCCAGAAGAGCTCTTGTGCTCTACTGGCTTTTAGCCTGCAAGAGCAGAAGAGAATAGGCCTTCAATTTGATTATGACATCAGTTGCCATGGTGCTGGCTACAGACTGTCATTTTGCCCGACTCAGACCCATAACTGTTCTTCTGAGAAGTCTCTGGTAGAGTCAATACACCCTTAATAAAACAATACACATTTTCAAAATTCTGCAATGTGGTGTTGGGGGTGCACTTAGTATAGTGTACAGTGTGCAATGGGGCAGCTTGTGATAAAAGGCATTATTAGTTGAGAGTATTGTCAATAGCTGATTCATTATTAGGTTTTTGTAAGAATGTAAGACTGTGCATGATAAACCAGTTTGAAACTGAATCTCTGTTGTTTATTTCAATCAGCAGAGAGACCTCAGTAATTAGCAGGGATGTTTCAGAAGTCCTTCACTATTAACATTGTGAGACAGTAAATATCCCATACATGTACATGTCTGTAAATGGATGCAAGGATGCAGCATGTCGTGGGTAGATAAGGTGAAAGACATGGTATTTGTCTCCTGGGTTTTATTAAATGTTGCCTCACTGCATATATAAAATAGAGCCAAGTTCATCCAAGGATATGAAATGGGTTACCTCAATACATAACGGCAATGCTTTTAAGAACTGAGTGCCAGTATATCCTTAAGTCAAACTGGTAAAAATGGACTGAGAAAATAAAGAGAAAATTAAGTGCATGTTTAGTCCATCTCCTTCAGTTCTAAAAGAAAAACCCAATGTGAGATGAAAGGTGGATGTATGTGGAAATCTGTCTATATCTGCTGTTGTCCTGCTCATTTGTATGGTTAATAATCTTTTCTCATTGGCTTTACTTGCATTGTTCAGCAGAGGGCATTCATTACATGTCTGTGGAGTGGTAAGCTTATGCCCTGTGGCTACATTTTAGAAATGATGCTGATGGGCTATAGAGATAACTAACGCAATCAAATAGTTTCTGGTCTCCAGTTCTGAACAAAACATTAGGCAGCAGCAATAGATAATAATATGGCTGGGGCTGCATGTAATATCGCTGCACGGTGCTGAGTTTTTACCAACTCCGATAAGTCCAGGATATGTAATAGGAAACCATTGAATACAAAGAATATTTTACTAGTGACGGTATGCTTCCTGAGTGAAGTGCTGCACAGTTATTACAAGTTAACCCTAACCACAATACAGTTAGGTCTGTAATAAAATGCAGTTTTGCAGTGCCATAGATAATATAGTATTTGCACATTATTTTATCATCTATATTTTCAGAATATAACATTTGTATCTGTAAGACAATGAGGGAGAGTTAGTGAGATACTTGTTTTCTATTTTAAATACCAGAATATTGCCATTGGTGGTTAAAATGTTTTTCCATGAACTTGACTTTTTAGCCAATTTATTTTTTGCTGCTATATTTGATAGTGTTCAGTGTGCGTATCTATTACATGTCTAAGATCTATTGGTGATCTAAGCACCTGCACTATAATCCCTGTTGGACACCATTGTTTAAGGCGCAGTAAATTACATAAGTATGCTGTTCTGTGGCTGCTTCATGGTTTTGTGATGTGGACCAAGTTAACACCAATGAACATATGTATTGCGTAACCAGAGCTGGATTCAAACCTAGGCGTCCAGAGGTTAAAGATGTGAGAAGCTGTACCTAATAAGTTTCTATTTGTATTAACTTACTAAGTCCTCTAATTAATTAAAACACTTCAAGCTCTTTGAACTGAGCTCTGCTACAGCACTGCAGTATTACTCATTTCTGCTCATTAAAATGAATATGCTTACAATCTATCAGAGAGCTAAAAAGCAATTTGCCAGGAACTAGTATTAAAGTTTGGAAAATGTGTGCTTGAGAAGTCTGGTTTTGTTAAGTTCTTACAATTAAATACAGAAACACTGAAGTTGGACAGTAGAATTTTATGAATCAGGGTCATTGTCCTTAATTAGTGTAGGTCTAGAGATTATGACATTTAATTCCTTCGGTTCAATTTAAATATAACTTTGATGTCACAGCCCCTCCGGACATGGGTTTTATACATTCTATTAACCATCTGTCTTAGCTTTTTCATTCCAATACCACATTTATTCTGCAATTTATACTTTATGTTTTGACTGGTTTTCAGTTCATTTTGCAGTTACTTGAGAACAGCCCCAGGGTTTCTGACTTTTTTTTTGTCTTCAGTTATTATAAATGTGACATGGCCTTTACTGCTACAACTAGTAAATTCTGGGCAATTGGCGCACAGCCCGAACATAACATACTAGGCACTGAACACATTAGTTTTTCTTGTATTACCCATTTTTTCCATGGCAACCAGACATCACTTCAGACACAAAAATGTCATTCAGTACTGAATTGCTCATAATAGATAGTGGCTATATTTTAGTTTTTGTCACAGTTATTCCCAGAGAGCGGCACTGCTGAGCACAAAATGTAAGCTGACTTAAGGTTCAGAACAATGATATAACACAAAGTAATACATTTGTGGGAGAGGTGAAGTTTTAAGACCAAAACACTGGCAACATAAATAATTGTCCAGGGTCCATTATATTATGTGTTTCTTCCCTGGGGTAAATGGTATGCCAGCAATGACAAGCCTTAATAAGCCCAACAGCCTTGTGTTTTTATGTAGGCCAATTGGATATTTCTCATATATGCATAGTCAGTTAAACAACATTTTAAACATACTGTTCCTTGCCACTTTGGTGTGCTGTTTGTGTTTCTGGTTCAGATCCATATCAAGAACACTATAATGTTTTTCCATTTGCCAGTTTGTGATGAATTTTGAAAACGAATTACCTCGATTGTTGCTGCGCACAGACTTCCATAAAAGCCCACAGAGAAAAGTCCCTGTGGATTCTTGCCTGCTATGCAACTGATAGCAGCTGTTGTTTCTAGTTTGTCTGTGTGCGTATGTGTGTGTGCTTGTAGATTCATATGTGTTGTGTGGGGAGGGAGGGGGGGGTGGGGGAGTACCCTCTTTTTAGGTCATGCATTTGTTAGGAACAAATCAAGTTGTCCAGGGGACATTCCCCCACTCATAGTGAACATATATTAAATGACAATTACTTGATAATAGCTTACCTAAGGGCAACATTTGCTTCCCTCAAACACCCTTGAAGGCCACGTGACCCCGTTATGACACTACTCAGTTATAAGAAGTTGAATTCTTCCATTTTTTATTTTATTTTATTGTATTGAGGCCAAATGGTTCATTATCTCAATGCTGTTTTTTTGTTTGTTTTTTCTTCTTCGTTATTCTAACCTGATTGCCCTACTTTTTCTTAAAAAAATAAACAAACAGAAATGTGCTTTCTTTAGGGGCCATACGTTGACCTAAAGACCTCAGATTGAGCGCCCTTCTCTTATTAGTTGTTTGTGGTACATACAGTCGAGTATGTATATTTCTTGTCGCCAGGGTTCAAGTGTTATAAATAAGTGTCTGCTGTAGAGACGGTATGATCTGATTCCACTATCTCTCACATGGCTGCTACACCAGTAATTTACTCTAATTGCACTGGTGATGACAATGGGGTGAATGGTGACCGGTGTTTAAACACTGCGGCTCTTTGCAGTTTAACCACTTTATGAGGGTCATTCTAGTAAAGCTTGCTATGTCTCCATATACATTAGTAACAGAATAGAATCCAAATAATGGTTTCATGTAACCTCAAAAATCGTTACCTGTATCACTTTAAATATTTGTAATAAAGTTAATCACTACTGATATATAACAGTTGCATCAGGTTGTTACAACCACACTATTAGAAACAAGTTTTGACAGAGGAAACATTCTGATGTGCCTTTCAGATTAGCGGTTTAACAGGGACTGTTAACTCTAATTTTAAACCCATTATTGCCGACACATTCTGGTTCTCTCCCCAGAGTATTAGATAATGGGGTGAAAGCATTGCACAGCTAGAATGACAATTTCAGTTTAAATGAAATGGATTGTTTTTTGTTGTGACCACCATTTACCAAAGGCTCTCCAATGGCAACACAGTAGTGGCAACTGACAGTGGCTGTGAAGTAATCTAGGGGACAATGGTAGGAGAAGGGAAGCTAAAACCATATAAGCCATTAGGATGGTATCACAGTAGTGACATTTTCCTATCAATATAGTACACAGTGGCATTAACCAATGCGCATATTGGCCTTGTGCAACACTTATTATAGTATTCATTGCATTTCCATTGCTGGTAATGTTTTTTTTGTGTGTTAGGGGCTTGTTTCTTTAGGGTAATGCCAGTGGTTTTCTAATGGTATTTTTTTTTAACTTCTCTCTGTAAAAGCAATTAGGGAGGTGTATGGGCATTCTTCTGAAGGCTAAGTCGCATGTGTTTAAGTAAACAGATTTTACTGCCAGAGTGCTTCTCAGTTTTAGCCTTATTGAAATTATAAATGCCTGCCTGTTTCCTGGAAAAGCAGCCTGTCAACAGGAGCCTGTCAGTTTAAAGTAACGTTGTTGTGCTTGTGGCTAAATATAGTCTGCAGAAGTCTGGTAATGAACTGTTAATTGTCCCTTTAGACTGCTTTGATAAAACATGTGTTTGTTTCCTGTCTTCTTTTAATAGCTACTGTATGTCATCATAGATTTCATATTCTTTTCTGATTTGAGTGATTTTAAAAAGAAATTCTGAGTGTTATTGAACACCCCTGGAAAACCCTTAACAGAACCGTGAGCAGACCACAGCATTATCAGCAATGACAACACCATGGACTTGAAACCCATCACACATTGGTCCTGATACGGTTACACATTGCTACGTGCAATGGATTACCAGCAGTGTGTGACACCAGTGGTTTGTCAAGATATTAACATTTTTCAAATTTGGTACTATACTAATAGCACACACTATTGTAACTGCCCCAGTGCTACCATAAGCCATGGGTGCAGGACCATTGTATTGCCTTTTGTAATGCCACTGCATTACCATTGAATATAATTAAAGGGTACATTTGGTACTTCAGTTAATAACAGCATGCAATTCTTGTATGTAATGACTGCATAGCAACCTGGAAACTGGAATCAGGATCCGTATTGGATCAAACTGACATGCAATTGGAGCCTTATACCCTTTCTCCACTGGCACATCCGACCTGTGAGGGCTCGGTACGGTACGGGTACTGTTGGTTCTACACTGGCTATTTGTCGAGCCCAGCGAGAACCAAACCGTAAAACTGAGGCCTCACAAGACATCTGAATCCGCCTGCTAGCTGAGCCGGGCCAGGGACGGGATTAAGGATTTTCGCCATTACGTTATGTCAGTCAGTACACTCCAGAAAGAAAAACAACAAACATGGCGTGCGGCGAGTGTGATGAGAGAAAAGTACAGCCTTGGGACGCGGAGGAAGTGCCGGCTCTAGTTTCTCTGTGGGCAGATAGAAGTGTTCAGGAAGACCTGGACTCAGAAAGTTTATGCCAGAATTTCTGACAATTTGAAGCTAATGGACATAAATCGTGGATACGGTACACTTAACTCACACACTCAAAAACACAACATGCTGTCAAATTTCTCATCCTTGACCTTTATTATATTAATATAAAGAAAAAAAATCAAAAATAAAACAATTCTAAACTTATTTACAAAAATAGTCAAACAAAATACTGTACAGCTGTAGCTTTCATACAACTCTATATAAAACAACAACTCAGCAAATCATATTTTTACAACCTTCTTTTTTCCCCTTCAACAGAACTAATTGAACTTTAGTAAGTCAATATAATCAGTAAAATTGTGGATATAGCACAAAATATAGCAATACAAGATACAGCTGTACTGTTGGTCTATTGATTTTTTAACACCATTTGTTTGCACATCTTTTGGCAAACTGAGTTAACTAATAACAGCTGTCTTTCATTGCATGTGACGTAAGTAGCACAGCTCTGCAGTGGAAAAACAACCCAGGCTCCCCTTAACCACACTGTGAGGACTCGGTATGGCCCTGGCGCGGCTTGGTTATACAGTGGAAAAGAGGCATTATTTCCAATCCTGCATTTCCATGTCCATCCTTTGTTTATCTAAGTCTTCTCTGAGAAACTGACAAAAAGTATTTAATTGAGCGGACCTAACTGGAAAGATAGCTAATTAAATAAAAAAAACATGTTAAAGTAAATATGTTTTCAAACCAAACACATGCCTGTCCTCTCTGTTCATGTTTGAATAGCCTTGGGCATAACAAGGCCTTCACTGTTTGACCCAGGATAAGTCAAGGAAGTCTCGGCACGCTTGCATCCATGGAAGTGCAGAGGACTTGGGGTGAAATTCAGAATCATAGGCCATTATTCATATCAACTAAAACCGTACTTGGAGCCAGTGGAATGAAGCCATAATTGAAGTATTATGTTCTCTTTGCAAGTTTCTCCTTGTCAAAAAAGGGTATTTTGTAAACATAATGTTCAATATCCCATGTTAAATTTACCATTTTTTTCTTTGTTCACAGTCTGACAGCAATGCCAGTTACCTGAGAGCTGCACGGGCTGGAAACATAGAAAAGGCCCTTGACTACTTGAAGACTGGGGTCGACATCAACATCTGCAACCAGGTCAGAGAGTTTAATAAAAATGCTCTGCATGTGAAAAGATCAGTATTTCAAAAATAAGAATACATAGAGGGTACCCAATGAGCACTGTATGGATGTTCATTTAGGGTTCTTTTTATGTGTCAAGTACCATGCGTGTAAAAGAGAGTGGGGTCGGTAATGATCTAAACCAGTGGTTCCCAACCTGGGGTCCGCGCCCCCCTTAGGGGGGCGCCAGAGTTCACAGGGGGGGCACGTGATCTCATTTGCTTTGAGGTCAAACATGCATAAAATGTTCCACTATAATTTAATTGTAAAATTAATACATTTTAAAATGTTATTAAAAATCATATGCTTGCAATGTCAAGGCCAATCTAAAAAATAATAATAATGGCAGAGAAACGTAAAAGCGGTAATTCCCGAAAAAAATTGTGCACATCAATGACCAGCGCTCAATCAGTTTCAGCTAGCAGCTCGTTTTCCTGCAGTCAGAGCATCACTATTTTATGAATAAAACAACATGTCTAAGAAACGTAAAAGTGCTGATGACTCATCATCAAAAAAGAAAGTAAGGCTATATCTCGAGAGTTATCTTAACTTCGGTTTTATTGAAGGACAGGACAGGACTCGGCCAGAATGTGTCATTTGTGGCGAGAAGCTAGCTAATAACAGCATGAAGCCAAGCAAAATGCAACGACACCAGGAAACAAAACACCAGGAGACTATTGGTGAAGGTCAGGATTTTTTTGAGAGGAAGAAGCAGTTGGCACTATCAGAAAGATCCACAGACATCAGAAAACCATTTGAAAGAGCAGGCAGTGATTTACACAGAGCCACAGAGGCGTCATTTGAGTGTTCGCTATTAATTGCCAAGGCTAAAAAGCCGCACAATATTGGAGAGCAGCTAATCAAACCCGCCTGCCTGAAAATTGTAGAGAGGCTGTGTGGCCCACAGGTGGTGTATAAAGTGAGAACCGTCCCACTCTCTGACAACACTGTCAAAGACAGAATTGATAAAATGGCTGGAGATTGTCAAAACCAGCTGCACGAGAAGCTTAGGAATGTTCCCTTTGCCATTCAGTTGGATGAAACAACAGTGTCAGACGAATCCGTGCTCATCGTTTATGTGCAATATATTGACGGTGATGACTTGAAACAAGACATTCTTATGTCTACCAATCTAGCCACAACAACAACAGGCCAGATATTTTTATAGCTATGGACTCTTATCTCTCGTCCAACAATCTGCCCTACGAGAATATTGTTGCATGCTGCACTGATGGGGCTGCAGCGTTGATGGGCAAAAACAAGGGATTTAACAGCCGATTGAAGGAAAAAGCCCGGGTGCAATTTTCCACTGCATGCTACATCGCCAAGCATTGGCCAGTAAAAAACTTTCGGAAGACCTTAGTAACACCCTGGCAACTGTTGTTAAAGTTGTAAACTTCATTAAGGCTCGCCCTACTAACAAGAGACTGTTTGCCCAGCTGTGTGAGGATGAAGCGCATCAAACACTGCTGTTACACACAGAGATACGCTGGTTGTCGCGTGGACAAGTGCTTGTGCGTTTTATGGAACTGCAGGAAAAAATAAAGGAATTCTTGCAAGATCACAACCGACCACTGTGCGAACAGCTGACTGATGCGTTTTGGCTCAAAACGGCAAACCTAGCGGATACATTCACTCTCTACAATGAGACAAACAAGCGGATGCAGGGTCCTGAATCAAACGTCATGCAGTGCAAAGACGCTCTCGATGCTTTTGTGCAGAAACTGGAGTACAGAGTTGGAAAAATGTCAAAAGGGGAGCTACAACAATTTCCACTGCTGATGAAACAGTCTGGTGGCACTGTGCCTGCGTCTTTACGCACTGAGTTTACCCGGCACATGAACATGCTTCGGGAGGAAATTAAATCCCGTTTTGCCGATGTTGACGAATACTTATCAAAGGAATCGTGGGTGATGGACCCTTACATTTGCAGTCTCGAGGACGTGGAATACCTCGGCTGTGAAGATGAGCTTGCTGACCTTCAAGCCGATTCTGTGTCAAAGAAATATTTCCACGAGAACGGATACAAAAAGTTTTGGATTGTCAAAGGACACGCTGTTGCACCCAGACTGGCCAAACACGCAGCTACAAGGGTTATTCTACCATTCAGCACTACGTACCTGTCTGAGACGGCCTTCAGCGCTTGTAACAATAAAACAAAAGCCCGTAACAGGCTCGATGTCCACCAGGACTTTAGGCTGGCTGTCACTAGCATCACACCTGACATCCCATCCCTGGTCAGAGGTATGCAGGCCCAAGGTGGCCATTAGTTTTTAAGGAAGGAAAAGTTATTGATTGTAACTTACTGTTTGTTATTGTTACTTATTGTTATTTTTATAACACATACATTATAGCTGTGTCAAAACCAGTGTTCACATGATGTGCATGTGTGTATGCAACAAACTGCCCCGTTTCAGTTAATTGGTCTGAGGGAGATCTAGGACAGAGCTATATAGGTGCTGTTAATCACTTATTACGCTGATAATGAATCATTATTATTCTTTAGGTAACAATGTGTGTGTATAGGCCTACAGTTAATTATACACAAAGATAACCAGGGCGA
This sequence comes from Acipenser oxyrinchus oxyrinchus, assembly GCA_030684275.1. NCBI lineage: Eukaryota > Metazoa > Chordata > Actinopteri > Acipenseriformes > Acipenseridae > Acipenser > Acipenser oxyrinchus. The sequence goes on from CM060257.1 coordinate 36,464,363, forward strand.
ACCAAAGAGAAAAGGAAAGAAAAACTATAATTGATGTAAATTTTTGCCAATAAAGATTTGGAATGAATCACTTTATTCTTTTGGGGGGCAGGGGGGGGCTCAGCTTTTCTTAGATACAAGTAGGGGGGGCTCCAAGGAAAAAAGGTTGGGAACCACTGATCTAAACAGTGGTAGATATAAATACCATAATTAATAAAGTTCTGCTGAAAGTCAAACATCCAACACTGCATGTTAGTCAGTTTATTTTTCTTCTGTAAAAATCTAAAACAATGATTTATGTTATACAGTATGTTTAAAACTAAATTAAACAGCTGAATTTGGATAACTACTTTTATTATGTCAATGTACAAAGTGTGTACAGTAATTTGCAACAGTGCGATGTACTGATTTGACTTTTTCATGACATTTACAGCTGTGGCGTGGGATATTATCGACATACTTGCTTTTGGTCTGAACTGAATTCCTACACACATACTTTCATAATATTAGTATACAAATAATATGAACATTATTACAGTATACAGTGTTAATATAGTATTTCATTAATGTTTTCTTCTGTATAATGTGTCAGGGTGCATGCAAGTGTACACATGAATTGTTATTATTATTTTTTTTTTTACCTTTACCTTTGACCTGTGAGAGATTTGATATATTCCTAGGTTGTCATGTGACCATGAGGTTGTGTCTTAAACTGTACGTCTCAGAGGCAACCCATCTGAGACATGGCATCTCTGGTAATCACTATGGTAATCCCCACTGTTGTTAATTACAAAACATGGGGATACTTTCTCAAAGCTCCTTAGTCTAAATAAAAAAAAAAAATTCACTAAGGAAAAACACAACCAATAATGAGATCAAACCATAAACAAACAGGAAAAGTTGCATTTTTGCAGAAATGCCATTTTATTCCTTGGTTCTATACATTCCTAACTTATCTATTTCCAAAATGATTGCATTTCACAGTTTAAATGGACTATCCAGTGCTGTGTTTTGCAATTGTATTCTCCACATGTTTGATATCTTCTTTTTTAATTTTCAGAATGGGTTGAATGCTCTTCACCTTGCTTCCAAAGAAGGCCACGTAGAGGTTGTTGTAGAGCTGATAAAGCAGGGAGCTAATGTGGATGCATCAACAAAGGTCAGCTATCTGCTCGTATAGCCCTACTTGGAGAGCCGCAATATGCTGAGAGAGATGCTCCACCCAATCTGAAACGCACACTTCTGGAGGAACCAATCGTCTTTAATGTCATAGAGAGGCACTAAAGCGTATAAGCCATGCTACCATAGTGGTACAGCCCTGTTGAGTGGGGTGTGGCTGGACTCAGCACTGAACTATGCCTTGTCAGGGAGTCCCTGCATACTGGTGCTGCTGCTGCTGCAGTTTTTACTCCCTATTGGAAAATTAACAAAACAGAGCAGATGCTCTAGTAAGAATTATGTGTTTGTTTAACCCTTTTTAGAACAGGGATCAAATATGTTTTTATGCAATGTGAATATTAGCCTCTTGAAATAAATGTTAAAAAAAAACATTACAGTTTTATAAATTAGCTGAAAAAATGGGATGGCATTATTTTTTTGTTATTCACTGTACAGTATTTTATTTTGTTCATAATATATATTTTAAATGAAAGGACAATGATGTGTTATTTGTGCGTGTGTGTGTGTATATATATATATATATATATACACACACACACAGGCTAACTTCACTATAATGAACCCCCCTGGGACCTGGAGAAATGTCCGTTATATCAGGGTGTTCACTACAATAGGGTTTGGCATTTTTCTGTATCAAAATAATGACAACGGCAAATTTGAATTGAACATTAATATATAGTACTTTTCTAAAGATTCCTTCACGTTGATCAACATTTAAACGGTATTGTGACAAGGTGTCATGTGTGGGTAACCACATTGCAAGACAGAGAGCCATGGGAGTTGGAGTTGAAACGCCAGCACAGGCGCGTAGGATTTATTAAGCACAAAACAGAAAGTAAACAAATATAGTGAAGTTTAACGTGTATATATATATATATATATATATATATATATATATATATATATATATATATATATATATATATATATATATATATATATATATATATATATACATACACACACACACACACACACACACACACTTTAGGGTCTCTTTAAGGGTTAACATATATATAGGCAGTTTAGTGTATCAAAAAATGTATGAATTTACTAGTGTGAAGATTTACTTTTATAGTTCTTTATTTTAGAATTTCAAACCTTATTTAGGTATACAGTATTATTTTACCTTGCAATATTTTCAAAGGAGACTGATGCAATTAAACCTTAATTACTACATATTTAATGTACAGCTTATTAGTTTGAGCTTTAAGTATGTTCTTATAAATGGCAAACCACCTAATGGGAGAAAGTGAATACCCCTTTTAATCCAAGAGATGACAATAACAAGTGCTCTTATTTACAAGTTATGTGTTTTGGCTTGCTGCGTGAGAAACAAATAGGTATATAACAATGAATAAATAACCACACAGCTTATACATTAAAAAAAAACTAATTTAAAATTACTTTATTGTTGCTAGTATATTAGCTTTGCCACATTCTTGGCAACTGGTTCAATTTTTTTAATGTCAACACGGGGATGCATACTGTATCAACACTGGCTGCATGGGTGAGCACAGGTGTTTGATATGTTAGCTCACTTGTTTACATCTCTTTTCAGAAAGGAAACACTGCGCTACATATAGCCTCACTAGCTGGACAGAACGAGGTGGTGAAAGAGCTGGTCACGAACGGAGCAAATGTGAATGCCCAATCACAGGTAAGAATTGTTTCTCAGTCTCAACACAGCGCTGTTATGAAATATACAATGCTGCTGCGTGTACACCAGATAGTTCTTGTTGTCTTGTTTCTTGAATTTCTTGAAACACATACAACTTCAGTGCACTATACTGCTCCACATTAGAAAACATCCTGCTATGCACTGGCGGTAGTGACAGAGCCTGGGTGCTAACAATCCAATAATGTGGGCCACATATAGTGCATTGCATTGATTTTTGAAGCGTGGAGCAGCCTATAAACTCGTCAGGAGGCAGTGAAGAGACCAGTCTACAGTGGTTGAACACACAAGCTTCACGTTATACAGTACTGACCTCCACCCACAGAGATAGCACTGATTGACCGGGGCTTGAGGCAGAGTCCTGCGCGGGTCTGATTTTTACGACCCGCTTCCGACGCGGATCCGCTACTACAGGACCCAACCCGAACCCGCAACCCGCTGCAACACCGTCTTCTTACCCACGACCTGACCCGATCCACTTTAATAAGACCTGCAACCCGGCCCAAACCTGCAAGTGTTTCTTCTGTACCGACTGCCTTTCTCACACTCTCACATTCACACACAGATATCTCTACCATTCTCTACAGATTGAGTTTATACAATAGGCTGTACAGCGTGGTAGCTTTCTCAAGTGGTCTGGATATATTTTAATATTGTAACATTAACTCTCTACTTAATTTACTATAAAATACCTGTCTATTCCTTTCATGCCACCCGTTGAAAGGGCGCTACACCTGTGCTTTTGCAGAGATGTACCAGTTTTGTGGCTGTCATACACATAAACATAATGACAGGTTTTACAAGCAATGAATCCAGTCACATGTTCATTATTTTCATTCGCTGTGATTCCAAAAGAATTCCACAATTCTGATTTACCTCTCTAACTACTATCCACTACATGATATAAACCCTGCGCTATATTTTGTTCACCTCGTCCACAGGCACTTTTAATGTCACCAAGCAGGCATGATAAAAGAATCTTGCGACGTATCAAACAAACGACAAAACAAACTGAGAACACTGCTCAGTCAGCTGACTTCTTCCAAATCGCCTCCTGCTTTAGTGCAGGAAAAAACGGTACATTTATCTTCTAATGTGTTATTTGGAAAAGGGTTACAGACGAGTATGCTGAAAGGACAGAAAAAGTTTTTGGTGATTTAAATTCAGACCCGAGCCTCACCCGAAAATGACATTTTCCGACCCGAACCTGAGCCGCAAACTGCGAAAAGTTCACAGTTCCGACCTGAACCCAACCTCCTTTGCGGGTTACCCACGGGTAACCGACACGATGCAGCTTGACTCTAGCTTGAGGGAAGAGCACATCTGCACTAGTTTTCCCAACAGTGCTTCCTAGTGGAGAGTTTAGGCATTACAAAATAATACAAATTAGCATCCCCAGTCTTCCACCCAGATATGGCTACCATTATGTGGCCATGTGATTTTTTTTTGGGGTGGGGGTTCTGGATAATAAGAAACCTAATACTTTCAAATAGTGGTCCATTCCACAATTTCATAGAAATATTAAAATTCATAAATCCAATGACAAAAGTTTTGACTGGAATTATTTTTCAGTGTCTTGAATGTCAATTGAATGATTCCCCTTGTTCTACTTAATGTAAATTTAGGTCTGTAACCTTCTTTTTCATGAGCTGTATTTTGAATCTCGCCCAGACTTCATGAAATTTAGTACACAAAGTTCCTCTACATACAGTAGTTTGAATGTAGGTCGCTGTACTAAAATATTGCACAGTATACAGTGCTCCCACCTTTATAAAACTGTAAAATATAAATGCTCTCTGCTTTTACTGTGTAAAGACCCTTTACTAATTCACTGCTCTCAATATTTTATGTTTTTTATGTGGAGCCAGCTTAGTGAAATGATGAAGGATGACTGTACACAAAACTAAAACAGTGGTTATTGTTCAGTTTTTATACTCACTGGTGTTTATTCAATAGATATAAAAAGTATCATATCTAAATAAAACTACTGTTTATGTATTAAAAATAAGACTTAGATAGGGATAACAGTAAAAGTCTCATATAGTTTTATATTATTTTTATTTCTTATTATATTATATTTATTTCTATAAAATGTATAAGAAGCTAGGGACAGTGATATTTTTGAGGTGGTATTTAAAATGACAGCATTTACACTGAACAGACTACCCTTCTGGATAGCGCAGTGGATAGTGCACTACACCCATAAAAACCCAATTCACACGTATAGTATATGTCACAAAACTAAATTTTCAGGATTTCTTCTTCTGGCTGTTAAATGCAGTGGCTTCTTTGATCTTGGGGGTGCTGACTTGAAGTTGAATGGCGACTGTGAAATTCAATCGTGCACCTCACAAAGCCCTGTAGTGTGAGACACCCCCTCTGTCTTTAGGATTAGGTCTCTGCTGTTTCACTAACTGCATTGTTACATGATCAGAATAGATAATGAGAGACAAGACCTGTGGAAATGTGTGTGGGTTTTAAATAAGCCCTAGGAAGGATTGCTGGAGTATAGTTGAACCTATGTGCATTGTGTAGGCTGCTGTGTTGTTACAGGTTGTCACCATTCCCTGTCTGATGCACGAAGGCGGTCGTTGTGTGATAGATCGTTTCAGGGTGGACCACGACTGCAGCACTGAGCTGCCATGACAATACTGTAAAGACGCACTCAAATGTTAGAAAGGGTCAGGGAATCGTATTCTCCTTCATCATCTTTATTTTCTTTTATATTTTAATGAGAGGAATAATAGAGAGCTGTGTAGTACAACGCTAATCTCTTGAGTTGCTTTGATTTCTTACAAACCAATTTAAAGAGCTGAATGCTTTGAAATACGTCATCGTATTAACAGCATTGCGATGGATTATTCCTTTTCTATCTTTTGGATTGTTCTGTGTTTTCATTTGGGATGTGCAGATATATCAAATACTGATTAAAACATTTCACTGCTTCCTTATTCATACACATATTCTCTTCCTGTGCAACAGGTCAATTTCACTTCAGTAATTTAGCTGCAACCATACAATGTAACCTACAGCATTAAAATCAGTATATCGCAAATTAAAGGGTGAAAAAAAGCACAAAAAAATCTAAAGGTTTTCACTGCAGCGAAAAGAAGGGCAAATGTTTTTTTTTTTTGTGAGCTCTCTATAGAATATATATATATATATATTTCTCTTATAAGGATTCCAGTGAATCCAGATCATGCTCCCCCTACAACAATGTTGGTTTTCTGTTCCCACAATAAAATGCCATTCATTTCAATCAGAGCACCAGCATTGTTGCAGGAGGGAGCATGATCTGCACTGCGATGTTTAGAAGAAAAAATCTTGGGTACAAATTGAAAAAACCAATTCCCTAGTTGATTTACCTGTGATGTGTGAATAAAAATATAAAAGCAATTGGTTGAAAAATGTGCTGGCACCTGAACAACAAGGGACATAGAAAAGGTGATGTGTTTCTTGTAAACACTGCAGGGGGTTCTGTTACACTTTAACATTGGCTGTTATTAACCTCTGAAATAGAATCAAGAATGTGAAATAGATTAGCAGTTATTTTCACTGCTCCCTCCCTGTCTTTGTATTTAATTTATCACTTCAGACTGATGGAGTGTGAACCCAGATTTAAGTGGAGGATATTTCTTCATGTACAATATTTCTCCTTGCAGTACATTACTAGTGTTCAGTAGTTTGCATTGATACATTGCATGATAACCTGTGTAAAATCCCAGCACAACCTCATACCAGTTTAGTTCCTGGTTACTTTGTTAGACCTGTAATTCCATAGATTAAGAACGATTGAAACTGCTGACATTAGTTGTAAAACACAATGGCAAAACCATTTGCCAAACTCAAAGTATATATTGTGTGTGTGTGTATATGTATGTATGTCTGTGTATATGTATATATATATATATATATATATATATATATATATATATATATATATATATATATATATATATATATATATATATTGTAAGATTCATTAAACTCTATTGCATCTAATAGAGTGTATAGGGTTGGTAAGCTACAGTAAAAGGTACAGATTGTTGAATTGTTGAAACTTCTTTTGTTGTCAAATGGGACGTAAAACTGAGTTACAACTACAGTGGTCCCCTCTTATATATGCTTCCTGTAATGCACCACAGTAAAAATATAGCATAGTGATTTCAATGCTGGGTTGCTCCTTGCCATTTTCTTGTGTACTATTGCCAAATAGCGAAACTGGCATTACAAAGTGATAATGGACCTGCAGTTAGGAAGTACATTTAAGTTATCTTGTGAACTGTGTAACATTATGTCAGTAAGACTCCATGTACTGTCTAAGGTCCATTTATAATTATCGGTACATGGCAACAGCCATCTTGCTCAGTGTCAGCTTAACCCTTTACAGTCCATTTATTAAGTGCGTGTCAGGCGCATCAGGTCCAATTTATTTTCACACGCGCAGTTAATTTTAGACGCGCTGTTAAAAAGTATTTTTTCCACTGTCAAACGGGTTTAAAAGGCCCTGCATATCAACAAAGCACTCACTAGGCATCTCCAGCCCTGCCCCACCCTTTCGTTCGCTATCGCTTTCACATATGCTAAGAAATAAATAATAATAATAATAATAATAATAGTCGTACATACCGATCAATCATCGCCTGATCACTCGTTTTATCACCAAACGCCTCAATAATGCGATCCAAGTCATTATTTTATTACTATAGCATCTCAAAGCTCTGCAAATGTCTGTGATATTCTCTGAGCGCTGATGCAATAGCAGCCAGCTTGTTTCCTTATGGCCGCCGTTATCTGATGCCAGGGGCAAGTATGACTATTCATGAGATACAGCCTTTTTTTTTCCCAGCTTGTCTCGGCTCCTGTCACTCCCACTCGGCCATTGAATGGTTTTCTCGGCTTTTCCGGAGAAAACGACTAAAACCCGTTTTTCGTCTTTTGATGATGTCGGACAGGGTCCGGCATTGGACTGGATAGGAATAATTGCAATGTCGGACCAGCTCCGACATAGGACCGCAAAGGCTTAAAGTGTATATTGGTCCATATTAACAGTTCTGTTAAAATCTAACAGAACTGATTGAGTAACACAGCAATGTCTGTTTGTAATTAGGCACGTTGGACATACATACATAATTAGATAAGTTAACAATCTAATGTATTAATTGATAACTCAATGTGCTTTTCCAGAAATGGATGAATTGTAATGTATGGTTGTTGTTTTTGCTTTACAGAATGGCTTCACACCGTTGTATATGGCAGCGCAGGAAAACCACCTTGAAGTCGTCAAGTATCTCCTTGACAATGGCTCCACTCAAAGCATTGCAACAGAGGTGAGTGACATCTGCCCCAGGAGCAAATCATTTTTATACTTGCCTGTGACAGGCTGACCGGGGTAAGGAGACTCAGAGTCAGGATGTGCAGAGAAAATAAAAGACTTTTAATTAAACAAAATACACAAAACAAAAGGCATGATGGCCAACCAAAAAGACAAACACAAAAACAGGCTTTAAACACGAACTATACAAAAAGAACCACTCACACAGGTCTTCTCACTCACTCACTCACTCACTCACTCACTCACTCACTCACTCACTCACTCACTCACTCACTCACTCACACAGGTCTTCTCACTCTCTCACACAGGTCTTCTCACTCTCACAAACACTCACCAACTAACATACCCAACCACTCCCTTTTATACAGGTGCCTGGGCTAATTGGGCTATTCGCACCTCATTAGCCCAGGCACATTCCACACATTCCTCACACAAACTCACTCACTGAACCACACCCCAAACTCACTCATATCCACTCTAAGCAATACAAAAAACACAAAACCACCACAAAATAGGCTGCACCCCATCACATTGCCTTATTATGGAAATTCCACTGTCCACAGGCCTGTTTCAGAGACAGTCCCAAGAGTTAAAAGTGACACATGTCAAATATCCATGAGTGCAGAAAGTTTAATAAATGATGATTAAAAACCCATATCACAACATAATAAACAGATAAAAAATGTAATATGCAAATTTGGTGACTATAAGGTATTCATTTTTTATGGGGGGGGGGGGGTCCACACTTTTGTTGCTAATGCTAAATTCTGTCATGAATATGAAAAAATTAAACGAATAGCACCATGATACAATTTTGCAAAACAAGACTGTTGTGGAGATCCATGCTGATTTAAGAACGGAGGACAGTAGGAACCCAAGTGTTGTTAATATCTGTTGGTAGTGTAACTGGAAGCACATACCTGTAGCCCAGCCAGCTGGCATGGGTGCAGTGCTTGCTAGGCATGTACAGTTTGATTGCAAGGTAAAGTGCCATTCTATTGTTGGTAACATTCATGGATCTTACAGGATTGATTGTTTGTTTAGAAAGCTGTACTCTTTTGTCCAATGATGCTATTTAGCCTCAACTAACAACAAACCCAAAAATATAAACCAAATATTTAGTTGCATTCACAGTAAAGCTGGTTTAGTTTCTGGGAAGTACTTTTTGTGAATGTGTATTATTATTTTTTATGTAAAAATAACAAGATTTTTTTTTTTTAAATCTGCTGCTTTTATGTGGAACTGTTTTGACCTTGAACCCATGGGAACATGATGTAATCACATCACTCAAAGGACACAGATCAATTCGAAGGGAGTTCCAAACTTGGCAACTGTGTCTCCCAGCAAGCAACAAGCAATCACTCTGTCTTCTATGTTGTAATTCTCAAGCTATGCAAGAAGCAGAAACTTAAGCTTAAACAAAACGCTGAGGTTTACTTTTGGCTTCATCTCGAGGACCCCTCCCCAGCACGCAAATTATTTGAAGTGAAGTGAGAGAAAAGCACACAAAAAAGTGCTGAAACATTGCCTGGGTTCAGTGTAGATCAACTCACCTTAGCTTTGTTGCTGCTTCAGTTCTTAAAAATACTGTATGATCCAAATACACGTTTCCCTAATTAATGTGAGAAAATGTCAGACTGAGCCCATGGCATTGATCTGGTTACTGTACTGCACTGTACTGTATTGTATGTTAAAAACATTTACACATTTTATGGTTTTGCATTCAAAGACGATGTAGTAATAGCTCCTAATTTGCTAAATGCTGCATACCTTTAAGCACAGCCCTTTGGTTGCAACTGTAGGCTGAGGCTATCAAAAAGTACCATCCTCTAAAATACACGAGTCTGTAGTATTGCCACAGCTGGAATTCCTGAATTATGTATGGCTGTGGTTAATAATTAATATTTGTCAGTGATGTTTTGTAGAAAAATGTGGTCTTGTGACATTGGAAAGATCAAAAGATAATGAATGTCGGCATGGAAATGCCACATGTGGATATATGAGGAACATCAACAATCTTTCCTAATAAGCAGCCAAAGGGATTTAACATCTGATATGATAGGTTATTTTAAATTGTTGGAGTGGCAATAATTATGTACAGTAAGTAATGGTTATGTTGTGTACTTGAATTAATTATTGTATTCCCCAAAGGTGTACTTATATTGATACCATAGTAACTGTATGCTATTCTGTGACAGCTTTTAAAAAAGTGATTAATAAGAGTTATTGTTTAGATTACGTCTTCGCATTTAGAATAATGTTGCTGTTTAATTCTTCACTTGACTCTTAATTGCATAATGTAAAAACCCTGTGGACGAAGGCAGTGACGGATCTAAACCCTGCCATCGTTTAAATCATTAAAAGAAGGGACTTTGAGAAAACCAGCATCTCTAGTATGTATTTGAGTCTTAAATATATTTTGTCTTGCAAAATTGCAGTTTAGTCCCAATTCAACATGTTAAAGCTGTTGGTGCTTAGATTTGCGTCGTGGTACTGTATCCCCATTCGCTGCAGAGCTCTCAAAGGTGTAGTTTTAAAAGAAACACATGTCATAACAAACATGCATTTCCAGTTTAACACATCATTTCTGGCACTACACTAGGTTAAAGAAAGTTCTCGGTTTGCGTGTCACTACTGTTTCACTTCCTAGGTCACCTCAGCACTGTATTCGGGGTTAAAGCATGTTACTGACTACAATGCCTGTCTGTCAATAGGAGAAGCAGCTGGTTGATTAATGACAGAAGGGGGTGAAGGGGTGGGCACAATTTTACTCCAGGTAAAATGACCAAAGCAGGAAAAGAGAGAACAGATTTATTTAACCTAGTTTACTTCTAATATATGTTTGCAGTATAACACGTGTTCCTGTCAAAACTGCTATTTTAAGACATACAGTGTATATTGATGACATTCTTTTGATAGCTAGAAAATGTTTTTATAATTATTTGCATTAAGAAAAGGCACCAGTATTTGAAAATAAAGGGATCGTTCACTGATGCTCTGGATCTCTTCCCTTCAGGATGGTTTTACACCTTTGGCAGTTGCTCTGCAGCAAGGCCATGACCAGGTGGTGTCTCTCTTGCTGGAGAACGACACCAAAGGGAAGGTCCGGCTCCCAGCTCTTCACATCGCAGCCCGCAAAGATGACACCAAGGCGGCCGCACTGCTTCTACAGAGCGACCACAACGCAGACGTGGAGTCCAAGGTTGGTTAGAGTTTCAGTTTCCTGTGGAATTCTAGAATAGGAAATATTGCACTTCAAGTATTTATTTCTTTAAAGATTTTTAGACAGAAACAGTCCAACACAGTTTCCTGGATATCCATCCGACTGTATTTCATTCATAAATCCAGACAAATTTTTTTTTTTTTTTTTTTTAAATTGTGAATAGGGCCCAATGTAGTCCTGTGTTTTAGTTTTGTTAGTCCAGTAAACAATATTTTTATGTTTCATGTGAGTTTAGAATAAGAAATGATTTCCTATTAACTTTAAGTTTTGTTATTCCATCATGGTTAAGTGAAATTTGGATTAAAGTACCATGTAAGTGCACAGGCATTATTATTGTACTAATGACATGTAAGTACTATTGGCTGTATCAATTTCTGTCTGGTTGGCCGTCTAAAATTTGTACTTTTTGGTAAATTTTTTTGGGCCAGATTGAAGTGTAATATGTAATATACAGTATATTAGACATGAAGTACTATGTAGGTATACATAGCACTTACACATTAGTACATGCATTATGCCTATGTATTTAAATTGTTGAAAAATAACTTTTAAGTAATTGAAACCCATACATTAAAATGGTACTGTATCATGCTGGACATTCCAGTTCCAAGTAGACCCACTTATGGGTAGGTGGTTGCTCGACCCTATCAGTAATTTCAGGTAAAGTTCAGGGATAATTACCCCACTGTGAAACTTACACAATTCAGATATACAGTAAGGTCTGTTCCTGAAATTGAAAAAAGATATATGTATATGGTATTTCATCCCTCCCAGTATCAGTGGTGTGTGCGTACAGCAGGAGATCAAACACACAACACATGGCCCACATTTAGTGAAAATTCACATTTTGAGGACATTGTTTTTTCCATATTGGGGTTCCACAACACATTTCATAGGCTCTCCACTACAAACACTTATATCGAAGTTAGCCATGTTTGTCTCACAAGTGTGACCTGGGATATCTTGAGGTAACAGTCAGTCATCTATTTCATTGTTTTCTGAGGAGATCAAACCACCGTCCTTGGTCTACTTGAGCTAGACTGCCCTGTTTAGAAATGTGCATGTCTCAAGGCAGTTACAGCAGGTATCCTTTCTTTGTAGTATATGCACCGTTCCTTCTGTGCTTGTTATCATGACTTTCTTGTCACTTAGTCATCATGTAGCTTTGTGTACCCATTGTCACCCCAACTGTACACTAAAAGTTCGTTTTTTTCTTTTCTTGACTGCCGGTATCATAGATGGTGGTGAATAGAACGACGGAGGTATACATACATATATATATATATACTGTATCCACTGACTGCACCACTTCGCATTCTTTAGTGCTGCTGCTGCATCATCTCTTTCCTTTTCTCTGCTTGCTTTTTTCAGTAGATTTTTGCTTTAGTTATAAAAAGTAGCATGTAATAGTAACTGGGACAAACAGCAGGGATGTATGCAGCTGAAGTTTTTTTTAAATTATTATTATTAAAGTGAAACTGCCTTACAAATGTATTATTCTCGAAAATAAAACATTTTTAATTTCTGCCAAAATTTTGATTTCGTTTTCAGTCTATACTGTGAGAATCTTGACGATCCTCCCCTGTGGTGTTTACCTTAACTCTCATCTTGTACTGATATCTTTAAATGAGTCAATGAGAAGGCCTTTTTGTGTGGAGTTTTCAGGGATAGGTACCTGTTAGAGGGGTAATTATCAACGCTTTAAGAATGTTTTCCCCTTTCATTAGCTTAATAACATTCTCCAGACTTTATTTGTCTTTGTGGCAATGTGTACGCCTTGTGTAGTTTGTGTTATATGTTGCATGTGTTAATGTTGGTGTATAGCGATTGGTACACGGGATATAAGCGGGTCTGTGTTTCACGTGTGCGTGAAACACAGACCCGCTTATATCCCGTGTACCAATCGCTATACACCAACATTAACACATGCAACATATAACACAAACTACGCACAAGGGCGTGGCCACATTGCCACAGTCTTTTATTTGAGTAGTCCACTTGCCACCACATAAAAGATGAACTCTCTGTGCAGAACTCCCTTGTTGGACAGGAAGTGAATCTATGTGTTGTGACAGGATACATGTACTTCACCAAAAATATATTATGCTAATGAGAGGTATGTAAATATGTTTTTAAAGCATTGGTTATTACCTGTACAAATTTTAACTGGTGCCAGGCTGAAATGTAAAAGGAAGTTTCACTTTTAGCAAAAAAAATCGAAACTGAAATAACCAAAACAGTGAAATAGCTGTTTTGGTGGGAGTGAGGGTTCATATTGTAAACCACTCAGTGGCACAGCTGCAGATAACCCTATCACAACTGTGCATCTCAGATTTAATCCTCAGGCTTCTGCATGACACTTACCCTTGCAGGTGCCAGCGAATAAATAGGACCCAGTGACTCCAGAGTTTGTAAACTTCCTAAGATTGTTTTTCCTACAGTCAGCATGGCTACAAGGCTTGCATTTGCAAATGCACTTCCTTCTAGAGTCTGGTAGTTGGGGAACTAAATATACTGCATGTTCAAAATCAGTCGCATTGATTGAAAAAAAATAAGTTGTGAAGAGCAAATATAAGATTACAAAATATTATAAACCAAATGGAACTCTTAGCTGAATTCTGCTTATACTGGTGAATGCAGCCAAAGAATGTCCTCTGCCATAGACATCCAGGATCAAGGTTGTAATATACCAGTATGGTGAATATATTTTAAAGCAGACCAGTTTATAATAGATTAAAGCAGACCAGTTTATATTGTCTGAACATCTGCAAAAATTTTAGAACAGTATTTCTTCCCCCGTTTTTGTTAATTGACCTTTTAATGTACACTAAATTATTATCTGAACAAAATTCTTAGAATTACATTTTGCTGTTTTATGTTTTGTTGTTTTGCTTTATTTGACTTGTGTAGCCAGTGTATCCTGCCACAGTGCTATACAGTACATTTACTTCCTGTATTACAGGTAATAGTACCTGCCACTTACACTTGTGTTAGTTGTTACTCTAGGTGGGGTCTTATTACCTTTAACTAAGAAATGGAGAGAGCAGTTCTACCAAATGTGTAGCATTGAGGCAGGATAAAAAGACTGAGTCAAAGTGTAAACAAAAATGGTGAGAAAAAAGCTTTGGTTAATGCACAAGTCCAGCAAGGGGATTTCTTTAGTGTGGGGTTAAACCCACAGTAAATGTGGACAAATGTGACCTCACAAGAAAGTCCAGCATTTCAAATGTTTTTTCTTCTTTATAAACAAACTGTTTCTTTATTTTATAAAACATTCCTATGGTTTATAATAATGATAATCCACCCCCAGAGCCGGTGTTTACCACATTTAATGCACTTCCTGTCAGAGCTTTAACAGCATGAGGTGAACATATCCAACAAGACTGACATTAACCTCTGGTAACCACCTGCTTTGTTGTGGATTATTGGACATACTAAAATCTTTATAATTAAACAGCTCACATCCGAACTGTCTTGCTTTGTACTGACACTTAATTTTAATTCACCTTGCATAAAGATAGGCCTCAGTGTAATACATATTGAGGCTTAGCTTTCCTATGACTTAAACAATAGTGCTGTAGTTTATAAGAAACAAAAAAAGCTTTTGTGGTTTAATTGTTAAGCCTTGACATGTTAATTTACGTTGCTAGGTTAGTTTTCCACACATACAATGACATATATTTAAATTAAATGTAATTTGTGTGTCATTTGTGAGTCACCAGACACTATAAAGAACTTTAAATTATACCTCAGGAGGTTTTATCTAATTCTCGAGCTCTAAAGTAATCCACACTTTAAGGGATACAAAATATGTCTAATCAGTGAAATTGCGTGCCAAACTGGCTCATTCTTCAGAGTATAACTGGCTTGTGGCGAATAGTTAATGTGTTAAATTGTAAACAGAAAGTCAGCAACCACTTTGACTTTTACAAAAATGCTAGGCCCAGCCAATGAAGAGACAGCTGTGGTTGTCAGCCACAATTCATAACCATTGTATTTCATTTTTCTTCCAGAGTGGCTTTACCCCGCTTCATATAGCTGCTCACTATGGAAATATCAATGTTGCCACACTGTTGCTCAACCGAGGTGCTGCTGTAGATTTCACAGCGAGGGTAAGATATGTACCAAATCCTTTATGATGTTTTAAAGATGGGGGAATGTATTGTCTATCTTCAAGTACAGTATGTATCTAGTGGTGTTAACCAAAAAAAATTACAAACACATGCAATGCTACCATTGTGTAAATGTATTACCCCATAACTCACTGACTGGCATAAATGACAGATGTTTCTGTAATTTATTTAACAAGTGTGGTGTATTTAAAATGTAGTTTACATACAGGTTGTACTGACCCTCCAAGAAGAAGAAAACAACATACTGTACATAACATAAGATCCACTCATACATTCAAAATAGAACAACATAACAAATGCCTACAGCAAGAGGAAAAACACATGGACCTACATAAATCAGAGAAAGATTTAAAAAAACCAAAAAAAAAAACCCAGATCAACCAACCAAAGACAGAACGTCAAAAAGAACAACTAGGTATTCATTGTGTTGAAGCCAATACACTGTGAAGGAATCCGTGAGAAATGACAAAAGTAAATCTTGCAAATGAAGCAGAAACAACCACGGCAAAGTATGAGATGTGCACTGTTTATAGAATCACAAGACAGATTTGAGGAAGTAAGAACCACCCCAACAGCCCAACCCTTGACAAGAACAGGAAATTAGAGGGCAGGAGATAGATAGAACATTTTCAGGAAATGTTAAATTGACCTGACCCAGACAGAACCACTGACATACAACTGGCAGAAAGAGACATTACAGTTGATATCTCACCACCACCTGGAAAAGATGCCCTGTGGCCTCTTTTCATAGAAATACGGGAAAAAGAAGAGCTCCCGGAAGACTGGATCCAAGGAAAGATTATCAAAATACCCAAAAAAGGCAATCTCATCAGTTGCAACAATTGGCTATGAATTACTCTGCTATCCAAGTAAAATCTTTAGCAAGATTATTATGGCCTGGATATGTTCAGCCATTTATAAACAGTTAAGACAAGAACAAGTTGGCTTCTGAAGAGGCAGAGGAACAACAGAACACATCTTCACACTGCGAGACATCCTAGACCAATGCAATGAATGGCAAAGGGAGTTCTATATACATTTTGTGGATTTTGAAATCGCCTTTGACAGTGTGCACAGAGACAGCCTGTGGAAAATCATCAGACATTATAGAATCACAAAAATAGTAACACTTATTAAGCTGTTCTATAAGGATTTCTCATGCACAGTGGGCACCTCAGATGGACCTCAGATGGACCTTGTTCTCCTCCCTAGACCTAGACTATGCTGACGACATTGCATTGCAATTCACTTACCTTGGAAATATCATTAGCCAACTAAGAGGAACTGAAGATGACATCAAAGTCAGAGATGCCTTTGCAAAATTGAGACCAGTCTAGAAATCATTGAAGTACAGTAGGGAAGCTAAAGTGAAGATTTAGCAAAGTAATGTACCCTCTGTTCTCCTATCAGAGTGCTGGCACACATCTTGGTATGATCTGAATAAACTTTCTAGTTTCCCTAACACCTGCCTAAAAAAATACTATTCTGGCCAAACAGCATCTCCAATTCCAGACTCCACCAAACCACAAAGCAAGAAGACATCACCATCATCTCGATGGATCATGTCATGCACATGGAAGACTACATCCCAGCTTAGACAGCTCTGAAATGAACCCTACAAGGATGCAGCAGAAGAGGAAGACCCAGAACAATTTTGTGAAGAGCAATCAAGAAAGACCTGAAATTCACGGGGGTACCCAGGTCAGAATATGGCAGGACCTTCTGTGAGCCTTATGTGCCACTACTAGGTTTGATTGAGTGAGTGAGAACTGACAAGGATCTGTAACAATGAGTAACTAACTGATTCCATGGCCATTGTTCCGATCTTGGCCAATGAATTATGTTCCTATCCTACCACCCAGACAGTCGTCATTTGCATTATGGAACAAATGTACACAGAGATCAGCCTCTCCCAGTACAAAGGAACCCTAATTACATAACAGTTTTATTTTTGCATTTAAGATTTGTATTGGGGTGCTTCATTATTGCCAAAGATAATTACAGGCAGCCACTGCTAAAAGCTTTCCAAATGGAAAAGCTTATAATTACTGTATGCAATTATGTACACTGGATGTAGAGGGCAGAAGAATATGGTGAATTAACATTAGAGGGCGGTGTTGCATAAGACCACCTTTGCTCTGTACGTAATGGAGTACTTACTTGTACATACTGCCATTATAGGGTACCATCTACAGCAGTGAGATTCAGCAAGCTCTTTATTTCAGAGTACAGCTCACACCATGTTTTATAAAACTTTTAAAGTAACAAGCAACCCAGATGATTGTCAGTGTTTGCGCAATGGTTCTGAGAGGCAATGGTAATACAAATCCATTTCAGTGGGATGTGCCATTTGTAGAAAAGTACAGCAGTGGCAACATTTTAATTTTATTGGCATACCAATAGAATCACAAAGGTTGGAACCAGTACAAATCAGTATTCCATCTAAGTATCATGGTAGCATTTTAGTACAGTTGAACTACAAAGTTACGAAAACTACATTTACGAACTGACCGGTTAACCATATATACCATTTGAAACCGGAAACAGGGCTCCTGGCTACGTGAATTTTATTTTATTTTATTTTTCTAATTTAGTTTTCCCGTAGTTAAAGAAGTACACCTTTTATTAAAACAGTACGCGCACATTAAATCATTAGTTTCAGAGTTATAGACACATCCTTCATTCCCTGTGTCCATTCAATACATTTAGGGTTTTACTGTATCAGTGTGCTACCATTAGGGTTGTTTACCTCTGAGGTACAAAAACGTTTTTAGTTTAGCGATTAAGCTCTCTAGAAATCGTATAGTCATCCAATAGGTAACATTGATAATATTACCATTACAGTATTGACCACCAATTAATATTGTGCATCTATTATGCATCTCCACTTATGATGCTGGCATTGCGGTGTTGCTGTAGTAATCTATGTGGATGTGGAAGTATAAGATTTAAAAGGGATAATATTAAAAAAACAGTGTCCTGGGAAGGCATATTGAAATCCTGGGATACGTTCCTCAAAACCTGGACGATCTAGGGAAAACAGGGACAAGTGGCAATTCCAGCTACCATAACCAATAAGCAATGTTTATAACACTTGATAACTTATCATCTAAAAATTATATATAATAAAAGAGAATGAAAACCACATCATAAACACTGACTAGCATACCATAACAATTTTATTAATGTTATTTATTTTCACTGCTAACATTGGGTTATACAAAAGCTGGACCAAAGTGCCTCTAGTTACCAAAATAATGTGGTGCTTTTTAAAACACAAAGTTCTGTATAAAGGAATGTCAGTTTCATTGTACAGAAATGTGCTGCTTCTTGATAAATCAGTACAGGCCAGATATTTCTAGGCTTAATTAAAATAGTGTTATTCCTTTCAGAAAAAAAAAAAAAATCACTTGGAAATATAGCCCATTTACTTTTTACATTTCTTTTAGAGATGCAGGCTGGTAAATAAAAGCTGTTCTAATATGACATTGTTGCTCTTTGAACTCACAGAATGACATCACACCTCTGCATGTTGCTTCAAAGAGAGGCAATGGCAACATGCTCAAGCTGTTGTTGGAGCGAGGATCCAAAATTGATGCCAGAACAAAGGTAAAACCGCAAACAGTTTAAAGGTATTTACATGTTGCTGTTTTTGTGTGGATAGACAATGTGGATCAATTTCCATTTCCAATTAAAAGAGGTGCTTTAAGAAATCAGACCTGCATTGTTTATGGAATTAGCAAAATAAGATATAACTAGTTTGTTCTGAACTTCACCATCACGTGTCGTATATTTCACGTTTAAAGAAACTGGGTGTTTTTTCTAATTTAGCTGTGTAATTTGGCATCTCATCAAATGGATGGTGTTTTTCACCTGTAGCCTGGCTGAGTGGTAAAAATTTGATCCAAACAGATTTAAGCATTTGACCCCGAAGGAGCGGGCTTAATCGTGTGATAATGCCCGCCTCGTGCAGTTACAATATGGATACGTCAAACAAAATTTTAAAATTAAATTTATCTGATAGTTTTATCCTGATTTTATGAAGAACTAGTTTTGGTTGCTAAGCATTTACCTCAGTATTCCATGAGTAATGTGGTTTTCTCAAAAAACATCAGCGGTCTGTTCAGGCTCTTTGGTTTAATCCAAGCGGTGGGCAGTGGTGTAAATAACAACTTAATACAGTACTGTATTTAATTAAAATATTCTACTTACATGCAGCTGTTCGTACCTTGTTTTGTAAAGTGTTTGTTATCGATAACTTTTAAAAAAAAAAATAGTATTTGAGTGCATATTTGTGCAGCCAGATATCAGTATTTATTGTTAGACTACTTTTTTAAATGTGTTATTGGTAATCGTGCTGTTTTAAAGTTTATTCGAAGTGCTGTCTGAGAACAGGTACCGTGTCTGGGTTGCTGGTGATCCGCTGAAATAAAGTTATTGAATGTCAGTCTGCATCCATTGAGTTTAAAAATAAAAATAAAAAAAAACAAAAAACTTTATTTGCTATTCTAAATTTAAATAGATACAGTAAGGAAAGCTAGGAAGTAGACAGACTGTGTTCAGAGTGTGTGTACAATAAGAACGGAGATTTTCTTACATCAAGCAGGAAAAGGTAAATAATATCAGAAGCGAATACAGTTCTTTTTTTTTTTTTTTTCAGGCGGATTGATTTGGAACGGTGAATAAACAAAAGTTTGAATACTAACATTCGGGCGGGTTTAATCGTGGTTTAAGCCCGTCTGATTGACCAATCAGGTTACAGGAAATCTCCCATCCATATTCTAATTTACATTTAAAAGCTTTGTGTGGAAAGCTCAGACAGATACAGGCTGGTGTGACCTCACTATGGCATCTCTCCTACAGTTTATCTCACACTAGGAGTGCTTACTAGGGCAGAGTCAGAGAAAATGAAAAAATAATTGCATGACTGTGCCTTTTTAAGCAGCTTAACGCTGTACACTGCGCAATAACCTGATAAAAAAATATATTCTTAACCAGCAACAAATTGGCATGTTAATTTATACACCAGATGCCTCAGTTTACTTTTTGTTTTTAGTTGTTAAGCAACAGCAAGCAGTTATATTAAAAACACTTCTGATGGTTTACTGAGCTAAAATAAAACAGATAGGGAATGCACATTTCTACAGGGCATGCTTTCACCATGATTACCTTCATGTTCATTTCTGTACTTTGTCTGGCACTGCTAAGCACTCAAGTAATTATTAACAGAAATGGGCTGTTGTCTGGTGACGCAAATCTCATATAGACACTCATTAGTTCAGATGGTACTTTAAGATAATTGAATTCTCATAAAAAAAGAGATGCATTAACAATAAGGGAAATAAAGAGCACCATCAGGATCAAAGTTAAACAATAACACCTAAAAGGGGGAACGATTTCTTCGAACACTGCTCTGCTTTTCAGTTTTGAAGAGAATACAAATTGGAAAATAGCTTTGTTCTGTCCCCAGTTTTAATTCTAAACATTGTGGGGTTTTTTTCTGGAAAGCCAGCACTTCAACTGTTTATATTCTCCAACAGGATGGACTGACCCCCTTACACTGTGGAGCACGAAGTGGCCATGAACAAGTTGTAGAAATGCTGCTTGATCGTGGGGCCCCCATTCTATCCAAAACAAAGGTATACCAGCAAGTACACAGAGAGTGGGTGTGGGTGAATATACCCTCATTGAAGTGCAATGGCACATCAGTGGTTACCAGAAATTCCTTTCTGCATTGAGCAATTATTCCTTTCTGTGACATTGGACTAATAAAAATTACTCAATACTTTTGTCATTTGATACAGGAGACCTATCTCCAACCTCCCCTTTTTGTGCTATTTCAGTCTTGTCTTACAGTAGAAGGGGTGTTTGTAGTAGTAGCAACACTTTAACACGATATTGATAAGTAACATCACATGATATAGATGTAGATTGGCAAACCCCATTTTAAATCAGTTCCATAGCCTTTAAATACTTCTCAACCCTCATCATTTGGGATGTTGCTTCCATTACCAGGCTCAATTGCATCACATTACAGGATTTAATTAATTGTTGTTTTTTTATTTTATTTATCATCCCTCTGGCAATACAGTGGCAGAGCAATAAGTACAACCTACCACAGTGGTCAAATTTACATTTCATGACGACTGTGTGAACCAATACATTTGTTATTGCTGTCAGTGTGCTACTGTATTAGGACCACTGCAATATGCAATATTGTGTTGCCATTGCTGGTAATGCTACTGTCAGGGTTTTCCAAAGGGTAATGTATAATAGAAATGCACTGTTTCCAGGAAAACCTTGCGAGAAACCGGCTTTAGACTAGTGAATGCTAGTCTTATGTAGCTGTGTAAATGTATAATCACTTTGTTCACAGAACGGGCTGTCTCCACTACACATGGCGACACAAGGGGATCATCTCAACTGCGTTCAGCTTCTGCTTCAGCATGACGTGCCTGTTGATGACGTCACGAACGACTACTTGACAGCACTGCATGTTGCCGCACACTGTGGTCACTACAAGGTTGCCAAGGTCCTCTTAGACAAAAAGGCCAACCCTAATGCCAAAGCACTGGTGAGTAGAGTGTGAAGTCAATTCCCATCTTAGTCTGAGCCACTTTCTACAGGTATTGAGAGTGGATCGCTTCAGTTATTTTCATTACTCGCACACTAAAAATAGCCCTTTTTCCTTAGAAACTCTAACTGCTAAGAGCGGTTGAAGTCTAACTTAATGTATAAGGTGACTTACGTAGACTGCACACTGTTCTCATTTATTTAAACTGGCTGCTTCAAACATCGTCTGTTTTTAACCAAAATAATAACTAATATTATATAGAAAAAAACCCACATTGCTGTTTATTTAAAGGTCTACTCTTTTGTCCATATTTTTTGTTTTGTTTTGTTTTTTAATATATAGCTAGGAAAGTTATTACATTATAAGCCAACTTTAATACCTCAGTTTTCTGGTAAATGTTTTCAGTATAACAGTACATTTAAAAAATATAAATTCCCCTTTTGCATTTCTTTTACATTTTGCTTTCTAAGGTATTACAAAGCGTGATCTGTAACCACTAAGAATCAAGTAGACAAACATTTCAGCTAATGTCTTCATCAGTGTTTTTGTAACAGAGCTTACTGCTACTGCAAATTGCAGCAAGTTGGCTAACAATCTTGAGAGACAAAGGTCCATATTCACAAAACATTTGCCCCAGTGCCCATTATGAAGTTAACAACATAAAAAAGTTGATGTTAAAAAGCAGGGATGGAAATAACTATTGCAGTTCAGTTTCCCCCATTCCACTTTTTAAAGTGACCCACAGTGTAACAAGCTCATAGTAAAACCAGGAATGGATCAAACAACTTATTTCAAATAACTCATGAGGTTAAATTACGAGCTCCTACACACACACACACACACACACACACACACACACTCACACTAATTAATTCTTGTTAGTTGATTCTTCATAAATTTTTTAAAAAATAATGCTGATAAGTTGGTGGTAGATGCTTTGTGAATGTGGTCCATACTGTGATGTTTCAAGGAAGGAGGAAGCTTCTGTTGCTACAGCCTTAACTACTTTTGGGAATGTAAACAAACTGGGCTGTCAACCATATATGATAATGTAAAGTACGGTAGTAAACCAGGGAATTACAATTATGAGTACAAATTGAGCACATGCAGCTTTATAGCATTGTAGTACCTGAAGAGTTAATCACAATTTCTGAATTAGCACGAGACAGTGAGTATGCAGCCATGCACTTTAGTAACGAGTGGGTGTGTCATCGGATTTTAATTAAAAAAAAGTACATTAAAAAACAGAAATAGAATAACAGCGGATTGCATACAGCTTCAGATAAAATAAGCAAAAGGTATTAATTACACACATGGTAGTTTACTTATCTTAACTGGTAAACACATAACTGGAACATTGCAGTGTTTGCTGTGCCAAAAGGGCTAAAGATTATTGCTTGCCTTATTTTTAGAACGGTTTCACACCACTTCATATCGCCTGCAAGAAGAACCGTGTTAAAGTGATGGAACTTTTGCTGAAGCATGGAGCATCGATCCAAGCAGTTACTGAGGTATGTGGAAATAATAATTGAATACCCTTTTTTACTGTTGATGTTAAGATCTTAAATACCACGTGTAATATATGTGACTGAACAGTGTGAATCCTGTTACTGATAGGAATTTAATGTAACTGGACATCCAGTTGATTTGGTAAAATGTCACAGTCAAGGCTACTCTCCTGTGATGTATTATGTGTCATTCGCAAGCATATTTATATTGTTTGTCATACAGATGTGCAATATAAATCTAAAATACATAAGGCTTATAAAAGGATTCACAGTAAATCAAGTATCAGTTGTAGTTTGGCTTTTTCGTTAGATTTTCTTCTTTATAATAATACCCTGATGTGTTGTTTAATATTTAATGTAAACATAATAACTTCATGCTGTCAAATGCAGAAAGCTAATCTGTCCTTTGTTTTGTACTTTTGCAGTCAGGGCTAACACCAATTCATGTTGCTGCCTTTATGGGACATGAAAATATTGTGGCACAGTTAACACACCACGGAGCATCTCCAAATGCAACCAACGTGGTGAGTGTTGTGCCTGTAGCTTCTGTGTGTAGTGTGACGATTTAAATATGTTTTGACTTTGTCAGCATAACAGTACCACAATTTGTTGTAGATGTTTTGTCTGACTTTATTTTCACTTTGACTCAGACCCACAACCAAATAAGTTTACTTCCTTTGTTACAGATAATTGGACCACCCCTAAGCCTTTACTCACGTCCCATGCTGCACAGTAAAACTGTGTGGCGTCAGATGGGGTCTTATTACTTGTAACACAGAAAGTGAATGGAGAGACCTAGTACAGTACTTCCATCAAACTTCGTGCTTGACTTCACCCGCTTCAAAATGGAAATTTGAGTCGATAAACAATTACAGAACTTGCATGTTGCTACAGTAATGAAATGTTTTTAAAGGACATGTGTTTACATTGTTTAATTGCTGTCTTGGCAAACATCACAATACAATTTAATTTGGTGAATGTAAAACCATATTCAGTAACTGATAGGTAAGACAGCTCAAATTACTGTCTGGAGGCCACTTTCCACCCAACCATTTGAACCTATACTCAAACCCACCTACATTTCTCGTTTTTAAGCTTAAGGTTTTAAATCCACCCATTTAACTACATAAACTGTTTTCATAACAAGCTACATAGAAAACCAGAACTATAAAAGTATTTTATACAAGGGTTTGTAAAGGTTTCAAAGTATTTTTTTTTAATGTTTCCCAGCTTATTCTACATTTTTGTTACCGTAGCAACATGTTGTTAACTGGCCTGTAGTAAATGTTGACGCCTGCCTTTTCAGTTCAGCAGCTACTGTACAGCAAGGCAGAAGAAAGCCTGCTTGGAATATATGTGAATGAGCAATGGAAAAACACGTTCCGCCTTGGAGTGCTGTCTTGTAGCACGTATCTTTTCCTAAACTTTGTATTTTGTGTTGCAGAGAGGAGAAACAGCACTCCACATGGCTGCCAGGGCAGGACAAGCTGAGGTTGTTAAATACCTTGTGAAGAACAGAGCTCAGGTAGAGGCGAAGGCTAAGGTGAGTTTACTTTCATTGCTTTGTGGGTTTTTTTCTAAGAAACATTAGAACTGTTAGGAAGGGACCATAAGCTTACTACCAAGTTCCAGCAATAGTGTCATCTACTCTGTACTGCTTATAACAAGGCAAGGAGAGTTGCAGAGTTACAAGTAGTAAAAATCAAGATATGTAGTTTCTTTTTTTTTTTTTTTTTTTTTTTTAAGAAATTGTGTCATGGTGGACATTCTAGATTTCCAACTGAACGAATAAACATTTAGATTAGTGTGTTTCCTTTTTAAAATGAATGGGATTTAACAAAAAATAAAATAATGACATAATCTCAGTAAATAATTTTAAAACCATGCCCTAAGTAGATTTCATCACAATTGGATTAGTGATTGTCTAAGATATACATAACAATAAAGTTGTTGATAATAAAAAAGAAGGAAGTAAACAAGCTGTATAACCCTATATTGTTTTGTATAAACTAGCAGGGTAACCAACAAGAAACTAATGAATTCTTTGGTTTTGATTTTAGTTTTACTCTGACTGCACATTTGCTTACTGCCTGTCTTTCTTGTGAATTGCTAATGTAACAGGATGACCAGACTCCACTGCACATCTCTGCTCGTCTAGGAAAGGCTGATATTGTTCAGCAGTTGTTACACCATGGAGCGTCTCCCGACGCTTCCACGACTTCGGGTTACACTCCACTGCACCTGGCCGCCCGAGAGGGGCATGAAGACGTGGCCTCGGTCCTGCTGGAGCAGGGAGCCTCCCTGGCCATCAACACAAAGGTGAGTGGCATTCACATACTTTAATATGTTGGGTGTAGGGTGCCTCTTATTGTAATTTTTAGTAATTTGCGGTTTGGGTGAGAGGAGTGTGCACAGCAAGGCTGATCGGTTCTGACAGCTTAAACATACACTCTACCCATCGCAACATGAAAAATAAGACACTGGGTGACATCAATAAGATGGAACTTTGACAAATTCATAAATGTAATGTCTCTTGGAGGTACAAATCTGGATAGTAGATAAAAAACCCTACTCAATATATGCACCTGTGAAAGCAGAGGCACACACAAAGGAAACTTTTCAACATGTTACTGCTTAGTTACAGTGTGTGTACTGATTAACCTGTATAATTATTATTATTATTATTATTATTATTATTATTATTATTATTATTATTATTATTATTATTATTATTTATTTCTTAGCAGACGCTCTTATCCAGGGCGACTTACAATCGTAAGCAAATACATTTCAAGTATCATAGTACAAGTAATAATACAATTAAGAGGAAGATAAGTATAAACACAGTAGTAGAAAATATCAGAACTGTACTATATCCTGGTACCGAGATCACTTTGTTCCAAGTGTGGGCTTCGGTTCCCTAATTTCCATACATTTCCTGGTACCTGCGCTTATAAAAGGCACCTCTTTGTGCACTAACAGGCTAGTCGTGTCCAGCACAGAACACATGTCGACCCTGGGACAGTGAATAAGCCTTGCACATCATATTGTTTTAAGAGCTTATAACCAGGAATCAAGTCTGTTAGTCAGTTTGAGCAACTGGCATGTCAAATCAGTAACTGGGTAGATAAACACAAGAACAAGTAGGTTAGCCAAAAATTAGCTAGCTGAGCTATGCCTGGATGTTTCATCCATAACTATAAAACATTCAATTTAGGAATACTAAAATTAATTTAAGGAATTCAATGACAAAGGTTTTGACTTAAAAATAAAAATAGTTTTTGTTGAAACTTGTCATTTGAAG
The DNA here is from genome assembly GCA_030684275.1 of Acipenser oxyrinchus oxyrinchus. Lineage (NCBI taxonomy): Eukaryota > Metazoa > Chordata > Actinopteri > Acipenseriformes > Acipenseridae > Acipenser > Acipenser oxyrinchus. Next base: position 36,491,276 of record CM060257.1, read on the forward strand.
TTTCTTTTAGTATTTCTTAAAAAACAGAGCAATCTCTTGGTTTATACTACAGCAACAGCGGGGATATAATTCTCCTATGCTTTGTTTTTTTTTAAATTTAAGTCCTGTCATTCAGAAAGCTTTTTGGGGACCTGAATCAAATAGCTTCCCATGACAGCAGTCCCCTTCAGCAATGAACAGGAGCAGTGAATGTTTTTATTTTCTCTCTATCAACAGAAAGGATTTACTCCTTTACATGTGGCAGCAAAATACGGGAAAATTGAAGTTGCCAACCTTCTACTTCAAAAAGCTGCGTCTCCTGATGCAGCAGGGAAGGTAGGTGTCCAGTAAATGAAAGTGTTAATAACCACTGCTCCACACACATGGGAGCGATATGATGAACTGCTGAAAGAATATGTCATAAGTTGTAATGGATCCCAGGCTCCCTGTTTTTCTTAAAAGCTAACTGACTATTTTTATAGTCAGAAAAAATGACAGGGCCGTTTTAAAACCTAGTCGAGTTTTGAGAATAGTAATCACTTGAGACGTCTCCCATTTCCCAGAATCATGTTGCTTTCATAGTACTGGTATTCAGTTGTTTTTTTGATTCTTCAGGTATCATGTTAACGGCCTGATTGTAAAACAAGCTTTTAATTGGTCCCCAAGCTTCTAATTAACTCATATTCCAGTTGAAAACCAAAACAAATTACCCTGGAAAGTCTGGTGCCTGATCAGAACAGCATCCCTTTAATTTCCTGGGAAACAGACTGTGCAGCTCTAAACAATAATCCAACCACTAAGTAGACACTACGGAGCTAACTGTACACAGTAAGAGCCTTTACAAAGGCTTCATAAATACTATAACAATCTTTTTGTGGGGTTTTATATTTTCTGTGGGGTTTTTGCACCCAGCAGTGCCCTTATGGAAAAACATTGGGGCTTGCTTTGAATGCATTGAGAAGGCTTCTCCCATTTTATAAGACAAGAGTCTGACCTACAACTGTGTCAGCTGTTACTCACTCGCTCCCCTCACCCAATTGGGGTGGAGCTACAGTGCGGTTCTTGTTTCAAGCGGTTGAGTCTGCCCCCACGCCCCCTCTTAAAGGAATATATCCCAATTTCAAAAGTGGAAGCTTTGTGTGAGATAAGCATCTTTTTGACATTTATTGTTCAGCCATCACACACGGACAACCTGAAACAACATATCTAGCTATTTTTGACATGAAAATGATATTGCTTTGTTTGATTTGTTGGTATTCACCTATGATAGGTACAGCTCGATCAACAGACCCTGATTTAGCACTAATCTTGGACAAATTAATATTACCTTTAGTAAGGTGTAATATATCTCCTCCTAGTGGCTGATGAGTTACTAATTCTAACATCAGCATAAGACCCATGCTTACCTCTCAAATACAAAGCTTGCTCTTTAGTTGAATAGTAAGTCGTTCGTCTTTGAACCGTATGGTTTGCAGTTTGCGTCCATTGAAGGGCTGGGCGCAAACTGCAAACCATGCGGTTCAAAGCAAGCTCTGTAGTCGAGAGGTAAGCACAAAGATATCAATTACAAAGATATTCCAAGATTAGTCTGTGAAACCGCAGGTTATGGATTGGATGACATCATAATGTTTTAAAGATTTTAGACTTGTCTAAGGTATTCTATTTTATTTCAGCCACTTTGTGAAAATGTTAGAAGATAAATGTTAAAGAAGCTGATGTAACACACTGTCACTCCTTTTGTATTTGTCTCATGTTTTCTGTCTACTAACGAGGTCTGTATGCATGTATTTTAGAGTGGTTTAACTCCACTGCATGTAGCAGCGCACTACGATAACCAGAAAGTGGCACTCCTTCTCCTGGACCAGGGAGCCTCCCCACACGCAGCAGCAAAGGTACTACATACTGAGTAGAACAATGTGCTAAACTAGAATCAGCATTGTGTCCCCATTGTGCCTGCATTGATTTGGTATTTTGGCATCTGCTATAACACATTCATGTTTGTGAAACATAGTGGTAATATACATTATTCCAACTAATGTGTTTTAATATCAATAGATTTCTACAGACTATTATAGTTCAACTGTATAAAAAACAGCTCCAGCTTTCTGCATTAAGTGATTGTCGCTAAACAAAGTAATTCCATAAATCTTCCCTATTGTGTGCTTCCATTTGCTATCTAGGTCCCAAACTTGCAGTTTTGAAAGAAACACATGTTATAGTAAACATTGTTATTTACAAATATGATATTTGGCACTACACTAGGCGAATAAATCTCAGTTTATAAGCTATGTTTTTAGATAGTGTTGCACTGCCTTGCTCATTTAATCTTTATCAACTTCATTCCTCTCATTACTTTGCCCTATTGACTGACATGCTTTCAGCCAGTAGCATTATTTGACCCAGAAAACACTGTGAAATGATCTAGGATGAGCAAGTGTTACAGATTTCCTTAGAGAAAGTCATGGGAATGGAGACCTTTCTTCAATCTAATGTAGTTTTTAAATAAAAATGCATGTTTACTTTAATGTAGCAATAATGCTACCTATATAGCTAATTTTTATTTAGCAGACGCCTTTATCCAAGGCCACTTACAGAGACTAGGGTGTGTAAACTGTGCATCAGCTGCTGAGTCACTTACAACTACGTCTCACCCGAAAGACGGAGCACAAGGAGGTTAAGTGACTTGCTCAGGGTCACATAATGAGTCGGTGGCTGAGGTGGGATTTGAACCGGGGACCTCCTGGTTACAAGCCCTTTTCTTTAACCACTGGACCACTCAGCTAATGGGTGTGCAATTATTGTGTTAGCTATAATCACTTTAATGCTTTTTGCCTTCTTGTAGCAGTATACAGTATTTTCCATTACTAATATAGCCCTGAAACTTGTATTGCATGATTGAACAGTTATTGAGAACTGGTTATGGAGACTGACTGAATGATGTTTGGTACCACTGTACAGTAAGTGATTTTGGTGTTTGTTTGCTTGTCTGTGGCAGCAAGGCTTAATTCTGCAGCTACTGTTCCAATTCACATTCGCAGTGCATGGTGTTCTTTATAACACGCATCAATATTTGCTCATGTTGCTTTTGACTGATTTTGCTTTGTCCAGGCAACCAGAATTGGAGTGATTTCTCTTTTGGATTTATCGTGTTTGCTTTTTTAAATTTTTATAAAGAAGTGGTTGAGTGATCAGGGTCGCAATGGCTGCCCATGGTGGAGGCCCTACACTCTTTTGACAGCTTTGTAGCAGGTGTTTCAATTTAATTAAAATCTCCAGTTACTGCTGTCCATAGAAACACATGCAAATACATGAAACAGATGGCAGTGAATGTCTGCACGTTGTGGTATTAAACATGAGTTTTTATGAGATATGGGATACATATTTGAATAGTAAAATTGGTACAGACAAAAGTATCTGTGTTCACCAGAAAATGAATATACATAAGTGTAGCAAAAACATATCAGTTACCTGTATTCAAATCCTAAATTCTGTATATTAATGTTTATATATATATATATATATATATATATATATATATATATATATATATATATATATATATATATATATATATATATATATATATATATAACCTATTACATAACTTTAATTAGAAAAAAAAAATTACAGGACACATTGTGCAAACATATGGGGCTAGTTAAATGAAAATATATTTATAAAGATGTAAGGGCTATGTGACAGGACAGCATCACTGGCAAGGTGTTTCCATCAGGAAGGAGACTCGGACACAAGGAAGTTGTAGGTTTAAACACTAATGCACTCTTTAATAACAAGATAAACAAAAATAACACGGACAAACACTAGACAAAACACATTAACAAAATAAAAAGGCACAAGGGCCAAAACAAAAGGTTCTACAAAAACTCAGAACACGTCAATAAACACGGACATAAATACAGCACACAGACCTTCACCTTCACCAACATTTACCTTCACCATTCTCTCTTAACACCTGTGATCACCCGATGTATACACCTGTGGCTGGAGCCTTAATTAACATTTTAATCATTTATTCAATTAACTTCTCCAGCCACATTCCCACGTGTTTTGACAGGGAGAAACCTAACTCCCTCCCAGCCAACCCAATATTCCCCAACACATACACACATGCCACACTGCCACAGGGTGAATAAAAAATTACTCAAGACTTGAAAGAGTAAACTTTTAACCAAATTGAACTACAATATACTCTATATAACAGCACAAAATAAACTATATATATATACAGTATATATATATATATATATATATATATATATATATATATATATATATATATATATATATATATATATCTCCAGACATGAAATGTCCATATTTGTCCCAACACACGTTGATATAATTACTGTATACTGATCTTATGCACAGCCTGTAGAGAGACACCGATGAGGACACAGGAAAAGGCAGTACAGTAACAGTACTACATGCAAATTCTGAAATTCTCTGTAGGTTTAAAAGCAGCTCAGATCATTTTGGGTAGCCTGCAGCCATTGACAGTTCTCTGTTTTACTGACAGTCCAATTTTTTTTTTTAAAAATCTACAGAGCTGTTTCACATTCTTGTGCCTGTAACAGGCTCCTAGTTATCCTAAAGTGACCTAGTTACTGCCTTTGTTTCCCCGTGTCAAGCAATTACTGAGCTTATATGAAACGGGCTGGAGACATGCTGTTAGCACAGTACTCGTTCAAGGCTGTGAAATCACTATTTGGCTGGTCGTTCAGTCAACTGAAGTTGGAAATTGATCCTTTAAGACATTTTTGCTGCATTTCAAAATTGTATCTATCAGCCAATGTGTTCATGTAACTGTTTTGGAAAACAAATAAATCTTTAGTATATGGCATTGCTGCTGGATGTCAAGCTATGGCCTGAGTCATTATGCTGTGGAGCATGGTGAATGTATTTTCAGTTTGGATTTCTATTTTTCTAATGCATATTAATTGAAATAGTGCATACAGGAGTATGAAAAAAAACTGCTTGGAGAAATATTTAAATACTCCATCATGGTGGTGTTTTACTGTACTGTAACATGGCTAAATGTTTATCCATATGAATGAGTATTCAAATATGGCACAAAAACTTAGTTATTAGTAGAAAAAACATAATAAATCTGACCCTGTTGTATACTTGTGAAACTCCTCAAAAACGTACTACATTGATGTAGAGCTGCTGTGCTACTATTAAAGATTTCCAATATCTGAGATTAATGACTTTAAAAGCAAAGTGAAATCTGTCCATTAAAAGAAACACAGCCTTGATGGAAAAATGTGTAATTTATTTTGGCAAGCAAAAAAAAGAAAGCCATTATGTACTTTAGTGCGAATAACAAATTGCTTTTCCAGTAAAAACAGAAAATAAATCTGATTTTTAGAAGCAGGAAATCAATGAATGAGCAGTTTAGTTCATTATTCAAATATATGAATCAACGTGGCAGGACTGCTCGAAGACTAGGCCTTTGCATCTTTCATCTAACAAATGTATCAGTCCGTGGTAAAGGATAAAGACATACCTGTATATATTTCATAATAATTTCATAACACCCAGCATCTTATTCAAATGCTTAGCTTCTCAAAGCATTGCTTTCAGGTATTTATTCTGTTAAGTCCGTCACACACAGCCCGACTCAAGCCGTCCCGACTCATCTAAGACTGAATTACTGACCAGAACTAGATACTGGTGATTACTGTGTATGCAGATTTAATTAATACTGCCCTGTACACATTTTTGTATTAACTTAGCCCAACATAGCAACCCTCATATTATGCATGGCATCGTATGCTGATTAGACGGTGGAGACAGCGCCACGAGGCAACCAAAAGAAGCGCTTAACCTATTAATTAATTGACCATTTACACCGTGCAAACGTTTCAGGCAGGGTTTGACTTTTTGTATAGTTTGTCTACTACACTTTAGCCTGTGGTAAATAAAATCCAACCTGTTGATTTTTATTGGACTTTGGCGTTTTTTTTCTCAGCGTGTGGATCTAGGGGCTTGTGATTTGTGACCTTATTGGAGATCGACACACCGGTTACTTCTGTTTTAGCGCAGTAAGAAAATGTAGGCTGCCAGTAGATTGACAATAAAAAGGTAAATTGATAATTTACCTTTGATTAGTAAAACGCCAAAAAAAAAACTATTCAAATGTGCACATATCTGGTATTTTTGAATTTGGGACACTCAGGGCAATTTGAGATTAAAGCTGTCAATATTCCGTCATTTTGTATGACAAGTTACATGACAAGCTACGTCACTTAAACCTGCTTCACCATTGGTTGCCACCCTTATAACTAATCGGTCTCAGTCAGTCTTGGTCGGCAAATGATCACATTTGAACGAAACTGCGTCTGAAAAAGATTCAACATGTTCAGTCTTCAAATCTGAAGACACCCCGACCGAAATCTGCATTATCTTGGTTTTAAGGGCACGCACACTGCTACGATTCTTCCAGACTCTGTGCGGCCAGTTGAGATGAGATGAGTTGGGACAGCTTGAGTCCGGCTGTGTGCGGCGGGCTTTAAGCCGTTCCGACTCATCTCATCTGAGTTTGCACAGATTCTGCGATCAGTTGTGCTCAGTTTTGGTTTGACGTCACAATTGAGTTTTTCCTGACTGGGTGTCGCACACTGCTAAGACTGAATTACTGACCACGACTAGATACTGGTGATTACTATGTATGCAGATTTAATTAATACTGCCCTGTACACATGTTTTTATTAGCTTAGCCCAACATAGCGACCCTCATATTATGCATGGCATCGTACGCTGATTAGACGGCGGAGACAGCGCCACGAGGCAACCAAAAGAAGCGCTTAGCCTATTAATTAATTGACAATTTACATCGTGCAAACGTTTGACAGTGTTTGTATAGCTTGTCTACTACACTTTAGCCTGTGGTAAATAAAATCTAACCTGTTGATTTTTATTTGACTTTGGCGAGTTTTTTTCTCAGCGTGTGGATATAGGGGCTTGTGATTTGTGACCTATTGGAGATCAACGCACCGGTTACTTTGTAAACTTTCAGTAAACTTTCTTATGTTCTGTTTTAGCGCAGTAAGAAAATATAGGCTACCAGTAGAATGATAATAAAACGGTAAATTGATAATTTACCTTTGATTAATAAACGCCTAAAAAAAACTATTCAAATGTGCACATATCTGGTATTTTTTAATTCAGGACACTCGGAGCAGTTCAAGACTAATGTATTTTTAGCTGTGGAACTAAAGCTGTCAATACTCCGCCATCTTGTATGACAAATTACATGACAAGCTACGTCACTTAAACCTGCTTCACCATTGGTTGACTAATCGGTCTCAGTCAGTCTTGGTCGGCAACTGCCGCACACAGACAGACTGATCACATCTGAACGAAACTGCGTCTGAAAAAGATTCAACATGTTCAATCTTCAAATCTGAAGACATCCAGACTGAAATCTGCATAATCTTGGTTTTAAGGGCATGCACACTGATACGTTTCATCCAAACTCTGTACGGCCAGTTGAGATGAGATGAGTCACGACGGCTTGAGTCGGGCTGTGTGCGGCGGGCTTTACACTACTTGTTTTATATTCTCAAACCTGATCAAAGACATGGGCCCAGTCCTATATTTCCATATATGAAAAGGGCATCTGTATTTTGATTATAAAATGATGTACTAACTGATGTACAGTTTCCTGGTTTCTTCTATTATCCTTCAAAGTGGACTGCTAGGCAGGGAAGGATGCTCTAGTTTAAAAGTCTCTTCGTCTGTGTGAAGGTGCTTTCACCTGAGTTCAGGAGCAGCGTTTCAGTTTCAGTTTCAGTTGCCAGCCATTGATACCATATATGTAACATCAGCCAAACATCAAGTAGGAGCCTGTGCCATCTAATGATCAAGTTTCCCTGTGCTTGTCTGGCAATACACTGCAGAGCACCAGATGGTGATGGTGCATTCTAATAGGCTACAAAGACACTGGCTGATCCAGCCAGCATAACATGTGCCTATGGCAAGCAACTAGAACTGAACAGGAGCTTCTGGTCTCATAGTCAAAACAGACTTCAAACAAAGTTACAAAAAAAACCACAATATTTGAGAAATTGAAATAAGAACTGTTCAAAATGATGCCAAACATCATAAAACCTAGGAGGACCAAAAAAACTGAAGCTACTTAGGTAATCAGCAGTGGATAGATACAAACCAAGGCTCAAGAATCTTTGCTACAGTGTTTTGCAAGACCTGTAAATTATATACATTTGTTCCAAATCTTCATAATCTTTATAACAACTGAACTGATGGTATTGATCAGTTCAGACAGAGGGATTCTGAAATATGTTAGCTTGGAATAACTATTTCTAAGGCAGTAAAAATCTATGATACTAACCTTGTTGTTTTTTGTGTGTGCACACTCAGAATGGCTACACTCCATTGCATATTGCTGCCAAAAAGAATCAAATGGATATCGCCACAACCCTGCTGGAATATGGGGCTGATACAAATGCAGTTACCCGGCAAGGCATCAGCCCTGTACACCTGGCAGCACAGGAAGGGAATGTGGACATGGTCTCTTTGCTGCTTGCCAGGAATGCCAACGTCAATCTTGGCAACAAGGTGCGTACGTTATTATGAAACAAAACATATGTATCTATAAACTAAGGAGTTTTATCTGCCTATCAGTTTAGGTCCCCGGCAGTATTTTTGTATTTTGGATTCAATATACAGTACTGTATGTACAGTGTGTCGACAGTAGAAACACCTACATTTTTTTCTTCAACCTTTTTTATTTTAATGATTTGTGTATTGAGTTAAATTCCCTTAAATTCTGTCTAGAAAGTAATATGATATTCCGAATTGTTATGTGCTTATGAAGATTATCTATGAATGTTATTATTTACAAACTTATATTCCAAATAATTAAAAAAAGAAACAAATTAATTATGTAGCACACACTTTTTGTGAAAGTCACTTGTGTGACTCATTCTCCTTTGTTATGTAAATGAAAAGAATTAGTAAAGATGGGTAAGATAGCAGATGTGAAGGGGGGATAGTAAATTCTCAGCTGGCAGGTGGGTCCATATCCAAGACAATTCTTTTTTTTAAGTTAATAAAGTTAATACAAACAAAATATACTGGTACAATATTATATATGAATCCTTCAAGTTAAAGTATTATATCATTTTGGTAGCTGAGTGATCAATGATATGTTTGTGTGTGTGTGTGTATTGTTTAACATTACACCGAATAACCAAATTTGTGGATTTTGCTCCTTTCAGAGTGGTTTGACACCTCTCCATTTAGCTGCTCAAGAAGACAGAGTAAATGTTGCAGAGGTTCTTGTCAACCAAGGGGCGACAGTCAATCCACAGACAAAGGTACAAGCTTTAACTGGCTTTTCTCAATGTCTAGGTGACCGTCTGTACTTTCAAAATAGCATATGGCTCCCGCTGCAGGATGTGCCCTATAGTCTGGACGTCGCAAGTTCGAGTCCAGGCTATTCCTTTGCCGACCGAGGACGGGAGCTTCTAGGGGGCGGCGCTCAATTGGCTGAGCGCCGCCCGGGGGAGAGAGGGTTAGGTCGGCCAGGGTGTCCTCAGCTCACCGCGCACCAGCGACCCATGTAGTCTGGCCGGGCGCCTGCGGGCTTTCCTGTAACCTGCCCGAGAGCTGCATTGTCCTCCATGGCTGTAGCTCTTGGGTGGCTGCATGGTGAGTCCGCAGTGTGAAAAAAAACGGTCGGCTGACGGCACACGCTTTGGAGGACAGTGTGTGTTCGTCTTCGCCCTCCCGAGTCTGAGCTGAGCCTAAAAATAATTGGCCATTTCAAATTGGGGAGAAAATAATAACAAATAGTTGGCAACAATAAAAAAATAAAATAAATAAAATAGCATATGATGAAGTCGTGTGTCACATTCCTGTTCTGTTTTGCACTGAAATTCCTATATTTACTTAATTTTAGTGCAATTTTTTTTGTTTTGTTTTGTTTACCTGTGCATAAAAAAAAACAGATCTTTGGCTTTACAGTTGTTACATTTTACATTTTTACATTGAAACAATCAAGAGGTTGATTTGATCATTTATGCCCTGTAAGACAACCCTTCATTTTAATAGTATTTTACAGCACTGGGGGAATCCCCCTGAATTTCATCAACCTACTATTATTATTGCAGGATAACCACTGATATTTTTAGCAGAATTATAGAAGTTTTTTTTTTTTCCTGTACTGTAGATTCTTAAGATAACAGATGTATAACATAAAAAATAACTGCATTTGCAATTCTCTGCATCTAGATGTGTTACACTCCATTACATGTCGCATGTCACTATGGGAATGTGAAGATGGTAAACTTCCTTTTGCAACAGCGCTCTAAAGTCAACGCCAAAACCAAGGTATTTTTCATTTCTTGTTTCAATAATAATAATAATTATAATAATTTTTTTTTATATAACACCTTTCATAGTGCACCATCATCACAAAGTGCTTTACAGAGGTAGGCTTTGAACTGTGCATTATATGCAGAGTCACTTACAACATTGATTTAACAATAAAGTTATTGGAGGGCTAAACGGTACAGCAGGCTAATTCGATAGCTGGGTCTGGCTTGTTCATTGTGCCTATTGCACATTAGTCTACTGTACCCAAGGCAAATCTGTGCCTTTAAGACTTTAAGAGTGTTGTGCCTGCGACAACAGCTGACATAATCTGCAATACTGCAGTACTGTACGAGTAGAGAAACCAAAGCCATTACAATCTATTACTCCTCTGTGCTCTTTGCTTTAGAAGACATTGTAAACAGACTTTTAGTCGCAACATTTGTTATGGAATTTATTCATTTTCTTTTAGTAGTTCTGAAAATCGGTATTTTAATATTTTATATTTTGCATTTTGGAATTAGTGATTAGTTAGATGTCAAAGGAGAGAATTTATGACAAGTACAACATGCCAGTGGCGGCTGGTATACCACAAAATTCTGCACGATTCTCTATAAAATTGTCAGGTTTGAAAGAGAGAGCCCCAGGATTGAATGTCAAGTGGCTGTACAGGGCAGGATTGAATTGTGTTTTTCTCGCTTGCAGAGCTGTGAGGGGGAAGCTGCTGGCACCATGCCTGACTGCAGTCAGGGCTTCATCTTTCACAAGCACTTATTTCACACACAAAGAAAATAAAACCAATACATTTTTCACTTGTTTTATTTCTTCTGCAGAATGGGTACACTCCCCTCCATCAAGCCGCCCAGCAAGGACACACCCATATCATTAATATCCTGCTGCAACATGGCGCTTCCCCTAATGAGCTGACTGTGGTGAGTTACTGGAGGAGATGAATTCATGCCATTTTTTTGGTTAGTCAACGAAGCGTAAAAACGCAGGACTGTCTACTGTTTACAGTTATAGTTTACTGCTGGTTGAGTTGAGTCTGTGTCTAATTCCAGGACATTCAATAACCAAATTTAAAGGATTAAAGAGATAAATAACCAGCAGGACCTATTCTGCTTGGCTTGTTTATTTTTGAATATCTTGCTCTTTTAATTATTATTATTATTGTGCTGTATGATGAATATGTACTGAATGGGTTGGACTGTGTACGCTTTTTACCTTGAATAGTCAACACACGCCATAAAATAGTTACCAAACGACTGAAATAAAATTTAAAAAACTGACATTTACATTTTCTTATTGTCTTATTAATATTTTTTTTAATAATGACTTTCCTTTCAGAAAAAAACAATGTCATATGATCTTTGAATAGACACACAAATGGGAATATTTTAATTAAGTAAACATAGAAAATAATCATTGTGTTTATTTAATAAGTCTGTTAATGGGGACCTAATGATTATTATATATACATTTCAAATATATCAAAAGTTTCTTATAAACATTGCTGAATAAAATATATCAAAGCAATCTCAATTAGGTAGATAGAATAAGGCCCTAGACTTTGTATACAGTATGGTACATCTCTGTTCCATGTGGGTCATCTCAAGATGCTGGATCTGGTCTTGGAAAAATTGCTGATCTGGTAAGGTCCTTGTATTGTTTCCAGAATGGCAACACTGCACTGTCCATTGCCAGGAGACTTGGCTACATCTCTGTGGTGGACACACTGAAGGTGGTAACAGAAGAAACACTGACCACTACGGTAAGAAGCACTTTCACTACTCCTTCAGTAGTGAGGGGGTGGGTGCGCTGTGACCATTACTGTGCAAAAAAAGCCTTTACTAATATAGAAATTCATCTCATGTTTTTTTTTTGCAAAGACACAGACATGAAAAAAACAAACATACTGTGTTATTCTTAATCTGACAGACTGTAATAAGACAGCTTTGATCTCCCTACAGTAGTGCATGCATATTGTAGCCTTTACATTGGTGTCTGAGTCTCCCAATAATCAAGCAGCAATTATTGACCCATGTGATTGAGCAGAAATGTTTGGATTGGGCCACTTGACTGCACAGGCATGTTTGAGATTTTGCTGTTTGACTGAGCAGATACAATAAAAAATAAGGATGAGCAGAGATGGCATGCATGGTGCACTCTGAGATGGATTATTGAACAATGAATATCTGTGCTTTTGAGATACTGACTAATTAAATGAAAGCTACCATTTATTGGCTAAAAACATTAGTTTTAATGGATTATCTAAAATCAGTAAACATACTATGCCAGTAGTATATAGTACCAACCAAAACCGCCCCAAAAGCAATTGTGGGACCTATCTTCCCCTCTTCCCTCAATCAACACCTTTGCTATATAAACATACAGCCATATATTGTGACCTATTCACTCTCTTCATAGTCCTATTGTCTTCCGTTGTCAAGAGGTTATCCACCCACCTAGGGGTGTAATTGTCTTTCTATAGTCCTGTCTCCTATACCAACCACCTGATAGACAAACACCTCTAACACCTCCATAATGTACAAACTGGGCGCAAAAATGTGTTCTTTGTATGTAAATGGAATCCCTGACATATTCTGCAAAATATAGAAGTTTCATCATTTTCACTGGGTATGATAGCACATTGTGGGCAGTGCTTTTTTTATCAAATACGGTAGAAGTGATTGGAGCGGTCTCAGAAGGTATGACTGTACTATGCGCTATTTGGAAAACCGGCTTTAGCACCTAAATTCCCTAAAGGCTGTAATCATCGAGGAATGGTCACATATTCCTCCAGAACTATTTCAAAAACCTTGCAGACTGCCTGGTCATGGTGGCACACCATGTTGATTTTTTTTGTCCAACCCATGTAGCTGGTGGGCATATGAAAGATGCTCAAGGAGAAAACCATTCATAATTTCTGTTTTATATTTTTTTTTGTTTTAACAGACTGTGACAGAAAAGCATAAAATGAATGTTCCTGAAACAATGAACGAGGTCCTTGATATGTCAGATGATGAAGGTATGAAAAACACTTTTTTTTCCAAATTTCACTCCTACACATTTCTTCTGTCTGTTTTTTCATATATACAGTGGTTTGCAGAAGTATTCACCCCCCTGCAAATTTTCACATTTTGTTGGCACCTGAGCGTACTCCACGACGCTTTCAAATTAGACTTTACATGTAGACTCTACACAAACTACCCCACATTGATAAAGTTAAACAATGCATTTAGAATATAAATAAGATTTACAGAGAAAAACAGATTAATCTCAGTTGCAGAAGTATTCAACCCCTTTGCTACTGCAGCCCTAAATCAGCTCAGGTGCAAATGATTTGTTTGAAAGGTCACAAAATTTGTGAAATGGTTTCAGCCTGTGTTCACTTAACTTGTAGATAGTTTCCCTCAGGTATATAAAGACTTTCAAGCTGCAACTCACATAGTGATCCAATAAAGCAACCATGAAGACCAAGGAGCTTTCGAAACAAGTCAGGGATAAAGTGGTAGAGAGGCACAAAGCAGGAGAAGGGTACAAGAAAATTTCAAAGGCGCTGATTATCCCTCTCAGCACAGTGAAGTCCATCATTAACCCTTTGCGGTCCATTTATTCAGCGCGTGTCAGGCGCGTCAGGTCCAATTTATTTTCACACGTGCAGTTTATTTTAGACGCGCTGTTTAAATGTATTTTTTTCACAGTAAAACAGGTTTAAAAGGCTCTGCATATCAACAGGACACTCAGTACTGCATCTCCAGCACCGCCCCACCCCGCTTTCGCTATATTTTTCAAATATCTCTTAATAATAGTACATACCAATAAATCATCTCTTGATCACTCGTTTTATCACCAAACTCCTCAATAATGCGATCCAAGTCGTTATTTTATTACTATAACATCTGACCTTGAGAGATCTGGAAAGTCTTGTGTCTGAGATGGGAGTCATTGTTCACACATCAACAATAAGCCGGCCCTTACACAAAGTTGGTCTGTATGGACGAGTGGCAAGAAAGAAGCCAATACTCAAAAAGCCTCATCTTAAAGCACGTATGGAGTTTGCGAAAAAGCATGTAGATGATCCTGCAGACGTGTGGAAAAAGGTTTTGTGGTCAGACGAGACAAAAATTGAACTTTTCGGTCTAAATTCCAAGCATTACGTCTGGCGCAAACCCAACACTGCACATCACCCAGTCAACACCATCCCAACTGTCAAGCATGATGGTGGCAGCATCATGTTATGGGGATGCTTCTCTTCAGCAGGGACTGGGAAGCTTGTCAGGATAGAGGGGAGAATGGATGGTCAAAGTTCAGGCAAATCCTTGAGGAAAACCTGTTTGAGTCAGCCAAGACTCTGAAACTGGGGAGGAAATTCACATTTCAGCAGGACAATGACCCGAAGCACAAAGCCCAAGCCACACTGGAGTGGTTGAACAAGAAGATAATTAATGTTCTTGAGTGGTCCAGTCAAAGTCCTGACTTGAATCCAATCGAAAATTTATGGCGAGACTGGAAAATTGCAGTCCATCGACGATCCCCAACAAACTTATCAGAACTGGAGCAATTTTCCAGTGAAGAATGGGCAAACTTTTCACCATCCTACTGTGCAAAGCTAGTAAAGACCTATCCAAAAAGACTTATAGCAGTAATTGTTTCAAAAGGTGCTTCGACAAAGTACTGACTTAAGGGGCTGAATACTTATGCAACCAGTAAATTTCATTTTGTACATTTTCTTTGCAAGTTTTACTAACATTTAACCTCCTCCTCATATAACAGTGTTCAGTTTAACCACTACAGCTTTGAATGAAAAAAGTTTGTTTGAAAAACTGTGCATGCATTATTTGTAATTCAACAAAATGTGACATTGGTAGGGGGTGAATACTTCTGCAAACCACTGTATTTAACTAGCTTTTTTTTAAATATCATTTGCTTTAAGTGTTAATTTATCTTTATATCATTTGTTTTAGTCATTATATTTGTACTGTATGTCTTCTGTTAACAACTTGTCATTTCATTTATTTAAATTATACAGTTCGTAAAGCCAATGTTCCTGAAATTCTCAATGAAGCTGACTATGTTTCAGATGTTGAAGAAGGTATTTCTTTCAATTTGTTTTTGTTTTGTGCTCTTTTGTGGAGACACAATAAGCTGTTTCTCATTAGCGCAAAAGTAACTAACCTTCCTTTCTGTTTGTCACTTGCTTTGGTGCCATGGAGCTTTTACTTCCTACTTTGGTATTTATGTAATATGCTTTCTCTTTAAATAACCACCCCCTTTAGAATAATGTAAAGCAATCATTGTAATTTTACACACGTACTGGTACAGTCAAATATTATTCCTCTTTCCCATGCCACCTACAGAAAGCCTTTTTGCAAGTATGAAAACCTGCACAGAATCTTAACAGCTTTGCTTTTACATTTTTAGTTGAATGCATAATTTTGCTTAAGAGCTCATCCATATCCAAGCATCATGGTAATGACTATGACCTTTGAATGGAACACATCACTATACTTGTTGAATGCAACTTTATGCAGCTTCAATGACAGATCATAAACAACAATATCTAGTGCCATAATTTGCTGCTACAGTATATTGAAACCTAGCATTTTTGATGATGACATTATCGGAAATTTAACATGATAAATATTTAATCTAAAATCGAATTAAACGAATCTGAAAGTGTTGCGTCCATTTCTATGAAAGTATGCAGATGTGATATTCAACAGATTTTGAAGAGACACTTTACAGCACCAACATTTGCAGAATATGTCATTTCTTACCTGCTTGGTGTTCTATTATTCTTGTAATATTGTTATGTTCAGCCACAGGGGCCTGCTTTAGAAAAGAATCCTTAAAGCTGAGGTTTTGAAAATTACCACTAGGGGTGTTCAACTGTAATTATTTAATTTTTTTTAGCATTATGTTAGAATATTCAAGTGTTTATCCTGGTACTTTTTTTTTGGCAGAAATAGTCAGCAGTCTGTGGTACCCTCAATATTATTCATTAACTACCAATGCAGAACTGTATGGTGGGACATGACTTCCAAGACTGATCCCTCTTTATATATTTTACTACTCTTTGCAGTAACTAGAAATGTGTTTCTTTTTATTTCTTTGTTGTGTGTGTGTGTGTGTGTGTGTGTGTGTGTGTGTGTGTGTGTGTGTGTGTGTGTGTGTGTGTGTGTGTGTGTAAAATAATGAACATATGTCCTCCCCAGTCATTTTGCATTCCCAAAATATGTATAACATTTTAGAAAAACAATGCATTTGAACATAGATATCTGGTGAGACAAATATTCATCTCTTCAAATACCAGGGTTGTGTATAATATAGATTCTCTCTTTCCTTGTGTAGCCAACATTACAGAAGTTCAGGATTACTGTATTTAAGTATTTATTAACGTTCGTGAATAATAGATTAGTTAACATGTATCAAATACCGTTGTGTAAAGAGATTTACACTGCAGCTTGTAAGCTTTACATTGGTACTTGTAAGCTTTACATTAAAACTTGTATGCTTTATACTGAAACGTGTCAGTAAAATAAAAACTAGCATCTAATGTTTGTGTTCTAATTCATATCCCTAACTCTTGGACTGTTGTTGCTTGCATATACGGTTATGTAGAGCACCACTGAGATAATTTAGGTAGCTTGTATAAAGTTTTCTTGTCAACCCATAGTCTCAAATATGAGGCCTGAGATGTTCCTGACATTATAAGGGAGAGTTGCCCTTTTAGCATTAGTTACTGCTTTGGAGTACACAGAAGATTTTGGAAACAGTATTATACTAATTTCAAAGGAGCTTTTCATTTCCTCTCTGGGTTTAAACGTTTTCCCAGCATGTAATGACTATATTCTTTGATGCATATGTCCTTTTAAAGACAGGGCATGATCCTTTTTCACATAATGCAGTCTGTATGGAGTTACATATAATACATTTGCAGAAAATGAATCCCCTAAATGTTTGATTTTTATATATTGTTTGGTACCACATTATAGGTTAAGCGTTGCCTACATGACCTTTCCATTTCAATTGCTCATCACAAAAGCCAATTACAGTACAGTGCAAAGACCCACTTTCATTCATGACATAACATCCTGAGTGAACTAAAATCCTGTTGAACACGCGTCAATGTTAAACTGCTGGCAGGTGCACAAAAGTTGGTTCTTTGTAAAGAGTAATCATTCAAATGTCTACTGAGGGAACAGTTATGTGGTAACAGTAGAAATATATCTTGAGGCAAAAATTTAAAGTACTTAAATGTAGTTAAATGCTACTTTACAGTAGGTAAACAGTTCAATACATTTGGCATAGACACAGCACACTAGCCTAAAATCCTGTAATATCACCATATCAGCCCAATCTGTTCAGATGCATGACAACACTTGTTTGAAATGATAAGTTTCCCTTTTATTTAAAATATATTTTAAAAAGTTTTCTGTCAGTTACTTCAGAGCACCTTCTTGCCAACAACTGTGAGTTAAGTGTCAAATTACAGTGTAGCTACTACACCTAGTAAGAAGAACCAAAATTTGCATACAAATAACCCCAAGGTTTGCCTTTGTAGTTGCCATTCAGCAGTCCTACACAGGCTGCAGTGCTGAGGCAATCTGAAATCCAATCAGGAGCAGATTTAGAGGGCCTGCCTAAAGTATTACCTCGGCCAATCCTGACCTCAAACGCCTACTGCGGTTCTTCAGGATCTTATTTTTTATTTAATTTTTTGCCTGAAAGCCCCCTACAGAGTTTGAACTTTGTGAGCACGACAGTGGCAGTGGAATTTGCAGCAGCAGGCATTCAGGTGCAGGCGGAAAGGAGAGTTGGGCATCTCTCTGTTGCAAGGCTAAAGCGTGAACATGACCTCTGGGATTAATATGCCTGTGCTTGATTGGATTAACTGAAAAAAGAAACCTGCCTTTGGACTAATCAGAGTTCTCAGAAGAAGAAGAAAAAAACGTAGCTAAAGCTGGAGGATGGAAATGGCTTCCCAACTACGTAAGGTTTCTTAGCATAGCTTTGGAACATTTCAGGAAGCTGCAATTCTATTCTTATCATAAATTCTTGTTGGGTGTCTTGTGTTCTAAGTAGTGCAGCTGGGGAATAGCTGCCTAAAATAATCAGCTTGTGCCTAAGGGAATATTAGGAGCTTTTAAAAGGTTGCTTATCTTGTTAATATAGCTCAGTTTTTGAAGTACAACGTTTTTACAAATTTTGAAGAAGTTTAGGGGGATTAGGTAAGATGAATTGCCAGTTTGTTGGGTAAAACTGTGTCTTATAACTTAAAACAAGAAGAGGGAAACTTTTCTCATTCTGCTTTAGGTCAGTGAAGCTTGTTTTGCGGGGGATGGGTTAGAGCAAATTGTATCAGCAGGGGAACGGGGAGTGAGTGTCTGCTTTGTTGCTGCTGGAATGCTGGGTTTTCAGAGCGTTGATGTGCACTTGCAATGGGTACTGGCTTTTTTCTTTTTTACTTGGTTAGGATTTAAAACCAATCCAATATGATTTTTTTTTTTTATATATAGGACCATGAAACTGAATTGCAAATAAAATTGAATTACAACAAAAACTAGAACTCTTCATTTGAGATTGCGACAGTTTGTTATCTTTGAAAATTGAATTGATTGATTAATATGTTGGGGTAGTTCTTGTTTCTTGTTTGTGTCTGTGTTCTGACCACATTGATCAGTTATCTGCTACATACAGATGTAGGGAGTTGTATGGCAAGCATAAAAATCCAAGCTTGACCTCAAAAACAGTTTTTTTTATTGTGATAGAGTTGTAATATTGCAGTTTTCTGACAGGTGAGGATGCAATAACTGGAGATACTGACAAATACCTGGGACCTCAAGACCTGAGAGAGCTGGGTGACGACTCTCTTCCTCAGGAAGGGTATATGGGCTTCAGCATTGGCGCTCGCTCTGCCAGGTAATGTAGTCTGAACACTTTATTTATGGTTCAAAGCAGTACTTGTACTTTTTCAGATGAGTTTATGGTCTTTAATGTTATTTTTTGCACTGGGTATTGTTTTATTTTATTGTTTCTTTTAACAATGTGGATATCGGAAAATGTTGGTTTCAATTTAAATAAACACCCCTTTGGTTATGGGCAATTATACGTGTCTGCCAGATAGCAGTATTTAATTCAGAAGCATATATCATATACTAGTTTAGTCAAAGAGTTATGTAGGCATTTTTTAGTTTTCAAATCATGGCTTGCCACTATGTATTGTGTTGGTACAAAGCAAGTTGATTCAATTAAAACAAAAAAAAGCAATGGGTGCAAAGTTTAACTGCTTTCTGGACTTTAAAACTGCTTGTGTTTCAAAACTAGCTACTTTTTTTACTGTACATCTGTATAAGTTGTGTGTAGTTCTGAAACATAAACATGTTTTAAATCCCTTTTAAAAAGGAGAGAAAATGTTGTACCTGATGCAAAAGTTAGTAATTCTGTCCCACTAAACTACATATTTACATTAGTTATATTGTGCTAACCTGGAAAATCCAGTGAGATACACCACCTGTTTACTGTTGGGTCCAATTCATATCAGCTGTCTATTGAATACTGTCAATACAGCAGAAACATAGTCGATTTGAGAAGACAAACAGAACAAGAGCTGGTTGCCTATGAGTCAATTTAAAACTAGAGCTGCTGTGCTACTGGCTAAACTAATCTATATATTTGTTGTAAAGGCTTTTTCTGTGTGTTTGTCAGATGTGAGCCCTGACTTTGGTTTGCTAGCTTGCCCTTTTAAAAAGAAAAAAAGCTTCACTTAGTGGCTAATATTTAACCAGCATGTCTGACACCCTGAGGGCATTTTCCTTTAATTTAACGATTTATTCTGAAAGTTTCGCCATCTCCATCCATACCATATACAGTACATTTATCCTTCAGATGGGGTCTCTGCAGTGCTCAATACTGGAGCACATGCCTTAGGCAAAAACTGACACATTTGTATTGATATCAACAATAACTGTATAGTCAGCTATAAGCCATAGGCGCAAACCAGATCATTTCTATTGATACAATGTGCTTAGTGTTCATGTATTTTCAAAACACCAAGCAGTTTTAGACCAAACTTTTTCTCTTGTGGGTTAGCAGAGTTAGGGTTCATGAATTCTTGGTTTTAATTGAACCACTATTATGCGTTGCTAAGCAACTCATTTTTTTGCAGCAGCCAAGTGATTGATTGCTTGTATGTTATACTCTTGGACAGAAATATGTTCTCATATAAAATAGTAAGGTATATGTTCTAAATTCAGACATGTGTTGGCATCATGTGGTGGATCAGAGCATATCAAGGACCCTGAGTATAACATGTGGAAATGCAAAACAAAGTCATTAAACCACAACATTTCTGCTTTTTCTGTCTTCTGATGCTTTGCTTTCAATTTCTTGTGTTTTCTCTCCCCACCCACCCATCCACCCATCCACCCATCCACCCATCCACTAAATTTCTAAACATAGCCCTAAGATCAGGTAAGAGGGCATGACAGTCCCCTTAGTGCTGTGCTATCTATCATCCTTGTCACCTTACAGTTTCATTAAGCATTGTCTTGTGATGTTCTTTTGTTGCTATTCATTTAAGTAGGAATTGCAGTAGATTTTTGGCTTTTTTTTGTTTTGAAGAGTCACCTTTTTGCTCATTGTCAAAGAATCATTCCACTTTTATTGCACCTTACTTAGTTTAGTTTAATCAATAATTGGAACTTCATAATAAAAAATATCTATGCCTATGGATGCATAATTTATATAAACATAGTATAGCATAGACAGTACTCTACTTGACCTTAAAGGTGATGCATACCATAGCATGGGCCCCATATCTCACTATGTGCACCTTCCAGGGAACAATTGGCCAAAAATAAAATACCCCCAACCTGTTCTTTAATACCCGAATTGTGCAAACTTAAACTTTTAAACAGTTAAAGGGAAATACATGGATCTTTTTTAAAGTACGTAGATTCATTTTGACTTTAAATGTTTTCAGTTGACAGACAGCACTATTTCAGCAAAGGCTACTAGTGGCACTTTTCAATTTGGAGTGGTTTGCTTTTGGAATCGGCTGTGGTTTATTTCCTATTAGTTCAGTTTAATGCTTTTTCCCCTCCTCCCATATACTGTACTTTGCGAAAAGAAAAGTATAATACAATGGACATAAATATCCTGCATCAGGCTGAACAAGTCTTGTGAGCATTCACAATTATAAGATTTTTTGTAGTGTTTCTAGCATTGAAATTATTTTTTATTAACAGAAAGAGCCTGTTTCTACACTAGTTTACACTATTTTTATTTAATACTAAAACTACTACTGTTACAAAACTGGTAAGAATGGAGTCATTTACATCCCATTTCTAGTAGTTTTAAAAAAGGTCTAGTTTTGAAACGCTGGCATTTAGAAAATGTGGTGCATTACTTTGCACTGGAGCAAAAGGTTAGTAAAACCAGACCCAAGTATCATTTTACTAATCTAAACAATCTGGTATTGGTGCATAATTTGAACCAGAGCAAACCTTTCCAACTTGTAAATAGGCCTCAAATCTGTGTTACAAACCTGTTCTCTCTTCAAACCCCTTCAACCCAAATCAGAAGGAAACTTGCCAAAATAATGTTTTGAACAGTATTTTATTGGCACAGGACATGACAGGATATTCTTAGCCAGTCAGTGCTGTGAGATACTTGCAGTTCATCTTAAAAGGTTTAAAAAGCCAAGACTGTGACTGAGCTTTGAAATGTACAATAGTTTTGAAAGAGACATTTTTCAGACGCCAATTGCTAAACTCATTTTTGATTAAATACCCTACTGTTGTTATATGATTTTCATTCGGTTATAAAGTTATGGATTATTTTAATCACAAAAGAATAACTTTTGATCTTTTAAAGAATAATGTAATACAGTCAGAAAAGGAAGTTAGCTCTACATCTCAACAAAACGATATGAAGCAAGGTTGTCTTAAACAAAACAACAAAGGCACCCATACAGCCTCCATTTCAGTTTTGGTAAAATAATGTAGGAATCGACTGTCAAACTTTAACTTCTATCCCTTTCCATTATCTGTTTCATCCTTCATCCTTCACTATCTCCAATACGGTGCTATGGATTTTATTTTTGAAATATGCAACAATTCCCTGGAAGTCGCATGCATTAACCGATTTTTTTTTTTGTTCATCTCATCATCATCACCCCCCTATTGTATGGTAACTTGTAAATACAACAGCCTCCGCTCCTTCAGTTCGGATAGGTCTAACACCCTGAACAGAAGCTCATTCGCCAGGGACAGCATCATGATTGAAGAGATCCTAGCCCCACCGAAGGATACGGTATGTCTCCATTTCAAAGCATAAGAGTTTAAGTGTCAATTCATAATATGTGTGGGATGTTCCGGTAAGATCACCGCAGGTTATTACTCACTTTGCAAATTACACATTTATATTAACTCATCCTATAAAGGTTGAATCTAATTGGCCCCTTAAACACAGAACGGAGAAAAGTTTAATATGTGGTTGCTCCAGTTTTTTGACAATGTATTATATAACCCATAACTGTGTCTTAGTCCTTAACGATATGGATAACCATGTTTCAGAAGTGTTTAACAAATAGTTGTTTTTTTATATATATACTGTATATATTTTGGGTATTGATTTTAAGACTCATTGTGCTAAATTATCAAATCTATTGTCGTTAGCATTATTTTGGAACAAAATAACAAAAAAACATAATTTCAGACTACACACAAATCCATAAATGTATTGTTTGAGTTGTTTATTTCTGATTTGGTGACTTTACTGGGTGCATTTCTGCTCTTTGAAAGAATCTTGACGTTTTGGAGTAAATAGCTTTGGGAATCTGTATATTGAGAAACACGCTTCTGATAAAAGTATCCGAGTAATAGTAAGTATGGTAGCTTTGAAGTACTGGTATACAAAGTTCAACAGTACCCCAGTTTGATCTCTTCATACCTGTTTTCCTGCATGCTAATTAATCAAGTTGTGGGTGTATAGACATTCAGTACCCCCCCGCAGAGATCTGAGATTCCTGAAAGAAGAGGAAACCCAACTAACACTTTCTTTCAGATACAAAAATGAGACAATCATCAAAGGCTTTGGCTTCCCAGTAGTTAAGTGTACTTAAAGATGCGTCTTTTTCCTTCAAAAGCTTCAGAGTGTGCTCAAAGACTATTCCTTCATTATCGATTCTCAGAACAAGGTATACACAACACCTGGTTATACTCAAGATATTTAAATGCTCCCATTCCTCTGTCTGCATTGCTTTTTAGAAGTCAAGCTCTGCTCGACTGCCCATTTCAATCATTTTTGTTTAAGAAGCTATTCTTTAATTTGCATATTATTGGAAATACACTCAGGACTTGGAGCATAAAATAATTTTTTACATACATTTTACATGGTATAGCATTGGCAATGGCCATTGAAAAGCACGAATGAGCTGGTACCATATGGTCCCTAAATTAATAATGGGTTAAATAAGATTTTTACATTGTCATAAACGCATGTCTTGCTGTCTGCTAATAAAGTCCATATTGACAATTCAAACGAGAATTGTTAATATTTACATCCAGGTTCCCTTATATATACTTGTCCCCATTCACAAACTCTAACTCATAAATTAATTTAGCTCTACTTATTTAAAAAGAGTGATGGATGCATTTTGGTATTCATTAAACTTGTCTAGATTAAAGAAGACAGCAACAGTCTAGAACTGTTTATTGAGCATCATCAAACCACACCTTTTAAAACATCTCTTAATAATAATCCTTTGTGAATATGGGCCAGTGTATTTTATTATACAGCCACATTTGAAGCCAACTGTTAGTCAAAAATCTGTTAACTGTAATTTTACATGAGATTTAAAAACAAAATAAATAAAATCTCTATATATTTTGTTTTCATCTGCCAGTGCTGGTATTGAGTTAAAAGCGATTTTAAATTGGTCCTGTTCATTAAATCAAAAGGCATCAATTTTTACAACCCAGTTTTGTGTTGCAGATAGAGTCTTACTATTTGAGAAAACGCTAACTAAATCCTTGCCTGTTTTTATAGCACTTGACAGTGACCAGGGAGCATGACTCAGACTCGCTAAGACGCTATAGCTGGACAGCAGATGCCCTTGACAATGTGAACCTTGTTTCCAGCCCTATTCATTCTGGGTAAGTGCCAAGTTATTATGTTAGCGGAAAATGTTGTGTCAGTTTACAGCTACTAACAACTAAACGAGCTGCTACTGACAACCAAAAAAGCAAGGTGGGCCGAATGGCCTCCTCTAGTTTGTAAACTTTCTTATGTTCTTATGTTCTTATTGGTCTGTTTAACTGTTTAAGTTACTAAGCGTTAAAATTAGTTTCCACTGTACATCTAAATGTTTTAAGTGCATACACAATTTAGTCTTGCATTCAGTCTTCTTATTTTTAGGTTGCATAAGATTTCATTTTAATGGCCTCTTACAAAAGATAAAGCCAAATAAGAGCCAAACATCACCAAAAGAATGTTTGGCTCTTATTGTAATTACTCAAATATTGTGTTTTTTCATTTTTTTTATATGTTTTTGTGTAAGGAGCTTACACCTGAGATAAGGAGCCGTTCTTCGTTTCTAATTGCCTACCATATATATGTGTAACTTAGGCTAGATCAGCCAATATGTCCTTACAGAGTCAGTGCCCCACCTAGTGCACAGCACTATATTGAAATCCTGAACAAAAAAAACATCATAAAAAGGAAGGGGACATAAAAACTAAGAAAATGTTATTAGAAGCTACTTAGTCTTTTGCAAATAGCACAAACATTTTGATGCCTTGGTTAGTGTCTGCTGCAAAGATACTCTTTCCATTTTGTGCAAGAACTCGATTTAGATCCCTGCTTTCTTTCTTCTCTTGCCTGTGGTTCTTTATTTATCACGCAAGAGGATGGGAGTTCCCCTGCCAAGGCTGTGTGTGAAGCAAGGTGAAAGAAAAGTGCTTACTAAACCTAGCCTGTTAAAACGTTGCTCCACCTAAACCAGTTGACTTGGAATTTAGCGTAGCAGGTTTCAAATTAGCATGCAATTCCTCATAGTGATAGGCAAATGAGGGAGGGGCTATGAAAACATAATTAGTTTAGCATACTAATTTTGTCATAGTATGGTCTTTAGTGTAATAAAGTGGAATTTGCGAACTGACATAGCATTTATACACTGCAAGAAAAAAAAATATGGACCGACTTTTTCAATCAGTCCAATCTTATCGGTGTCATACCATAAATGTTGACATGTATATACTGGGGCTGTAGATCTGGGTTGTCAATTTTTTTAATGATACTGATAGCGGTAATGTTGTTTTTATGGCTGTGTCAGGGTGATGTATGTTGCCAGCAAGGTTTACCTCTTAAGAAAGGATTCAATCCATAAATACTGCACCATTTTTTGACTCATAATGTTAACAAGTACTTTGGGGTTATTCAGTCTTCACTGAGGACTCCTCAGGAGCATACAACTGCATTCAATGTAATCAAAAGATGAACAGGGAAATATGTGGCTGCTGTATTTGCTGATTTAATTCCTGCAAAGTTGTATCATACAAATAATTTTTAGTCATGCATAATATTATTAGCAACTTTGGTTTTTACTGTTATACATACAGTATGTGTGCAAAACTAATTAATGTGTTTTCAAAAAATATGCTTGTTTAACACCGATTATAAACCCATTTGTTTTTCTTTAATGCTTTTGGACTTTTTTGTTTTGTTTTCATGGATAACAGGAGCCGTACAGCAGCATCGTTCTTTTGCTTTTTCTGTACCCTACATTTTGCATTCCCTTCTGTTAAGAACAGTTTCTTTTGCTTGCTTCTTATTTACTTTCATAATAACAGTAATGCCTCTCTTTTCTTTGCTGTCTACATTGTTTGGTTTTATTTTGCAGCCTTTCCTCTCCACTTCCCCAGTATGACTCAAGGTGATAATTCTTTCCTGTAATCAAACTGTTGCTTTACTCTTGTCTTGGTTGTTTGTACCATCCGTACAGTCTTTTCACGTAGATTAGTTACCCATGGTAGCTGTGTTGAAGACATGAATGTAGGTTCCCTGTTTAGGATATGCTCACACTGAGAATATTTGTAAGAAGCGCTATTTACAGACTTACTGTACATGTAAACAGTCACACTTTTTTCAAGCTGCACTTCATAGGTACTTACGTAGCATATGTAATAAGGAAAAGGGACACATTTGTTTAAATGGTCTGTTCAAATATATCATTTGCACTAATTTGGGACATCTTACCTAACTTACCATTATTGAATCATGTACAATCAGACATTAATCATAGATTTTTGGGTAACCTAGACTCTGCCAGGATAAGTGGGTGGTGGATTTTTAGAGAATTTGTCCATGGATTGCATCAACCATTTTGTTCTTGGTTGATTACCACTAAAATGGTTTGTTGTTGTTGCAATCCCTGTTACTGTAAAATGTTTAAAAAAATCCAGTTGTGGTTTTTCCTACCAGAGTATAGGTTAATCAGATCAACTCCTTAGTTTCATGACACTTTCACCTCAAGTGGTCTGTCATCATTACATGGCTGATTTATTTGTTAAACAAATGGTTTCTCTGACACATTATGTAATGAGTAATAGTTACGTTTACTGTTGCTTCCTGTCTCAATGGGCAAAATGTTGACAGAGTGCCTATAGTATGTTAGCAGACGCTTCTGTATTCAAGACTGCACAAATTATATTTCACGGGCAACAGTGTGGAGACCTGAATCATTTGCACTCAACATGTAGTGTGATGTTAAATATTTGCCCTATACATATATAAAACATGTAGTTTCAGTCTAAACATTCAGTGATATGTACGTCCCATGTTTCCCATAAATATTACATATTTGAGATTAGAGTCACATCAAGATATACCTAAAATCTTTCTTTTTGTATAACTAAACAATTAAGTCTCAAAAGAAGACATGAAACATGGCGTCCAGCTATTTAAAAAAAAAAAAAAAACTTGAAATGGTCGAATGTTTGCATCACTTAAATGATTTTAGGGGATTCAGGGGAGATAAGAGGCACATTTTAACTTATTGAAATATTGAAATGTAATCTAAACTGATCTTAACAGGAGAAAGCATTTTCAGGCAACAAATTCACAGTCACCTTCTAACTAACTCTGTCAGACTGAAGCCAGGAGAGCTAACCATTTAATTGTGTTGACATTTAATATCAAGTGATTAAATCTGTATCACCCAATTAAAGGTTTTGGGGTATTTTACCTTGGCATTTTCCCAGGACAATACAGTATGTTCATGTTTTTCAGTAGGGATTTACTTCACACAGTGCTAAAGTAATGATGCCTGACATCTGATGGAAATGTTTGATTTACTGGATAGTTTTAAGGTGAAGGTCCCTTATATATCTCTGCAAAACATTTTAATTCCTGTTTCTCAAGGTTTTCAAAGATTTCATTTAAAACAGTGTATATATAAATTTGGTTTGAGGATCACCTGTAAGACTGGTGATAGATAAGTCTATTTTGAAACAAACCTGTCCCCTTAAAAAGGGATTGTGCATCATCAGAGCTTGTGACAGAAGCTGGGATTACATTTTTATTTTGGTGTTTATACCCTTATAGCAGTACCAAATAACAAAACATGCAATGAAGGCAAATTGTTTAAGGAAATTGTTTCATGTCAACGGTCATCTTCACAATTCTTAATTTAGTGCTTCTTTAAGGCAGCAGCGTAACTAAAATGTCATCCCAGCCAGAGAGAGCAAATATCTATAATACAAATCATCTTTGAACAGCCTTCAACAAAATACAAAAGACATGAAATGCATATTCAGGAAAAACACGTAACGATCAACGCTGACAGATTGAAGCCTACTGTTTAAGGGACTTTCATTTGAATAGAATATACAATGTATATCTGAAACATGATCAGTGGGGCAACTGCCAGGGTCGAAAACTCAGAAGAACCTTTTTTATTTGTTTTAGTAAGAGCAATAGAATGAATACGCATGTCAAAAGGGTATAATGAAAGACTTGCCATAGCGTTATTGAAGGGTACCCCCTGTGTGTTTCTCCACAGGTTTCTGGTCAGCTTCATGGTTGACGCCCGTGGTGGTTCGATGAGGGGCAGTCGCCACAATGGCATGCGGATCATTATCCCTCCGCGGAAGTGCACGGCGCCCACACGCATCACCTGCCGACTGGTTAAGAGACACAGGCTTGCCAGCCCTCCGCCCATGGTTGAGGGAGAGGGACTTACCAGTCGGCTTGTAGAAGTTGGGCCTGCAGGGGCGCAGTTTTTGGGGTAAGTTTGGTTGGACGATTCATACTTTTGTTTCCCATGCCATGGCCACCCATCTTATTTCCTTTTTATTTTGTAGTTTCAATGGGTAATAAAAATAAAGATGGACACCATTTTTTCACCAGCGCAAATACTCGCACTGAAAAGGTATTGCAAGTTAATTTGGTGGTTTAAACAAAACTACATTTTCCTTCATCGCCAATACAGTTTTTTTCCTTCCATCTGTCTAAAGAACAGAAAAAGAGGACTGCTAAACAAAATAAATAAATCAAAAAGCCTAAAGTGTGTATCGGATTGAAGGAGAAACGATCCACTAGGACAGTGGTTTCCAACCTTTTTCAATGCAGGGACCACCTTGGTGTTTGGATTTTTCCCACGGACCACTTTCTATGCATATTTTCACAACAGCATTTTTAAACTAATATGTAGGCTTATATGTATAAGTACATGTAGAAGGTAAAGTATTTATATAGTGTACCTAACTTAACGAGATCCCTGGGCTTGAATCTTCGCTACCAGTTCATCAGGGAATGTTGTCATTTTCATCTAGTAAATGTAAATACCAGTGCCGGTCCCCGCAACATTTCAAACACAACTTATTGTACTCACTGAGTCGCCAGCTTCGGTCGATCTACATGTAAAAAACACACCGAAATACGAAGACGAGTTGGGTGGGAAGCAATTTGAAAAATAAAAAAATGATTGGAGAGTGTTTCCAGAAGTAGTGTTAAGAGAATTTCTTTTTGGCATCTAGTCTTGTGAGATATTAAACCTGGCTGAATTAACCCATATATAACATGGAGCTGAAATCTATCATTCACACTACTGTACAGTTCACAAGTCAAGCTATGAATATAACCTCTTTTTGTTTCACATTCACTTCTATTACTATATGCAACTAACCACTCTAAAAACATATAATATGGAAATAGGGATACTCCTATCCCTGGCAACACTGTACTAGATGTTTGTTTGTTTTTGGTTTTTTTGTTTATTTGTTCATTTTAATTTAGTCATTCCAACCGAGTTAGGAATATTCAATGCAATTTACTCTTTTTATGCGGAGCGAGAAGTCTGGGACAGCCAGATTACATTTTTGTTTTTCCTCAGCAGTGAAAACAAGCAGTAGAATCATCACAGAATGCTAGAGGTCTGAAATTTTGACAAGATGTGGCTTCATAATAGATAACAGTTATTTAGTTTGTATTTATTTCACATTAGAAAGCTGTTTCAGTTAATGGCAGCCAAAGGGAGCTGTGATATATATTAATTTATAAACACACCTGTAATAAAATAAATGGATAAAGGGGAAAAATGCAGACTAC
Source organism: Acipenser oxyrinchus oxyrinchus (assembly GCA_030684275.1). NCBI lineage: Eukaryota > Metazoa > Chordata > Actinopteri > Acipenseriformes > Acipenseridae > Acipenser > Acipenser oxyrinchus. The sequence continues at coordinate 36,521,228 of CM060257.1, forward strand.
ATACATATCTTATTATAGATAATGTGGTTAAAGCTGTTTGTTGTGTTGCTTAGTAATACATATAGTAGTAGCACAACGTGTGACTGTGTAGAAATGGTTTTTTGAAAGAACTGCGTAACCGGATTTTGGGAGTTGACCTGGAGTTGACTCACAGACCACAGCTTGGGAACCACTGCACTAGGACGTGATGAGATTTTTCCTGAACTGGTTTTTCCTAGTACAGGGTCCTTCGGGACTGACAGTTTGTTTCTTATTTTCCCTTTGTTGTTTCTCTTATCGCTGCATGGATGTAATTCAGTAAACTCCACCTTCCTACCAATCTCCCCCCTCTAAATGAGGGTGAGAGCTTGGTTAACCGAATCCTGCAGCTTGGGCCGCGAGGAACAAAATTTATTGGGTAGGATAAATATGTTTAGAAAAGACATAAACTGTCCAAGCAAATTTATAATTTTTTTTCTATTTGGTTATTTTTTTTGGTCACTCCCATATATCTTTTTTTCTGTTTCTCTGAAGCTTTCAGTTGATTCCTGTCACTGAAAGACAATCATGGTGGCTTGACTTCTCAAAGCTCTGCTAAGTCTTTCTCGCTTTATGGGCATGTGAGTCTCACCGCAAGCATTCTGCTTACATGACTGCTTTACTTTTCTATACTTTCATATCTTAATCTGCCACAGCTGCATCAAACACATTGTACAATGAAGTGGAAGTTTGATTTTTTTCAATTATGGAGAAGGTATCTGCAGATTTGAAACACTGAAGCACTGGAATAGGCTGATCCAGTATAATACTGCGCAAGTAACAGTTCTTCAGAAATAGCCAACCTTGTTTCAGATTAAATCTTTTTTGGTCTGTGTAACTTCAATTAATTGTTTTATTTAGATATAGATCATTTACATATGCTATGCATTGTATTATATATTTGTAATAAATCCATACAATTTGATCATTTGTGCCGCATAAAGTTTCGGGAATAAGAAAATTCAGCATTTGTAATTGAGTTCTGTTTCTGGTACCTTCTCTGTATCATTTTTATTTGTTTATTTATTTATTTTTCTTCACATTAAATGTCTTGCACTAATTGTGAAATCATTTTGGTATTTAATGTTGGTGTAGGCAGTATCATTCTGGTTTAACTACACAGATTGTGTCACACAATATTTTGTTAAGAGCCCTATCTAACATGGTTAATGTGTTATTTGATAAAACAATTTAAAAAAAAATAATAATAATAAACTAAAAATATAAATACAATAATAATTAACTTTGAATTGGATTCAGAGCCAAATGTATGACGCGCATTCTACCCTGTAACAACATTAAACTGAATATAACTGGTTCTGTTGTATGACAGCTTTTTGTTAATGTATAGTGGTCTTATTGGGCTTTGAGCCATTGCATATACATCTTTAAATCTATTTGTAAGTGACTTTGGGTGAAATGTCCAAACTTGCGCAATATGCCCACTTACAACCTGTGTAGGAAAACAAGGATACTGTCTTGGTATTCTTCTTAAGAAGCTGCAGAGTCCACTTAAATTGTTTTTTCAAATGAACATATATATATATATATATATATTGTTATAAATCCTTCCCAATGTCTTAAGCTTCTTTCCAAATGTATTTTTTTTTTCAAAAATCATCAGATGCAAGGGTTTACGCAGTGAGTGGTTCCCAAAAAAATGATAGCAAAGAACCGCAAACCATTCACACTGTATGTAACATACTTCACAATTATCTCTACTGCCTGGTCTTGTGGATTTATGCAGTTTGAGAATGACCGTTTGTAACCTTAAAGGTCTTTTAAGTAAGGTTTTAAAATGAATACTACTCCACAGAACCCTTTTCACCGCCCCCTCTAATTGTTGTTTGATTTACAATTTGTTTTCTTAACTTTTAATTGTATCTGAAGGTACAAAAGTCTAGATCTGCACCCATTTTTTGATGAACACAGTTAAATATTTAAATAGTTAAATAGGGGTAGTTAAAAGGGTTCTGGAGCTTATTAAAATAGTAATAACTTAATTTTAATCTCTTGTTAAGATGTCAATATGTATCCCTCATCATTTTGTAGTTTTCAGTCTTTATTTCACATTAACTCAGCTGAAGACAATTTAACCTGCCCCACACTATTAATTCACTTCCTGTGCGACATGAGCACATGTACTGTAGAGTTAAGGCTCAAGTGGAATGCTAATACTGGCTGTCCAGGAAGTGAATGTATTGTATAATTTGTGAAAATAAAGCCTGGAAAAGCCTAATGAGAGTGAAGAAAATTAGTTTAAAGCCCTTGATAAAAGTAAAATTGATTTAAAAACCATTTATAGATGGTGTCAAGATACTATTCATATTTATAAAGAGCTATAGACTAATACCACACAGGTGCATTGTGGGTGCCTGGTGCTGGTAAGATTAACTGTACTGTAGGCCTAACACTCCCCAATCTCTTTCCTTCAGCTTCCTTTTTTTTTTACAGATATTGTATGATTCTGTATGGAAACCCTTGTCACTATGCCAAATGATATGTTAAGATTTTTAACATTGAACAACAAAAGGGATTGTGCAGCTTTACTACTGCTTAAGTTTCATATCAAATGTAAATGCTATCACTCTTTGTTTATTTACAGTAACGTTGTGTTAACTGTTGACCACAATTTCTGATCTACTTTTTTGAATTCAGGGTTTGCACCACCATTATTTATTCTTCATTTGAAATGTATCCTAAGGAGACTGAAACAAATGGTAATGTGGAGCCCATCCCCCGAAAGAGGAAAATGCAAAGCAGCATCTTGCTATTTGTCGGGGAGGTTCAATAAAAAAAGACAGTGTCTGTGTGATTTTCCTGCTCTATGTCTATATAGTTATGTAAGTGTTTTAAGCTGTAAAAAGTTACCAGTTTTTTGTATTTGCGTTCGGGCCATGTCCACCTATCACTATAGAACAAGGAACAAACAAACAAACAAACAAACAAAGAAACAAACCATAAAGCAGCACTGTATTTTTATTGAATCCACCCCCTCGGTTTCTTTTTTTTCTTGTTTAAGATAGGATTGTTAAAAGCGTGTATTTCTTCCAGCCCTGTGATAGTGGAAATCCCCCATTTTGGATCAATGCGAGGCAAAGAGAGAGAACTGATTATACTCAGGAGTGAGAACGGAGAGACTTGGAAGGAGCACCAGTACGACTGCAAGTCAGAAGACTTGAATGAGGTCCTAAACGGAATGGATGAAGGTAGGTGTCCAATATCAAAGGAATGGGATGGGGGTATTTTTAATTAGGACTTGTAAACAGCAGATTCCTTGGTTGATAGACACAACATATGCTTCGGTGGGTTATTTTTCATGAGATCCGTGGAACAGCTAAGTTACAGAAGAACCAAATTGCTCTTCCTAAGTTTATAAATATATATGAGGGTAGATTGTTTTGCCTGTTGGTTGCCTGATAAAATGTGTGTAGTACTATATGTCTGTGTGTGAGGCATGTTCTTCTATTCTTTTGACAATATAGTAGCAACACAAGCAATTATGCAGTGATTTAAACCATTGGTACAATGATAACACAGACATTTTTATATGTTGACATTTCATGCAATAACAACACTGGTAATCCATTGCTGTACAATGTTACAATATCAGACAAGTCTTTCAGTACTATCAGTGCTACTGTAAGAGGAACTCTGGGAATATCTGTACCAAAACCATTTGTGTTGCCATTGCTGGCAATGCTGTGATATTATACGGTTTCTTCAGGGCATTTTAATGGCTAGTTTAACAGCTGGTAAACAATGTGAAGCGGGGTATAATAGCTTATTATAATAGGGAGTTAATGTCACACACTCAGAAAGATAACAAGGGTTGGTTTGTATGTGTGTGTATAAAATATTTACAGCAAACCATCATTTCCAGATTTGAATACCTTATTTGAATTTAGTTTACAGAGACTTTTTAACCTGAGAGTGTTGAAAAAGTCTAAGCTAATAGTGAAAACAAAATATATGGATTAATTGTGCAGGTGTCAAATTTATTCCAGCTCATTTCATGGTAAACTGCATTAGTATTGTGAGGGGTACCAATTCAGGTAATCGTTTCAAATAATGAAATGGTAATAAGTTCATATACATTCCAATAAAATAGTAGTTATTTCTATGGTGTTCTGCTTGAATTCATTGGGAATCAATGACCATTTTAAGTAAGTGGTTTGTAACATACTTATTCATTATACAATAACTTAAGGTATTCAGATGATAATCCTATTAACTGTATTAATAATTATAGATGCCAATGTAAATTTTAATACATCATCCTTATTTTGGAAGTCAACCTCTGACACTCCCATTGCATCACGGGGGTTTCCTCCAAAAAAAAAAAAAAAAAAAAAAAGACTTTTCTGCTTGTCTGCAAGGTTTCATATTGCACTGAGGTCCAGGGTGGGAAGTAATATGTACACAGGTCTACTGTGATTAGTCATGTTTGTGAAAAAGAAAAATGTTTGCCTTGCAGAACTTGACAGTTTGGATGACCTGGAGAAGAAACGCATTTGTCGAATCTTCACTAAGGATTTCCCCCAGTACTTTGCCGTGGTGTCTCGTATTAAACAGGAGAGCAATCAGATGGGCCCTGAGGGGGGTGTCCTCCGCAGCATTACTGTGCCAATGGTGCGGGCGTCTTTCCCAGAAGGGGCCTTGACCAAGAAAATCCGTGTTGGTCTTCAGGTAATGTGGTGCTGGCACAGGGATCTCTATTGACTAAAACTTTGTAGAAGCATCATTAAATAATATCCTCTGAATTACAATAATATTCAATTTTCTATCTGTTTAATATCCCATTTTATGTGTATATCCATGCACTCATGGACACTGTATGCCACAGCTGCAGGGGTACTGCAATGGAGTTCAAACTAACAAGTTTAATCTAGTCAAGCACCACAATCTCTGGTAAAATAAACCTGAATGAGACTTCCTCTTTAAATTTGAGGATTCCTCAATAAGTCTTTCTTTGTTTCACAAAAAACGTTTGGCCATTAAAAATCAATCTGGGGGGCTCCCGAGTGGCGCATCCGGTAAAGGCACTCCACGTGGAGTGCAGGATGCGCCCTATAGCCTGGATGTCGCGGTTCGAGTCCAGGCTATTCCATTGCCTACCGTGGACGGGAGCTCCCAGGGGGATGCACAAAATTGGCCGAGCACCGCCCGCTGTAGCTCTGAGGTGGCTGCATGGTGGGTCTGCAGTGTGAAAAGAAGCGGTTGGCTGACGACACACGCTTCGGAGGTTAGCGTGTGTTCGTCTTCGCAGCTCCCAAGTCATCGCACAGGTGGTAGCGGTGAGCAGAGCTTAAATAATAATTGGATATCCTAAATTGGGAGAAAATAATTAAAAAATAATTGGCGACTACTAAATTTAAGAAAAAAAACAATCTGGGATTCTATTTCTTCATTATTATGGAGGAAATTGAACAGTCATGGATTTCTTTAGATTTGGCTATTATGGAGAGTCAGCATTGCTGCCAGGTTCCACATCATGAGACTGATGCAATCCTACTACCTTCTGTGTAGTTCTCCTGAAGACTCTCAATATTACTTTGCAGGCTCAGCCAGCACCAGATGAAATTGTCAAAAAGATTATTGGAAATAAAGCCACGTTCAGCCCAATTGTAACCGTGGAACCCAGGAGAAGGAAGTTTCATAAACCCATCACCATGACGATTCCTGTGCCTCCTCCCTCTGGAGAAGGCGTAACCAATGGATACAAAGGAGACACCACTCCTTGTCTGAGACTCCTGTGTAGTATAACGGGTAAGGACAGCAAATATACTGTACAAAATTAGACTTGTGGGTAGATAAAGGTATTAGAATAGGTCAGTTAGACTGTTCCAAATACAGTAAACATAATAATAATAATAATAATAATAATAATAATAATAATAATAATAATAATAATAATTGTTAATTAGACAATGTACTATGTTCTGCATAGAACAACAGTTTTGCTGTTTATCCTTTTGGTTTGAAAACTGTGTAAAAATGTAACCAGGAGAGAGCCTTTGAGATATACATCTCAAATATCCCTTGCCTGCTTTGAAGCAAAGTTTTTGTTAAGGTGCGTTCTCCTGAACTCAGGAGCTGATATCCAGTTCCAGTTGCCTGCCATTGATTATTGTAACATAGGCTAGTGTGTTTTTATAGAGGTAAGAGCCATTTCCATCTAGTGACCTGCTCGTTTCTTAGGTTTTTTTTCTTCTGGCACTAGAGAGTGCTGGTGCTTACTAATTGATCTTATCTAGTCTACGTTACATATGTCTCTATGAAGAGCAACTCCTGAACTCACAGTCGAAGCAACTTAACATAAACAAGGAAAAAAACTAGAATAACTCAAAGTTGAGACAGTTTGCTTTCAGAACATTTGCAGAGGTATTACCTTTAGCAGGAGCTCTGTTTTGTAATTAACTAGAATTCTGGAGAGTGGCGAGTGACGTAAAGGTAAGGTCTTTATTTAGCAAGGGTCTGTCCCTACCATTCTTCTACAGCACCCAGTCAGGGACACTAGTTTGATCTTTGTCTGCTGGGTGGAAACCAATAGACATGATTTGAAATACTGCTCAACTTGGTCCAGTTAGAAATCAGCCATTTGATGCAAAAGAAAAGGATGATGTGTCAGTACTTGTTTAGTAAATCTTTTTTTTTGTTTGTTTTTGTTATCAGGGGGCACCTCACCAGCCCAGTGGGAAGATATTACTGGAACCACCCCACTGACGTTTGTGAATGAAAGCGTTTCTTTTACAACAAATGTTTCTGCCAGGTAAGGAAGCTGTAGTAAAAACAATGTAGTTGTGTCTTTCTGCTCTTCAAATAGTGCCCAAAGCAGGCAGAGAATTCTAAGAAAATAAGTTAGGAAATTACTCAATGTGATAGTTCACAAGGCAGCTGCATTTAGTAAATATTTTACTAATCTAATATCATTCAGCATAGACCTGTAATTGACCTTTTGAGCAATGCAGTATACACATTCTGAGGTATTTAAATACAGTATATTTTTAGAAAAGAGAATGTTTAGGGTTATTTCTTCCAAGGGGTGATTCCATGACATGTCTCTATATAGGGTTTAGGTTTTGTGTCTGGAAAGATTTAAATAAAAAAATAAATATTGTCATATGCTTTCTGACTTTACTCCAGTGTCTGTGCCAGAAACATCTGATATGATTTAATTTGCAAGTCTTGCTGTTGCTAGGCTGCAGTATGTTGTTGATATAAATAAAAAATTAGAACCGTACAGTGTAAAACCAAAGGGAAAATAAATATTTCTTGTTTTGTTTCTTGTAGATTTTGGCTCGCAGACTGCCACCAAGTCCCAGAAACTGTTGGGCTAGCCACACAGCTTTACAGAGAATTAATCTGTGTTCCCTACATGGCCAAGTTTGTTGTATTTGCCAAAATGAATGATCCTGTAGAATCCCGCCTGCGATGCTTTTGCATGACGGATGACAAAGTGGACAAGACACTGGAACAGCAGGAGAACTTTGAAGAAGTTGCCAGAAGCAAAGACATTGAGGTGTGTTTACATAGAACAGAAGTAGAGATTACTAACATGATCCATTACTGAACCAGACAAATGTTAGATACATTTGCCATAGCACTGTCAACAGAGATCTGAGGCCTCTGTTGCCAGCTTTAGTGGGATTTGACATGAGAAGTCAGCAAGGTGCTTTAATACTACTCTACAGACCTGCAGCTCAGTATAATTGAACCCTGTTCAGTGAAATCGGAGTTCTGTTCAACCATGTTATAGAAACATTACATTATATCACAATGCAATGAGCTTCCAAGTGCATATAGGCAGCAGAAGCATATAAAAATGATATTATTGCTTACATCACTGTAAACTACACAAGCAGACAGGATTTAAAAAAAACAACTTTATATCAGCCCCTATTCTTAACTTTCAGGGCTGTTTTAAAGAATGTTGTGTTAAGGACTGTTTTTTTAAAGCCCATCTTGATTAAATGAAGTTTGCCATTCATTAACCTGTTTTAGAGAGGGTTTATTAATTTATTCCAATTTTTCAATTAACTTTCTAAGCTCTGAGTATGCTTATGAACTCTCTTCAAAACACATTCCTTAAAACAGTCCTGATGAACTTTAAGCCCTGGGAAGTGTATGAGAGTTTTTCCTAGTTTGATTACGTGGGATGTACTGTGCTGATATTGTCTCCACTTCAATTGGATTCGAGATGTAACAATGTCAGCAGAGTCTTTGTAAAAGTGTCTGAGAACGTGAAAGTTAACCCTCCGAACCTTTAATTGAACTAAATATCCTCCAAATTGTATCTCTAGAACATACAGTTTATAACACATGCCTTTTGTTTGAATGGAATGAATATAATGAAGGTCATATTGCAATTTGGCGCAGTCCAAATAAAAAACGCCAATGGGGTTTAACAAGCACAACCACATAAATATCTGCTAATGACTCATCTCAAGATAAGTTGCTATAGTAAATATTTGGTAACCTGTCAAGGTTTTTGCCAAGCTGCACATATTCGAATAACAGATGTTCTCAAAGCACTTGATTTGTAGTTATTATACATTTTGTTTAGTTTTCTCAAATGAGTCATTTGGTGGCTATATTGAGTTAATGAAATACCACTTACCTGTATAGGTAGCCCATTGTGATAGTAATAGAATCTTGTTGTCCAGCATTTGGTGCACCTTCTAAGTTTGTGTAAGTGTAAAGTGGCCGAATGCCTTTATTACTGTCTTGTACATTAATACATACCTATAGTTTAATTCCTAGCCATATCATTAAAAGTGATTTTGAATGAGGTGATTCGTTTTAATGGGTGTTTTTATAAATTTTTACAGGTTCTGGAAGGAAAACCAATCTACGTCGATTGCTATGGCAATCTGGCTCCTTTAACTAAAGCAGGACAACAGCTGGTGTTTAATTTTTATGCGTTCAAGGAGAACAGACTGCCTTTCTGTGTAAAGGTAAAGCAGGGGGTGCATTGACTCAGTGTGGTTTCAGATGTTCAGTCCATCATTTCTCTGTCTAAATGCATTGTTACTAGGTAATTAAATACTCCTGTCTTTATTTCAACATTTGGATTTATCACAGCTTCTCGATGACTTGTCACAGCATGCACAATATCTTCTTTTTGTCAGCCTCTTCATCCAGCAGTGCTCAGTTCAGAATCGGAGAGTCATGGATATGACCATTGATATTTCCATCGCTGTGTTAAAACATTCATCAAACATATTGTGCATGATAATACTGTTAATATGAATAGAGGGAGTCAATGAATAGATGGCCATTTTTAGATGTATCCTTTTAATGAGCTTGCTAGAGATGCTATATTAACATTGATGCAGAAGGGTTGCTAACCACCCCCTTCAACTAAATGGCTTTACAATTTTGATTAACTTTGTAGCTAAGATATATCCCTGACTCTCGTTCCCATTATTTACAATCCACGTGTATCCTATGCCATTTTTAAACAGTAATCCTTACAAACTGAATTGGATCAGCAGGTTCAATCTGAAATCCCTGGTATGGGCATGATATTGCTACTGCTTAGAGATACAAATAATAATATTACACAGGTCCAGAGACATTATTGAATTATTTCCAATATTTAAAAAGGAACTCTGTTTTATCCTGTTTAAAAACGGGATGGAACTGATTTGTTTATGTTATAATACACTACTAGTGGTTGAAGATATTAAAAAAAATTCTAGCCGAAACATTTGTCATTGTATTGACCAGTTATAGATGATTAGTACTACGACTACGACTACTACTACTACTACTACTACTACTACTACTACTACTAATAATAATAATAATAATAATAATAGATACTGTTGCGTCATTGTATTCTATTCTATTGTTGTTTTTGTGACAGTTGTGTTACAGTTCAGTTCAGTTTTACTCTGAAACATAACTCCTTGGTGTCTACTACATGCTTTCATAATTGAAGTGTGGACACTGTAATACGAACTACATTTTTTGTGTATCCTCCAATATCCCAAAATGCTTTCTGATATGTTTTGGCACGTGGACATTACAAATACAGTAGTCAGAACAGGCACCTGAAGGAGTTGAGAACGACTTGTCAATACTGCTGTACAGTATACTATTTCTGAGGCTTGTTGTAAAATGGTAGATCATGGAGTGACGTGATCAGATGCCGAAATCGAGGCACATTGATATCTGGTGCGATGAAATTGGTCAAGGAATTACTTCCGAGTTCAAAACGAAACACACACATTATGATAGAAGTACCTTGTATTTTTCAGAAACAAAGCCATAACGTTCATGCTAAGAAGCGCTATGTCTTCCGTGGGCACAGGCTCCATATTTGCCGGATTGTAAACATAAAATACAGTGCATGATGAGCTAATGTCATATTCAGTCCCACAGTCCATTGCGCTGCTAGGAACTGTAACCGGACTGTTTTAATAGTGTTTGCACGCATTAAGCCTGACTAAACATCAGTGTGGACGCTTTGAGCTGGATTAATTAAAACGTTTTTGAGTACGGTTCTCAAGATTGGTTATACAGTGCGGACATGAAGCCTTTATTCTCAGAAAGTACATCTTCATCTTTGTCAAATCCAGTTTTCCACACGCATCTTTAAAAGGTTTTTGATGTAGCAGTTTGTAAGGTTATAAAGACCTACTTCACATAATTCCTGTGGAGTGGACATGACCCCTTGTTTCAATGGCAGTGCCATATCTATGATAAGAAGAAATGGTAGCACAAAGTCAGCTATAATAGCATTAGCCTATTGTTAGAATGGTACCACTGTGGTCACATTTGGTTTCACAATGGTATAAACCAAAATACCCTTCACAGTAGTTCCATGGTATCATATAATTAATAGTAAAAAATGTTACTATACTTTGATTATCTACTAGTCAGAACAATCCAAGCTTCCTGTCTACTAAACCCTTTCATTTTACTCTCTCAGGTACGAGACAATAGTCAAGAGCCATGCGGGCGATTATCGTTCCTAAAAGAGACGAAAATCACAAAAGGAGTACCCCAGGCAGCAGTCTGCAACTTAAATATTACACTGCCAGCCCACAAGAAGGTATGTTGAAATGTTATTTATCTGAGTCTCATATCACACTGTACATTGTCTTGTCATCCCAGAAAAAGGAATTTAAAATAAGTCAATTAAATACACTAGACTACGTGAACGTGACTTTTATCTGTTTGTAGCGTCGGTTCCTGTTTTCTTGTTCCGTCCTAAAGCATTTTCTTTCGTACTGGGTCTTTTGGTCCTGTAGCTCTTGCTTTGGCTGATGGTCCATAGGCTTACTGCATGAAGTGATTTATTTTTTTAATTCCTGTGTTTACTTTGCAATAAATGTTTTTTTTTTTTTTTCTTTCGTTGCTGGCTGTGGGCTTGTTTAACAAGCTTACACATTGCGTGCTTTCAACTTGGCCTTTTTCATATCCTGATACTTCTTTTCCCTGCTGTCCATTATGTTATGCCCTGTCTCTGCAATGCATCTTGGGGAACCAAAAGGAAACCGAGTCAGATCAAGACGATGAGGTAATTTATAAATATTGCATTCATGGTTTCCTGTGTGGGTTTTCTTTTTTCCTTTTAAAAGTGCGGTACATACTAGGGATAATAGTCATGGCTTTTAAAATCAGCTCTTTCGTACAACCACATCTTTTCAAATGCTTTATCATTTTGCTGTGGTTTATTCAGGTATCCAGATTATATTTATATATTTTGTATCTTGCCACCACATTATAAATTTACTTCCTGTGTTTCCTGGGTTGGGTCCTAATATCTGCTCTACTGGAAGGAAGGGGATTTATAGTGTAGAGGCAGGTTAAATGATCTTTACTTAAGTCAAAGGAAAAAGCCTTTAGTAAAATCATTAAGGATCATGGTTATTACTAGAGCCCCGTGTTTTTCGCAAATACAAAATAACACAAAATGTAACATATAAAACGAAATAAAACGAAATGCAAATATAAAAAGAAATAACACGAAAAATCATTATAAAACAAACATAGAGTGATATAAATAAATACTTGCAAGCGTAGTTGTCTAGAGTCAGCCATTACCATAGACACGGTCTGAAGAGAAACGGAAGCTCTGACTAGCACTTGTGCAGATGTATAATTTAAAGTGAGTCATTTGGGAATTTAAAATTGTGATGGAAGAGAAGAGGTGTTTGTTTCTAAAATGCCTAAACCACACATAACAATTATACAATGCTACAAAGAGTTTGAGCATGAGCGGATGTGTGCAGTGTGAGTCGAAAGATACCGTCGTTAAGCATCATTAGCTTTTTATTGTTTTTGGGGAAAATATGGCTTGTTTGCTTGTACAGTATTTTGCATTAGTATGGTCATTATTTGTTTTATTTCAAGTGGTTCAAACTTTGCACTGGAGTAAATGCTGTTTTGGTTTTGAATATTGAGAAACCCCAAGCTTGTTGTATCCTGCTTCAGTGCAATGGGATTGAAATACAATTCCTATCGTTTTTTTTTTTTTAATGGGTAGATTGCTGTATGTGCAATTATTATGACAGCCCCACAATAGTAGGGCAGTGTAAATATATATATATATATATATATTTTTATTTTACCTTATTGTGTTTTTATAGAGAGCATGGGCAGTATTTACTCTAAATAGGCAGTTGGTTAAAAAGAATAGGGGACTGTACGTTACCGTTACTGTTGCTAATGAGAAATTATGGTAACTAAATGATTTTTCTGTACAAGGTCTGTTTGTCAAAATGTTTTAAAAAATCTGATAATTAATAAAAAAAGTATGTAGTTAAAACATGATGTATACTATACTATTATTGATATACATCTGTTTGAGCTGTTTTATTAATGTGTATCTGTAATAAAACAACATTTGTGAAAAATAAAATGAAATAAAACGATATTTGTAAAAATAAAACAAAAAATTATTAAAAAAAATAAAAATAATTTCACAGGGTTCTAATTATTACTTTCTTAAAGTCATTAAGTTATATAACTTAATTTTGAAATAAAGGATTGCTAGGCATTACTTATTCTGCTATCTAACAACAATTCTGCTATTTATCCAAGTTACTTTGCAATAGATTTAATTAATTCCTAGGTTCAGAACAGGATTTTCAGGGAAAAAAAATGTATGTTATTAAAAGTCAGGAAAAACTGCTCTTGAGAGTTCTCGGCTTCTCTAATAAAAGTATATATATACAAAAACACATTTAAAAGTTTGTAAATAAAGAGCCCAATATTTCTGTGCTTGAAAATACATAAATATTAAATGGATAATGCCACCTGCCATCTAGTTTTCATATTTTCATTCCCTGCGCCTTAAAATTAGCATCATGTGTCTTTGTCTGTCTTAATGTAAATAGTTAATGCTGCAAGTCCAAAGGGTTGACTTGCTCTAGCTATTCACCACTATTGATCTAGCTATACAGTAGGATTGCATCAATATTATCCCAGTATTGCAACACATGGAAACTCCCTTTTACTGCAAAATGCTCAAATAATATAATTCAAGGTATAGATTGTTTGAATCACACCCTTATTTCTCCCTGGACAAGTTTTTTCGAGACCTTTACTCCAAAAACCGGTAATTAAGTAGATTAACTGTGTTTCCTTAGAAGCAGCAGAAAAAGGTTACGTTACTTTAGAAATTTAAAATAATCATTGTAAAACTCAAAAGACAAGTGTTGAGTGGCCAGTCTCCAGTCTTAACGACCAGTAATCACAGCTTGTAACATGCATTTAGGATTTATATCCGATTTGGTTAATATAAACCCAACATATTTTTCATGTTTGTTGTTTTGCAGGCTGAAAAACCAGAAAGACGTCATACCTTTGCATCTTTAGCCTTACGTAAGCGCTACAGCTATCTGGCTGAGCCTGGAATGAGTGAGTGTAAAAAGTTAACTAACCATTACTAATTGTTTACAATAAATGCCTGATAAAAGTAAATCTGCTAAATATATTTAAATATTTATATACTGTATGTTCTCTGCATAGATTTACCATCCATAATATGTAAGTTCACATGCCTGACATGGTATACTGCATGCTTTTGTGGGTTGCTGTGCTTGCACACTTTTTCATGTTTCTGTTATCCCATTTGTGAAGGAATTGTCCTAAGTTCTAATGCAACATTCATAGCATATTTTACTTTGATGGAATTAACAACAGCATTAATAATAAAACACTAAAAGTCAAAGTAAAATTCCTTTTTTGTTATTATATATTTTACCTTATGTTCAAAACTCCTTGCTCTTATTGGCTTTGTGATTGTGCAGCATTATTTTATTTATTTATTTTTTATAAAAAAGTGCATGGAAGATTGAGACTTGCCTTTCTTCCTATTGTTTCACAGTTTGCACATCAAATGCCTGTCACTAGAGGTATTCGATCTTGAATGAAATAGCTAATATGGATTTAAAACCTAGTTATTTGAACCTGTGTTTTGCCATAATATACTTTTCTTTAATACAGGTACAGAAGTGTTTTTTAATAGTTTTTTTTTTTCTTTTGTCAGAACAACAAAATTAAAAGCAACGATAAACCGACAGCCAAGCATATAAAAGACACGTTCATAAAATGAGACCGTATGAGATTTAGTAAAACAGCACATCAAAAGTCAATAGAGTAGAGTTTTGTTGTTGTTGTTGTTGTTGTTGTTGTTGTTGAGCATTTGGGTTTTGTGTGTCTTGCCATTTTTCAGTTTTGTTTCTCATTGTCTTGCCCATTGCTTCAGTTGCGTCCGCTTCGTTGTGCTTATGGTTTCTTTTTGTTGTATTTTTACGCTGGACCATGGATCGCAAGGATTGTCGCTTTTATTTTCTCCTTCAGTTTTATCTCATCCTGTTTCCATTTCAAAAATCTCATGTAAATGTATTTTTCTTCCTCTTTTGATGATACAACGTTCACTGACCAACTTTTTTTTTCTCTGGTCTCTCTGTTTTTCAATCATTTCTGTTGATTTTCTGTTGGATTTTAATTTGATTATAAAGAAACAGTTGACCGAAGTGCAGGACCAGCAAGAACACTGCCTGCTACTTATGCTTACAAACCTGTCTTTTCAACACGATCTTACCAGGCATGGTCAACTGCTCCAATTACCGTACCTGGGCAAGCAAAATCTGGATTCACATCCTTATCCAGCTCCTCTTCAAACACTCCATCTGCTTCACCATTAAAGTCGGTCTGGTCTATTTCTTCAGCATCTCCAATCAAGTCCACATTCGGAGCTTCTACTGCATCTTCAGATATAGCATCTCCAATCAGGTCATTTAGATCAATGTCCTCACCAATAAAGACTGTAGTGCAGCAAGCCCAGTACCCTGTTCAGATGTTTACTACTTTAATGTCTTCGCCTGGCAAATCCTCATTAGTGTCAGAAGCTGCCTCTGTAAAAGGACTTGCTTCTTCACTTTCTTCAAGGACTTCCACAGTCGTTACAGCAGGGTCTTTACTAGAAAGATCCTCAATCACTATGACCCCACCAGCTTCCCCTAAATCCACAGTTAACATGTATGCTTCAACATTGCCATTTAAATCAGTTATGACTTCTGCAGCACCTATCACATCTTCCGCTATAAAGTCAATATCTGCCTTATCTTCAATGAAATCCACAGCAGATACCGCTGGTGCTAAAGGAACGCTGACTTCCTCGCTGTCCTCTCCAGCTAAGTGTGTTGTAGCATCTACTGGAACAATGCTGCTTAATGGATCAGTTTCGCCAGTTAAATATCCATCATCCTCAGCGACTATTTTAATCTCTGGAGTTACTTGCAGTTTGCAAGAAAAGATACACGCAACAACACAAGCCGCAACCACAAGTGTCAGTGCTGCTATTGATGAAGTAGAAAAAACGTTTACTTCTGCCACTGCATCTGCCTATGCCCCTCTGAAGTGCATGTCCTCTTCCACTTCCCCAGCTTTCCAGTCTGCCAGAGCTCCTGCAGCAAGTTCCTTGTATGCATCTTTGCGATCAGCTTCTTCTGCAACAGCATCTGTAACATCTGCAACGATTACTGTACCGGTATATTCAGTTGTGAATGTTCTATCGGAACCCCAATTAAAAAAACTGCCAGAGACATCTGTAGCAAAATCAGCAGCTGCACTATTGTCACCTATTAAGACGTTGCCCACAGAGGCACGAACACAGGCCCAGTCTTCCTTTTCAAGGACTTTGTCCCCAATTAAATCCTCCTTATTCATTTCCACCGTTGCACCTAAATCAACCGCTGCATCCACTTTATCGTCAAGTCAGGAAATACTGAAAGATGTCGCTGATATGAAGGAGGATTTGATAAGAATGACTGCTATATTGCAGACAGATTCCTCCATGGCTAGTAAAAACGTCCACCCTGATGTGCCTAAGGAACCTAAAATGGAAGATGAGGAGCCATTTAGAATTGTTGAAAAGGTCAAGGAAGACCTTGTTAAAGTCAGTGAGATCCTTAAGAAGGATGTGACGTTTGTTGATAATAAAGACTCCTCTAAAGAGAACTCGCCAGAAGAAGACTGGGTTGAGTTTTCTAAAGATGAAATAGAGGAAGCCCAACAGAATGCCAGGCAATGTCTTCCAAGCTATGAGACAGAAATCACTCAAGCGAAAACCAAATCCGTTTCTGATAAAGACTTTAACTTATCAAGGGTAGTTGATTATTTGACAAATGACATTGGTGCTAGCTCTCTCTCAAAAATGTCAGACATTAAATATAGATATGATGAAGTAAAGAAAGAGGGAGAAGAAAAGCAGAAACGTATTCTAAAACCTGCTATGGCTTTGCAAGAACACAAGCTTAAAATGCCACCCTCAAATATGCGTTCTTCTGCATCTGAGAAAGAATTATGCAAACTTGCAGATGCCATCTATGGAATAGATGCAATATTAGAGTCTCCTGATGACTTTTCGCAACACGACCAAGACAAGAGCCCGCTGTCAGACAGTGGCTTTGAAACCAGAAGTGAAAAGACCCCATCAGCGCCACAAAGTGCCGAGAGCACTGGACCCAAACCATTATTTCATGACGTGCCCATTCCCCCTGTTATTACAGAAACACGAACTGAGGTGGTCCATGTTATAAGAAGCTATGAGCCCTCCTCAGATGAAACTCAAGAACCCCAAACAGAGGTAGCGGGGCCATCGAAAACACCTTCTATGTTTGCAGAATCTGAACAAAAGCAAATTGGATCTATAAAAGACAAAGTTAAGGTTTTTCAGATGAAAGTTAATTCTGAGGAGGATGACCACAAATGTGTTGTAAGCAAGGGCATGTGTGTTAAAGAAGAGACTCATATCACAACCACCACCCGAATGGTTTACCATAAGCCCCCCTGCAAAGAAAATACTTCTGAAAGGATTGAGGAAACCATGTCTGTCAGGGACATTATGAAAGCATTTCAGTCAGGTAGAGACCCCTCCAAAGAGCTAGCTGGTCTATTCGAACATAGGGCTGGTACTGAATCCCCCAAGGGTGCTGAAACAACACAGAGGTATACTGAAAAAGACACATCAGCAAAACCCAAGATAGAAAGAATAATCGAGGTTCATATTGAAAAAGGTAACAAGGCCGAACCAACTGAAGTCATCATAAGGGAAACAAAAAAGCACCCTGAGAAAGAACGGTATGTTTATCAGAGAGACCCATTGCAGGGAGATCAGGGGTTAAAAGAGATGACAGATAAACTAGATGCAGATGAAGAAGCCCAACAGGAAGAGGAGGAGCTTACAGCAGAGGAATCTCTTCCTTCCTATTTAGAATCTTCCAGAGTAAACACGCCTGTCTCCCAGGAAGAAGACAGTCGACCTAGTTCAGCACAGCTCATGTCTGACGATTCTTATAAAACATTAAAGCTATTAAGCCAACACTCTGTAGAATACCATGACGATGAACTATCAGAGTTAAGGGGAGAGTCGTACAGTTTTGCTGAAAAAATGCTTCTCTCTGAAAAGTTAGACATATCTCGTTCCGACACAGAGGACTCTATGACTGACCAGACACATGCTCGTAGTTCAGAGTTACAGGGAGCTGAGAGGCAATACAGTGAGAAAATGCCCTCAGCTTCCAAGAAGGAATTCCTTCTAAAGTCATCAACACCAGAGAATGGAGCAGGGAAAATGACTAACCAAGATGACCAATATGACAAGCTCACTGTCCTGCACTATACTGCAGAGCCAGGTAGTCCAAAGCATGCACTGTGGATGCGTTTCACAGAAGATAGACTTGACAGAGGTAGAGAAAAACTCATATATGAAGACAGAGTAGATCGGACTGTTAAAGAAGCAGAAGAGAAGCTGACTGAGGTTTCTCAGTTTTTTCGTGACAAAACAGAGAAACTGAATGATGAGCTCCAGTCTCCAGAGAAGAAGCCAAAAAAGAGAGAAGCCAGGGAAACCAGGTCGGGCCCCAGCTCTACCAGCAGTAGCCCTGAAAAGATGCAGCTTAACGATGCAGGAGCCAATGAGGAGTGGGGTAAGGCCAGGCTAAGAGAGCAATCTGTGGGGAAATTGTTTAGCAGCAGCTCTGATGAAAGGAAATGCAGTAGCTTGCCAAACAGCCCCGAAAGGCGAGTATTTTCACGGTTTACAGAAGAGAAAAAGAAACAGGAGGCAGATAGTGTTTCGCAAAGCAAAGCAGGTGAGGCTTCCCAGCCTTTTCAGCTCAAACAATCAAAAGTGAGCTCAGTAAGACTAAAATTTGAACCAGATCAGTTTCAGCAGGTGCAGCATCAAGAAAAAGGTCCACAATTGGGGCAGTCAAAAACCCCAGTGAAAAAGCTGCAAGAGAGCAAACTTCCAGTGTATCATACACAGTTGTATGGTAGAGAAAAAAATACGCTGAAATCAACAGATAACACAGATGAAAAGGCTACTCGAAATAAAGAAACAGACAGTTTAAAAGAAAAACCTTCCCCTGCACAAGGTTGTGATGACTTTAAGATAGAAATTTCTTCTCCAGTTGCTCAGAAACTAACAAGGGAGAACCTGCCTCAGAAAGCCATGTCTGAAATTACTTTTGTGAACCATACGCAAGGTGTTAATGGCAAAGACCTTGATTCACAAACAAACGCAAATAGGGAAAAAAAGATTTTCAGGACTTGGGAAAGCCCTGGAAATTTGAACCGTAAGGCACAGAATGAAAAACTTACACATACCCTTGTACAAGATACATTAAAAGATAGCAGTGACAATGATAGTAAGGAACCTGAAAAACACCAAGTGGTTTCAGTCACAGAAAAAGTGAGACAATTTTCAAAAAACGAGTCTCCGATTAAGGAGGCTGTAGTAACGTCTCCTTCAAAAAAAATAAACTACACAGAGCTTGTCATTCAGGAAGAAGATGACAACACCAGAACTTTAAAGAAAAAGACAGAATCAAGTCCATCGCAGATCCCAGTTAGAATGTCGGAAAGCAATGGCAATCAAACCAAAAGGCCAAAGCCAGAATCGTTAATCAAGCCCTCAGACAGAAGTGGTTCACAAATACCAGCTCTAGCGAAAAACAGGTTTCAAACTAGCAATGAAAGGAGTCCATCTACAGATGAGATGGAATCATCTGCAAGCAGATCTCCAGATTCTTTAGACTGTAGTCTCTGCTCGGTAGAATACATAGAAAAAGTAGATCCTTTAGTAACTGCAGAAAACTTCAAAGAGATTAAGAATTTACCTGTTTATGTTAGTATTGTCCAAGTAGGAAAACAATATGAAAAGGAAACTACAAATGGGCAACTGAGAATAGTTAGTCATGAAAGCAGGACTGTGCAGGAGAGGGGGGGGTTTTATACAGTAAAACAAAAACAGCCTCCTTCTCCTCAAGGTAGTCCAGAAGATGATACTTTGGAGCAAGTCTCTTTTTTGGACAGTTCTGGAAAGAGTCCCCTGACACCTGAAACACCTAGTTCTGAGGAGGTGAGCTATGATCTCACCTCCAGAACCCCTGATTCGCTTATAGGATTTATACCAGGTAAACCTAGTCCAATTCCAGAAGTGTCTGAAGAATCAGAGGAGGAAGAACCTTGCAAGGCTTTTTCATTTAAGGAATCTCCACCAGAAAGGACCAAATCTTCTACCTCAGTGCCCACAAATGGAAGTAAGGAATCTGGAAAAACAACAAAAGATAAGCGAATTGCTTACATTGAGTTTCCTCCACCCCCTCCACTAGATTCGGAACAATCGGAGGCAGAAAAAAAGGGGTCCCACCGTTCCACTGACACTGAGACAGAAATGATAGAAGTCAACCTCCAAGAAGAACATGACAAGCACCTTTTAGCTGAACCAATTATAAGAGTTCAGCCTCCATCTCCTCTTCTTCCGGGAGCTGACGATAGTGACTCAAGTGACGATGAATCTGTCTTTCAACCAATTCCATTTAGGAAGTACACCTTCAAGATCAAGGAGGACGAAGAGGAGCATCAAGCTATAGCTAAAGCTAAGAAAATAGAGCAAAATGGAAACTATAAAGAATCTGATGCCAACGATGGTGGGAATGGGGATGATTTTGAGTGTGAACAAAATGGGAATGACCAATCGATAACCGACTGTTCAATCGCAACCACAGCAGAGTTTTCACACGACACAGATGCCACAGAAATTGACTCTCTGGATGGCTATGACCTACAAGATGAAGATGATGGCTTGAGTGAACAAGACCTGAAACCGGCAAAAGAGGTTAAAATAGATGTCTGGGCCTCAGAAGGCATGCTGAAGTCAAGTGATCGCTCCTTTAGCCAAAGTAAGCTTGAAGTCATTGAAGAAGAAGGTAAGGTAGCAAACGAGGATGATAAAAAAGGTTCAAAAAGTATTTTTTCGGACAAGAAATCTGAAGATGCGACATACGCCAATGGCCAGGATTTCACCTTGGAAGGAAGACCCCCTGAAAGACATGGCTTTGCCGATACTTACTTTAGTTACAAGTTGGAGGAAGAGTTTGCAACCCCGTTTAAAACCGTTGCAACAAAAAGCCTAGACTTCGATCCATGGTCGAGCAAAGGAGGCGAGGATGAAATCTTTGACACTAGGAATAAAGATGATGTTTCCAAGCCTTTTGGTTTAGCTGTAGAGGACAAGTCTCAAGCAACAACACCAGACTCGACCCCTGCCAGAACCCCAACCGATGAAAGTACTCCAACTAGCGAGCCTAATCCCTTCCCATTTCACGAAGGGAAGATGTTTGAGATGACTCGCAGTGGTGCAATTGACATGAGCAAGAGGGATTTTGTTGAAGAAAGGCTTCAGTTTTTTCAGATTGGTGAGCATACTTCTGAACGGAAGTCAAAGGGGGACAAAGGGGATGGGGTTAAAACGACAGGTGTAGCCACTACACAACCACAGTCATGGGAAACAACTAAAGAAATAAAGGTAGATGCTCCCATAAAAATTATAACAACTGAGGTTGTGCTTATCCAGACTAGCACTGAGTGCCTGGACACGTCGTCAGGCAGCCACATAGTGGAGAATTCCTCCTGTACTGTAACTACCTGTAACGTTGATTCTAAATTACGTACTCCTATTAAAATGGGAATCACTGCTTCTATGACTATAAAAAAAGATGCTGGTTCTTCAGATGACTGTAATGCAGAGGCTGTTACACCAGATTATCACATTTTAGACAACACAGACTTAGAAACACATACCTATACTAAAACAGATTATAATGAGGAAATAAATCAGCAACCAGAAAGGAAAGAATTTCTGAAAGATAACTGTAATAATAACAACAACCTTGATTCATTCCATTTTTTTGCAAACTTCAACCAGTTTGACAGTGCAGAGTTTAATTTGCAATCCACACCTGAGCCTTCAGTGTTAAACGTTAATCTCGGAGAAAGCTTGCTTGGTAGGGAGTCAGGGAAAATAAAACAGAGTAATGTCCAATGTGAACATAGAGAGCAACACAAACCAGTAGAAACAGAAGTGAAACATCCCAAATCAAGGCTACCAGTCAAGGCCTCTCGCTCCCAAAGTACTCAGAAGACAGAGAAGCATAGGTTGAAACAGCCAGCCAAGACCGATGCAAGAAAAAGAGTAGACAAAAGTACATGTTTGGAACCCAGATCTAGAATCCCAATCAAAGATATTACTAGGAGTAACACGAGCACTCCTATAACAGGGCAGATCGTAGCCAGACCAGCAAAGACAGAGAAAGAAAAAGCTAGGCAGTTACCTTCCAAGCTGCCAGTTAAAGACAGAACTACCTGCAGTGCCAGTACAGTTACTGAAACAAGTAGAGATCAGCTCAGTGAGGTGTGTATGCGTTCCATTGAATATTTTAAGGAAATTAGTGGCGAGACATTAAAACTCGTGGACCGCCTTTCTGATGAAGAGAAAAAGATGCAGTCAGAAATGTCTGATGATGAAGACAGCACGTCAAGAAGCACAGCATTGTCAGAAGCTGCTCAAGTATGCCAACCCTCCATTCCCTCGAGGTCTGCTAGAGACTTGAAAACTGAGGCAGCGGCTATAAAATCAAAGGTTCAAAAGGCCGACAGTGAGAGAAGGAGAAGTAGGAGGACGGGTGGAAATGAAGGCAGTCAGGTTTCTGGGCCTCACGTGGCTCACATCATGGAGATCAAGCCTAGTTTGTAAAATTTTAAACTTGTTAATCTTAGTGCATGAACCGTTGTGATTGCCTGTGCCGTGACTTAACTGTAGCTGTCATTCTGTCATTGTCATTTGTGTGTGCTGTCCTATAAGGTTCTACAAAGTAGTCAGTTACCGCAGCATGCCGGAGTGAGTGGTGCACCGAAATAAAAATTGCCAACATTGAAATCTCCTGTGCAGTGCTACTGAGTCTGTGTCTGTTGGCTTAGAGAGTGCAGTTATGACTTGAGTTGCATCACAAAACCACACAGCAATTTGCAGAGCACACAGGTTGTCAGCATGACTAGTTCCATTACACTGTGAAACCACCTAGATTTTAAATGCAGTGCAGTAGACTTGAAAACATACTCTTCAGTATTTTTTTTTTAAAAAAGGCATTGCCTGTATGGATCAATAGGGTACATAATCACTAATCTAGCCAAAGCACTAGTGAATAGTTAACAATTATTAGTTTGTATTAAAGCAACTGTAACCCCTTTTCTTGTCACTGTTTAACAAAATCATATGAAACAAATTTATATATATATTAAGGTTAAGTATAAGCTTGTTAACTAAGTAGATGTCAAGCAAGTGACAGATACTCCTGGAAAAAGAGCCAGCAGTCATACAAATGTTCAGTATTTGACTGGTTAATTGAGGATTCATTGCATTTGGTTAAAATCTAATATTAAAAATGGCATATACTGTATATACTGGTTCTCCATATTTCAGGTTATTACATGTACAGTACTTGTTCATTTTAATAAATATTTTATTACAGTTTGAAATGTTTAATTATTTGGCCAGAAAAGGGTTTCTGTTGTTTACATATGCACCATTAAATTACCAGAAATATTTTTAACTTAGTATTTATGCATCGCAGGTCCACAGAGTCCCTGTGAGAGGACTGATCTAAGAATGGCAATTGTAGCCGATCATTTGGGTCTGAGCTGGACTGGTAAGTCATTGTTTTTTCAATGTCGCTGAACACAGTTAGGCACAATGCCATTGGGCACAGTGAGCGCTTTCCCTCATAGTTCTGTCCTGAACAGCCACTCTTCTGCCTGTCCCAAGCGGAAACTGCAAATTTGTCAAAATTCTGTGGTAGTTTTGTAATTTTGACAAGTGGAATAAACTCATTTCACCTCATTGACCTCAGTCGGATAAAAACTGATAGGCAAAGGGTATAAAAGGGCTACTGAATTTCGTCACATAGCCTCTAGTGGACTGAAAGGTTTGACTAAAAAAAGTGAAAGGCTGCCATCTAAAGGACATTTATAGATTGACTGACTGCATTAGTCAGCTGTGCTTAAAATCATTTTTGATCATATTGAAAGGAAGTTTGAACTATATGGCAACAAATAACAATATATGTTTAAAGCTGCTGTGGCCCACAATTGTTTTCCATTTTATGTTACAATGGGATTCCTGGTGGATAGTTTACTAAGTCCAACCATAGTTTACCCATCTGCACGCTCTGCCAGACCTTGTTGGGTTGCCAGTTTGTTTATACTCCTGAAATGAAGAGGACAAGCTTTCCTTCCCCTTAAAGCCTTTCTGACACCGTGTCACCCTGTCAACCAAACTCCCGTGGTCCTCTACTACCTGTAGCTACACATTTTATTTGCCATCTCCACTGTTGTTCTGGGGAGCAAAACGAAAATGTAAAGCAAAAAAAAAAAATTGGGAGGGGAGGTTCTTTTCCCAAATGGTGTCTGACTTTTCAGCTTAACAGTGTTTTATGTAAAAATAGGCTTATGGTAAAAGAGCAATTTTTTTAGGAAGCTGTTTAGTGTTTTATTGGTGGTGTATGCTTAAGACATTTGCTTCACTTGAAGTGAAGCTGAAACGACAGGGGAGTGTTTCATCGGCAGCCCTGCTGCAGTGCCACACACATTTTCCAGGGAGGGATTTCTAATCTATTTTTAATGTGTTGCAGAGCTGGCGAGAGAAATGGATTTCTCAGTCGACGAAATAAACCACATTCGAGTGGAGAACCCCAACTCATTGATTGCACAAAGTTTCATGCTATTAAAAAAATGGGTTAGCAGAGATGGAAAAAATGCTACAAGTAAGTGCCTCTGTTTAAGTATACAAAGTATCAGACCTACCAAAGTGACCTGCTTACTTTGTTACCAACTTAACTGTTCAATCATAGTGATCGTTTTAGATATATACCTAAAATTAGCACTCTGTTTTTACATTTTAAAGTATATTACGCACTTGTATATTACACACAATATTTTCACATATCCAATGGACCCAGGAACCAATTAAATCGGGTATGACAGATTCTACTGTAATAGCTATTTGAGAACATCCATAAAGCTTTTAATATTAGCTTCCTGTCTTTATTCCTCTAATCACGCAGCAGACTAGAGGACTATGTTCTTGTTAAGCTGTGACTGTGTGGTTCGGTTTAATGAACACGCTTTGCACAAGGAGAAAAGTGGAACCATCTTAGGTAGTGCTGGGACAAATATCTGAATATATTTTTTGACATGCATGCGGATACAAAAATCAGACGTTCGTATTCACTAGAAATTACAAAAATACCTTGCACTTATTAACTGCCTCACCAGAAGTTGAGCGACAGTTTCAAAAATGGTAAATGAAAAAGAGCTTTGTGTGATATGTGAGATTTGTATATATATTTTAAAAAAAACACAGGATCAACACAGCAGCTCTTGAGCCTCTAAAAGTTTTAGACAGCAATAAGTAAGCAAACCAAATTATGCAGCACGTAGAGCGATCTCTGTGTAAGGCCACCTGGGTCAAAACGTGTTGTGCTGCTTTAGATCGAGTCAGAGCACGTAATTCTGAATTGTCTCGCTTAAACAGTTCCCAACTTGCAGGATAATGTTGTGTAGTTTATATATATATATATATATATATATATATATATATATATATATATATATATATATATATATATATATATATATATTTTTTTTTTTTTTTTTGCGACTTTCTGTTATGTGGACTGTAATAAACAAGAACCCCTTCATTTTACAACACCATTTCCACGTTTTGTTTTATTTGAAGTGTTTTAAGTTAAATTTCAGTTTTCGTTTGCTTGTTCAGCTACAAAAAGGCACAAGTAAACCTCATGTTATTACTTTATGAAAATGTGTCTATGGCCACTGTTTACTGTGAAGAAACAGCAATGGCAGAGAACTTTAACATGTTATATATTGTAACGTCTTGCTATAAAATAAAGACACACACAGGGGCCACACACCCCTGCCCTTGTTGCTGTGCTGTCTCTGACTGCGTTCTGAGCAATATAATGGCTTTTATTACTTTTAGAAAACGAATAAATATCCAAACAAATATTTAAATTATGAGCGAATATCCGAACGTGAAAATCCCGCGTTCGTCCCAGCACTAATCTTAGGTCAATAAGTTGATTCAGTACCTATAACACTAAAAGCTTGGTGGATTTCTAAAGCAGGCTTAGCCATACGGGAACACAAGATCACTCCTGCCTAGCAGATGTTTACATGTCTGAAGGCTAAAATGATCATCATTGGGAAGTGGAGCATTCTGTAAAAGTAAAAATATAAATGTAGATATGCAAGTGACTACTGTTAAAATGTTACCACACACTTTGTGAGTGTTTTGTGAATTGGCTAATACAGTTTTGTTACATTATGTAAGAATTGCCCCCATTCCCTAGCCACAAAAAATAAGCAGCTAGTTGTTTATCTCAGTGGTTCTCAAACTTTTTTTGCTGGGCCCCACTTTGCAAATGTTTCAGGCTGTGACAATATAGGACCTACATCTCAGACAGTGGTGATTCTTGAGTGTAGCGCACAGGGGGGCACCAAGGGGACCCCAATTGAATTATGGAGGGGCACTTTAGGGGTTTACAGTGTTATCGCATATAATAAAATGCCCCACAAAAATAACACACACCCCCCACACACACACACACACAATTGTGTACCTTCCTGCAACTTAGTGAATTCTAAGTGCCTTGAAGCCCCCATAGCTTTAGTATTAACCTGGACCAGTGGCGGAGCTAGGATTTTGTTTTGGGGGTGGATGGAGATTGTTTGATGATGGTTAATAACACTGGTAAAGTAAATATATAACTAACATAAAAATTTTAAATGATCATCAACCTTATTTTTCTCTTAATAAACCACAAATGTAATATATTGTGAGCAAGAACAGAACGGACCCCAAATGCATTTCTATATGCATCATATCATATGATACTTGAAATAAGATTTCATACATATATATTGTATACTACAGTAGCTCCTTCCATTTATAATACCTCGACACAGGAGAGGGTAGTACAAAAAAACCCTCCTGGTTTTACAAACCCGATTTATCAATTCCAGACTCCCAGGGGTTTATTCATAAAGGGTTAACACCTGTCGAAATGAGAAAACAGGAGTACATGTTTGGATTTAATCCATATCCGCCTATTTAACGGCAGTTGCTATTCATAAGAGACCATTCAGATGCGTTGTTAAGCCCCAATGATTTTCGTCTATGAAGGCATGTTTTTAACGAATTGAGAGAATTGGCATAAAGTTTTCATCGGTCCTGAGCGTCAGCCTGTGATTCATAAGAGTGAATGACAGCAAAATGCTGTCGATAACTAGAGTTATTGAACGCTTAACACTGCCTATTTTGAAAAAAAAAAAAAAAATCTGTAGCTTGATATGAAAGAACATGTTTAATATAAATATATACTCACACAAGAACAGATTCTCTGGCATAATCATTTTGAAACAGCGCTGTGAAGCAGAGAGCAAGTGAGAGACTGAGAATAGACAGTTATTTTATTATTATTATTTCTTTGCCGTGATCCGCGGCTGACAGCGGTCCTTTTCTTTTTATTTCTTTTACCTGTGTTCACAATAAACAGTTTGGATGAATACTGCCTGTGTGAACCTGTTTATTTTCATGGAGCATTACAATATACAGTATACCAGTGCTGCTGATGCAGTCGGTGGGAAATTTGGGCATGATTGTTATTGCAAAAAACACTGATCGAGCCTTCTTTCAAAAGGAAGTCTTTTTTTTTCACGCACCATAAAATTATTATTATTATTATTATTATTATTATTATTATTATTATTATTATTATTATTATTATTATTATTATTATTATTATTAATAATAATAATAATAATAATAATAATAATAATAGTTGAAAATTTGTAAGATTAACATTTAAAGTTTTCAAAATGATTGTTAGTATTATTATTTAAATGTAAATCCTATGTGTGCGTATGGAAATGTGTTTACCAGCGTTGCCAAACAAAACACAAATACAAAGTATTTATTTAAAAAATCCTTTTTTTTTCTAAATTATGACATGTCCTGAATTTTTGGAAGACGTGATAGGGGCATCGGAATCAGGTTTTACAAACTGCCCGTGACTGGCAGCTGCAGACTCTGGTTTCGATAGTAGTGTCGGTGGATTCCATTTTTCTTTTTGCAACAGCTACCGACACCACCCAGGGAACATTAATAATGTTGATGATGTCATCAAAAAGAGGCGGATTTACCCCAAGATACATTTTCTATTTATATCTATAAAGCTTTTTCTGCTGAAATATTATAAGGTATTTGTGGTTTAAACAAACATGGTAAGTTCCTGACAGGGTTTGTAGTAAGCAAATTACTTTTATAACAAATATGATTTTTATACAGACAGTTCACTCCACTCGCCTTCCCACCAAACACATTTGTTTCAATGCTTGGAGTGTGTGGTGGGCGGGGAGAGGCGATGCTTTTAAGGGCTGTGCGCTTATGGTATATCTCTAGTTGAGTAAAACAAAACAAAAACTAAAAAAGTTAATTAGCTGACCACTAAAACATGACGGGTGGGCTGGCTTCATAATACATATTATACTGTT
Organism: Acipenser oxyrinchus oxyrinchus; assembly: GCA_030684275.1. NCBI lineage: Eukaryota > Metazoa > Chordata > Actinopteri > Acipenseriformes > Acipenseridae > Acipenser > Acipenser oxyrinchus. Next base: position 36,549,686 of record CM060257.1, read on the forward strand.
AGGGGTTAAGTGTATATGCGCTGTAATTAAATGCTAAGGATTAGGACAGTATTTTGTGATCACGCGACCCCCCTACAATAGCCACACAACCCCCTTTTGGGTCAGGAGCCCCAGTTTGAGAAACACTAGTCTACCTTAAGGTAAAATGGTAAATGGGGGGAGGGGGACGACTTCCATCTCCCATCTGTGTTGTGTCTGCAATCCAAAGTTCCCTTTCCTGTGCATCATTTTAACTGTTCGATGTTCTCAGTTATGTATTTGTTCTCATGTATAAGGTGAATTTGTTTTAAACACAATAGGGTCAGTACATTTGATCTAAGCAGTGTGGATCTAAATACTGCCACTCTTTTAAATATTTATTTTCGGGTCCTTTGTATACAAAGGTTATGAACATCAGTCATCTAACAGTGTATGTGGTTCTGTTTCTGTCTTTAGTGAGATTCATATACAGCTGTATCCACTGACATTTAGAAGAATTTAATAAATTTTCAAAATTGTATTTATTAAAATACAGCGTTATACGTCCCCACATGTTGCTACAACTGTTTAATTTTTTTTTTCATTGTTAACATCCTGACCAATTTTTACACTTTAAAGTCTGTTTCAAAGCTCTTTTCAAAATGTCCGCTCCAGTGCACTGGGGTTTGAGATCTGTCCTCTAAATCACTGCAGGAAGAGCGATTTAAAAAAAACAAACAAAAAAAAAACAACATAACAACAAGTGCTCTGTCTTTTCTGTTCCGTACCACATCGTGGATCGTTATTGCTGTGCTACCTGTTTGACAACGTGGGCAGTAATCCTTACACTGTCAGTGCACTAGAGAGGACATTTTGAAAAGAGCTTGAAACGGACTTTAAAGTTTTATAAGTGTAAAAAGTTGTCCGGATGCTAACAGTGAAAATAAAAATTACAGGTATGTTATTTAAGCAGTTGTAGCAACAAGTGGGGGACGTGTAACGCTATATTTTTCGGAACCCCATTACTTACTATTTAAGTCCTAATGAGATTTACAGAGGAGACTTGGCCAAGATTATGGCAGACAAACATTACACACATACATCCAAAGATTTAAGCAATTGCACAGGTCAACATGACTTTAACAACTTTACTTCAAACTTTACACTTCGAAAAAGCTTAATGCATTGATATTGCGTAGGTCCAGATTGACTAATTTGCTTCAAAACTATAGTGCATAGTCTGTAATAGGGGTACTTGGTATCAATCAGACCTGGGGTCTAATTATAATTACAATCACAGTGGGTTTATTTGCTGAAATTACAATTGGTAATTACAATTACCATGCTATTTTGTTAAATTACAATCAGTTACAATTGTGCTGCAGTAATTATAATTTTAATTACAATTAAACTAAAAAGTAACATAAACAACTACACACAGTAACATGTTTACGCTATTTATTCTAAATAACCAAGCAATATATTACTTTTTTTTTTTCAAACAAGTAGGGTCACCAAACATGGTTGAAAATACAAAAATAATGATTGAATCTCAAATGCATGTGTAACTGAACTGTACTAATCGATCAAATATATGGTATAATTATGATTACAATTACACAGGTGAGCCAAGGTTCAACTACAATGACACTGTGATTGCAATGAATTAGGAATTGCACAGTGACACTTGTAATTGAGCCCAGGTCTGGTATCTACCTGCTGACAGAACCCTCGAAGCACTATACTATGTTACAGGTTCAATACACCTGTTAAAAGACTTGTTTTCTTGACGAAAGAAGGAATTCAGTCACAACGTTGGCTCAATTCAGTCAAAGTTCCATATATCAAGAGGACATAACCTAGCAACAGGTTTTTTTTCCCTTCAGGTATCATATTAAATATAAGAAACTAAGTCAAGTCAACCTAGTTTCTTATAGTTTTACTCTAGAATTCCTATCAAGTGCTGATATTATATTAAATACACACTCACTTTATATTGAAGTCTAATGAGCTTCCGAAGTCAAGCCTTTTAAAGCTTTCATAGAATTGAAATGCAATCTCTCTTTTCTCTGTTTTAGCTGATGCCTTAACTGCTGTGCTGACAAAGATCAATCGGATGGATATTGTGACCTTGCTGGAAGGCCCAATATTTGATTATGGTAACATTTCAGGCACAAGAAGTTTTGCAGATGATAGCGCTGTTTTCCTGGATCAGGCTGATGGTAAAGTTTAGCCCCATCTAGCTGAACTCTTATCTATCCTTCTAAACCTCTAAAACTAATCTACCTTGTAGAATTGTAGAGTGTAGTTTACAGCTAGTCTGTCATTTTGACCTCAAGGTGAAAAGGGCATTCTCCTCCCCCCTCAAATTGTCACAAGAAATATTATCTTACTTGAACACAAATAAAATCCCTGATTCTTCCAGGATCAATTATTCATATTCTTTCACATGATCCTTTGTATAGTAAAGATAAGTACCTGTCAAGTCTATTTTCAGAATACAGATTTGTTTTTGTAGCAGATAAGACGCCATCAGAGCATGATGCTTTTTTTATTGTTTGGTTCCATAATAGTTATGTTTATATGTATTTGTTTCTGAATGCATATCTTTATAACCTGGCAAACGAGGTATTACAGTTTAACATTTTTTTGTTTTTTTTAACTTGGAGAGCTGTAAATAAATGTAAACAGTATATTAATTTTGGAAAAAGTTAATAAATTGAACCCTGCATATATACGTAGAAACATTGATTATGAAAACCAAAATGCTTTCTAAACGCTTCATTGGCATGATGTTGCTCCATTGCTTTCAGCAGATTTCCTTCCTTACTTCACAGAAACCTGTTCAATGCTTTTTTTCCTCTAGCTTGGTAAAGAGGGAAAGTCTGCTAGTTATGTAGCTTTGGTATTGCCTTGTACTGCCTTTCTCCTTTTTCTCTGAACCCTCCTAGTACTTCCTCTGCAAAACCAGACCACCTTCACCTTCCTCTCACGCTGTAAACCCTTCCAATACTCCCTTCTTGCTGCCTAAAGATGCGGCTTTTCCCCTCTGCACTATATACTGTTCTTCAATATGACTCAACTTGCAGTCTTACTCATCACAAGACCCAATCCCATAGTTAAGGATGCCATCTCAATCATTTTAAGTATTGTCTTTTTCATTACATTTTTTCTCTTTTTTTCTCCAGTGTGTTTATTCATCCCCTTTTCACCCAGTACCCCTAGATCTCCACCTTGTTCCCTTCAGTCTCAGCATTCCAACCAGTCTTCCATTTGTGAGGTTTACATTTAGACCGTGTTCTTTGTTCTGTCTCTCCATTCCTTTCCCATTCACTTTTATTTACTCACATTTTAGAATTTTTGTCACTAAACCTGAATGGGTTGAAAAAACAATACTGTGAAACATGAATTGACTGGTCACCAAACAAACTGAATATTTGTGAAAATAATTACTAGATTTAATGTCAGATGACGGTTAACACAAGTTTTACTGTCCTCTCAAGTACATTTTTGCCATAGTTTCTGCTTGCTGCAGTGCAGTTTGGCATTTCCTAAAATTTTACATAGAACTTAAAAATAAAATATGACCATTTAATCATCAATTTTTCATGTACCCAATAGTTTTAACATTATGACTGTAATGTATTTGAAAAATTGCACATGGCAAAAAAGTATAAACGCTTCCTCTAGATTCTAGTACACTGTATTACTATTGCTAATATGTGAAATATAAAAGCAATATTTGATTGATACCAAAGTTATGTGCTGCTCATATTGTGTACAAGATTAAGCAACCTAACATTATCCATTCCATCTGATTATATTAATTTCGCATGTGGTTCCTGTGATTTGATTCTCCATGTCAGTCCAACTATGTTATCTTACCCAGGTTACTGCGACATCCAAAGGGAACTTCAGACTCCCACTGAGCTGAATTATGTGCCCCCCACCCCTCTCTGGCAAGGCGATTTTTTTAGCGATATGTCTAGCATAGACTCTACATTTAGAACTCCCAGTAGGCCCAGCAATCTTTCATTGTCTCTGGAACCACAAAGTTGCTCTACTGCTGGTAAGCCGCCCGTAGTTGCTGCAGAAGATACTTCCTTGGGAGATCAGCGGTTTGATGGCTCAGAAGTGCCTTGTCAAGAAAGAGACAAATCTGTCACTGATCAGGATGACGACCATAAAGACAGATCAGATGACCATGAAGAGGACGATGAAGACCCAAGAGTCACCAAAATGCACAGCACATTTTTGGAGAGACTGCAGCAAGAGGATGATGAGCCCCAATCGGTGGCATCGGACGTGGCTCGGACCATTCAGGTTTACGCGGAGGAAGAAGGCAGTGGGTCTGGTTCTGAGGAGGAGGAGGAAGAGATGACAGAAACAAAAATTAAGTCTCTTCTGCAAGACCTGAGACTGGAGGAAGACGAAGAGGGCGAGGAGATGACAGAGGAGAAAGTGCAGTCTATTTTAAAATCAGTGCAAAAAACACAAAAAGAAATGTCTTCAATTCCAGGTTGGAACAGCGAGTCGTCAAGTGTAAATGTGGAGCCCCCCACTCCTGGTCGCAGTTTAAGCTCTGACTTGCTAGATCGACAGAAAAACAGGTAGAAACTCCTTTTCTGAATTAACAGTGTTTTTTTTTTGTTTTGTTTTTTTCATAAAGCACACTTGCTGGTTGTTGAAACCTATTGGTTCTAATAAACTCTAGTAGTTGAGTGAGCTTATTTAAAACAGCAGACAGTCAATTGGAAAACAGCTGAGAAATATGAAGACACATATAAAGCTTTTTCATCCAGAAACATTTGGCAACCAACTGTAACGCTATAGATTAAGAATACCCTCCCAGTCTTTTCTTACACTGTGTCATTTTTTGACCAGCATTTTGTAGTGTAGAACAGTTTTAGTCAATTTTATAGATTCAGTATTTCTACAACTCCGAGTAATAACCTTTGTGATAAATTTCTATTCAATTTCACAGCGAAGAGCAGTCCAGTGACTCCATGACCTCATCCTCTAATGGACACACAGGGAAGCTCAAGCAGAACAGTGAGCGTGCAGACCTGTCCTCCCCACTGTCAGTGACTACACCTGTGGTGCAAGAACCTGCTAATGGAGTGAAAGGTCAGACCCAGAGAGAAGCACAGAAACAGAAAGTGCCGAAGGGTTCAGTGCGAATTGAGGAGCACACTGGGCTGGGCTACCCCAGATCCCAAGAAGAGACGACAAAGCCTATTGTGGAAGAGCCAGTGACACCCTCGTCTGTCAGTGGTAAACAAATGAACTGGGACTCGCCAGAAGATAGCAAACCAGGATCAAGCACAAAGGAAGAAGACACTCTGATATCCAAGCACAAAGTGCAGGTAATGCTTTTTGTTAACATATTCTAATCAGATCTTTTAAATATATTTGAACTTCAGCTGATCACAAATGTTACCTAGACTCATTTTTTAAACCACCTCACCTCAGAAATTCAGCTTTTAGTAGTAGAGTATTTGGCTGAAAAGGGCGATTTTTGCTAGTAAAACTGGCCAGGTAAAATGACACAACAACAAAACAATAAAGAATTGTGGATATTAAGATCATGTTATTTAACTCATATTTGCATGTGTTTGAAATAAATGTATTATCATACAGTATATACATATTTGTTAGAAGGTAGCAAAGAAATGCAAGAGATTTTCTTTTCCCCCATGAATCACCTTACATTTAGTGCTGATGAAGAAGAAGAATTAAACACAGAGAGTGCCTTAAACTTGTTTTATTCATGTGTTGCGATAAAACATTTAAAATGGGTGCATGCGGTTTCTGATAGTGTGTCACATTTGAAAGTCATGTAGCCACTGATTTCCTCACTGGCTTTGAAAGAGGTGACTCAGAGAATGAAAAATACATTGCATTAAAATCAACTGCAATTTTGCGTAGTGGCTCTAGCTTGCTTTTTTTAAATACATTTTTATTTCCGGGTTTAGAGTTTCATGTTTGTATTCTTGTGTTGATATGGGTCTACAATATACAGCAGCTGTCACATTTGTGCATGTTGCTGAGGATTTGTGTCTAAAATGTCTATTTTCATTTTAATGTGTGAATCTTGTTTTCTTCATTTTCAACTGAATAATAATATTACAGGTAGGCACAAATACTCAAGCAGGTCAACTCAACATGAATTTCTCTGTTCTGAATTCTTTCTCATATCATTTTTGTTTATCTCAGGAACATGGTAAGAAACATACAACCCTGGGGCAAACATATCAAACATTATTAATATTCCACGTAACAAAGAGCAATGTTTTTTCAAATGTCTATATCCTCCCTCCTGTCAAGATGTATATTCATTTGGTAATAAAATATGCTGCAATACATTTATCAGGCGCATAGGGATAGTGAATCAAGCTCGGATGAAGAACGGACTGTCACCACCAGAGTTATCCGGAGACGGGTGATTTTAAAGGTATCCAGTGGCTCTAGTGAGCGTGGCGGCCCTGGCCTTGGTGTGGACTCCTTTGCGTTCTGCTGTGCTGTTGTGTTTATTGCTCTCAAGCATTGCTCTCATTGCTGTGGTTTTGGCTGGTTGTGATCTTAGGCATGTTTTTGATTCTAATTAGTTTGATGTACAGCACACCATCATACTTTTTAGCTATGATGCATCTTACTTGCATTCAGGACGATTTATTTATTTTTCCTTGGATATTCTGATGATGAAAACAAAGTCCTGACAAAGCCGTGCTGAATCAATTTACCCATTTTTTTTTACCTCTTACTAGCACAGGAGGCTGTGTGGTCCAGTGGTTAAAGAAAGGGGCTTGTAACCAGGAGGTCCCCGGTTCAAATCCCACCTCAGCCACTGACTCATTGTTTGACCCTGAGCAAATCACTTAATCTCCTTGTACTCCGTCTTTCGGGTGAGACACAGTTGTAAGTGACTCTGCAGCTGATGCATAGTTCACACACCCTAGTCTCTGTAAGTCGCCTTGGATGAAGGCGTCTGCTAAATAAACAAATAATAATAATAGCATTAGTAGCGTAATATATAGTACCCTTGTCATTTAGCTTAAGAGATTTTGGTTAGCTGCTTTTCTGTTTTATTTGGGATATGCAGATTTGTCGAATATAACGCTGTAGATTCAAAGTTGCTGCTTTTCACTGGTGCACAATAACTTCCTGTGCTACATGTCTAGTTGTAATCAGACTGTGGCCTACAGCACAGCAATTATTAGGTACCAGCAATATAACATTTTACTGTGATAATAAGAGGTAAGAAAATTGATTTAAAAGTTTCACACGTTTAATTGTGTTCCTCAGTATAGCTTTCTGCATCCCCTTACTATCATCAGCCTCTTTGGTTAATAAAACATGCCTTTTTCTTGTTTTTGTTGCATACTGAAAAGGAAACAAATGCTTCAGTCCTTTTGTTTTAGATTATTTCAACAGTTTCTGTCAGTTGTACAGTCTTCAAAAATGTGAATATATAATGTGTCCAGGAGCTTTGCATGTCGTGTTCATACTTGGGATGTGCAGAAATGCTGTGGTTGGCATCACTTTTTAAGATGCTTTCATTTACCTTTAATTCAAAGGTAAACAGTGACTTAAAGGTTTAATAATCAGTCCTTTTTTTCCTCACTAAGCAAATTTCGCAAGTTCACAAGTTTGCTGTAGATAGTTTTTTTTGTTTTACAGACAATATTTAGCGAATGTATCTTGCCACCTCACTGAAAATTCACTTCCTCTCCAACTATTTGCACAATACCTGGCCCCATATATTACAGTGAATTGAGTTCTACAGTATCTGTTACCATAATACCTGCAGCACAGTAAGGAAAAGCAAAGTGGGGTGGCAAGTTAAATGGGCTACAGTCAAAGTTAAAATAACCTCTGGAAAACTTGAGGACTTGAAATAATACTACTATGCTGATGAGGGGTAAGAAAGTGGGTTTGGTTATTAATCCATGAATTACTTAAAAACAGCATTTCAAACTATCGTAAATGTTTTCTTCACAGCCCTTGTTTATTTTAAGTCTGTGAAATGTACAAGGAGATTATAAAGACACTTAGCAACTGTGTGCTGCTGCTGTTGGGAAAATTAATCCCTAATTAAATTGTAGGATGCCATCTATTATCAATGACATTAGAACCCTTCTGTGAGTGCCACTGGTGGTCTGAGAATCATTTGATTAATCCACCAGGTTCATTTGCCCCATTGTTTTGTCTTTATAACCACCTTCCGTGTTAAATGACAGGAATGTTGCTTGAATAAATATAGGATTGCCACCTTCTGAAAAGACCAAATCAGAGTATTGTATTATAATGCGAAGATGTGTCCAGTATGATTAGAAGGTGTGTCAGGGTGCGGCAGTGAAAAAGAGTCATTTTTATTTCAGGTATTCCCATATTTATTTGAAAACAAAGTTGCACACCTTTTCAATTTCAATACCTTAAAAACGAAAGGAAAAAAGACCTTTAATACAAGTCATTCGACTCATAATACAAAAAATAAATTTTACTCAATAAACTTTCATAGAAGGTGCCAGCAACCAAAAAAACGGAAGAAAAGGTAATCATACAAAACAAACTTTCTGTGTAGTTTAGATACCAAATTGAAAAGGTAAACTGGGGTGTAACAGCAGTTGTATTTGGAACTTATTTCAGTTCAGTTTTAGGTATTAATTTCCAAATTACTATACAAACTCCATGTGGTAACCCTAAAAAGGATAACTGGGCACGATGATGGCCATTTGAGTCGATATATGAAGTATGAAGTAGCTAAACCTATTTTTATCTCAGAGTATTGCTTTACACATCTTCATCACTATGTTCTTTAGGGAGAGCAAGCGAAAAACATTCCTGGTGAATCAGTCACGGAAGAACAGTTCACAGATGAAGACGGCAACATCATAACGAGAAAAGTAATGCTTGGCCAAAGTCGTTTTCTGTATTGTATTCATTTTATTTCCTTCTTCTTTTGTAAAAATAGAAAGCGCTTTCCACTTGTGAATGTATCCCTTTTAATAGGTCATCAGGAAAGTAATCAGACGTGTGGTTACTGCAGAAGACAGAGAACGTGAAAAAGGGAGAAAGGAACGAGACTACAAAGAAACACTAAACATAGAGGAGGAGGACTATTCTAAATACTCAGAAACCCAAACTACACAGCCGGAGGTTGGAAGCTATTCAGTAAACAGATGACAGTGTCTGCATTTAGCTGGAGGATTCTGACGTGTTCTCTTTTTATCAGAATCCATTGTGCCGTTTCGAGTTTGCTGTGGTTATCCTCACTTTGCACAATAAGAAAATATATGCTGACGCAAGCACTGCCTTCTGATCTCATTAGAGATTCAAGTGTTAATCCAATTCTATCAAGGCTTCAAACATGAGATTAGGGAAGAAGATAAGAATGATATTATATAAAACATTGATGGGGATAAGTGGCACAGGAGATGCATTCATTAAACTATCATGCCTTGAATCCTGAGTTTTGTGGTCTCACGCCAACAAGTGACCACACACTTATCTGCAATTTAGCAGCTTGAGAGAGGCCTAGGCCAGAATGACACAGGATGTGCTGATTAGGATTAAAGTCTGCTCATAGTTCATGCCACTGTCCCGCATCTGTCATGAGCACTAAATTGACAAATATATTTCAAACAATAATAATAATTTTTTAAAAACTGGCTATTATTTGTTGGGGGGGGTGCTATTTTTTAGTTGTCACTCCCAGTTGAAAAGTTATTCTGCAAATTTCACACCATTGCACAGCATATATTTTTCTGCTTTAGGTGACTTTTTTGATGTGTCACTGTTCGTTGGGCATTTAGGCCCGTCTTTTTTTCCCCCAGGTGTATTGCAGCACAGTGTTCATTTGTTGTGGCGATAAGGTCTAAAGTTTCATGTGTAATCTAATCTAGTATCTCCTGCCGTGTTTGTTGCTAACTTGCACTGCTCATCAAAGGATGTCTCTTGTTGTACTTAAGTGCTTGTTGTGGTGCTCTTTTGTAATGTCAATTTTAACTTCTGGTTCTGCTTTGGTATTTACAAAAGCAGGTTAAATTATTGCACACTTACCCTACAACACTCTTCTACTTCCCTCAGGTGGCTGTTGCATCCCTGTCCTTCAATGTATTTTTTTTTATCATAGAAAAGAGTAACCACGAGACAGACTTATCTAATGTTTGTATGTCTCTTTTACAGCAGGGTGAAGGATACAAGATTAAAGTGAAAAAAGAAGTCCGACATGTAGAGAAAAAGATCCATTCATAATGTTCACTGTGTTGCCTAAAGGTAGGTTCACAATAGACCTTACAAACTGTTCTAGAACGTTTGCCATGAAACACCAAACCAAACTGTTTACTAAAATCGCCTAAATCAAGTGGCATTAGGAATTGGAGTTCAGTGTGTGCCATTCAAGCATGGTTTGAATCGTGTTGGTGCCAAGTTGCCTCCCCACAGGCAGCACTGCAGTAGCCTTTGCACTTCTGTCCTGTTAACCAGGAATGAAGGTTGGGCATAGTTCACTTCATGCTCTAACAACCTCTACTGCTTAAGACCTCCCAGGATGGCTCTGTAGCTCAGTAACATGTGTTGCTTACAAAATAAAAGCTGGTTTCCCTAGTATAAGGCCTAATTTAGGCAGACATTGGTTTGAATTCTGAGCACCAAGCAGTTGGAGCTTTCTTCAAAAACACCAGCAAATAGAAAATCCTTCTATTAAGCTTCCTGTTTTTTGTCAACTGTGGACATCCCGGCAGTCACAGCAATTCAAACAGATCTCTGTTGTTGCTCGGTGCGAATGAATGTGAGAGCGGAGTACATTCTGCAGCACCACAGATTGCTCCTGTTCATGTGTCCACTGATGTCCTGTGAAGTGCGTATACTATCTCTGGGACTGTTTGTATGCCAAACTCTAAACAGTCCATATGTAACATACACTTTGCTCAGGTAGTGGTATCTCCAAAACAGCTGAATGAATTTCTTTCATAATGCATTAAACACCCTTGATGTAAAGGTGGATATGGGGGACCCCCTCAATAGGCTTTATTGTTTTGTCACTTTTATTATTTTTATTAATTATATTCACAACAGTTCCTACCTGTTAAAGTATACAGAGCTAACAAAATAGTTCCAGTAAATCTGATCTAATCTGGATTGCCATCTCTTCGTAGGTCTCACTTTTTCGTATGTAAAAAAACAGATTCCTCCTTTCAGATATTTCAAAGCTTCATATATATTTACCTCTATGTACTTTAAACAAGCATGAATCCAAAATTAGATTTATCTGTAACATGAAAATGTAGATCATGGTGAACTACATCCACTGTACGCACCTGTAAAAATAAAACCAAGTGTCTTCTGTAACAGTTGGCTATCTGGGGTGCCAGGCAAATGCATAATCTACCATATTTAATTGTCACCAACCCGCTAATAAATATGTAATTGAAAAAAATAAAAAAATAAACAGGACAGAAGAGGAAAAAAGCTAGAGAAGAAGCACTGAGGAACCATACAATCCTCAAGCATTTATTGCGCTCTACAGGTAACAAGCAGACCTCTTGGTTACTGACTCAGTGCACTAACAAATGAAAATATACTGTAGTTAATTACATCAATTGACCGATCACACTGTTAATTGGTTATATTGAGCCCAATAAATAAATATATTGCACAGCCGGTTATATTGCACTCAAATAAGTTATTGAACCCAATACGTTTTATATATATATACAGTATATATATATATATATATACAGTATATATATATATATATATATATATATATATATATATATATATAAGTAGCTAATAAATATATTGCACATAATAAGTTTTAGTTAGTTAAATAGATAGCATATAATAGATTAGTTAACCATCGATTAAATAAACAAATAAATAACACAATTATCTAATGAATTGTCTCAAACCGCCAATTTAAATCACAAGCAGCATTTCAATTTCAAAATTCCAAGTGATCAATTAATCATGATTTAGGAATGAAAGTCGCCCTGGATAAGGGCGTCTGCTAAGAAATAAATATATAAATAAATAAATAAATAAATAATAATAATAATAGCGAGACGCCATATTTTCAAAACTTTTTTTTTCCTTTCTCCATCTCTCTCTTGCTCAGCTCAACCACGCCTCTCAGCAACACACCTTCCAAGCATCATCTCCCCCTGTCATGCAACAATGCTAGCGTTATCCCCTGCCCCTGCAATCCCAATGTTATGTAATTTTTTTTTCTTAAAGGAAGCAAGTAATTTATAGCTTGGCAAACCGACACATGTACCTATCGTCACACTTCACAACTGAAAGCACATTTTTAGACATACGTCAAACATGCAGAGGACCTCTATACACCCCATATTATGATACACTCAATAAGTTGTGTTAAATAAAGTCCTTAGCCAGTGGATGAGTGGTTCTCTAGGTAAATGCAAATCTAAAGTGAGAAGTACCGATTGCACAGCATCCCCTATGGGGCACAGTAAAGGAACTGATGTTGTGCATTGCTAGACCAAATGTCAGTACCTGCCTTCTGTTCTACTATTTTAGGCACAGAGCCTTGTTTCATAATGCAGCAGCATGCAGGCATGGCTAAAAAAACTAAAAAAAAACATACATAAAGAAGATTAGATATTCTTTCCCATTGTACTGCTAATCATTTTAATGACCTGCTTAGTCAGAGCTATTGTCAGGGACTTGCATTACTTTAAATGTGCTGGCTGATTAGTGGAGAACATTAAACCCTTTTGTAAAAGGCTAGAAGATAATCAAATGATTGATACGCTGTTGGCTAGAAGTTGGCATATAAATCAACAGTCTTGTATGTAAGCAACAATATATAATTGAGATGACTAAAACATTTAGGCAGTTGGCTGGCTCATTTGCTCATCTGGAGGATGTCAAATTCCTGGTTTAAGGTCTGTAGTATATCCACACCTTGGTGTATTGTGAATATGTTGATGCTAAAAAAAGGCAGAGCAGCCCCCATTCCTAGTTGCTAATGGTATGGTCCTTCAATACCACAATATTCACATCACTAGTTACTTGCCCTGACCCTGCTTTAATACTATCTATTGCTTAGAGCAGAATCAGGCCATACTGAACACTGGTTAGATACCAGCAAGTATCTGGATATATAGTGTATGATGGTACTTGAACGTCTGAACGTATGTCACATACATTTTTATATAGTATGTGCATGCTGTGGATGTAGGTCTTGTTGAAGCAGGGGGATGCTACTACTACAAAATATGTTCATCTATATTCTCTTCTTCTTTTTTTATTTTAGGTACACATACTCTATTAGAATCCTGGGCAGAGAATACTGGAAATAAAACCTGACGATCTAAGAAATCACCACAATACAGTGTGTCTGCTGCTTCCACACATTAACGCATGGTTTTTCTCAAGAGGACTTTTTGATTTAGCATGAGCATGGAAACTCACTTTCTTTCAATGAACTGGAGCGTTATAATTAATAACATGATGTGCCATGGTGTTAAAAAAGACTTTTTCAGTTGAAATGGTGTCAGCAAAAATGAAAACAACAAAATAATACAAGAACATTTACTGTGACCAAAGATGGCACAAAAGAAAACAGATGGGTGATATAGGAGGGACTCATTTTTGAATCACCAACTACAACTACTGCACTCGCCTTATATTTTTCTTGGACCCATAATGTCAGGGTGAAAAATTCTGTTTGTTTCTTTTTAACAAAAGTGATCAGTGATTTTGCTGTATATAAATGACACTGTGTAAATTCTACAATAAGTAGCTCACATACTACAAAGACACTGACTTAAAACAACATTACAAGTGCTTTGAAATGAAATGGCAATGGTGTAGTGGTTCCACTTTAAGAAAAAAAAAAAAAAAAAACAGAGGCTTGAGTGTAACTTTACAGATTCTTGTATAATTATTAGCAGGTATAATGTTTGTAAATGAAAAAAAAAAGCTTGATGTTAACAGAAGAAAACGTTTTCTTTAAAATCAGCAGCGACTTTCAATAATTCCCAAAATGGGAATACCTGTAGTGCTGTGAAAACTTTTCTTCAGAGTACTAATATTTTGATGCATGCGATTCACCGTATTTTAATTACAATTTTTCTAAGTTTGAAAACACTATAATAATAATAATAATACGAACACATTTTATCAGTGTAAACACATAGCCCTAACATGTGTCACTGTCTGCAGTTTTTTAAAAGAAAAATATCCTAGACATTATCCAACACGCAAAACAAGGGGGTGGCTAGGGCACTTAATTTTCTTGCTTATAGAAAGGATAACTGCTTGCAAATGAATAAAACGAAGTGCTACTCTGGTAAGCACAGGCTTGAATACTATGAAAGAAATGATCTGAATGTATATGTGAGTAGACAGGCACGCTGTAAAATTATAACTGTATCATGTGCATTGGCTATAAGATGTAGAATCTTTCCGTAAGCCGATCATTTGTTATCATTCTAGCAATGTAATAATAGGTTTTAAAGGCTGCTGTGGTTAAAAAAGGGCATTTTTATTTGGGTTTTGGTGAAATATTTCCTTTTGTTGAGTCTATTCATATGAGGACACCTAAGGCATTCGTTGATAGTAGCTCTAATAACATATGTATTGGAAAACAAAAACATCAAACACTGGATGATCTAGTTGATTATTTAAGCATAAAATAAATTGTGTTTAAACTCTGGGATTGTGTGTTCTTTTAGATGTAAGACACTGTATACAAAATGTGAATCTTGCCTTGTTTTATGATATATAGCACTTTACTAACGTCATGAAAGCATTGTTCATGTTTCACTCTTATTCCTGAAGAAAACACAACATGCTACACCTATTACAAAACATGGTCAGCAGTTTGATCAGGTTGAGAAAACTGAGCTTACCTACTGTACAGTAAGATCCAGGTGTAGGGCCTTTACACACCCTTGAGGCCGCAAGATCCCCTTACCACACGGCTCAGTTCTAAGAAGTTGAATTCTTGGATTTTAATCATTTGTAATTTTAGATACCAGGTCTGCCTGCTTTCTTGCATTACCTAATGAAGCATCCCAGTAGGGCGGGTATGTATGTAGGGATTGCAGATTGACCCTTGGGGAGCCGCGAGTAACCCTCAGGACAGGTTACACACCCCTGTTTTGGATCCGTCAGAAGTATTGTACATAAAATAATAACAATATAACATAAAAATATATAACATAAAAATACATCCCCAAAATAGGCTTCTATGCCTTTAATAGGGTGATCTTTCCATTCATTGTTTATACAGAGGAAATGTTCTCTTTAACAGCCTTGTTCCCCTTCCCTGGATCCTGCTGCACTGAAGCTGTCAAACTACAGTACTTGAATAAAGAGACATCTGGGTTTTTTCCATTACATTTTCTGTTTTTCCTTTGGTTATTCATAGCCATCCACATGAGAACCAAGACTAATTTATTAAATTGAACAGTAGATCACCACAGGACTTTGCAGGTCAACTAGTTTAATTTACTGCTAAAAATATATTCTCCTGTGAACCCTAGTAGACAATACAATATGAAATGTATTTCACGGGACCCTGGGGAGAAAGTATTTCTAAAATAAATTAATTTTACACAAATTCATAACCTGTTTGACTTACTATGCTTTAACTTGATGTTTGTAAAGCCCCTACTGAAGAATTTAAGTGCACTATATAATATATAAATAGCAAAGTGGAGCCTTTTATGCAGTAAAGCAATTAGGATTGCTAATGAACTTCATCCAAAGCATTCATCAGAATTATTCTCATTTACCAGTTTTCATCAATGTCAGGTAACATACAAGCTTAATCATACTGTGTTAAATAATGAGTCAAATGTTATTCCAGAGTTACAAAAAATAAAACACAAAATAAGTAAAAAAAAATATGAAAGAAAAGTTCTTGAGGGTCAGTCATTTTACACAAAAAAAAACATGAAAATGTAAACAAATATATACATCTTTTAAAAAATAACCTGAAATCTTTGGGAAAGATTGAAGTTGCAATTGAATATTACTAAGACAAGGAGGTTCAAACACTCCACGTAAGTACTGTATGTCAGTAACATATATCCCCCGCCTTGTAGCAAATTCAGAAATAGAGCGATCAGTATGGTGAAAAACTTGATGATTCATGAAGCTTACTGCTGAGAAAATAACAGCTTAGGGTGTGTCAGATCTAATTAACAGATACATATACAGGGTGGGACAGAATATTTGAAATCCCTGTCAATAGGTTGAATCAACCAGGGTGGAATACATTATAAATGGTTCTGGAAGGATATGTGACTATTCCTCAGTGATTAATGCCTCTAATTTCTTCAGGGTAGGAGGCAGGAACTGTAAACTGTTAAGACCTCGTGAAACATCAGCCTTTTGTCTTGGATTTATTTTGGATGTGGAAACACCTGCTATTCAAGCTCCTGGTGTTACGCCAGAATGACTGAAACAGCCTTCCAACAGGGATATTCAGCTTTTCCATGTCAGAGATTTGCATAACAAATGAATCGGTCACAAGGGAAAACTTTCTTGTTACCAGTCCATGAGGTCACATTCTGCAACACGAAGAAGACACACAGGTGACGCCACTAATATAATACAAGACAAGGTTGTGGCAGAATCACATGGTCTACACATAATGTAAAACGTGCTAAATGTGTTAATGACACCCTGAAGGAGTGGTAACCACGGACCATAATCCATGTTCTTACTTCATATTAGCACCATAGATATATTTATGGTTCTTTGCATGCATATAAATATGAATAGCTTGTACCTAATGACTTCATGTATGTTGCAGTTCAAACTGCAATGATCTAGCTGTAGCGAGACCATGTGACCAGCAACACAGGTAGCAGGATGCAGTATGTATAGCGTTGTATTTGAAATATTTGCATAACCATAAAAACCTAAAGATTTTCAGTACAATAAAATGGAGACCAGTAATACTATTAAAAAATCTGATAAGTTTTACTCAATTGCAGCCACCAGTTCTATTGGCTTGTGTACCACTGTCTTTAACACAATAAGAGGCCTGCTTCACTTTATTTAGATTTGCATTCCACTTTCTCCATTTCTTCCCCATGCCATCCATTTTTTTAAAACTTTGTTACTTTTTCAAGTTTTTTAACAAAAAGAAAATACATAACAATTTAACAGGAGAAAATAGCTAATATAATACAATGAAATAGGAAAATAGAAAGAGAGCCACATACAGCGCATTACATAAGTATTCACCCCCCTTGGACTTTTGGAGTGTTACAACCTGGAATTAAAATGGATTTAATTGGGATTTTTACCATTTGATTTACACAACATACTTAACACTTTGAAGGTGCAAAATATTTTTTATTGTGACACAAAAGTTAATTAAACAAAAAAAAGACATTTGTTGGTTGCATAAGTATTCACCCCCCTTAGTCAATACTTGGTAGAAGCACCTTTGGCAGCAATTACAGCTGTGAGTCTTTTTGGGCAAGTCTCTAGCAGCTTTGTCAAGTTGGATGGGAACCGTTGGTGAACAGCAATTTTCAAGTCTTGCCACAGATTCTCAATTGGATTGAGGTCTGGGCTTTGACTGGGCCATTCTAAGACATTCAGGTTCTTGTTTTTAAACCACTCCAGTGTAGCTTTGGCTGTGTGTTTAGGGTCATTGTCCTGCTGGAAGGTGAATCTCCGCCCCAGTCCCACGTCTCTTGCAGACTGAAACAGGTTTTCCTCTAGAATTTCCCTGTATTTGGCTCCATCCATCTTGCGCTCAATCCTGACCAGTTTCCCAGTCCCTGCCGATGAAAAGTATCCCCATAACATGATGCTGCCACCACCATGCTTCACCGTGGGGATGGTGTTCTCAGGGTGATGAGCAGTGTTGGCTTTGCGCCACACATAGCGTTTTGCGCTAAGGCCAAAAAGTTCAATTTTGGTCTCAACAGACCAGAGAACTTTTTCCGCATGTTTGCTGTGTCTCCCACATGCCTTTTGGCAAAATCCAAACGGGATTTGAGATGGTTTTCTTTCAGCAATGGCTTTCTTCTCGCCACTCTTCCATAAAGCCCAACTTTGCGGAGGGTCCGGGTTATAGTTGTCCCATAGACGGTTTCTCCCATTTCAGCTGTGGATCTCTCCAGCTCCTTCAGAGTTACCATTGGCCTCTTGGTTGCTTCTCTGACTAATGCCCTCCTTACCTGGTCACTGAGTTTTGGTGGACAGCCTTCTCTAGGCAGAGTCACGGTTGTGCCATATTCTTTCCATTTTTTAATAATGGATTTAATGGTGCTCCGGGGGATGTTCAAAGTTTGGGATATTTTTTTATAACCCAACCCTGATTGGTGCTTCTCCAGAACATTATCCCAGACTTGTTTTGATAGCTCCTTGGTCTTCATGATGCTGTTTGTTTAGATATGCTCTCTAACAAACTCTGGGGCCTTCCAGAAACAGGTGTATTTAATCTGAGATCATGTGACACTTTAATTACACTCAGGTGGACTCCATTCAACTAATTATGTGACTTCTGAAGGCAATTGGTTGCACCAGAGCTTATTTAGGGGTGTCACAGCAAAGGGGGTGAATACTTATGCAATCAAGACTTTTCAGTTTTTTATTTGTAAATAATTTTGAAAAATATGTAGATTTTTTTCCCCACTTTGACATTATGGACTGTTTTGTGTAGATCAGTGACAAAAAAATCCTAATTAAATCCATTTTAATTCCAGGTTGTAACAGTACAAAATGTGGCAAAGTCCAAAGGGGTGAATACTTATGCAAGGCACTGTACATATCTGACACATACCATTTCCTTAAAGGAGTGACAAGCAGTGATAAAATCAATTTATTTTCTTCCTCTTACTATTAGCATTAGTAGCATTATTACATGTCCTCATTTTCTTGTGTTGAAGATATTTTGGTGGGTTTCTTTTCATGCTTTAATTTAATAATCTGTAGTTTGACTATTGAAATGAAACTGAATCACAGCACAGGAAGTGTACCAGGATGATACTTCTATAGCTTTGTCTATTAGAAAATAGCAGCAAACAATAAAAGGCTCTTCAACACAAGAAAAGGGGGACTAATGATTATGTTACAAGCGTTAGTTAACTAATTGAACCCTGATTACCCCTTGGTAGGTCAGAACTTCAGAAAAAAGCATTGTCAACTACCATGGTATAACCCAATAACTAGGATTTCTAATTAGCAACATATTACACGGCATTATTATTTTAGACATCTTAAATCTTTAAATTACAAACGTATTCACCTTCTCAGTTTTGATTTTCTTCTGTTCAGTTTTGTTTTTAAAGCTAGACATTCTATCTGTATGTTCTGAGGTAAGGCAAATTTTAAGACATTGGTTAGCACTCCTTTAAACAGTAACTTCTAAATAACTACCACTATTGGTAGCAGCACTGCACAATGCAGTATATTTTTGTATATGTAACCAGCTGAAAAGGAAAACAGAAAATGACAATTAAACAAATACAACAGATACATATGCACATAAACTAAATATAAGTACAATAATAATAATAATAATAATAATAATAATGAAATAAAAGAAGTGTCAGTGTCTTAACCCAGTCTCCCTGTGGTTGCAGATGTCTAATATCTCTGTGACACAAGTCACTCACTAAAGTATACAAGTTTTTTTATTTTATTTATTTATTTTTTTCTAAGTGGATTAGGGCGCACTAAGGATGACCAAGGTGGCCCAAATATCCGAAACCACTTTTGCTCAAATATCTGCATTTTGTTAACCAGCCTATATGAAAGTAGCTCACAGGCTGCAATACCACCCAGATGTAACTGCCATTCATTTAGAGAGGGGTCTTCAGTGGATTTCCACCCTCCCACCAAAAGTTTTCTCCCAATGAATAGCACAGTCTGGATCCAGTCTACTGTATAGGCAGGAAGGTGTGTTAATATAGAGGGGCCATCCAGAATGTAAAGTCTGGGGCAGTAAGGAATGTCCATCTTAACCACATCCTGCAGGACTTCATGAACCTCCAAACAGATTTTTTTAATTCGGGGGCAAGCCCACATAATATGAACCAATGATACGATTGGATGGGTTTGGCCCAGTAGAGATAATTTACTAGTAGCAGAGCTAAAAAGGGTGGGGGGGGAGCCAGAGGCAAACCTCTCTATACTAAACCAAGGGAGTGCCCTCTCAGGGGGAGTGGACTGCTGTGCGATATGTCTTAAGACAAATGCATAGTGATAGAATATTAATTTAGGAATTCCCAACCCCCCTCCATCCACAGGCCTTTGTCATTTTCTCATTCCATAGAAACTGGTTACACAGTCTAGCCAATTGAAAAAAGTATTTGTTTGGGATCTTAATAGGATGTGCAGTAAATAGTTTAATTTAGGTACACTGTTAATTTTAATATTGTTTTTTCCCCAGAGACAAAAACAACGAAGACCATCTAGTAATTTCATCTAACAAGGCTTCAATATTGCTTGAAAATAATTTATCTAATTCGGGTGGAATTGTAAGGCCCAGGTATTTTCTACCCCTCTTTGGCCATTGAAATGAGCCTCACTAGAACAGAGATTTGGGACAGATGGAAGTTAGGGGGAGCACCTCTGACTTTGCCCAGCTAATTTTGTATCCTAAGAATTTGAAGAATGAGTTCACCACTTTAAGCAAAGCTGGAATAGAGTTCTCTGGTTCAGACACGAACAACAAGATATCGTCAGGATAGAGCAGAAGCTTATGTGCTGAACCTCCCACCTGAGCCAATTCAGTTATGTAACTTTTATAGAATTCCCCTGTGAAACCATCTAGACCTGGGGCCTTGTTCGAAGGTAAGGCCTTTGTTGCCTCCATTACCTCCTCCAGTGTTATTGGGGGCATCCAGGGAGTCTCTGTCTTGGCCATCTAGTCCAGGGAGACTCAAATGTAAGGGTTTTTTTAATGTGGTTATTCAACGTGAGAAATTGCCTGCAACATGTGGTAACAATGTTTAGGCAAAGCCATTTCTCTCTTGTGTACGTGTTTGTTTTCAGTCGCACTTGAAAGTAGAAACATTTGCAATATGTAAAAGCTTTATTTCCCCGTGTTCATCTCAGTCATGGCTGGCAAGACAACAACTCTGACACACTTTCAGGGAGGGCTGATAGTCAGATCTTGGGTGGCAGGTCCTTCCTTATCCAAGACTGCAGAAATGACTGCTCTCTCAAGTGAACCGATTCTGAGATTGCAATCCCAATCTTCCCTGATGAAATCAGAGGTAGTGTTCAATTAGGAATGGTCATGTTTTTTTTTTTAATTGGCACAAGGACGTTTCCGTAGTAACAGGATGCAATGAATGTGTTTTTTATGCTAATTATATTTTATAGGAAATATTTACATATCAATAAAGCATGGTTCTGTAGCATAAGGGGGGGTTGGTACAATGGTATATGCCATGTGTGAATGGTACCACAGTAACCAATATCAAAGTTATATGAACCAAAATACATTAATAATCCATTGCAGTACAACATTACTATATGTGTGCAATATTTGTTCATAATGGTTGTGCTATGGTATGTAATAAATTGGAATTATAATGCTATCCCAATAAAATAAAATACAATAAAATAAATGTACTGGGACAAATGTTTACACATTTCACTTTATTACCCTGAGTGGCTGTACTCTCTTTCAATCACATTTTTTGTCGTTCAGTGTTGGTGTTCCTTGTTGCCGTTTCTAGTGTTCAGCAATAGAGGTCGCTGCCGGAGTTGTCCGCTGTTTCTACCACCATACCACTCCTCCCTGCTAGTAACACTGCTGCTCCTCACACTTGCTCGGCAAACATGGCAGACAGCGCAAGCGAAAGCGACACTGATGCAGCCGGGAGCGGCTCGGCCGCCCTGCAATCCGCTTCCAGCAAAGCGGGGATCATAATCTCCCCGTTCCGACTGGAAGAGCTTACAAACCGACTAGCTTCGCTGCAGCAGGAGAACAAAGTGTTGAAAATCGAGCTGGAAACGTACAAACTGAAGTGCAAAGCTCTGCAGGAGGAGAACCGGGAACTGCGTAAAGCCAGCGTCACCATTGTGAGTATGACATTATCATAGCAAAGCAAAGTGTGTGATCAGAAATGAATCATGAATACCCATGTAACTTTAGCACATAGAGCACATCAGCTCATCAAAATGTTGCATGATGAAGCATCTACAAAAAAACGTAGTTTGGTTTTTGCCATTGTTTACAAATGTCTTCCTTTTTGGGACAATTCGCTTCGGGCCCATTTTTTCTCAGTAGTGCAATATGGTATTCTGCTGCTGCTGTTGCCTCTACATGAGCAGGCTGCGGTTTGGGTATTAGTGGGTAATGATTGTTGTACTGTAAAACAGCAGATAGGAAACAGCAGTGGTGATAGATTTTCCTTTGACTCAAAAGTCTAGTTTGTACTGGTTCACGTTGCAAACGGATATTGTCACCGTTTACTGCGACTAGTACTGCCAGTCAAGTTAATAAATTATATCTATTAGCAAAGTAGCTTTCGTAAAAGGAGAATTCATTGTTTTTACTCGAAAGCATAGATACGTTTCTTTTGGTGGAAGCATTGCATTAGATTTGTATTAGTATGTTTGTTTATTTTATTTGTTTAATTAATTATTTTTTTTACAATTAAGTTATTTTTTGTAGTCGGATTTTGGCCTAGGTTGTCGTGTCTTGCGTCAGGCAGGTATTATGACCAAGCTAGCTTGTTTTCATGGGAGTTAGTTTATTTAACCTTAATCTTTGACCTTTTATGTAGGATTTATTTATTTATTTATTTATTTATTTATTTTGGGGGTGGAATGGGAATGGAAATGGAAATGGATAAACGTTCGTCTTTCTTTCAGTACCATGGTTGTTTGACAGCTATTTCCATTTAAAATAACATCAACATTATACTTTCACCTGGTTTGTACTTGTTACACTGTTTACGTTGATTTAATTGATTTTGGAATTGATTCATTACTTAGACTGTCAGTTAAATGCAATGAAAATAGTTGACTATTTACATAAATTGCTATTCCTGTAAAATGTTGTTAAAAAAAACATTCTTTTTTTTTTTTTTTTGACTCCCCAAGCTACAGCAGATCTTCCAAAAAAAACCAACAATGCCTTCCTGGCTGTAGGTAGTAGAAAGATCATGTCTGTTTATTTCAAAATTGTGTGCTGGCAGCTGACAACCTTTAGGGAATGTAAATAAACTGGCAAAACAACAAGGCATGGTCTCTGATGAAGTAGCATCTACAGAAGGCTGAACTATGGAAGAATGTAAGTAAATAACCACTCTGGAATCAGTTTAGTATAATTGAATCAGTTCAGCTTTAACTGTGGCATACATACAACTAAATTAGGAATTTAATGGAACAAAAAACGTGATTGGATTTGCAATGCATTTTTACTTACTAGCACGGAATATCCAATTTTGAATTTGGAAGAGGTTAGAATGGTGCAAGCACTAACATATTTCTGCCGTTCCGTAGAAAAATACTGAGTGTTAACTGAATAATGGTATTGTATACAAATATAGTGGAGTTCAATGTTACCCAAAGTTGTGCTTGTAAAGACATAATAAAGCAGAATTCCACCCATAGCCCAAGTCAAGAGTTTACTGTAAAATAGGATCACAGTCATTTTATATTTTAAATACATTGGTTAATTGGTTACCTCTTAAGAATATATGTGGACAGTTTTTTTTTTTTTTTTTTTTTAATATATATATATAAAAAAATCTTTGAAACATCCAAATAATTCCTTACTAATCTCAATTTATGCACCTACTGTACATAGCAGGTAAAGCACAGGGTGGATTATTTTACCTTTTTTTTAATGTTAGGAGGGGAAGTAGGGAACAGTGTGTGTTTTCTGGTCGTCTTGAAAATATACCATGAGGTTTAATACAGTAGGGACATAGTTTATAATGGAAGTAAACACAAAGAAGTCAAACTCCCTGGCCGCCTGACTCCCTTCATCAGGTTTCCCTTCATTGTGTTTAAAGTGCCCAAGGTTTTTTTTTTTGTTTTTTTTTGTTAAAAATAGGTGTCATCTTGTATGTCCATGCTGAAAATATCAACTGTATGTTTGTGAACTTTCCACTGCCAACAGCAGCTGGTTATGTGTTACCTGCATTAAAAACTGGAACAAATATAATTGAAGACGACCAAGTACTTTGATTGATAAGTCAGTGGTATGTTTTGTGAAAGCAGAAAACAATTTTCTGCTTGCTTGTATACGGTCAAGAACTACATACAGTACAAAGCTTAATATGCTGTTACGTTCAGATTTGTTTTCATTTTCAGACGAGCCAATTAACTTATTCATGATGACAGGACTTGACATACATTTTACACAGCATTTACTCAGTACTGGTCCTCAAATAAAGTACTGTATTAGATGGAGGGTTGCTTGCCTCTTCGATTCCCTTTGATAAATCTGTATTGTGAATGTGCTCGTGATGCATATTCATAGTTAGTCATTTCCTGTTGCTGGAGTACATGTTCTTGATTATTGGAGTAGGTCATTCAATTTCTGCTGAATTTAAAAATAATCAGGCCTACATGTTTATTTTATTTATTTTTTTTCTAAGGCTTTGGTCACCACAGTTTTGTTTCTTGTTATTGAAATAGTTTCACTTTAAATTACTTTCCAATTGGAATGCACTGTATGTATTTTCGTTTTGGTAGCCGCCTACTTTCTACATCTGCAATCATATTTCTCTATCAAACAAAATTTTGTATATTCCTGATGGCAGGTATGAGTTAAAATAATGTATCCTTACTTGTGTAATTACTGGCAACAACTTTTTTACTATATAAAATGCCGATGCGGTAACACACGCAGTCTCTAAAATCCTCACGCCGGCCTATATATATATATATATATATATATTAGTCATTTAAGCACTGTGATCGTGTGGTTTGCAGTACTCAGGTGTACAGGTGATGCAGGTGCTCCAACAATGACAGACACAAAGTTTACGGTTCAAACAGTTCTTTATTTTCTCTTGGTTTGCTTGAGGCCGTTAAATAATAATGCTGGCTGTACACAACAATGTGTATTGCCAGCGTATAAACCACGGGGTTCAGTCCCAAAATAATAATACAAAGAACAACACACAACACAGACATGATCGCGTCTCCTGACAGTGAGTGCTGTTAGTGCAGGTGTGGTGCAAGGCAGTTTGTAGCGACAGTTGTGAAGTGTAGTCCAGGCTTGATGCTGGCCTGTAGCGACAGCTCCCGGTTCGTGTTACAAACATTTGTCTAACAGTGACAAACACAGACAGTTAGTTTCCACAAACGAACAAAACACTTAACATTCGTTTATCAAAGTCTGTTTCCTTTCTCGGTCATACTCGTAAACACATGCATCGTCACATCCCCAATTATACCCTTATTCATGCCCCCTGCAATAGCTAGTTCAATCACGTCTCCTCCAATCCATGACTAACACATCGCATACCACTTTAGGGAGATGACTTTGGGCATTGTGACTCCGCCCCATTCCTGGATGGCTGGTTCCGACTGACCCTGGAATGAACTGCCAGACCATCCAGTACGAGGCACTCTGTTCCTGTTAAACAGCGCCCTCACAGGTCGGGAGGGAGATTGTTGACCATGATTCATTCGCTCTCTGTCACAGGCACTCATTGATTTCTGCAGTTACCTGCCACCCAGCATTTACTATCTGCATAAAGTAAGAAATGCAAATACATCAGCAGGGAAGCCATCCAAATGCTATTACTTTATGATATGCTACAACATTATTGTTCATGAGACATCAGGACTTGAATTTCAACGCGGGATTGCGGGAATCGCGCATTTTCCAAGTTGCTCACGCATATCTGCAACTTTCAGTGCGGGAAAATCCTGCAGAGGTATTTTAAGACACCAAGCTACTGTGTTTTCCACCCAATTTCGAATGCCTAAAACGCTACAACAATCTCTAAAGAAGTGTGTGTCAGTGCCGAAAGCACTATGAGCCGCATTCTGAGTAGTTCTGGTTAAATAAATAAATAAAAGTAGTGCTGCGAGACTTTATTCTCTCATACGTGATTCTCAGCCGCTGTCTTTAAGGATTATAGGACTCGGTACACTGCAGTAAGTAAACAGTTTTTTTTTTTTTTTAAAAGACGATATTAAGTCTATCTAGGTTTTGTTTTGCAAGCGGTGACTTTCGCTTTAGCTTTTAAAACTCAGCTCCATTCATTTTGGGGCGCCAGCGCACCGAAGGTTACGCACATATTACTCAGGCACTGTAAAAGCCACCTACCTGGCTTGTTCAAAAGTACAGACTCTGGGCTTTTTCCAAAGACGTAGTCAGTGTATGCGTTACTCCTGGCAGGAACTACGATTGCCTGAAGTTAAGCCTCTCATCATGTGACAGAGTTCACAGCTTAGGCTAGCAGCTAAACTGAAAGGGGTGGTATCATTGGAAAGCTTAGAAGCTCAGCTCCCCTCCATGTTCATTTCATATTGCGGTTCAATAGTGCAGGGTTTTTTGATTACTATGATTACAATATATATAAAAAAATGATTTTTTGGAAAAGCGTTTTTTTAACGTATATTCTCATCTCTACCACGTATAGTATGCCTGATCTTGTTGCACCTTACATAATTTGAAAGGACATTTTGTGGCCTTTCATTTGATATGTTACATGCATGCAGTACAAACTATCCAGTAGTTAAACATACATAAAAGAAAACAGTGAAAAACAGGCAGAAATAGGGCTGAGTGTAAAAAGAAATGGAGCACTGGTTAAAAAGAAAAGCACCTTTTTCTTCTGCTGCATGCAAAAACTTCACGTCAAGCAATGGCAAAAGCAATGGAGAGTGCTCTGTGTCACAGTGATGAACTGCTTTTAGGTCTCCTGAAAGCAGCTTATTTTAAAGCAATACCAGTGTGAATGATGATGATGCAGTAAAATATGTATAGTTTTTTTTATATGCCAAAGTGCCTTTTCTTTTACCATTCCCCCCTAAAATTTTGGAATCTCCCCCCATTGGCTGCATCATAGGGGAAATGCCCCCTAGCACACAAAAATGAAAGTCAAGCCCTGGACATGTGTACAACATTTGTGTAAAGACTTGGAATAAGCATTGAATAAATGAGCTCACACTGCACACATGCTACTGTGAAAACAAAGCTGACTGTATTTGACATGCATATCATTCAATACAAATTCTGAACGTTTAACATTTGGGAAATGTTTAAACACTAAACTGATAACATCCCTAATTGAAACACATACAATTGTAATATGTTAGCATGTGTTTACTTTATTCAGTTAAAATGGGATAATTACTCCCTGAGAGAGTCTCATTTCCAAGGTGTTTACATAACACACACGTGTGGTAATCCTAACTTCAAGGGCTTTTCTATATGCTGCATAACCATGCCTGGACTGCCAGCCATAATCCCCATGTTCCATGTTTGTCAACACCTGGTCTAACCTTGAGCCTCTAACCATCAAACTGTAGGATGTTTTTTTTCCCCTGCATGTGAGTAACGCGTCTGGTTTCAGCTCATTGGTTTGAAAACGAGCACTTCTACTCTCCAGCTCTCTTGTGTTGTGACTAGTAGCTGGGTAACTCGTATGCAGCGGTATCCTTTCTCTTTGCAGAGACCTGTCATCTAATGTTACAGCAGGGCATGAATTTAAGTTCATGAAGGGCGAGGCAATATTGCCTTCGGTGGGCATGAAAATCCATTGGCACCAAGGCAGTTCTAGGGGGCAAAGAGGCAAAACAAAAATCCAACCCAAGGATACCAAAGCGATTTCGTACTCATTCATAAAACAACTAAAAAGAAATACAACAAGCCTATAGTGTTCATTATCTAAATGGGGATTGCTGCATGATCTGAAAATAAAAAGTAAAAAAAAGCTATGTAAGTGATTATTTTTGTCAAAAATAAAATGATAAAGGGTGGATAAGGGCATCTGCTAAGCAATTAATATTTATAATAACTAATAATAATAATAATAATAATAATAATAAATAATATATATCATTAATAATAAAGCAAGTGGTTCAAAAAAGTGCAATGCTGATTTTGAGCACACACATTCTACCCCCTTTCATGAAAGCACACGTTACTAGTTAAAAAAACAGAACTACTGTATTTCGATTACTAGTGTTCTGTCCAACTCGTTTCATAACACATGTCATAGCTACTAGCTCCTTGTGTAAGAATTTGAACAAAATTAATTCTTATTATTGTGTTCATATTTAGCTTGGGTGTTTCGGAGCAATAACCCAGCAATGGTCATTGAAGTGTCCATATAAATTAGCAGTTTATATACGCTGAAGACCCAAAAGGAGTTATAATGCGTATTGCACGTTGCATTTGAAAGTATTGCAATTTTAAGCATAGAATCAGATCTCCTTATACCACATATGATCATAGAATATATTTGTGTAATGTGATATACGATAGGTGATTTTTACTAAGCTGTAAATTAAAATATTTATTTGAAGGATATTCACAAATCCATATACAGATCACTTTACTTCATTTAATGTGGTCCTATTATTATTTGTTTATTTAGCAGACGCCTTTATCCAAGGCGACTTACAGAGACTAGGGTGTGTGAACTGTGCATCAGCTGCAGAGTCACTTACAATTACGTCTCACCTGAAAGACGGAGCACAAGGAGGTTAAGTGACTTGCTCAGGGTCACACAATGAGTCAGTGGCTGAGGTGGGATTTGAATTGGGGACCTCTTGGTTACAAGCCCTTTTCTTTAACCACTGTACCACACAGCCTCCTATGGAACATTCTGATTTATATACACTGTGGTAATTTGCGCTATTCATTCAAATTAAAACAGTGTTTTTTTTTTTAATGTACAGTATAAATAAACAGCTACTGGACCAAATTCTCACTACTTAAACATTTGAGAGGGGACTGGGAGGGGGTGCGATTTGTCGGTGAAATAGCGGTTATTTGATGTTAGTATTGGTGGACGAGTTGTTGTGCACCCATTTCCTACCTGAGCATGACATCAATTCTGGAATTTCTTTTAATTCACTCCAGTGACACTGCCAGACAACAACTCTGACTGAAATCCCAGGAACATAAGCACGGTCAAATTCAGCTCAGTCTTACAATTAATAGCACCCCTCCCTCTGTTAGCCCTTTATTAACCAATGAAACGTCGTTCTCGTAGCTTAGTGCTGGGAGGTGTATAGTAAAAAGAATGACAACAATAATACAGCATAATAATGAGTCATTTTCCCACATGATGAGATTAGACGTGCGGCAAAAGGGTTGGGCAGCACGGCAACTGCCATCGGTTATTTCGCGCCCTGTTACAGGAAACTGGATTTGTTTAACCCTGCAAACTTGTGTGCCAGTGAGAAGTGATGCTTATGCCAGTATTAAATATCCGATATTAAAAAAAACAAAAAAACAACTCACACTTATTTTAAAGCATTTAAATTTACTGCTGTGGTAAATACGTTCCAGTCCATGACTCTCAATCACTTATAAAACTGAGGAAGGTTTATCAGCAAAAATACAGATATTGTATAGTAGAAACAGTGCCCCATCTGTGGTAGGTGATAACTTTTATTCAAGTTGTATCGGGATAAGAAGGATGTTAAGTTGTTCAGCTCAGAAAAATGTCATAGTCAGTTGCCAATTACAAAAGGAGACTTTAGATTACATTTGAAAAAGTGTTTACAATGTCTGAATTAGTGCAAGCTAGCCAGCCTGTGCTCAGCAGAATTATTCAACCCTGTGCTTAGTTGGGTAAATAAAAGCAGTGTTCAGCTTTTAGAGAGAGGTAAATGGAGCTGGCAGAATCCATAGACGAGGGCTTCATTTTCAGCATTCAAGCATTCAGCAAGAAGCAGGTTCTAGTAGTTCATCAGCATTTTTAACTTTTTGTGTTATCTGTATTGGTTTCAAAGTAAAGGGGGTTGTTGATTTACAGTATGGGGCAGCATGTATTTGAATTGAAACTCTGCTCATCCAAAAAGCAGCAGCATGTGGCACTGTCATAACATATTCCAACTTGACCTTGAGGTCAGACTCCTTAGCAGTGGTAAATAGACCATCCCAGTTTGTCAAGATAAGCGCTGCAGTATTTGGAAAATGTTTTGTATAAATAGGTGGTGCTCGGTTTAGCATTTTGGCTCCAAGATCAAAGAGACTTTTGTTAATAGGATTTCAGCTTGTTAATTTGAGTGACACCGATATAAACTATCAAACAATTGGCTCACTTTTGTTTATTTTTTTATTATAATTAGTTGGAGAGATCACATTTTTAGTGAAGCAGCTGAAAAATGTACCAGATTTCACAACATTGGTCAGGTCTGTCTTGCAGGAAGCATGGAAAGTGAAGGTGCTTGTTTTTCAGTGTTACATATTTTCATATACTGTAGAGGCTACATGCTTGAAATAACTTCCAAGATATACATTATCTCACTACCACATTACATTTGTCTCCTGATTTAGTTTTAAGTGCTGGTTTTCATTGTCATATATTCTGATAATCATGCTGTTCTATATGCTGTGAATGTAAAGTAGGCAGTGTTTTCACAGTTGGTATTTTGTAGCTGTGGCGGGGGATGTACATGCATTGTTTATTTTATTTATTTATTTTTATCCAGTATTATCACCACAGTAATATCACATTAAATCCATCTTGATTTACAGATTTGCTTGCATGAACGCTGTTTGTATCTTATGATATGAACTAATAACTCTGGATTGAACTATCAAAGCAGAAACATGCTGTTTTTGTGTGCTAATGTTTTACTGTAAACATGTATGTGCCTAGCTTTTTGTATTAGTCAAAATATTGCATTTTTATGACCTACATTTTAATGTATGTTTCACAAGAGAACCTTTTTTCATACTAATTTTGACAAGTGTTTTAGTTGATCAGTAATATGTACGGTAGTTTAGTAATATGTACGGTAACTCATGTTGTAGATTTTACTGTGTCATCTCTTCAAACATCTTGAATCTCTTCAAATTCCTAACTGTTATCATTTTTCACGAAGTTACTGGAATAACGCATACTGGGTATAGAGTACAGGAACCATTTATCAGAATCCATTTTTGGTGTGAATACTGAAACATTTCTACATTACTACATCTGGTTAGTTCTCGTTTTTGTCTCTATTCAATAAGTTTAGCTCCAGTGGGGGAGAGTGGGCTGGAATAACAACCTTACCTTTCATCTCAGAGAAACTAATATCCCTATCCCTCCTGCAGAGCTTGGTCGAAATCTGCAAACAACTGATGCAGTGCTGAATTCAGAACCCAGCCAAAGTGGAAATGCCCCCATGTGTACCTTTCTACATTTATTTGATATATCACTTTGCAGTTGTATTTCTGTTAAGTCATTTTTGTAGATGTTGTTTTGCCCTTGGTGGTATATCATTAATTAAACTCTCTATTAATATTTGTTTCCAAAATGTATCACTATGGCTGGATCTTTGGTTCTACTTTGAATGTTACATATTGGCATTTGACCTTGGCTGTAGATACTGTAAGCAAGGGCTTCTGTATGGCACCTTTATTTGTCTGAATTACCTCTATGGTGAACTTGGTTATAGAGAAGGCATGTGAAGGGTGGATGGACGGCATTGTTTTAATAACGCAGTACCTAATGTAGCCACATAAAGTTATTGTGCAGAGCTGAGATTATTATAAGGAGTATGTTTCTGGGGTTTGTCCAATTGGAACTTTTCATGGCTTTTATAAAAAATAAAAAACTAGTGCCCAGAGTAGTGGGTACAATTATTTTATAGTGGCTTAAGGTATATTGAAGTTCCTTTATTTTACTGACACAAGATACTTTGAAATGATCTTTCTAGGCCATTTCCTCTTCATGGTTTAAGAAACCACAATACTGTACATAAAGGTTTCTCTTTTATGATGGGTACAATCCAGGCATTTCTTTGCAAATAACTACTTTATACACTAAGCAGTGATGGTGAACATAACGGCTTATAATTTAAATATGTTTATTTTTTTCTGTACTGTGGTATGTGATCTATTGCAGTTTGAAATCGGTCTGGTTTGTTTCCATTGGCAGCAGACATAGATCAGAGTGGTTTGAATTATGATTACATTGAAGTGCATGGACGTCAGTTCAAATTGTTATACATGAGTTAAATTATTCCCCTAAAAACATTTCTCACAACCAACACTGTGTTGAAATACATAGATATACATTTGAAATAAAGCAAAGTTTTATTCAAACTGAACTACTGTTTGACAAGAAAAGTTGCCTAAATATACTCAATATACAGCATTTTCATACAATTCTTAAAAATGGCAATTTAATTGTTTCTCATCATTAAACTGTCATTCCAAGAACTGGGTTACAAACCTACATAACTTTGCCAAAGTGCTTGTCGGTCTATTGCTGGAACTCATGAGGGTGAATGGAAATATAGTCGTCTCTCTCTCACGCTCCATTTTAACACCTGCTTGTTTTAATTCATTTGTGTGTTTTGTATTTTTCAGCAAGCCAGAGCAGAGCAGGAAGAGGAATTCATCAGCAACACGCTGTTTAAGAAGATCCAAGCCTTGCAGAAAGAAAAGGAAACACTTGCTGTGAATTATGAGAAGGAAGAAGAGTTCCTTACAAACGAACTGTCCCGCAAACTTATGCAGGTAAAATTGCCTGGTCAGGTTAAAATGGGGAGAGCCCCAGCACCGAGCTGTCCTGCTCGTCCATGTTCTATTTACAGCATATCTGTTTCTAAAGCTCCATGCAGACTTCACACGGCTACACCTTTTTGCTCATAGGAGTTAGTGGCAGCTAGCGAGTTACGCATTTTAAATAATATTGGAAGCAGTCAAACACATGGTATGAAATGAACGGCACAGCTTTCCAATGTTATGTCATGTTACAGCAGTATGATTCACCAAATTTGTATTAAACCTGAAGAAACCTAGAGTCAATTGTGGCATACTTGTTTGGTTCAGTTATCGCATTGGGACCAGCAGTTGGAGTAAACAGTTGCATCATACTAAATCGGACCCTTGTTGACACACAAAAGATTGACACTAAGTGGCTCAAGTTTGTCCTGTGAAGCTAATTTGTCTGCTTGATTTTTAGTTACTTGAGTGTTTTAAGTTTATACACATGCAGACGTTAATGAATTGAAGCAGTGCTGTTGCAGTTTTCGTCACTGAAATGTATTTGTATGTTACTAATGATTTATTTTTCATTGTTGTCAATAGACATCAGGATCTTATCACCTGCCTAAACATTAGAACACCAATGTGCCAATGTGCAAAACACCTAGTCATGTTCACATTGAAACAATAAGAATGAGAAATGCCCCCATCCCACATTTGAATTGAATTGTACACAAAAGGTCAATAGGAAATGTGTTTATATGTAGTATATCTCTTATTAAATCTATAATGTCTTTTTTTTAACCCTTTATTAATTCAAACCAGATAAGGTGTGTAATTTTCTAAGCCAAGCATGTAGGATACAAGACTTTGTGCAGTAAATTATTCCTAAATTGTCCAAGATCTTGATTTATATGTTTAGGTGTGCCATTATCAGCCTTACTTGTTCCAGATATTCAGATCAGCTGCAATTTCAATTATTTTAGTCCCATTCTGTGGGATTTTCTAGTAGAGATGTGCTTTAAGAACGTTTAAACGCTATGCAGATGTATGGCAAAGTGGTTTGCAGTGTAGAGGTGATGTGATTACGAAACAGAAGACAGACAACACAGTTTACGATCCAAACAATGGTTTATTTTTGTAATCCCGGACTGGCAACCGCCAATACACAGCAGGTTACAGTCCCGAAATAATAAGCACAGTATAACGCACACAAAGACACACACACCATAGTGAGTGCTAATGTGCAAGTTGTGAAATACAATTTATTTATGTATAGTTGTGAAGTGTTGTCCGGGTTGGTGCTGGCCTTAAGCGACAGCTCCCGGTACGTGTTAGGCGTCTAATAAACAAACAAGTTTATAATTAGACACGACAAAACAAACAAACACTAAACACTCACGGTACAATTGTGGTTCTCCTTTAGTGGTTCGCTCTTAACCATAACAAAGGAACAGATCGCCTAGCCACATCCCCTTTTGTACTGTCAGTCACTCCCCCTTGGTTAGCGAGTGCAACAGTTTCTCCTCCAATCCGTGGTTGCTACATCGCTTCCCTTCTGGGGCGAAGACTTGGTGTACCTTTGCTCCGCCCCCTTTGTAGATGGCTGACTTCCACCTTTCCCTGGAATTAATTGTCCGACCATCCAGTCCGGGGCCTCTGTTCCCTTTACACAGGGCCCTCACAAGTCGGGAGGGAGATTTATTTTATTTTATTTGTAATTTTTTTTTTTTTTTAATTTAGTAGTTGTCAATTAATTTTTACCCTGTTTTTCTCCCAATTTGAAATGCCCAATTATATTTAGGCTCAGCCCACCGCTACCACCCCTGTGCTGACTCGAGAGCAGCAAAGACGAACACACGCTGTCCCCTGAAGCGTGTGCCATCAGCCGACTCCTTCTTTTCACTCTGCAGGCCCGCCATGCAGCCAGCCCGGGGTGGCACTCAGCCAATTGTGCGCCGCCCCCTGGGAGCTCCCGTCCACGGTCGGCAGTGGAATAGCCTGGATTTGAACTAGCGATGTCCAGGTGTCAACGTTTAAACACACTTTTATATTACATTCTGGTGTATACTGACAGCCCTGGTTAGTATTTTCCATGGAAAGAACCCCTAGTTAAGCAAATAACATTTAACATCGCAAAGACTTGGACTACAGTAAAAAAATAAATAAATAAAAACCACACGCATATACAAAGTATATATTGAAGTTAGTGTTGCAACTCGATTCAAATGTATGATCAGTTAATTTATGGGCATTAGTTGATTAACCTGTAGATTAAATCGGTAGATTCATCCATGCACATTTTTAATAAAGGTAACAATCTTATAGCAGCTGTCCTGTATTTAATACTAAAAAATCAATGGAATCTAAAATAATAATTAAAAAAAAAAATACTAATGGGAATTTGGTCTTTTTAAAAGTATTTGTTTTATTATTTTTTATGTCTACGTATGTGTACTGCGCTATTGAGATGTACCTGGCCCTGTGGGCACAAAGTGAATAAGCTAAACTAAACTTTTTTTTTTTTTTTTTTAACATTATATTATATTCAAAGAACAAAACCAATAATAATAATTTAAAAAACACAGCTTGTATGTGTTACAGATTCCAATACATTGTTATATTAACTCTACTGTTCAGAGGTAGGTGCCACAAAAGGGAAATCCATTTATTGTTGTTTTTTTAATATCCCCTTCTGTTGACAGATACATACCAAACCCAGTACAGCATGAACACACAGTGTACCAATGAAGCGCCAGATCGACCGAGAATAAAACCCGCCCCAGTGTCAATCTTTCTGTTGCACCAATTAGAAAAACTACTTGGAGGCAATTGCCAAAGCCCATCCTTTTTATACTATCCGCCCTTACTGTGGCATCACTGAAGTTGGAAACGCAGCGGGCTGCTATATATGATGATAAATTACTAAAATTAATACATTAAAAAATATGCGTTTTGCCATGTGACCGGTTATACGTCTAGCATATTATTCAACGTTTAACCACTTCTTTAGAGTTTATAAGTTTAAACGTTTAGAATTCCCATCCCAAGTCCCTATAGCTGGCCTGCTTGAAGTGGATTAAACTATTTTAAAAGAGATGTCTCTGAAATGGATGGCTTTAGTCTTGTTTTTTGTTCTTTGTACAATGTGTCCAGTATATGGGCTGTAATTTTGGTTCCATTAAAGAAAGTTGCTGGAAATATCTAGGGCTGTAACGAAGGGTGCATTTTGACCCTCGAAGGTTCGAAACTAATACTAATTTGCATAATTTACTGGCGACATCACCATAGTTACTCATTTATATTTGATTGAAAATCCTATTATACAGGTAATCCATATACAGTGGCTCTCAAAAGTAATCACCCCCTTGGACTTTTCCACATTTTATTGTGTTACAACATGGAATCAAAATGGATTTAATTAGGAGTTTTTGCCACTGATCAACACAAAAAAGTCCATAATGTCAACGTGAAAAATAAAATCTACAAATTGTTCTAAATTAATTACAAATACAAAACAGAAATTGATTGCATAAGTTTTCACCCCCTTGAGTCACTATTTGGTAGAGGCACCTTTGGCAGCAATTACAGCCATGAGTATATTTGGATAAGTCTCTACCAGCTTTGCACATCTGGACACTGCAATTTTGCCCATTCTTCTTTGCAAAATTGCGCAAGCTCCGTCAAGTTGGATGGGGACCTTTGGCGAACAGCAATTTTCAACTCTTTCCACATATTCTCAATTGGATTGAGGTCTGGGCTTTGACTGGGCCATTCCAGGACATTGACCTTTTTGTTTTTAAGCCATTCCAGTGTGGCTTTGGCTGTATGTTTGGGGTTATTGTCCTGCTGGAAGATGAATCTTCTCCCAAGTCCCAGGTCTTGCAGACTTTTCCTCCAGGATTTCTCTGTACTTTGCTGCATCCATTTTGCCCTCTATCTTCACAAGCTTTCCAGGCCCTGACGCAGAGAAGCATCCCCATAGCATGATGCTGCCACCATCGTGCTTCACGGTAGGGATGGTCTTCTCAGGATGATGTTTTTTTCAACAATGGCTTTCTTTTTGCCACTCACCCATAAAGGCCGGTTTTGTGAAGCACCCGGGCTATTGTTGCCGTATGCACAGTGTCTCCTAGCTCAGCCGTGGAACTGTAACGCCTTTAGAGTTGCCGTAGGCCTTTTGGTGGCCTCCCTGACTAATGCCCTTCTCACCCGGATACTCAGTTTTTGAGGACGGCCTGTTCTAGACGGATTCACAGTTGTGCCATATTCTCTCCATTTCTTAATAATGGACTTTACTGTGCTCCGGGGGATATTCAATGCCTTGGAAATGTTATTATATCCTACCCCTGATTGGTGCTTTTGAAGAACCTTATTCCGGATTTGCTTTGAATGTACCTTCGTCTTCATGATGTAGTTTTTGTTGGGAAATGTACTAACCAAGTGTGGGACCTCCCAGACAGGTGTATTTAACCTGAAATCATGTGAAACACCTTAATTGCACACAGGTGGACTCCATTCAACTAATTATGTGATTTCTAAAGACAATTGGTTACACCAGAGCTTATTTAGGTGTGTCATAGCAAAGGGGGTGAATACTTTTGCAATCAATTATTTTCTGTTTTATATTTATAATTATTTTAGAACAATTTGTAGATTTTATTTTTCACTTTGACATTATCGACTTTTTTTGTGTTGATCAGTGGCAAAAACTCCTAATTAAATCCATTTTTATTCCATGTTGTAACACAATAAAATGTGGAAAAGTCCAAGGCGGGTGAATACTTTTGAGAGCCACTGTAAATGGAATAAAACATTAACATGTAGTTTAAAAATATGTTTTATATAGAACAGTAATCATTTTTTTATCATTTAAATACAAATAAAAATACATGTAATGCTGCTGCTTGCAATACTCATATACAGTAGTGTTGGATGATAATGCAATTTTCTGTTATCGATTATCGGCTGTAAATTATCACGATGATCATGATTATCATCTGAATAAATAATATAGAACATTTCTTGAGTAGCGTCTTGTTGTTGCTAACTTTTTTGCAAAATAAAAAACAAAACAGTGTTTTAAAAAAAATGCTTTCCAGTTCTCAGCTGTTGGAACAGTTTCACATTTCAGACACAGATCAGATGTTACTGTAACTTCCGGTTGGGATCTTCATATGCAGCTGTTGCTAATTTAATTTTTAACCCAAAAAGTAGGGTTGCAGACTTTATAAAATAATAATTAATACTTACACTTTATGACTTGCGACTTTTTTTGGACAATGCAGGGTACCAAAATGTAACATAGCTCAACAAAATACTTCAGACTGGGTGAACATCTTTTTTCAAACCACAGATAAACTTTTGTCTTTTTTGTGTCTTTCTGAAACCTGTTTCTTCAATTCAGTATTATATGAATCTATTTTATTTTAGCTTATCAAGAACCCAAACAAGTTCAAGAACATATCATCGTTTCTTTACTGAACATATCTTTCCTAAACCATACTTGGACATTAGTTATGGCTGCATTGGGTTTTACAAATGTGTTGTATTAGTTAAAATTTATAAGAAAAGTATGAAACAGTGCACCATATCAAGCTGTACAAATACATTCATTTTGTTTTGTTAATCAGAATCATAACCGTACACATACTTTACAAGTGTACCACTGTGTTGCACTGACACGTAGAACAAGTTACAGTATGTATTAGTCATTCAAGGTACTCCTTTCAAACAAAATGTTTTCTACATTGGGCCATAAACACTATCCTTCTCTATCAGTTTTTTTGGGGGTTTTTTCGCCTGCATTATTAAAGCATTGCAGTTACAATGAACAGAAGATTTGATAAGTTTACTCGGCTTTCTAACCAGTAGCTGTTTGCTGCAGATCCCAGTGGCTCGGGAGTGTGGGAATAAGGAATTTCATAGATTACCAGCTATTGTGTTAACAGTGAAGCAGTATAGCTGTGACGTTTTCATATTCCGAAAATTGGTAACTTTAACCACTATTTTTCTTCCTCCACGTACACACATCTGGGAGAGGAGGTGTCAAGAGTCTGAAATATATGTTTAACATTCAAAGTGACTAAGGGTTTTGAGTAACAAATTAAAACAGTGGTTTTGTGTTTCAACCTAGCAACATGACCTGAATGCTGTAGATAAAAATAATCTGGTGGTTGACAATTAATTTTGTGTGAGCCATAATAACCGTGGCTGTAGTAATCCCATTGTGGCGCTGGTACAGGAGTTTAATATTAGACACACCAGCACATACGTCGCACCGGTGTATTAGTCGCTCCCCCCTTTAAGGGGTCCCCGACTTAAGCAATGTTTTTTCCGGTACATGTATTTTATGCTTCATAGTTACTCTACCATAATGCTTCTCTTACGCCTTGTACACTAGGTATTCAGTACTTATTTTATTGAAGCAATATTGCCGCTATCAGTACCCCCCCGTGCTTTGGTTTTATACCTTGCTCCAATGCACGGCAGTGGCATCATTGGTAAAGAGGTGCTACGTATAATGATCTGGTAGTAGATTTTAATACAACAATTTTTGTTTAAGTAATAAGCATTATATAAATCAAAAGATCAAACTTTGCAGTGACATTTAATGTGTGATTTATAGTATTCACACATTGTCAAAAGAATACTGCAGATTGTTGCATTCTAACTAATTCTTGCTTTTCTGCATTCACCTAATGATTTTCTTTATAGCAGGTTTTAGGTCCTCTTTAAAAATGCAGATCCTATATGCATTGATCATGTCTGCTTGGCACACTGTAGGAAAACAATAACTAGGTAGGCTTGGTGGTGCAGTGGTTAAAGAAAAGGGTTTGATACCAGGAGGTTCCCGGTTCAAATTCCTGTTCAGCCACTGACTCACTGAGCAAGTCACTTAACCTCCCTCTGCTCAGTCCTTCAAATATGAGGTCCTGTTGTAAGTGACTCTACGCATCATTCACCACTTGGTCTTTAAGTTGCATTAAAATAATGTCTTCATTTAAATGCATTTGTTGTTGTTTTTCTGTTTAGTTGCAACATGAGAAGGCAGAACTTGAACAGCATTTAGAGCAGGAACAAGAGTTCCAAGTGAACAAACTGATGAAGAAAATAAAGAAACTGGAGAATGACACTATATCCAAGCAGCTCACACTGGAGCAGGTAACACCTCACACTGTTTAATAGTAACCCAGCCTGTCTGCTGCAGCGCAGACAGCTCTTTTTTTTCAATCATTAACTTTTTGTGTTTGTTTGATTTGGAATTTCACTTCCTGAGTTGCACCAAAGTGAGAAATTTCTCAAATGTTTTTAACTAAATAGTTTCAGTTTCTTATCTCTGCCAGATTATATACTAGAGCAGTTTACTGGTCTGCAGTTCTGAGTGGAGCTATCTTTCCTCTACTGCTAGAGCGGTCTGCAGTTTTGAGTGGTGTTATCTAAGGCTGGGGTGATGCCTAATTTTTCACTATCGATATGTCGTTCTCCAGAAAAGCTCATGCATTGATTGATTCATCGACGTTATGAAAGGGTTAAAAAAAACAAAAAGCCCTCAGTATTACATGTGGAGCTGTGGATTACTGTGTAACATTGCAAGTAACGTTTTAAAAACTGTTATGCATATTCAATTGATTACATCAGTTTATGTATATACAGTAGTAATTGTAATATATATATATATTTTTTTTTAAACCTTCGTATTGATTTATACCTGTTGGGTGTCAAAGCAAAATCCCCAAAAAACAGTAGTTTAAATCCATAACCAGTCAGAGTAACAATCAATCAAGAGAAAAACTATGTAGGACATTTTAATAAAACGCAAACAATAACAGCAGTGTGTTTCTAAAACACAGGTGTAAAAGACAACATTTCCCCTTTTCATCCCAATCCAATAATTGTTTATATTACGTAGTTAAGTAGTTGTATGCAGTGAAACGTGTAAAAATGGTTCCACTTCTCCATGCATCCTCTTAAAAAAAAAAAAAAAGCAGCAGTGGTCTCAGTATCCCATATAGAACTGCGCACGCCTCTGGTAGCGACACACTAATCTGTATCAGAGCATCTTACCTGTTGACTCTCAGCCAAGAATTTGGTCAACATGCTCAAAAAATCATGGTTTTAAGACCATGGATGAGGCCTGCAGGGTTTTTATTGAGAACTATTCCGACATCTTTATCTTTATCGACCTCTGCATCATGCAAATTAGTGGTGTTTGGAATACTCTGGTAACATTACTTTCTTTATTTTTCTTTCTTGTTGTCTTACTTTAGAAAACAATTGTCAAACATTGAAAGGCATTGTAATTCAGTCAATACAGTTTTTGTAATTCTAGCACAATGCTCTTAACTCCTGCACAGATCCAGTCCCATCAGTAAGTACTCACTGGGGGCGGGGCAGGGGGTGAAGGGGAGCTCAATCGCATGCAGATTCAGTGAGTCAGACCTGAGGGGACCAGAGAAGCTCTGCGCTTAATGCAAAAAATAATGGCCGATTCCAAATTTAATAAAAAATAAAAGCTTTTCTTTGCTTAAACCCTTTACACAAAAACGGTGCATAGGCTTGACTATCGATAGTTGTCAAACTATACGATGCACGATAAATCGATGTATCGCCTCAGCCTTAGTGTTATCTTTCCGAGACCTATACTCAGATCTGTAACATTGAATGTGTTTCTATAAAATTATCACCACAAACATTTGGACCAAATAACTGTACTCCTTTGTATTTTCCAGAACAGTTAACCATGTAATTGATATTTGAGTGAAATAGGCTCTCCATTAGTCAGATTAAATCACGCATTTATTTTATTTATTTAATCTATCAACAGGTTGATCATCCGTAAATACAAACTGTCCGTTAAGATAAACCTTTATGTATTGCAATAAGCAAGTGAAAAAATATTGCTGTTTGTCTCCCCCTTGTGGACTTGGCTAAAATTGATAAAATATAAATAATATATTGTTGTTTAGTTCATTACTGTGCTCTATCCTTTGAAAAACAAACTTGGTGTAGGCTGCAAAAAACTCTACTTGATTTGTTTCTGCAGCTGAGACGTGAGAAGATTGACCTTGAAAATACATTGGAGCAAGAACAAGAAGCACTAGTAAATCGCCTCTGGAAACGGATGGACAAGCTAGAGGCAGAGAAAAGGTCTGTATCTCAGATCATGAATCATCCCTGTGAGGGGGCGGTTGTATGAGTTTGAAAGTCTGCCTCACCACTGTTAATAAACCATTGAAGCTGGGGAAATACCTGGGGCAAAATCTTTTTAGCACCCTTGACATGTCACCTAAGATAGCTGCCCTATTGATCATGTGACGTTTTAGTTTCCATATGATAAAGACCAAATGCTTCTAGATATTGTCTTCATACTTGGTACTCAGCTGTATTTTTTATTATTTCTGCAAAGCTGCTGTTGCCACAGTGTCAGAGCCTTGTATTTTAGAAACCATTTGAGGTAGTGACTTGATGTTTGCTGGGCTATATAAACCCTGCATGCTAAATGTGTTTCTTACCATGGTATTTACTTCTGATTTCCTTTACTTACAGAAGTTGCTTTCTCGGTGTTTCAGTAAAAATGAACTCTTTCACTACTGCATTGCCATATCACTGATGTAGAGCACACTCATAGTTGGTAGACGGCTGTGTTCTAATATAAACTCAGATATTTCCCTTTTCCCTCCCATTTTTAGTTTGTTTGGGTTATGGACATGAGGGTGTTTATATAGCCATAGACAGGGTTCAACTTCTGTCTTTTTAATACAGAATGTTATTTGATCAATGTAAATCCAGACTGGTATATGTGCAGTGTGTTTTTAAAAGCAGAGTCCTATAGGCTGTTTATACAAGTCATCTTGCGTTGAATACATTTTTCATATTCACACTTTACACATTAACACTTTTTACTGGATATTATTTGGGAATCTGTCTTGCATTCACTCAATACTTTCTTTTTCATATATTTTGCAGAATATTACATGATACATTGAATGTTTTTATTACACTGTATAAACACCCATTTCTTTACAGAATTCTGCAGGAGAAACTAGATCAGCCAGTATCTGCCCCACCGTCACCCAGAGACATATCAATGGAAATTGACTCCCCAGAAAACATGATGCGGCATATCAGATTTTTAAAGAACGAAACAGAGAGGCTAAAGAAACAGCTCCGAACTGCTCAGTTACAACGTACGTGAAAGCACTTCTATCCATTAAATGGAAATGTATTTCATTTCAACTAACTCATTTTCTCCAGCAGTAGATAGGTCAATACACATGGACATTCTCCTTTTTCTGATGAGTGTTTTGCTACATGAATAGCCTCCCCTGCCTCTTGTTGCAGTACTATATACCAACCCCAAGAGGGTGCCACACTCTTTATAAATGTATATGAACAGTGAAAATGCTTTTTTTTCACTTTTACTAGTTACCTAAACTTTTTTTGCTTTGGAAACTGATTTCAAAATACTGTCTTTGCCTCCTATCATAATGTGTTTGTTTATCTGTCAAATATTTAACTACTTTTATAATGTAAGCCTTTCACCACTGAAAGGAAATGAGTAACTTCAGGGTTATTTTTTAACCATGTCAGCATGGTTATTAACAACAAGAATTGTCTTTTTTTTTGTTGCACATCTACATTCTCATACAAGCAGAGTTTGCTTTCATGTGAACTTGGTCCTTTTGCAGTGAAGTGTGATGTGAATTCAAAAGGATTTTATCCACAACTAAATTAACTAAAAATCGTTGTCTGTGAATTTTACTAAGTTTCTTGAAGTATTTCAATATTATTATTATTATTATTGGCTGTTTTTATGGTTGATCATAAATTGTTCGAGTGCTTTTCAAGTTGGGCAGATAAGTTGCATAAGTGTCTTGAGCTGATTCGTGGAGCTTTGTAAATACTTGTAATTCCTTTTTACTGTCTAAGTGAAACTTTTGATCTTGTTCCAGATACGGAGAACAGGGCACAGTATATAGAAGAGGAACGTCACATGAGGGAAGAGAACATCCGACTCCAGAGAAAGCTGCAGAGGGAAATGGAGCGGAGAGAAGCCCTCTGCAGGCAATTGTCTGAAAGTGAATCCAGCCTTGAAATGGATGATGAAAGGTGTGTACAAAAAAAAGTGTCGTTATTTGACATGCATGGTTTTCCTCGTCCAAACATTAACATTTTATA
Source organism: Acipenser oxyrinchus oxyrinchus (assembly GCA_030684275.1). Taxonomy (NCBI): domain Eukaryota; kingdom Metazoa; phylum Chordata; class Actinopteri; order Acipenseriformes; family Acipenseridae; genus Acipenser; species Acipenser oxyrinchus. The sequence continues at coordinate 36,593,418 of CM060257.1, forward strand.
GGATTTGCCCCTACAGTTTAAACCAAAAAAAAAATCTCATTAAGAGAACTTTGAATGTCTAATGCTTCAGTGCAGGGACCTCATAATCGCACAGTACATGACAGGGCTAGTTTCTAAGTGCTATTTCTAATGTTATTACAAGTGTAATGTTGTTGCAAGGCACAGTTTGGGTAGAGTTGTGGCGCCACCACAGCAGCAGTTTGAATGTAAATTTGTTGGATTATAGCCTAATCCAATCGGAAACATCTATAGGAGTCCAGGGGGTGTGCATGATAGTTTGGAGAAGATGAGTGCAAAATCACTCTTTCACATTCTTACCTTTGCACTTCCAATCAAACTGCTGTAGTGGTGCCTCAACTGTAGCGAAACTCTGCCTCACTGAACAAAATTCATATTACACCTGTAATACAATTAGTACTTTCCCTGCTCTGGTACTGTCCTTATAATAGGTAGTGTTTTTTTCTTAAGTATGTTCAAAAAGGTTGTCAATCCTATATAATTTACAGCCCTAAATATTATTATTATTATTATTATTATTATTATTATTATTATTATTATTAATTTCTTAGCAGATGCTCTTATCCAGGGCGACTTACAATTGTTACAAGATATCACATTATTTTTACATACAATGACCCATTTGTACAGTTGGGTTTTTACTGGAGCAATCTAGGTAAAGTACCTTGCTCAAGGGTACAGCAGCAGCGCCCCCACCTGGGATTGAACCCACGACCCTCTGGTCAAGAGTCCAGAGCCCAAAAATTACCCAGGAAATGATACGAAATGCATGGACCTTTTGTTAGTATGCTGGTATTTAGATCTCTAGTGTTTAGAGCATTATAATGGACCCCAATAACCTTTTTACTTTGCGCCCCATTAGGTATTTTAACGAGATGTCTGCACAAGGACTTCGTCCTCGCACGGTGTCCAGTCCAATACCTTATACACCGTCTCCGAGTTCTAGCCGACCAATATCACCTGGTATGAATGATATTTACTACAATAGATTGTACTTGGTAATAACCAGTTCTCTGCTTTCATCCTATCAGATTAGGGATTGTTTAATACTGTGTACTGGAACATTCTCTCATAAAGACTACCTTTGCCATCCAACAGTTATATGAGAACCAGCTCAATTGTATTGCTAATTATTGCCACAAATCATGTGACTGTACTTCAAATACTTTACATAATTGTATTTAATTCCGCAATATGGTATTAATGATGGCCTCTAAACAGACAACAAAGCCTTAGTGTAGAAGATATAGCCTGAGGAATAAATTCTACAATTAATAAGTTGACAAAATACAGGATTGTGTTAAATGTGGTTTTTGTTTGAAAAACTGTCCATAAATTATTTGTAATTCACAAAGTGTGACATTATTGGTAGGGGGTGAATACTGCTGCAAACCACTATATGATCATAGAATACATTTGTGTAATGTGATGTACGATTATTTTTACTAAGCTGTAAATTAAAATATATGCAGTATATATATTTGAAAGATATTCACAAATCCATATACAGATCACTTTACTTAATTTAATGTGGTCCTATGGAACATTTTGATTTATATACACTGGTGATTTGCTCTATTCATTAAAATTAAAACTTTTTGTTTTTTTTTGTTTTTTAATGTACTGTATAAATAAACAGCTACTGGACCAAATTCTCACTACTTAAACATTTGAGAGGGGACTGGCAGGGGTTGAAATAGCGGTTATTATTATTATTATTTGATGTTAGTATTGTGGGACGAATTGTTGTACACCCATTTCCTACCTGAACATCACATCCATTCTGGAACACTTAGCTGCCGCTTTAGCCAGCTCTTCTTCCTTCTTTCTTTTAATTCGCTGCTGGTTTGGCATTGCTCACGTTCAGGAAAAACCACACAACTGCAGTGACACTGCCAGACAACAAGTCTGTGACTGAAATCCCAGGAACTTAAGCACGGTCAAATTCAGCTCAGTCTTACAACTAATAGCACCCCTCCCTCTGTTAGCCCTTTATTAACCAATGATACGTCGTTCTCGTAGCTTAGTGCTGGGCGGTGTATAGTAAAAGGAATGGCAACAATAATACAGCATAATAATGAGTCATTTTCCTGCATGACGAGATTAGACGAGACAGTATTGAATTGACAGAATGGGCCAGCTGACATTGAGCAAGTTTGTGAATGAGTTGTCGATCAGATGTGCTGGTGACGGACACCGGCAGCAATGCCGACGGGCACGGAGGCGACTTTTGCCACAAGTTTTTAAAATTTGGAGAGGCATTGGTGTCGTCGATTATTTAAGGTCAGACTTGGCTTAACCAGATCCTTTGTCTGAGCCCTTTTGAATGTAATGTTTCATACATGAAAAAAAGACTAAATGAGGGGAAGGTGGCCATCTCAAAAGCTTTTGGAGTGGTAAGGCTGTCCTGAGCTTTTTACTTAAAACTTTTTGAAAAGTATAAGAAGTATATAAAAGTTGTTTCATCCAATTAGAGAACATATATATATTCATTTATTACGCAGAAACAGCAAAAATCCAACCCCAACCATGTAAATATAGCAATTCTAGTTATGTTCCTGCTCCAGATTCAATTCAAACACTGCACAACTCGTTTCATTACTGAATTCCACCCCTGCCGCTGCAACACCTTCTTTAGATTGACTAGGCTACTATACCTGTGCTGGACCAGCTGCCGTTAAGCTTACAACATGCGATCTCTTTAAAACTAAACAATTAGAAGGAACCGTAGGCATTAATACCCAAAGCATTGTATAAATAGAATATCTGTGCAGCCTCACCTAATCAAAAGGACTCCTGAATTTTCTATTACTGTATTGCTGTAGTTTGTTTGGTATTTGCTTCAGTTTACTAGAGAAACTTAAGTAAACAACGGCCATAGTGAATTTTAGTGTTTTCTGAGTTTGTTTGATATGTAACTTATATACTACGATGACTCCTGTTTGAACAGAGGATTCACAATTTCTCACAATATAGTTTGAGGTGCGATATATATTTATATTATATGTGTGTAATTTTTTTTTTTTTTTGGTAGGTCTATCGTATGCAAGTCACCCAGTTGGTTTTACACCACCTACTTCACTGACAAGAGCCGGAATGTCTTACTACAACCCACCTGGTCTTCATGCGCATGGTGTTGCCGTGAGTATTTGTTTCTGTTTCTGTTGAGTTATGCTCAAATAAAGAGTTAAAGTGCACGTAGCTCCTCTTCTACATTGTTATGATTACAGAATTTTAGTTACTGCAATAAGAAGCACACAGAATGATTGCGAAGAGCACAAAAAGGGAAGGGCGAGAGAAAGTAAGGTGAAGCTACTTCCTCTTTGTCAACAAAGCAACTGTTCATTTCTGTGTGTTGGCTGAAAAAAAAAAAAAGTTAATATATGGGTAACATTAATTTAGCGATTGCCAAATAAAATACACTAGCTTTCGATTGTCTGCATCAAAGACTGAAACTGTAAAATCCAATTTTAATACTGTGCCATAAATTCTAGGTAATTTAAACGGTAACTTAATTTACTGCTATTTGTGCAATTAGCAATAGTTTTTTTTTTTTAGTTTTTTTTTTAGATTGTAGCACTGCTTGGAATAATGGTAAAAGACTGCTGGGATTCATCTCCCTGAAGGTTTTACTAATAACAAGAAGTCTCTTTTGAGTACACTTAAAAAGGCATTAGCTGAAAAGTCTGTCTACTTAGTTTCTTTTAGTTTTAGAATTCTGAAGTTATGGATAACAGGTTTCCTCTAAACTGTGTTTGTGACAAGCATATGTGAATAGCCCTGCATTTCACAGTGAAGTTTATTAAATTAATTTATAAGGTCCATTCAGATGATGTTTTTGTCTGTACAAGTGGAAACGGTGGGCATTTGTTTGTTTCTCTTGGGAACCATGGCTTAGAGTGCTGACCTTACTGAATTTGAAAGGCCGCTTGAACATTCAGCAAATACCAGCATCACAAAGCCTGCTCATAGTCCTGGAAAACCATGCAGTTGTGTGTCCATGATGTTTTATAAGTGGTCACAATATGTACCAAGTCCAGGATGGTGCCAATCCACCCGGCTGCATTTGCATCTAACAAAAAGAATGTTCTGATTCTCTTGGCAGGACCTGTAGGACATATTCAATATTCAAGCATTTATATCTGATTACCAACCTAAATACATTTCTTCACTTACACCAATAGTTGTCTTGTTATTCAAGTTGTCAAAGAATAAAGTATTATGCTGGGATCAGTTAGTTGGCTTAAGTGTTTCAATGCTGTTACTAGCGGATTAGGCTGTGTTACCACCAAAGAAATACGTAATATGCAAAATATATGTTTGTTTCATGTACAACTGAACAAGTTTGTTTTGGAGAGACCGCATATAACTGACTGAGGCAGGGAGTAGGGTAATAGAGAGAGTGTGAAGGTTATTAGGCAGCTATAACATGAGCCCATGGGCTACCACCAGGGTTTTTCTATTGTAGTGACTAATCCTTTCAATAAACTTTATTCAATGGATAAATTCAATAGTCACTACTGGTACAAAACTCCCCTGTCCTCAAGGAGTGTTATGCATCCTGTTTTTATTCCACCTGTACTTTTAAATTAAATTAAGATAGGTAGACAGATATAATGTATATACACTGTATACTCATGCCTCCATAACATTTTGCTTTCTTGTTTATTTTGCAACCTTTCCAATTGTTTTGTAATATGACATGGCAATAAAACACAACACTGCACTAAAACAGAAATATTCCAGTGTAATTCTTATAGCCTATCAAGTGCTTAAATCTTATTCATTTCAGATTTTCCTTCTTTAAATATAAGGTATAGGGAAATATTTTACAGTTGTTACAAGCAGTAACTAAAATCATATTTTAAATATAAGTGTAGTATAGAGTAACATTCCATTCATTTCTAATGTAGTCATACTAATTTATTTTCAATGACAACAAAAATCTAGAAATTAGACTTTTCCATTGATAAAATTCAAATGATGTATGTTTATGTATGTATATAGTTTGTTTTGAACAGTACACATGTACTGTCTGGCAGAATATACATTTGCTTCACCTTTACAACACTGAAGAGGACTTTCAACAGCTTTGCAATACATTCAATATATCCAATATTGGAAAGCCTTCTCAAAGGCAAATTCAGAAATGTTAAGATTTGGCGTGGCCACAGACATGTGCATTAGCAGGTGTACACGTGTCACTTTAAGCAGATTTCTTAGATCTTTTTTTATTACATTGTAGCAACTGAAACCACTCTTGCAGTCACCTGTTCATATCAGTACTACATTTACAATGGAGGCGATTTTAGTTCTGCAGGGACAGCTAGGTGGTACTAGTGAGGTACTGGTAGTAATTAACAGTTTTTTTGGGGACTGCAAATAATGGTGACTTTATTGGAGATCTATGAAGTCAATGAAAGCAAGTCAGGGCTAATAATTTGGCGCTTTAATTTCACGGTAACCTCTGACGTGGCTGTTAAGTGAGATTTTACTTTATATGCATGAATTGAAAGCTAGGTGACTGACTTGGCTGGAACATAATTAAATCCACGAAGTCTGAATTCGGCCAGTTTTTCTTGGCAAGTTAATATGCAGTCTGCATAGCTGATCTAATGGCTTTGTTTTCTTTACTGAAGGTATTGATGATGGCACGCTCTGTACATGGCTGCATTGCTCTTGCTTCACGTACGGCCGTGTTTTGTTAAATGCATCTTTTTAAAAATCTCTGCAGCCTTTTGTAAATGCATTATTTTTCTTTGCTGCAATGCAATAACTACAGTTCATTAGAATATTTTCTGCATCATAGACAACCTATGGGAATAGAGATTTCCAGTATGTCAGAAACTTTGCCGTTTCTTTTCTTATTGTTTTGTCTGATGCATTTAAATGTTTTTGTTTTTTTGCCTCAGGTTGCATCTTTTTCAGGTCCTTGAACATCATCACTGGCACACTTAAAGTAGTCTCATTTTCTCTGACATTTTTTAGAAAGTGAGAACTACATAAATCTTAAGGCTTATCTTTCTCACTGAGCAAGATTAAACACAGGGCCTCCCAAGATTATACACTTCATATAGTCTCAATATTCATGTGATTTTTCTGTGCTTTTCTAATAGTTGGAACCAATTTCATTTTAAAATAATTGCATTTTGAAGAGATTAACAAGTTAGGTTATTGGCTAGGTTTGTTTTTTCTTCTAATTTTGTTTCAAATCACTCTTAACAGCAGACAAAGAAGTTGTGCTTTCAACTCTTTGTTACTATAGGAATGAGAAAATATTCCAGAGATTTGCATGTTGTCATAATATATTTAAGCCAGCCACCCATGTGCACTGTGATAAATAACATATGCTCCGAAAACTTGAGTGTAGTGTTGGGGGGTGCGGTCCACAAACTAAATTATTAGAAAATAAAATTGAAGAGGTGGCGTGGAATTCGGGTGTCTTGTTTTGTCAACGGTGATTTGGCAGTTTTCAAAAGTTAATATGTAGATAATGTCTATAATGGTAAATTCTTTAAGGTATAATATACTGTACTAGGTTACTTAACTCTTTCAGCACTAAGTGACTTTACAGAAAGACTACCCTTGGATAACTAATAAAATAGTTAAATATATACATAACATTTGATTTACGATTAGATTACGTTTATGGGTCTGCTGTTTTAGAGCGGCATTGTATTTCCTTTACTACTTGAGCGGTCTGATACCACTTGAACAGCATGTTGGAGTATATCTTTCCAGTAAAGCCTTTTCAATTAGGAGACTTCCAAGCATCTTTCATTGTGAGACGTTTTATGTAAAACTTAGAAACCAAATGGAATATAGCCAACCTTAAACCAAAAAGATGTAATCCTATCTGTCGAGTTTAATTTTTTAAAACTCCTTAACTTGCTTGTCTTTTATTATTTTATGACTTAACTGTTTGTAATTGTGGTTTTCTTCCAGAGGCCTGCCCCCAGAAGAAGCAACAGCCCTGACAAGTTTAAACGTCCAACTCCCCCACCTTCTCCAAACACGCAAACAGCAGTCCAGCCGCCACCACCGCCTCCTGTCCAGTTGACATCGTCACAGGCAGCTACTTTTCAGCACTCGGTGCATCCCTCCTCACAGCCATAGTTCATGTACTCTGCAGCAGTTTCATCCAGAGTGGACTTGTGACACCGAGCGCTTTACTAAAAGCCAAAGGCTTAACCGGCATATTTGGATTTGACTTACTTGCACTGAGATTATATAGGCTTCACTGTTAACTGTGTTGTAAATGCTTTGTTTAGAATGCAGCCAGTGTTGTGGCCCTACAACACTAAACCTAACAACATATATTATTGTCAGTGTTTACTGGAACTGTGTTGGACCATTCTCTGGCTGAAACATTTGCCACTCAAATCTTTTGAAAGTACTGCATTGTTTAATGGCATGTTGCTCAACTTCAATGGCTTTTGAGGCTTGTTTAAAAAAAAAAGGGAACCCTTTTATTATTTTTTTTCCCCCCCTCAGTACAGAACTAACGGGCATAAAAAAAAAAAGATATAATCAATAAGCAAAAAGCCTCAGTGTTTTAATGTGGATTTGCCAAGCGCTATTTAGAATCAGCACTACATTTTAAGTATGTAATAGCCTCTGGTACAGAAGTCACAGACGCATCAATCAGTGCCAGATAATTATAATCTCTGATGTGCAAAACAAGCTTTTAGGAGATGTTCAGTGACATATCTTGATGGTCTGTCCTTTTCAAGAAAAAAATGTATATATAAATATCACACAAATGGCAGGTACTGTGTAGAAATAAAAATACAAGAGATGTTATATATAGTACGAGAACATGTATAACAGGGGGGCTTATTTTTAAATTGGGTTTATTTTGAGGGTTTAGGGATTCTGTAACAATTTATTAACCTGTAACCCCTTTGTATTTTTATTTAGAAAGCAGCGACCACTTGTGGGGTATTCACTATACTTGTAAGTACATGGAGTGCTTTTGTTGGATATATATATATATATATATATATATATATATATATATATATATATATATATATATATATATATATATATATATATATATATATAAAATCTGTGTGTGTAATAGATATGTAATAAAAATAATCTGTAATGTGCTCTATAATTATTGCTTCAGAAGGCAGTAGATGAAGATATCTTGTCAGAGTTTAATAATGGGTGTTTATCTTTACAAACTTGTTTCATGCTTTCACATCCATGGGTTAACAATGTTGAAACTTAACCAACAAAAGAGTGTGAGTCCTGGATAGACTGTTAATAAGAAAATGCACATGTTTATGATTTACAGTTGTATGTGACATCTTAGCAAGACGTTGTATTGTTTGTGTGAGAGAAGCAAAGCCTAGCATTCATGCAGCAGCTTCTAAAAGTATCAGCCTGGTACAGTGTTCAAATACATCTTTTCCGTTTCATTGATACAATAAATCGTTTGGTTGCAGTGGAATAGATGATAGGTGTCTTTTTAATTGGAGGAAGTCTGTCTTATTGTGGCGCTGCTATTGTTTGAGGCTTCATTCTTCATATCCATCTTAGAAAAGTACACCTGCCTGTTGATATGGTCCTCCTTTAACACATTTGTTCAAACTCTGTATCCAGTTTTTTTTAAATACCATCTAACATTATATTCCATTACTTTGCTATGTCAATGTGTATCAGACTACAAACACAGGATAAAGGGTTCTGTATTAATAATAACCTGTGTGCTATTGCATTAAATACTTGCAATGGCCACCATTTATCGAATGTAAATGAGAGGTTACAAACAGAATGCAGCATTTTCACATTCTGTACATCATCTTACAACTAGGTTAGGAATAATTTTTCCAAACAAACAACAAGGTGGTGAAATGGTATAGTACGCAACCTGCATTTTTAAAATAAAATTAATATACAATGATTTTTCTATTATTCTTGTAATTATTAGTGTGGTAGCCCCTTAGTGTTTGCATGATTGAATATATTAAGTCAGAGCCCTGAATATATGGTAAACTAGGAGAGATCAGTATTCTGGTTTTGATGATTTGGGAAAAAATCTTGCTATGTAAGAAAAGTTGTATTCTTTTTGTGGCTGGAAAGGTCGTAAGAATAATGGAAAACCAGAATGAACCAGTCACAAACGGACTGAACAATGGTGGATGCTAAAGAGAGGTGGCTGCCTCATCAACTCAACAAAAAGCTTTGCTCAATAGTATTAGTCTTACTGAGATTGGTATTCAGCCAGTTCAAACAGAATAATAAAACTCTGTGAATAACTAGACTCTGCATGATGCATACAACCTGTCTCGCACTGCTTAGATATCTTCTATATGGTTTCCACAATGCATCTGACATATGGGAGAATGGTATAAAATTGACAACTGATCAAAAGCTAAAGCTATCTTCAAATAAGCAGAACCTTGAAGGTGCGTTATCTGCAGGGTTTAGACATGAACAATACATTTAATGCTAGTCTGAAGATTATACAAAAAAAAATACATTTGTTTTAATTTTTGTGTTTCAAAATTGAGCATGTTGATTGGGTATCTGTGAAAACTTTTACATCTTTTCCTAGTTTTAGAAAGAATCTGAAAACAGTAAGTTTTTGTCTTCCTGTTGGTAACTTAATATTGTTCTTGTGATATGTATTATTATTTTTTAATAGTAAAATTGCAACCTAATTCCCAGTATGACAACAATATGCATTTATAATTGGTGTGCACCACAGGAATATGCTTTGGGAGTTATCGGTTCTATTTTTTTTATTATTTTTTTGCAAACTGCTAAATACTGTTGACATTGAATGTAAAAGGTTTGCTCGTGTTTAACTGCGATCATTTCTAGAACACCATTGAGCCTTAACTTGCTTTCCCACTTCAAACAATTAAAACCTTAATGTGTTCTAATCGGTCTTTTCATTGTAAAATGTGCATAAAAGCCTTTTAGTTGACTAAGCAAGTTCATACTCTCCATCAGGGATGGATGTACAAAATTAGACCAGTATGACTAGCAGCCCTAGTTACAGCTCAGTCTTTATACAGACAGTAGAGAGACGCAATCACGTTTATTGTGTCTGTTTGTTCACTTTTTTACATGCACAAGTTATAAAGTCATTTGAGGACTAATCTGTAACTATGAGGAATTATTCATCACAGTGCTCACTGACATGTGGTCGATGCTGTTGCCACATGATGTGCTTTTAGTAGTTTTGCTCTTGTTGGTGTAATAAAGTCCACATGGAGTTGTCAGTGCTGGACACTTGCCTCTTTATGAACCAAGGGCTGCAATTTATATAGCACAGATGCCACAAATGTTCAAGCATTTTTTTTTTTCTTTTAAATTTGAATTGCTTGAAACAATTACAATGTTTACACACACAAAGAACCAATCCTTGTGTAATGTATTCTTTTGAAAACAAATGTGCATGACAGACGACTTCACTGGGAGGAATCTATTCTTCTCAACCACTGCACTTAAATGCAATCAAACCCCCCAACATGATTACCAAAACTAGTTTCCATTCAGAATACAGTATATAAAGGATTTGAGAATAGATTCCTCAAGTAGGTGGCCGGAATCCAACTAGATTGCCTATGAATAGGACAACAGTCCCAAGGTTTAGTATAGTATTTTTTGGGTCTCAGTAGTTTAGTTAATGGATTAAAGCAGGAGTCAGTTATTTGAAACCTTTTCTCCACTTTTAGTCCCAAGTCATTTTATAATTAGGGCTTCTGATTTTCTGTTTTAACCGATAAAAGCGATAACACCCCCAATACACAAAAAAAAATGTAATCTGTATATCCAATAAACACTGGGAAAACACTGGAAATGGCTACTCAAAGTAATTCACAATACTTGACCCCTTTCCCTGTGAAAAAAAAAATAAAATAAAATAAAAAAAAATATGTTCCCAGTGCAACTGGGCAATGTCCCTCCTTCTTGACTTGTACCTCGCATTGATTCGTTCTGAAGTGGCAGCAAATTCCTACATTCTATTGGAGGATTGTAACATGCTTGTGAGATTTAAAACAAGATTATAATTAGAAATAGCATGTTCTTGCCACAGGATTTTATCTAATAAATTGGTATGGAAGAAGTCAGCAACAGTTGGCGCAACCATATTCGGCCAACTCAGTAGGACAGCACACCTGGTTTGGACCAGTCTGGGAGGGCACTATTGAATTTGGAGCTCAGCTGAATCCCAGTTCAATTCAGCACTGGCCAATAGAAAACTGTCCTGATGGGGTCATCGAAGCTTTTAAATCTGTGAAATGACTGAAGGAGCCACCTTTCTTTCAACTTATCAAAGGAAAAAAAAGGTATTTTTTATTTTGCAGCACATGTATAGTATCAGGAAAAAAAACAGTAACATGGCTAATTAAATGTCTTCTGTGTCTGTATTCTGTAGCAAAGCACTGATTCAGGGTAATGTCATAAATTGCAACCTTAACAGGTGTGCTTCTGCCCTCTCTGAACCAATGTACTATTATTGTTGCAAAGTACCTTGTATTTGTGTAATTGAAATCCTAATCTAGATATGTATAGCTAAAATGTCCAGTACAGTGAATGTAATGTTCTTTTACACTTTGACCTAAGTTTAGGAGCATGTGTTATTTTATTAACCATATGCATTTGAACAGTATAAAGGTATTTAATACTTCTATGCAATATGAAAAAAAGATGACTTGACAGATATGCCAGTTTTGTTTCCTTGGATTTTGCTGCCCATGTTTTCTTTGTTTATAAACAACTTTAGTAACACCAGCATCAACACAATTTTTGTTTTTTTCAAAAATCATGCACATACTCAATTGTTTTTCATATTTGTTTGTGGCAAAGAGCCAAACCCCTAACTCACAAACAACTAGACTCATGATTCTGATTTAGGCAATTGCAAAACCTTATGTTATGCAATCAATATTGACATCTGTATGTACTTTATAATACTAAAAGGAATGTACTAAATTCAATGGCAAATGTTTTGACATTCTCATTGTCTTTTACAGAAGTTTATTTTAGTATTACTACATATACCACCCCTGTGGGCTTTACAGTTTTGGATGTAAACCCTGTGTGTGCTACATAAATTTCACTGCCACTCCAGAAAGACACTAGTTGCAATATTAAGCAGAGCCATAGTTGTGTCCAGTTGTATTGGTGGTGCTTAACCTAGTTTGAATTAATTAATGACTACTGGTGTTCTGTTAACAAACAGCTTACTTCAGTGCTTTTCAGGTTTCCAACAGCCTCAATTAGTAAATGTAATATTGTACTACTGCACTTAACCCACTAGTTTTAAAAACATATTTATTTTCTTTAGCATTTATTTGATGGTCAAAGTCTGAGTTCAAATCCATTAGAGGAAGCTGAGCTGCTTGATGCTTCTGTTGTCTCATAGGCGGAGGAGGTACATTTGACACTTCTGTGAACAGAAGTATCGTGTTACAAAATAAGAACAGCATTTGCTCTAAATGTCAAATACTCCCGCTTTTCTTTTTATTTCAATGTTCATTAAAAGTGCTATACGTAAGTATATATGGTGCACATTTATAAGCACATTTGCAATATAGTTTATGTAAATTGCAGTAAATTGTATTATCCCTCCAGTTTTTTAATCGGGGAAAACAATATGGTTTTAAAGCCATTACATACAGTGTAGATCTGCATTTGGTAAACGGCATTTCGGACAAAGTGTATATGTGGTGTTTGTCTATGCCTCAAAATGTTATTTAATCTTGGTAATTACATTTGATTTCACATTGTGTAACTCGCGCTGTAACCAAAAGGCACTGCTAACACAAAATACTTTAACCAAGACTTCCCATCAAAATGTTTGACAAAGGTCATATCTTTTTAGTACTCCAGAAGTACACTAATAGCAGACCATAGCGGTGTTAGTGGAGTATACGCTTTCTGAGTGCTACTTAACCTACTTTGATTTGACTGAATGACCACTGGTGTCTGTGAAGCATTACTCGTGACTTGTTTCCTTCAAAACTTGATTTCAGTTAGTTAAACAATCAGTAAATGTCGTACTTCCACACAAGTAATCAACCCCTAAGCGCTGGAGTAGGTTGTGACCCATGTTAGAGTTTAAAAACTTGTTTGTTCCTTTTAGCATTTGAGGGCCAAAGTTCTTTTGCTTGAGGCAACGAGCTATTTGTCTCTCGCTACTGGTATAGTTAGTAGTAACAAAGCAGAACCTGTTTTAAGGTTGCAAAGGTGTTTTTATAAACTAGATTTAGTCATGTAAATGACGACTTCTAAAATTATTTATCCAGCAATAAACATTTTATTCCAGAGACAAGCATGTTGAAGGTCAGCTAAAACACATTATCCCATGGTAAGTCGGATGGTTCTTTTTAACCGACTGTTTTTTCTGGACTTGGTATTTAATTGACAGGAACATTAACATTATCCAAAAGAGCTGACCCAACAGTACATAGAACGTTAATCAAGTTGCTGTTGGGTAAGAGCATATAAATAGGAGTACCTATAAAGTACATGGTGAAATAGACCATTTGTCAAGCTTATAGTTTAACACAGTTTTCCCCAGTTTTTTGGCTGGTAGACATTCACCTGGTAAACTTTCATGCATCTCATAAAAGGTGTGCGTCCTACTTTTAAACACATTGGCTGTTACAAATGTAGGCCATTCACTTAAAGTTATATGAGCAGGAAAGCATATTAAACAGTTAGTTTTCGGGATTGAGAATGCTTTATTTATGGAATTATGGTGTAATATAGCAGTTGCTGATGACTCTTTAAAGTGCCGATTGGAATTGATTTTTTAAAAATGCTGTATGTGTGAAAAAGAACATTATAGTCTTGGCATGTGTTCACCGTATCCTTCCTGAGACAGCATAACCTCATCGCCTCTTCAGGAGTGACAAAAGCACTGTTCAGCATTTTTATTATTATTATTATTATTATTATTATTATTATTTCTATTCTTCCAGTAACCCAGATGGCAGCAGAACACTGTAGGAACCTGTCCTTTTTAAGTCATTTATTTATTCAGGTGGACCTGAGGCATTTACCTACCACCCTTTCACAAGGTAAAGGTCAGTGAAATTGAAGACGTTGGAAAGGCCAGCTGTCTTTGCTGAAAAGGCTGTTAACTTTGCAAGTCAAGACAGTAAAAAGGGTTCATTTTCCTTGATTTTTAGATTTGTGGTTAACCAAAATGCATTAAGTCTACTGTTCTGCAGCAAATTTGGTTCATTCCAGCTTTTAATTCTGTTAATTAGATATAACTTAGTTTGTTAAATATAATCCCAGGCTAAACTAATAGTAAAACCTGCAATAGAAACAGACTGCTGTCTAATGTTAATGCACAATTGTCAGGGACTGTTTCCAGCAAACCCTACTGGCAAGGCACCTGGTGAATTTAAGCAGACACTTGCAGGGTTGGCCTGTCCTCCAGGAAGCAGCAGTTCATTGATGGTATCCAGGGGCTGTTTTTTCAAAACTTTTAATCTGGATCATTTTGATCCGGTTTTTCAGAAAATATATATATATATATTTTTTACAAAATCTAAATCACTTTTTATGTTAGTGCACATATAACACATGCAAATAATGGTTATTTTATTTATGCCTACTTAGCAGAAATTAAATAACTAAATCTAAATTAAATTTAAAAAAAAAACTTTTGAAAACAGGCTATGTGTTTTTAGACATCTTCATCGTCTTCCTCGTCAGTTGGGAGTCCAGGATCTCAGATGAGCTTGAAGGAGGCGTAATGTGAAGGCATATGCTTATGATAATGCTTTTTTATTAAAGCCATACCACTAAATACGTGTTTTCCTTTTTGCTTGCATGGATACAAAACTTAAATAAATACGTCCATATTATAACACTCTATATGGACATATAGTGTGTGTTTGCAATGACAATTCAAACAAAATATCGATGATCTATGATCATTTAAAAGCTAAATCCACCTCTTCAGTAGGCTCACAATAATACTGGTAAATCATGGTTAAAAGTGCGATTGGATTACCAAAACAAAATCTGGATCACAGTAATCCCGATCACATTTCGATGCTTTGAAAAAGCCAATTGCACAATATAATCCAGATCAACCGCGGAAATCCGATTTACCAAAGTTTTGAAAAAACGGCTCCAGGGGATCAGAAGATCTCCAATGACCTTCATATCTCCTGAGCTGTTGAAGGGAATTGCTGTGGTGAGAGCACAATTGGACATTTTAAATTGGGGAGAAAATATTTTGACACAAAATAAAAATAGAATATGGTTTAATACCATTATACAGGAGTGGCACAAAACTCTTTGATGCACAAGTTTGCAGTATAAAATATTATATATCAAATAAGCTATATAATCACTACTGTATGACACTACTCTGTAGAAAAGACTTGTGACCTTCAGAGGTCTTTTTCTGGGGGGATTACATATTGATTGTGGTTGAGGCGTCCCAGCCAAAATCTTTCCTCTGGAATATATGTGACACAGTAGAGGTTTTCCACTTGCTGCCTGGTACACAGATACACAGAGTTAACACACCTTTATGAAACTCATATAAAGCTTTGCTGCTACTGATTTTTACTGCTAGTTTACTAGCAGCTAATTACTCAAGGCCTTGTATACGTCAGTGAGTACTGGTGACATAGTGCATGATGTGACTTGTCAGTTAAACTGATGAGCTATTTACAGTTTTTAAGGTTATGTAAGGACACCGCTAAAGGCCTTTTGCATTTGGTTGGAATTTGCAGAATATTCATTTTTTGGGGTATTAAAATGTGGAGAAGTTACCAAGCCAATAATATCTTTTGACTTTAACCTTTTAAGTAGAGAGATTCTTTCTTAATACCACATTCTTTGGTTTAGTTTTCATTTGATCAGATTTAACTTGGGATTAAAGTTACGTTTAATGAATTCACTGTGAGAGAATTTTATTAACTACAGTCTTATGTAAGCTTTCCTTTAAGTAAAATCGGATTAAGGTTTTCCAGTACAGTAGTTCAATTTAGTTTTTCCATTCTTAACTGTGGGAAACAAATGCCTTCAGTATGTGTAAAATACAGCCTCTGTGTTGTGTACTTTCTGTAACCTAGGAATTAGTCAGTGCCTCTTAAACACCATGATGGAACCAACACAGTCAACCAAAGAATAACAATTTCGTTTTTCTAGTGTATTCCAGTTCTGTAAGTACCAAAACAATGGAGTAAAGAAAAGTGTGAATTCAATACAGTGCTTGCTGGAAAATATGCATAGACTGAAGCAACTTACTGAACTAGACAACTTGTTTTTGTGAACTTAAATGACACCGAACCTTTGTCAGTCACAGCAATCAAAACTGATCTCCCGTACACTGTGTCTGCTAATGTACAGTACCACAATGCCACCATTTACCAACATACAGTATACCGTGGGGCTCTATTCCTAGCGGTTACATGAGAAAGACTAAATTGGTACTATTAGTAAAAATCAGACAAACAAGTGACATTTTGTGATTACGGTTTACAGAGGTATACCATGATAAAAGTGTTGCAAAATACAGAGAAATATGCAATATTACTAAATAATAAAGTATTCCCACTGCATGAACTATAAGCTACTCTATGAAGTGAAGTTTGAGGTAATGTGCATGGAAAAGCTGAAGGTTTGATAAAAAATGGCCCTTATTCATGAAACCTCTGGACTGTTTATGACTTTTATTAAGTGATTGTAATAAGCAAAATAATTGAATGTATTATATAGCTCTCAAATATTTAGTTTTGTAAGAAATACATTATAGTCTTCCTGTGCCATTCAAAGGGTAAAATTGTATCCACTCCTTCACTCGATTCTTTTCTGTCATTAACCAATCAGCTGCTACCCCTTTTGACTAACATGCTTTCAACCAGTGAAATGCTCATAATTGCACATTTGAGACCTATGTTAATTAAAGTGCAAAACAGGTCCAATTTGTTTTTGATAATCTTCTATGTATAATTCATCAAAATCAGTAATAAACTTAAAGTATGAATAATACATACTGTACATAGCTGTCAAAGTTTTTAACTGTACAGCTATGGGTAAAAGTTTTGAATTACCCAATAGAATTAACAAATTTTGCTTCATAAAGTCAGAACCTGCTGAATAATGTTACGTAAACATATTGAATTACCGTACATACCGCTTTGTAGTTTTCCATATACTTAATGTGACATTTTGAAATCTAACATGAAATACTGTACTACTATTATGGCTTCCGGTAGACTTTTGCAATATCATTGTTTTAGTTTCTTGTATTGCATGATGTTAAATAAAATATCTAAATTATGTTAATGTTGTTTTGTTTTGTTTTTTTAAATGGTCTCAATCCTAAAATTCTAAGTGATGCAACACTTTTAGCCATAGCTATAGTTTCTCCAGCTGCTGTCATCAAGCATATTGTCATAAGAATATAAAGTTTAGAAATGAGAGGAGGCCATTCGGCCCATGTTGCTTGTTTGTCATGACAGTGTGGTGTGGATTATAGGTCAGTTCAGACTATCGGGGTCAGGACCAGCTTGAGTCGACTGTAGGAACTGGTTAACATTTAACAGGCTGTAGACCGGAAGGGAATTCTTGTTCAACGTAGGCTTGCCATAAGCTTTAATGCCTTTGTATTATAAAAACACAGATGTACAGGAAAAACCCTGACCCACGGGTGACTGGAAATGCAGACAGAGGCTGTAATTCTGCAAAAGCAAAATCTAAAAATAAAAGCAGGGATGGACTGTGAGGGTCATATTGGGCCAAGTTAAGTGCACACAGAGCCAACATCTGTTCAAAAAGAAAGAAAAAACAGCAAATGGTGCTCTGTACAAGTAAGGTCAGCAGTGCTTTTAGAAAGGATGGATGTTTAGTAATGTGAACATTAAATAGAGACAGGGAGGCTGGTTATAAGGAAAACAATTCCACAAAGTGTATTTGTAGGGTTTTGTGGTGCTCACTGTGGGAGGTCGTTTATTTGCAGTGAGTTATTTACAATGGGGAGACTGCAATGTAGGCATTGTGGCACTGACACAACCAATGTCTTTGGGGAACGTTTCTTAAAAGTTCTAAGTGCCAAGGTCCACAGGTGTCCGTTTCCAGGTCCCTCTTCCATGTTTCTCTGTTCTCACCACAGCAAGGCAGCTGCTATTTGCTTGTAGCATCAGCTCTCTCCAGTCTCCTCTGGTCTAACAGAGCTATGAGACCAAAGCTCTTCCCCTGCAATCAACCTCACCAATCCCCACAGGGCAGGTCTTCCCTGTCACTAAAGGGTGATAGAATCCCAGTCCTGCAGATCTTGATAAGGGAAAGACTTTAACTAGCTTCAACATCTCCTAGTCAGGAGGTCAAATTTCAGTCAGGATACCTTTCGACCTGTCACACTCACATTAGTAGATCGAAAGTAGGACAATTTTACAAAATGACATAAGTGGGCCTACATAGGATTTGATACACATGGGGGGAAAAATACATGTACTGTGGCCATAGACATGTAAATTTCTGCAAATATCAAATCAAACTTTATTTATATCGCTCCTTTCATGGCAGAGCCGTCTCAAGGTGCTGAACAGAAAACAACGGTTCAAAACATCAATAATAAAACTGCAACAACCATAAAAACAGAAATAAAACTGTAGTACATAAAAACAGCAAAACAATACAAAATGACAGTCAGATTAAAATGGAAACGACAGATTTCCTTAAAATTTGCAACGGTTGAGGCTTCTCTTATAGAGCCAGGGAAAGCGTTCCACTATTCAGAGGCCCTACAACTGAACACTCTCCCACTTGTGTTTTTCTTAAGCCTTTGGGACAGTAAGCAGCACAGCATCCTGTGATGGGAGAGGCCGCCTAGGAATATAAATGACTAAAAGATCCCTTAAGTATGATGGGGCCTGACCATTCAGGGCTTTATAGGTTAAGAGTAGGACCTTCAAATCAATCGTAGACCGCACTGGAAGCCAATGTAGGGCAGCTAGCACAGGGGAAATATGTTCATTTATTTGTTCTTGTTAAAATCCTGGCTGCAGCATTTTGTACAAGCTTTAATCAGGATAAAACATAGCTTGGGATACCTGAAAACAGGGCGTTGCAATAATCAAGCCTAGATGATACAAAGGCATGCATCAATCTCTCAGCATCCTGCAGTGAAAAAAAGCATCTTCAGCAATATTTCTAAGGTGAAAGAATAACACTTTGGTTACATTCCTAATTACACCCAAGTTCCTCATTTCAGCTTTCAGCGAGTAAGGGAAGGTGTCCACTTGAAAAACACATGAATTTATATTGATTAGTTGACTCTTTCATCCCAAAAGCATTACCTCTATTTTATCTGAATTTAATAATAAAAAGTTGTCTGACATCCATAGCTTAATATCAGCGAGGCAGGTAGTCAGAATATTTGAAGATAAAGTATCACCCATGTTTAGAGACCAATATAGTTGAGTATCATCAGCATAACAATGAAAATGTACCTCATGTCTACAGACAATATCACCCAAGGGCAGCATGTATTGGGAAAACAAAATTGGTCCGAGAACAGAACCCTGGGGGACACCGCATGTAACTTCAGATAGAAAGGAAGAATCTTCCTCAAATTAACATTATGTAGCCTATTTGAAAGACAGGATTTAAACCAAGACAGGACACTACCTTACAAAAAAATCGCAGTGCTAAACACACTATTCAGTCGGCGCAGAGCACAAAGAAACTAGATGTGATTTATGCTTTTTTTTTCTTTAAATCCACTGTTTTACCTGGATTATAAATGCAATAAGGCTCTTCAGTGTGTCCATGTACGTTGAATATACTGACTTTTTGGGGGTTGGAGGTCACAACGTTCCGACGTGTCCATATATTCGACGTATACGGACACCCTGCAACGTTACTGTGATCACAACTAAAAATCGTCTGTTGACAAGTATTTAGATTCCAGTATTCACCAAAAGAGAAAGATGGAAATCCAGAGTAGTACCGCCACTGCTTTACTTGCAAAGAAACAAAAAAAGGTGACTTCCATGTTCCAAAAGTTCACTGAAACCATGAAGCACGAAACACAGAGGCGTTTGTTTGCGCAAATATCCCTCAAGAAAAATAGGACAACTAAAAAGTAACGTACATTCTTCAGATTGAGTGTAGCAAATGGTGGAGCGATTCCTTTATCAGCCCAGCTGAGACGTGAATACTTACCTAAAGTTGCCGAGTATCACTAGCAGGAGATTATGGAATTTGTAAATTGGTTGCTTGTCAGTGCTCACTGACAGACGAGTTGACTGATGCCCAAGATCAGTATGGGTTACACATTGTATTTGTTTTGCAAGGTCCAATGGTGAACATACATCTGACGTAGAACTGAAAGCTTTCCTTGCAGATACACTTTACCTACAGGCTGTTAAGTACAACACCGTTTCACAAGCTATTGTGCATAGGGCCCCCAAAATATGGGTTAGCATAGGGCCCCCTCGTCCTTTAATCCGGCCCTGACTCCACCTTCTCTACATGGTTTTTGTACAGGCAGTGCGAACACAAAACAAAACCATCACATACTGTACTCTGTGGATCCTTAGTTACCACACACACTGCTCAAAAATCAGATAAAAAATGGGATCAGTTGAGCCTGAGATCTGCTTCGTACAATGACTTCTCATTTTACGGCTCAAGTGAGCCCGGATCTGATCCTGATTTTTTATCTCGTTAGTACAACTGGCCCCTGTTCACGCAGCCATAGGCTTCAGAGATTGTCAGATTCTGAGAGAGGCAAGAGAGTCTGAAAGAGTAAATCAACTAAACCTCCCAGGCAGATCGTTAACTGAGAATGCATCTTTCTGTGATGTCACGCGCAAGTCTACCCACCAGCCACTCCAGTCGAGAGTTCGAATGAATTTCAGTGAGGGCAGCAAATCCGAGATTGAGGTAGGAGAAAAAAGGAAGTGAATTTTGATCTTTAAAACGACAGTATTACTGTAAATCGAAAGAGTCGAAGACAGCCATGCAGCCATATTCATAACTTCTTGCGTCAGAGGACCACGCAGTTCTGAATTGCGTACAGGCTGGCCTGCAGCCACAGGGGTCGCTGGTGTATGGTGATCCAAGGACTCCCCAGCCGACCTAACCCCTGCCCCGCCCGGACAGTGCTTGGCCAATTGTGCACCGATAAAATAATCTAGCTTTGTGACCCGTGACAGTAGCATCGCCTATTTTATACAGAATATTCTTCTCATTAGTGGAATTTGACTCCTATTGTAGGTACTTTGATTATAATACATACGTATATATTTACATATCGTTGAGTAAAAATGTGTCTGGTATATTAATGTTGACAGTCTATACATTACCGGGACCTGAAAACTTATCACTTCATCTCAACCTGACAAATACTGTGTCACCAAAAGAAATAATATAGTCATGTATAATAATGTACACGTTTGTGTGTTTATATATACAGTTTTTAACATGGTTTAAATTACAATAAAACACTGAATGCTCATACCTACAGATTGATATAAAACAAAGATTTGTCAAAGAAAGTGTTCTATAATATGCCAGCATTTATTGCTGATGTATGATGTATAGGCATTTATGTTATGTTCACCAGTTTATTCAGAGAAATGCCTCCAAGAAAACAACAAAATTGTTCTTCGTTAGCTGGTAAGTGAGTCATTTTTATTTAATGTTTTTCAAATTACTGAATACAATTTATTTGAGTTATTGGAATAAGCAGTGTTATTTAAAAGTATGACTGTCTTCTCATTCTCTTTAGTGAAAAATCTTGCTGGAAATGCACCTCCCGCTGCTTTAGTAACTCTTGGAAGCTCATTGAGTGCACCACATTCTGCACAAACACATCAATATTGAGGATTAAATGAAATGGGCAGTAACACATCACCTCTCGGTAAACGAAATGTCAAGTCTAGAAAACAAAGATCAATGATATATTTTACCAATGATATTTTTTACTTCTTTAGTGTTGTATGATACTGATGAAGATAGAAGCAGAAACGTTTGTATAGTTCATATAGTTCTTTAAAAAAAAATATAAAGTGTTGAAACCTAAAATACGATTACAGCTCCCTGCAATGTTGTGTGATCAAGTGTATTGTGGTTAATTATGAATTTATCCAGGATGATCATTGCTTCTGCTGGATGTCTGTGGATCTGTTCCAGTTATTATACCTGTTCATTTTAACAAGATAGAATGTTATAAGTAGCTCAACAAATCCTTGTTTTATTATTAAATGTAGGGTTAATTCAATCAATATCAATATAACTAGTGAGAGAGGTTTGTGCCCCGCCCATGTGTGGATTTTGTGTTATGTGTTGCGTGTGGTGTGTTAATGTTGGTGTATAGATGTTGGTGCATGGGATATAAATGGGTCTGTGTAGAGTGATTTAAAATATAATTATATTTAGACATGAGGACGGCACAATCACTTCACATGCAGATTAAAAGGGGTATTTGTATGTGAGCGCGGGGAAGTGCACAAATTAGTTCACGTGCAGATGTACTGAGCTTCCAAATTGAATGATTGCTTAGCAATCGAGTCCCGGTACAGCTGCATAAAAGATGCAGTGTATTACTCACTCGGGGTTGGATGTTCAGGGCGAGAGAACGGGAGAGAAAATTCGGGAGTAAGCTTTAAAATAATAATAAAATTACAATTGCCATACGTGTTGAATTAGATCAGCTCAATACTTGTTTGTTTAGCATTTGTCCTGTTTGTTAGTGTCCGTTTCGTTTAGTGTTAGTATGTTTTGTTTGTCTATTTATTTTGGCCTAAAGTGCCGTGTGCTGTTTTAGTTTAACTGTTTTATTTGTTTGTTTATTAAACGCACTGAGCACTGCAGCATCTCAGTTTCACCCCTACAGCCAGCCTGTTCACAAAGAATCAAAATGCAAACAGGAACAAAGCAAATCAAAGGTGTACATCAGTGATATCACACACAGGCCTCAGTTGATGGTGTTCTGAGCTGGCATCAGTGTAGATGTTATTTACTTCTGAGGTGAGCTTTCATGGCTTCAGAGATGCTCTTTTTCTGAGCTGCCATCAGTGTAGATGTTAGTTCCTGAGCTGAGCTTAGCAATTACTTCATACAGCACAGATATACAGCTAGCTTACGTAATTTCCTTGACCAAATGTGTTTGGTGTTATTTCCCTAGCATGATGCATGGTGTGAGTCAAAGCACATTAATAGTTAACATATGCATTTCTTCTTCACTTCACCAATGTTAGCAGAAACCCAGATAACAAGAAGTTACATTTAATTTTTGCTAAATTTTCACAGGCAGCAACGCACTATACCCATGCATCACAAGGTCGAAAGGCTGGTGATTGCAAACTGCTGATGTAAACCAGTAATGTACAGCTTGATTTTAAGAGTTCATTAACCTTGCGTTGATTCAGAGCTTACATTAAACACAGAAAAATCACACAATGTTTACAGACAGTTTCAATGATTTCTTTACCATTTAAAGGGGCAACATAAGCAATGGGTTGCATAATGGAAAGGAACAAAGGCTGACGACACAATAAGAGCTTGTGCAATTTTACTGGAACAGACACCGCCCCACACAGGATGTGTGTTTATCAGAAAAAACCTAAGTGTTCTATTTGTATAGTGTGTTATAATTTTACTGGAACAGACACCGCCCCACACAGGACTTGTGTTTATCAGAAAAAACCTAAGTGTTCTATTTGTATAGTGTGTTATTAGGCATTCCGTGACACTTACCTAAAGTTATAGCATATCACAACAAAAGTAAATGGTTTTAGAACCAGTTTTAATTGGTTTGATTATGGTAGTACATAGCTTATTAAGCATTTTTTTTAAACTTATTAAAAAGTTTTATCATCCCTTCAAGGTCACAGCTGCACTCTGAGTTATGAAAAGCCAGTTACTCCCTACAAGACCAGGGCAAAATACATAGGCAAGAGTTTCAAAGTCCTTACATAATCCCCTCTTTGAACCCTGGCCACAACCACAAATGCCAAGAGTACAAACATGCTTATCTGGGCAGCATGACAGGCCTGTCTTAGGTCTTTAAATATCCGATTGTACCCGTCATGGGAGCTTCCATCACCTGCATTCTACCCAGTCTACCAAAAGTAATTACCTTCTTAGATAGCCAATATTCTTACCCTTCTGTTTAATCTGACACTTTTGGTAACAGAACATAATGAGAGTGGCAATCAGTGTGAGAACTGGCAGACATAAACCTACCCTGAATATCCTCAATGTCAGGTAGATGTGCCAAATTCATATTTAATGCATAATCATCCAATCCAATTATTTATATTTTAAATGGGATCCAAATTATTTTCTGATCATCCAGATTGTGCATTTTATTTCTGTGCAACAAAGACAATAATTCAACATAAGATGAGGTTTCATTCTTATCAGTAGTAATCTATTTATTTTTAACTATGTTAATACAAAACTTATTATAACCCATAGGTTGTATGTTAGTTTACCCCCTTAACCTTCTCCACATCCATGTAATGGAAATCATTATTATTCCCAACCCTCTCACACATCCATCCTCACAAATAACACTCATCCAAATACCATCTCTTTACTATTCTTGTGGAGGGTCTACTAAACTTTACAAATCAATTTATTTTTAATATCCCCATGTTAATATCTTACCAGTTCTATTATGCAGATCAGAATCTTTAAAAACAAAACAAAACAAAAAAAACTGGAACTATAGCTATAAAAATGATCACTATATGCTGAATAAGTACTAAAATAGCACATGCATGCCTAATCACCTATTTAACACATAAGGCGCAATTGTTCTCTTTTTACACAAACCTCCATTATATGTTATGATATTCTCTTATACAATACCCACAGATGTATTCATTTTGTAAAGCACTTCTATTGCCATTGTTACAAATAACATTACCGTTAATTTCCCTACATTCATTTTCTCCTCAATTTGGAAAGCCCAATTATTGTTATTTCAACTCGGCTCACCGCTGCCACCCCCGCGCTGACTCGGGAGAGACGAAGATGGACACATGCATCCTCCGAAACGTGTGCCATCAGCCGTCAGCTTCTTTTCACTCTGCAGGCCCTCCATGCAGCCACCTCAGAGCTACAGCATCGAAGGACCACGCAGCTTTGGGCAACTTACAGGCAGGCCCGCAGGCGCCAGCCAGTCCAATAGGGTAAAGCTGCAAGAGGTACGCGTCCCATCTGGTACATCCAGTCTGGTACATGCAATCTGGTACAGTTGCGCGCGCACTAACTCCACCCCTACAATGACGCAATCACCCAGATACCACACTAATCCCGCCCATAGCAAGTTAATGATCATTAGGGGGAGAAAACGGCAATTGTTAGCTGTCTTCAATATCTTTATTTGCTGATAAATCAATAGACCATTAATTGTTGAACATCACGTAAACGGCTCATTATTTCAGTGGTCTTGATTTAAACATACAGTACTTTAAAAGATTCTATCCTCTACTCTAAAGATCGCCCTCCGCTTCTTTGGAAACCATTCAGTTATCTGTGTTTGTGCCAATTACAACAATACCTTTAACTGATTCACACCACCTAGATTTGCCAAATCTTATCAAATAAAAGGAAGAATTACGTGTCCCACTCCTCATTTCATTTCATTTCCATGCTGACACGTCTCTGCAGGTTAGCGTGTATAGGTACTGACCAATGATCCTTCAACAGTGGGGTTTTTATCCAGAAAATGTGACAGCAACTTTAATGGTTCACAGGTGGAGGCCAATGGTAAGGTAATTGTGTCCTCGTTAGGGCAATTTTTTTCTTCGGTGTAAACTGGGAGCTTCCACAGCACAGGGGTTGAATACTTATGCAAGCAAGATATTTCAGTTTTTTTATTTTTGTTAAAAATATTTCCCAACATAAAACCAATGTCACCTTACAATAATTGATTTTGAGTTTCAGTGTTTTAAAATAAAATATCAAACAGAACGAAATTTCAATGTACCATTTGTAATTCAGTAATATGAGAGAATTGGTCAGGGGTCTGAATACTTTTGCAAGGCACTGTATATACACAATTAAACTGATAGGAAGCTGAAGTGGCTTCTTATTCACCTAGTTTATTCACTCAGCTTTCTTATTTGCATCCCAGCTTCTTCTTCAGTCTTTTAAGTTCATACGCCAATTGATTATCAAACTTGAATAATTAGCCTTGTGTTTAAGGGCTAAATCATGTTGGGCCACTTTTTTCTCTGAATATCCGACAAGGGGCATCCCCTCTACAATGTTTATTTAACCTGGCCCAACATGGATTTGCGGGTCAAAACAGCTGGCAAATGTGGCACATATGCCAATAAGCATATTCACTATAAATGAGAATCAATAAGTAGCTTTGTATTTCAGGGGTAAATAACCTTGGGCCACTTATTTCTCAGTACATATCCTAAATGAATATATAAACTGGAATTATAATTGCAATGTAGTTGTGTTCTTACCTGCTGAGACTTATTGCATATTTGTGAAAAATATTAGCAAAAAGAAGAAAAACATTTAGGCCTTCAGTGTGCAATATATATATTTGATTATCGCTGTTAAATTGCAGGATGCACAATGTCATCTAGATAGGGCATATTTCCCCCTGGCTATGTTCCTCCCAGATATACCCCCCCCCCCCTTTTTTTTTTTTGCTTAATGTGTAAATAATCTTAATTATGAAGGGAACCTATATTATTGAATATATCTACTGTTACAAAATGTTCTATATCAATTGAAGTCCACATGTGAAAACACAAATAAAAACATATAGTGTAAATGGTATTTATTTATTTAAAATGTATTTATTATATGTAGTTATAGGAGTAATTGGAAAGTTCCATAATTTATTTGGTTTGTTTATTGAAAGGTTATCGAAGAACAAAATGGTTCCTACTGGTCAGAAAAAATCGGTGTCTCCTGTTGTCCAATAGGAGACTCTGAAAAGTGTTTGGACAGGTTTTGGTGGAGTTAGGGGTAGTTGCACTGAAGTGGAAGTTATTAACCCAAACCCTAGCCCCAGCCCAAAACCCTAACCCTCAATCTGGAACTTCTGCCTCCAGAACAAAATTCATCTAAAAAAAATAAATAATAATAATTAACAGCTTTCATAGCATCATGGTTGAACCTGCCAGTCAGGGGACCCGGCTGTACTTTGTCTTGAGAACCCGTTGCTTTAAAATGTCCAAGTTATGCAAGATTCATCATTATGCATAAACAAATAAAGCACATAACATTAAAATGTGTTACCTCCATATTAAAAGTGAAAAAAGAAACTTTATAAGTAGCAACCACAGATTAGTCAAATGATTTATACACATTAAATATACGAAAAGCAAGTGTATACATTAGTTGTATGCGAAACTGTACAACCGAAACAATGTAAATAAGTAACCAAAAAAAAAATACAAGTAATAATTAAAGTCTGAATTACTTTGGGTAACTTTTGATGTACTGTATGGTAACCTGAATGAATCTTCAGGTTATCACTAGAACCGCCGCGGGATTAATAGGATTTAGAATGTAAACGATGCTGCCTTTGTGAATGCAATGCGGTGGTACATTAAAAAAAAAAAAAAAAGAAATAAAAAAGGACAACCGCAATGCATTCACAAACGCAGAGTCGTTTACATTTTAAATCCAAACCGGTCAAATTGCGACCGGCGTGGCGGTTCTAGTGCTATATTTCAGTGGAAAATAAACAAAACATTAACAGGCACAATACGGGGAAAAAGACGCAATACCTAGATCTAGACACTTACTTTTTTGTTGTAATTGTTGATTTTTTACGACCCCCATCCCTCATCCTGAGCATCATGTTGACTTTAACTTTCTACACCCGCCCTCTTCCCCAAACCTCCCCCATTTCAACTTGATTGAATCTAGAAGTAAATCACAAAAGATACCTGCTGCTCACATGAGAGACAGTAAGACGCCAAAGTTACAAGAGGCCGATTGAGTTACAGTAGACAGCTCATATTACAAGACGATATTCACATGGCTGCAGACTGATCTAATCACTGTTCAATACATCGCCTGCACATTCCTGATTGATAAATACAAATAATTAAATGGAATACTGTACATTACAGGGTAATTACTACAAATAACTAGAAAAAGTCATATCTGCCAGATAGGTGGAGTAAATCAATCGTGGTTGTGAGCATCTATATATACAGATGTCGTCAAAAGGTTTACATACCGCTATGCATGGACATCTGCATACAGTGGGGTATGTAAACTTTTGACGACAACTGTGTGTGTGTGTGTGTGTGTGTGTGTGTGTGTGTGTGTGTGTATATATATATATATATATATATATATATATATATATATATATATATATATATATATATATATATATATACTGTATATAAGTTGTAAGTATTCACACCCTCTATTTGCAACAATGTAATTTACCAATGTATTAAGTGTTACAGATATTGTTGGTTAAACTTAATGCATCGATTACACTTCTTGTAAGTGTATTGAACACTCATTCGTCTTAGCAAATGGTAGTTAGAAATCTGGTGAATTAAGTAATTTAAGACACAGGGTGTCAATATTTATTACTCAAAATCTATGAAAGTCAATAAATCAGCGAATAACCTTGTTTCCAATGAAGGGTGCAAATACTTTCGATCGCCAATGTATGTATGTATGCATTTTTATAAACACATATATGTTCATTTTTGTTACTGATTTACATTTTCGGTTATGCAGATGTTCTATATGCCGTGCATTGTTGAGAGTCAATGAAGCACTACGTAAATTACGAGTTGCGAAAGGAGCACTACCGTGTGGGAGCCTTAGTTTGGCTAATTGTGCACCGCCCCCTGGGAACTCCCGTCCACGTCCGGCAGTGGAATAGCCTAGACTCGAACCGGCGATCTCCAGGCTTTAGCGCGCATCCTGCACTCCACCCGACTGCCTTTACCGGATGTGCCACTTGGGAGCCAGTACTTAAGTTTTCTTTCGAGCGCCCATATATATATATATATATATATATATATATATATATATATATATATATATATATATATATATATATATATATATATATATATATATATATATATATATATATATATATATATATATATATATATATATATATAGAATATATATAAATTACTTTTATAGTTGTAGGTAATAGTGATTATTCCACATTTAAAATATATGTAACAGAGTCTTTTAATTTCTGTAATGCAGCTGTAAGAGTTTCAGTAGTGTCTTCATTAAGAATAAAGTAAGCAACCGGAACCCCACAACCTGCTGCATTTCGAACAAGGACTGCATGGAATGCATAACCATAAGCAGTGACCCCTTTGTATGTTGCATCCATACAGATCATTCTGTTGCCGTACTTCTCTCTCTGTTCACGTTGCCATTTGCATGACAGCATAATTATAAGAGGCTGCTGAACACTAAAATAGGGGCTGATAAAACAATATATCCTCCTGTTTTCTCTGATCAATCATCTCATCTCCTCCCATGGCTTCTCGTATAATCTGTATGCTGATGATGCCCATATCTTCCTCTCCTTTCCCCCCTCTGACCCCGACGTTTCCTCCCGTATCTCGACCTGCCTTTCAACCATCTCCTCCTGGATGCACACGAATCATCTCAAACTCAACCTCTCCAAGTCAGACCTCCCTTTCTTCTCCCTATTCCTCTCCCACCGCTGATCTCTCTATCTCTATTCCTCTTGAATCCACTATTCTCTCTCAATCATCTCCTCCTCATCCACCATATATTTATAGACTCACAGACTCTAAACAAATGTGTATCTTCTATGATTTTTTTTTTTTTTACCAACGTACTGTATTTACAAATAACATACATCTGAACTCTACTGAGTCTCTAAATTAAAACATTATGGTTTGCTTTCACAGACTATACAGGAACTGCGACCTTGCCAATCTGTGAATCACAAACAAATCAGCAATGGTGTTAAAGACCTTGATAGTTGGTTAGTTGTATTTAATCAGTCCCATTGAAATCTCTTTTGCAATGGTGAGCTCACCAGGGTGCATCGAACTCCTGAGGCCAAGTCATTCACAAGAAAAATGTGAAAGGGACTCCCTTGAAGTGATGTCATGACCCTGAAGTACCCACAAGCTCTTGGAGATAAAAAATTGCCATTTTGGTTATGTTGGAGTACATGAGACAGGGACTAACAGTGTTAGTTTAGGTGTTGTTCCAAAGCAGGAATACAGTATTTTGGCATATAGCTTAAAAATAGCTGTGGCCTCAGCTATTTTCTTGGAACAGCACCTCACTGGCTGTCCAACTATTTATAACAGCTTGTTTATGTTAATATGTACTTGGCTCTACTTTATAAATAGAGACTATAGTGTCTTTTTTTACAAATAATTCCATTTCCCCTTTCCAAGCCCTTCCTCTGTTGAAAGTTTCAAGTCACATCAGCATTCTTTTGACTTCTGGCAGCCACTTTTCTTTCTACATTCGGCCACTGATTGGGACGTTTGTAGCCAATCAAGGGGATTGTCATGCAATAGAGAGACATTGTGGATCATTATCATGCACCTCTGGAATGGAGCTCTCAAATGAAAACTATCAAGAGGACTGAGTTTGGTAATTTGGTTTGCATTGTATACCGTATATGCATGGTAATTTGGCAGTTTACACTGTATAATAGGAATTACTGTGGTGTACCATACTTGTATGTAAATGGCCATGCTTGATTGTGCTTTACAATGATTCCATTTTGATACTACACTGGCTATGCTTTTAACCTTTAATAGTGTAGTCATTCTATATAAGGAAAGCACTGAATGCAGGTTTGCTGTTTTATTTTAATTTTTCCTAGTTCCCAAGTCATATTGATTGTATTACAACATATTGATTGGTTATTATTATTATTATTATTATTATTATTATTATTATTACACATTGTGAGATATATGGAACATTAGCCCAATATTAACGGTTTTTTAAAAATATATTTTGTAATATATATTGGCATACAACATACTTCCATACAGATATTAAACAATATATTCAGTCATCTGCAATATAATATTGTACAATTATATTATGAATCTTCTAATTATATTAAATGAACTCAAGTAGCTAAGCTATGTTTTATTTATGTATGTATGTATTATTATTTGTCTAACAGGTTTGAAATGAGTTGTTACCACTCGAACAGAAATTACGCTATAGCGTAGGGCCCCCAGCAGAAATGGGGCCCCCAGCAGAAATGGGGCCCCCGCGCGGTTGCGTTCTTTTTGGGACATTTGACAAAAACTGCATGCGGGAGGATGGACCTACACACAGGAAAAGAGGTGCACCTAAACTTGCTTTTGGTTAATTTTGTTCTTTTATGATGGCTAGGCATTTTTTTCTCAATTACAGCATACCCGGTCGTCCTAAAACCCGTCCATTCCAGTCAAAAAATCTACAGCGATATGTACTGTGTGTAGTATAAACAAAATAACAATACAACACTAACATACCCCTTTTAACATTAGGATATTTTTTGGCGCTGTAGATTTTTTTGACTGGAATGTAAGCGCAGGAAGAAGGAACATGGTGTATCAATATAGATATTGTTTGAGATTGTTCTGTATTGGGCCACAACTGTGGACAGAACAGAGAGACATAACACCAGAAGTAAAGTGTTGTGAGAGAACGAAAAAGAACTGAGAAGCATGCTTGCCAACCTGTAAGTGAAGCCAACTGCTTAATAAACGTTTTGTTTTGTTAATGTTATTTTGAGGCTGTGTGGTCCAGTGGTTAATGAAAAGGGCTTGTAACCAGAAGGTCCCCGGTTCAAATCCCAGCTTAACCACTGACTCATTGTGTGACCCTGAGCAAGTCACTTACCCTCCTTGTGCTCCGTCTTTCGGGTGAGACGTAGTTGTAAGTGACTCTGCAGCTGATGCATAGTTCACACACCCTAGATAAAGGCGTCTGCTAAATAAACAAATAATAATAATAATAATCATTATTAAAAGTAAGTGGCAATGAAACACATAGAAGGAAGTTGATGTTCTTTGTTTGATTGCTGGTTTGCTACAGGCTAAAGAATGTGAAACATACTTGCTTTGTCTGTGTTTCCCGATACATAAATAGTGATTGTCATTTTTAGTAGTAGTAATAATAACATGGTCCGGACGGGTTTTAAGACGACCCCAGCATACCTGGGGTGCGTTCAATAGCCAGAGCGCTACAGCACGTTCCGTAACGTTTTCCATTGAACGCCCTGTTACAAAAAAGTGCTCTATACGTTAGCTAACACTCTCAGGAGTTGACTCTGTGGGCGTGTAAAAATGGCGGAGGTAAACTACCAGTGTGCAAAGTGCGGTCACATTTGACCAACATATCTGTGTTAAGTACATTATTGTCTATGCTTGTAGCCACTGTTAACGTGTAAATCTTGTTTACTTTAAAAAAAGTTACGTTTTTCGTACGTTTCCACACGTACAAGAAGTAAACAGTCTTATATTTTATTATAATATAAATTTATGGTCACATACTGTAGTATTTTTATTACGTTACTAAAGATAGGAATGTTAAACGTTATTATTCTCATAGTTTTGCTACCCCTGCACATTTTTTTAAAGGGGAGAGTGACATTAACTTCATTATTATTATTATAAATATTACAATTACTATTAGTATTATTAAAATAAAACATGACATAGGCTACCTCAAATGTTGTTCGCTCCATCCGAAAATGAGCTTTAAATGCAGCATCGGTGTAGTTGGCTATATCACAACATTCTCAACGTAATTTTCTAACCTCACTGGACTATTTCAGTTCACTGCTGTCACAGCCGCTAACGCTGCAATATTCATTGCTGAGTATACTGTCATGTAGGCATGATGCTGTATATCTTCCAGAAACTCCTGCAAGACTAACCCCATTGCAACTTCGTCCTCCATTTTTGAAAACGTTCGCTAACATACCGTTCAATAAGACCAAACTTCACGCAAGCAGCTTCCTGCTAATGTACAATACCAAATGACCCACGCCCTCTACCTCCTGGGAGAGATCTGTCCCTAGTCCTACGTCAGAGGCATAATCAAATGTGCACAGTATACCTCTTTACATTTTAGAAACTTTCATTTTTCATTTGGGGGTTGGAATTTTAGTGAAAAAAGGTGGGTAAAGGTAAACGTGTACAATGCGGGAGGCTGAAGGAAATTCAAATGTGGATGTGTGCAGCAGGCAAGGTTTAAGTCCATAGTGTTTGTTTCTCTCGCTACAAAAAGAAAACCAAAAAAGAAGTAAAGGGCAGAAAAGTTCTACCATTTTTTTGTTAAAGTAGATTGTCTTGTTCTGTTGAATGCAATGCTACTTTGGTCCGTTCTGTAGAAGGATTCTACTGACTGGTTTGGAAAAAAAAAAAAAAAAGTTTTTGTTTTGATATATGTATAGGGCCTAACAAAACCACTGACCCATTAACCTCAGATGTTATATTATTACTGCCTGGGACTAGAGGTTTTTTTTTATGTCTGTGATCCATCTTGCATCATTTTGTGTTCTTTGTTCTCAAGGATGTTTGAATGTTAATTAAAATGATCATTAACAACAGTGAGATTTAATTATTAGGCCTATCACTCGCATGTGACTTCTGACGTATGGTACAAGGCAATAAAGGCATACACAGTTTAACAAGCCTCATGCCCAGCTATGATCATCAAAGAAAAAAGCCTACATAAAGTGTTCAGATAAGTTATCTAATTCAATTCGAAGTCGCTTTCACATTATTATTGATTGGTACTGAAAATGCAAATTGAAAATAAAGTAAAAGTAAATAGTTTTTTACCAGGTAACTACGATGTCTTGTATGGTGCACTCACATATTTCAAACTTTACATATGATTCATATCAAATTAGCTTTATACTGGGCTTGTTTGTATCCGAGTATCTCCTAGGGAGTTCAAAGCAACCCACAAACACATATGAGTCTCAACGGGGCTGACGGACCACCCTGTAGTGAATGAAATACAGTATCCTCAAGAGTGCAGAAAATATAAACAGTGTTCACAGCGCTGTATTGGGGCATAACAGTAGAACTGTAGAATAGGCTATGTAATAACTGCAGACAGATGGCAGATCCACAATCTGGAGAATGTTTTTTCTTTCCATAATGAATTATAAAGTGCAAGGCCAATCACATTGACTATAAAAGTGTTTTTTTTGTTTTTTTTTTAAATGCAATTCTCAGGTCTGCAAAACATAAAATTGCCTACCTTTGGTTTGAAACTGGAAAATGAATGGTTACCATGCACAGGCATGATGGAAAATACTGTAAAGTGACTGCATCTGTATTTGTCACCTTTATTTATTTATTTATTAATTTTCTGTGCAAACTCCATGGCCGTGCATGTATTTCATTCTCAGTGCGGGCTGTAAATGTCCTCTCCCCCGCTCCATATGCAATTGGCTCCATTCACCATAATATACATAAGCCCCCCAAAATATTGGTTAGCGTAGGGCCCCCACATCCTGTAATCCGACCCTGGGTGTCAGTCGCCCCCTCTTTACTCTTAGATATTACAGAATTCGTGCCTCATCTACTCTGAGACGACTCTGTAAACGAACATCGTTAAAGACAGGCTATACAATAATTCATATAACACAACCAATGTTACCTATATATATATATATATATATATATATA
The DNA here is from genome assembly GCA_030684275.1 of Acipenser oxyrinchus oxyrinchus. Taxonomy (NCBI): domain Eukaryota; kingdom Metazoa; phylum Chordata; class Actinopteri; order Acipenseriformes; family Acipenseridae; genus Acipenser; species Acipenser oxyrinchus. Next base: position 36,628,073 of record CM060257.1, read on the forward strand.
TATATATATATATATATATATATATATATATATATATATACACTTACATTTTACGTACAGTATAAGGATGCAAGTGTAATATGGCATTTACAAAACCCACGAGAAAACGATACAAATGTGAATCCCATTTACGCTTAGTCCCGTTCCGGTGTAGCAGAACGCTGCAGTGGAAATTGTCATCGGTAGTTTATTCAGCCACAGTTCAATTTTTGTGCATTTAGCATAACGAACGGTTCGAATACCGGCGAAACCCGAATCATAATCTACGCCTTATATGCAAGAAATCTTATATGAAGATTTGTGTTATTATTATCATTATTGTAAATTAAATGCATATTATTTACAATTGTCGTGGAATTTAAAAAATGACACTTAAGAAGAACAGTTATATTATGTTCTGCCCCTTACAGCGCCCCTTGCACAGCAAGTATAGACGTACATCATCTGTGTTATTGTCATGAAACCGGTTTTGACTGGAGGAGCTGGAGCATATAAACAATGTTACAGAGCTCGTGTTGTTTCTGTACTAGCGGAAGTTTAATGGACGCGATAGATCACTCAAAATAAGAATATCCATCTAAAAATAATACCATGCTAATTATTTAGTTTTGTGTGCAGTAGGACAAATATGCCGTTCAATGTTCTTCTTAATGGCATACATTAGAATACCTGTCCAATACAAAAGTGCACTTTGCTTATCAAGACCAACTGGCATACAGATACAAAATACTAGGACCTAATAGCAAACAGGTAAAGTAATTGTTTTTATTGATATTTTTATTGGGGACATGTCATATGGCCTTGTAAGTATACGCTATTTTATTTATGCATTTTAAAAATAATTTATCAAAATTCTCTTCAGGAAGGGCACGAGTACGCAGCCTGTTTTTTTTAAATATATAAAGGCAGTTTCTTTTGTTTCCAATACCTGTGTCTTGTGCACTATTGTAAATGTGAGTTTTTAGAGAGCAGCATAGCACAGAGCAGTGGAAACAGCTTTGAACTGGTTACTCGGTGGTAACAATGCAGACTAAGCTGAGCTTGCATTGGCAAATATAAGACAATGAAAATTAGAACACGATCCTTAAATGCAACTGAAAACTAATAGCGTGTTTTGCATCTGTGGGTTTTGATCCTCTAATAAAATAAGCCCTACTCATACTGACTAAGGCACTTGCCTAGCCTGCACTTAATGTACGTGAAAAAAAACTAATTGCCTGTGTCAAGATTTCGTTTTTTACTTGATATTGTGAGTTATTTTTATACATTAGTATAACTGCTGTAAAATTGCAGTAGGCTGGCTTTATATCCTTAGTGGGAGTGGCTTATTAATAACAAAGGGGACAAATTGAAGGAGCCCAGCTAGGGGTGCCAAATGAGGCAGGTTACCTGCCTGGATTGACCAGGGTCTTCTACCCAGGAGACTGAGAAGTACAGCTGACGACTTCTGGTAAATATTATGCAGTAGAAGCAATTGAAAGCAAATGTGTTTGGGGCTTTTTTTCCTTCAGATCATGGTTAAAGATCACCACTGTATTTTCACAATTTATTGGGGTAAATGCAAATAGATATATTTTACTGGCTAATACTATTTCTTTCTTTCTTTCTTTTTTTTACTTTGTGCAATAAGGATTCAACAGGATGAATAAGTCATCCTGTTACCTCTTTTTAGTCTGACTTATTCAGATACATTTTTTCTTTTTTACACAGTGGTCAGTCTTAAGTTTTTAAAGTGCGTGTGTGTGTGTGTGTGTGTGTGTGTGTGTGTGTGTGTGTGTGTGTGTGTGTGTGTGTGCAATTGTGTTGCTATTTTCTTCTAGGAACTGTAAGAGAGACCTCAAAGACTAAGCCCGAAGATGACAAATCAGAGCTCCTCAAAGGCATTGGACAGTGGCTGGGGCTGGGTCATCGTGGTGGCATCTTTCCTGTGCCAGTTTCTGGCATACGGTTCCCCTATGTCTGTTGGCGTGCTGTACCCAGAATGGCTGGACACTTTCAGACAGGGCAAAGGCATGACTGCTTGGGTTGGTTCTCTGGTATCTGGGATCGGGTTGATTGCAAGTAAGTTTGTTGTTTGGTTCAAATGGCTCCCAGAAATACACACAGCACTGGCAAGTGTGCTTTTATTGTAAAGGCCATTTAACCACGTTGGTGTGGAGGAGTCAATCTCAATATACATTACTTCCCATATTTCCCTGTTGCATGGTGACGTTCTGTCACACTTACTAAGGGATAGTGTATGTGTTTAAAATGAAGGGTTGAATTTCAACGCACATTTTTGAAAATGTATGTTTGAAAGTTTGATTAAAATGCTCTTAAAACAGAAATAATGCAGGTGCTGTGTTTTTATGAATAAATGTACCCTTTTATCAGGATAGTTAAAGAAATATTCAGCGACTGCATATGTCCCATTATTTTATAACACTTTATTCACATGTGTCTGATATTCTTTATGCATCCTTTTTTTTAAAAACATGCATACATTCAGAGAAAACTGACACCAGTGTAAACTTGAAAGAGACGTTTGTTTATTTGACTTAGTTATCACAACCCTGATGAGACAGGCAGATAAACCAGGAGATAATGCTAAAAGTGACAATGGTGAGCAACAGATTGTCATGGAAAACACAATGCTACTGTAGAGAAACCAATGAGCTAATTTCACAGATGGGACATTTGTAGAAAAAAAATAACTGCTTTGAATAACAAATCCATCAAATCAAACCATGCATGTTGGGAGTAGTATACTGCCAATGATATGGTGGACCCGTATCTCTGAACTGCACCATATACAAAGCATGAAAATGTATAGTTCAAAAATAAAAACCAGCAGACATTCTACACACTTTTAATGCTACAGTCAGTGTCATACCTGCAGTTAAACAATGTATACTCTGCCTCACCTAATCTGAAAGATGTACAATTGTTTTATATTTATATGCTAACAGTAAGCAATAATGGAATAAACAGATATCTTTTTGTTTCACTTTGAACTGGTTGCTCTATATCATATATGTCAAACTATGCAACATTTGCTATAAAAACCAAAGCTAGTTTCAACCAGTTATTTATCAATAAAACATTATCATAAGATGCCGTTGCTATCACTGTGGCACTTGTACCAGGATTTCCTGAGATACGTTTTCTTATCAGTGTCTTCTAGTTATAAACAAGATACTAGTAAAAAATGAAACCAACTGAACAGGGATATACTGCAGACCATATATCAGGCTGCAAACAATTGCTTAGGGACATGGCAAATTGGGGGTGAGAAGATGGAGTGTCATTTTCCTGCTTCACTTAAAGATTAATTGTCGCCCTTCCCCATTTATGTGATAAATATGCTACAAGACTAATGAGCATACATCTTATTCTAGAAATACAGTGTGTTTAAGACACTCTTAGGGTCATCTTTAGGGCTACTGATTTTCCACGATCGTGTAATCAGGGACGGAATCGCAGAATTAGGCATTGGGAACGGACCTGGCATTTTGGGAATTGAATTCTACCTTGCAACTGCACCTTTTTAACAGAAAAAAGTGCAAACAGTCTTTACCACTGTTAATTTAAAGAAACTCTCATGTTAAAACAAACACAACATTGAAAAGAAAAATATAGCTCTTCCTTGATGTTTTACTGTAAGTTAAGTTAGAGGTTTGCTGTATCCCTGTAGTGCAATTTATAATAAATTCTGGCAGTTCAAAATGTTTGGCAGGAGTTTGCAAGTGGTAAAGTGATATTCAGATAATTCGGAAAAACAAACATTTAATGTTCCCCTTTGGCTTGGGTTCCGGTCAACTTTCTTTATTTTTAAATTTTAAACATTTGTGTTTAACGACATGACATTTTATTATCTGTTTTATTCATTAGAACCAACTTGTAAAGTTCAGATGCCTGGATAAGATCTGTTTTGTTATTATATTCTTGCTTGAAGTCTGGCAGAATGTCAGCCTGTGCCTTCCTGCTAATGGAAACATGCAGATATTTATAGACACAAAATGTATTAATCTATTGACACATATACATCTGAACTTTAGATCCTGTTTACCAAGCAGTTAGAGTAATTTGTGTTCAGTGAAAACAGTTTAACCTTTTTACTATCTTTTTTTAAAATTTGGTTTTATATGATTTCTTCCTTATCATAACTTGTTTTACATGATTTCTATCCTTGTTATAATTGTGTTTACAACCAGCTTATTTTGAATACAGACTCTGATTCTTAATGTTAAAAACAGAAACAGTTTGCAGATAGTATTGTCATACCTTCATACCTTGTATGACTAAAGCGAACCACTTACCCCATCATTGGATGGGGGAAAACAATGACAATAAAACAAATGGAAATAACAAGTTGATGTAAATTGGTGAAATAAAATTGATTGATGTGGGGGTGGAAAAATTTTGAAAAAACACAAGTATGGTAAAGCACAGTACAAATGTTCCCCCCCCCCCCCTAAATAAGCATGTTCTTATAGTAATCATATCTTTCAATTGCATTTAAACTAATATTAGACTGATTTAAGAACTGAATTAACCATTCTTTTTTTTTTTTCATTTCCAGGTCCTATTTGCAGCGCCTGTGTGACAAACTTTGGAGCCAGACCGGTCACGGTTTTCAGTGGGGTTATGGTGTCTGGCGGCCTGATGCTAAGTGCATTTGCTCCCAATGTTCAATTTCTGATTTTTTCCTATGGAACAGTTGTTGGTAAGTGACCATTGCTCTTTTTGTTTTACATTTATTTAAATTCTAAAGTTGTACCTGTTATATAATTTGTTTGTATATTTGAAAATCAGAAAAATTTGCTCACTGAAAGTCTGAAGTGGCAGGGAAACCTTAATGCGAACTCGATGTAAAGAAAATCAATATCAATGTGAACATAACAAACTCAATTAATACACCTTTTCTAGTTTAAAATAATCTAAGTTGTAAGTTATATTAAAACATTCATGGGGTTTCCATGCAAGTTTTTTTTTTTTTTAACTAGAGACATTTACGTGAGAAAAATGTCTCGTGTAAAATGCTTTTTTGGGTTTCCGTTTGCTCAGTTTATTTTACTCGAGTAAACTGGGCTTTTCACCCGACGTCATGCAAATGAGTATGAAAGGTGGGGGTTGATATGTAAATTAGCTACGCTTAAAGTACTTGTGCTGTTTTTGACGATTACTAGTGAAATTTTGTGAAAATGTGGTTTCCATGCGCAGAGAACTGGTACATGAGTGAATCTAAGCTGCTGTAATAAAGCAAAATACCTCGTGCCTGGTTGGTTAATAATGTGTTTTACTGCTCTTGCCCAAATTGTTTTTCAAATGTCATTAGTGGGGTGTCATGTCGTTAGTAGTGAATACTGTTTCAACTAATTTATCTTACGACTCATTAATTAAAAATGAACTCGGAGGTATAAAATTAAACTGACCAACAGGTATTGCAGATCACCATGGATGAAAACCAACAGAGACGTTATATATATTTACCTTTCATTCAGGCGTACAGCTTATAGGGGATCAGCTGATGCTGCATGTACTACCCTGGCTTAGAAACCCTACCCGTCCGGACGGCTGACAGCTGCTGAGGTAGCATTCAACACCACACTTGGGCAAATACGGGTAGTGGGCACTTCAAAGGGAGGTGGCAGATACTGATGAAACAGACTGAAGTGCATTAATTCGTTCCCAAAATTGCCAGTGCCTGCTGTGTCCTGCACAAACTCTTGTCAACAACAAAATGAGGTGTTCTAAGCCAGGGTAGTATACGCAGCATCACCTGATCCCCTATATGCTGTATTGCCTGAATGAAAGGTATATATATATATATATATATATATATATATATATATATATATATATATATATATATATATATATATATTTACATATATAATTGACACAGGCAATTTTGCTTTAAATTTAGTAAACATACTTCATGCTGAAACGTAGCTGCAGTTTACTTCAGTATTCAGTGCGTTTTTACTACTCAACAAGCTGTTTAAAGATGCCGAAAACTATAGAAATCACACCTAAATATCAGATCAATAAGTTTGGCAACATCCATCCAGGTGACAACGACTAACTGAAGATAAACAAATATAGGTACTATTTTTTTATTTTTTTATTATTAGTACACAGACATATTTGTAATGTGTAAAGTAAAATGGTAGGCCTCCGTTTGTTTATTATTGATTGATGGGACTCTGGTGAGTTTGTGGAACTTCCTTCGAATTTGAAAGTTTACTAATTAATGCTTTGTGTAAAAACTGTTATTCAATAGTACTGTTTGCGTATCTTATAATGTGACACGGGGGGCACTCAATTTTAGCCTTTTATTTTAATTGTGGAATAACACTGATACGAATCATACGAATCAATCAATCATTCCTTTTCTTTAATCAAGTTAAACCCTTGAGAACAAATTCTCATTTGCAATAACGCCTGTTACCAGACTGTGCCTTTTAGAAAGTGCTACGTTTGTAGCCCAAAGTAATAATTAAATGTACGTCATATGACAGATATTGATGCATGTTATTTTTACAATGTTTAGCAACAGTGATGTAAACTCTAAAGGTTGTGTATCATATAGCTTAGTATTTTGCTTAAAAATATTGTAAATATTTTAAAACTATTCAAAATATATCCAAATGTAATACCCGCACAAATGCCCAAAACTAGCCCAAAAATAGGCACCTGCCCAAAGCCATTATTTCACGCACAATAAAAAAAATACAAGCCCAATTGGGTGTGAACCTGCCTAACCTGGCAACACTGCCCATTGAGCAGCGCAGTAACTTTGGTGACAACATGGTACCTGTCCCGTCGATTTAGGTCACGTGAAAGGGATCGACCAATCACCTGCTGGGATTTGTTTACTATAGTCCCCCATTATAGAGTGCTTTGCTAAAGAAATAAACCCACATTTAAAATGTGGATTGATTTTTTCCAGATGGTGTTATAATAAATACATCACAGAATATTATATTAAGACAGTATTTTCAAAATAGGTGTAAACTGTTTAAAACACAAGTCTCCATTTTAGCAAAACACTTAAGGTAATTAAATACATAAACGAACACAGAATTAGGATATGTACCAGTAATTTTAGGGGCTTGTGGAAGGGTGGTGGGTAATTCACTGACACACACAGGAGACAGAAGTTTTATTTGCAAACACTGCACTGGTGCCGTTTTGTTATTTTACACGTTTTTCAGCACAGATCTCCCCCTGTTACAGGGCTAATAATTACATTTGTATACTTGCTGTTTATTTTGTTTTAAAATAAATGTTAACAACAGTTTGGATAAAAAAAGAAAAAGAGAATCAATCCCACTGTGTTCATACTTTATCTCAGGAATGCAAGCTTAATCTAAAAACCCAAATTCCCCTAATATACAAGGAGAAGTAATACTTTTTTTTACTTTGTCTTCTTACAGTATAAGGTCAAAATTATTATTTTTTTTTTAATCAATTAAAGTCATGCCTTGGGAAGAACTGTGGTAGGATGGTTTCTGGATTTGTCATGTAGCTCCCAATCCTTCAGGATTAGCACAAAAACATCACCTTTCAAGGTGACACTCACTCACACTCAATAGGCTATGGATCACAGGCTATGGATCTTGATGTCTGTGTGCTCTAACAATACATTTGAATATAGTACTGGTTGCTTTGGCACTTAACTAGAACAGCTGTGCAAAATAGGGCAGTAAAAGCACTTCAAACAGTGCTGATGCTGCGTGGAGCCAAGGAACAGACACATTACTTATTTCAACAACACAGCATTTATTTTAGAGAGAGACTGCCTGTGTCAAGTTTGATTAGTGACAGACTGGGAGTGTTTTGGAAAATAATATGATACTTGGACCAGATGTAAAAATGTACTTTTGGAATATGAAAGTTGGTTTTTTTTGTGTGTGTTTTAGTACACCGCCTTCTGTTAATATGTCTTGCCAGTATTGCATAAGCAACATCGTGTCTGCCAAGTCTGTCTCGTGAGAAGTTAGAATGACAATATCTGTCATAAGTCAGGTATCATGAGCAATATCATATATTATACTGATTAGGATGTTTGCTGTTAAATTGGGCATCCACACCCCCCTGACTGTCAGAACTACTAAAAGAAACTCAAATACAGTGAAATAGAGAGACAACCAACAAAAAGAAACATGCCTATGCTGTCTGACTGATAAGATCCTGTGTAGGAACATACTGGGATACATTACGATACATTTTTTGTTACAAAAGCAGTAGCAAAACTGGACTTGGGCCATATTTAAAACCAAATTAAAATAAAATAAAAATCGTGACCTTCAGAATATTCCCAATGGAATATACAGAACAAAATAGGTTATGCATCTCTTTAACAAAATGCTCAGGAGCAAAGAGGCCAAATGTTAAGTCAAGTAACATATACCACTTGTGTAATATCCCAGTCCAGAATTCTTTCTCATGTCCAGTTTCTGCTGGCTGCTGCTGCAGAGTTGTCTGCATGTGTTACAACCTTGTATCTATGTATATTTACACAGAACATTAATGTTTTTGAAAAAGTTTTATGTATGCCACATATTCTTATATATATATATATATATTGTTGTTGTTGTTGTCAAAAACAGGTATGGGATGTGGTTTGGTATATGCTGCTACAGTGACCATCACTTGCCAGTATTTTGACAAGCGTCGAGGTCTTGCCCTTGGAATAATAACAACAGGTACCCAATTTTAAATATTTATATAACGTGTGTGTCAACCGTACTCGTCCCAGTGGTCTGCTTATTTACGACTGTTTGAATTAATTGTGCTATTACTCTTTAACTGTGTAACATAGGGATGTCAAATGAGGTCATTTTGTTCAGCTAATCCTGTTTTAATTTAAAGGATATGTGTGCTGGGTTGTGTCAAATGAATTAAAAAACACAGTGAACCGAGATCAGATTTGACAGTTTTGTTCTGCCTGTGCTCGCCATAGACCATGAGGTGTTAACCTGCTATCCTTCCTCCTTAGGTACAAGTGTTGGAGGTTTTATTTGTGCAACTTTTCAGCAAGTGCTTGTGGAACTGTATGGACTTGAGGGATGCTTGCTAATAATGGGAGCGTTGACACTCAATATTATGGCATGCGGGGGTCTAATGAGGCCTCTGAATTTTCCAGAATACTTCCTGAAGCAGAAAGCAGCACTAGAACGCACGACAGAGCAAAAAGATACACACCGTGAGAAGCCTCCTATTAAAGAAGAATCCGTCAATAAAAATACTTTATCGAGTGTGGAAAAAGGGTTAACAGTGAGCGACCTGCTGATGAGTAGTGACACTAAAGACCCGTTATCTTACGAAAAGAACTTCCTGGGAAGTTCTTCCCTTGTAAAGACGATCAAGAACAGTAAGCACACTTACTCAAAGTACATTGACACGACCGCTGAGCTGCTGCAGGACAGAGTGTTTGTGGCCCTTTGCATGGCTATTTTTCTGTTTGATATTGGCGCTTTCCCACCTGTGCTGTTCATGGAAGATGTTGCCAGGAGCTCAGGCCACAGTGACGGAACCTGCCTTGTACCTCTGGTTTCTATCGTGGCTATCATGGCAGGAGTCGGCAAGCTGGTGCTAGGCATGCTGACCGATTTGAAGTTTGTGAACAGTTTGTACCTGTACACTTTCACAATACTTGGAAGTGGAATTGCACTGCTTATAACTCCAATTGCAAACAACTACGCTGCACTTGCAGTACTTTCTGGGGTGCTTGGGTTTTTTTCTGGCAACTGGTCAATTTTCCCTTATGTGACCACCAAAATCGTGGGGATGGACAGACTAACACATGCCTATGGAATTCTTATGTTCTTCGGTGGATTTGGAATTGTACTTGGGCCCCCAGTCGTAGGTAAGGCATTCCTTAGTTTTTTTCCCATGTTTTATTAGGAAGTGTTTGGTGTTTAAATATGTAAAGAGATGTAACACTGGTAGTGAATTTGCTCAAGGTCTTTTGTCATTTAGCACTGTGTCAGTACTGCATAAGCAAAAAGCGGTACATTTTGAAAGCGTTTACTCACGTTTTTAAATACCAATATTTTTTTAAGAAGAAACTTTTTTTTTCTCCTTTCAAAAACAATTTGATAACATTGTTAAATTCCTTTTAAAAGACAACAATAGAACAACTATTAGCCTACTTTATTATTTTATTTAAAGTACAAAGACACCAGTACCAAATCTTTTTCATTGGCACATGGGTCATGTTTTCTCTGTGGCCATCCTGTGTAACGCTGAATGACCTAACCCTGTAATATAATTATTTATTGAACACACAGTAATGGATTTACAAATTGTTTTTTCCCTTGGGGTTTTGTTGGGCTGCATTTCCTAATCTCTTATGCCTTTCATCTCTGAAGGCCTGGATTTAAATCCAGGGAAACAATTTTGATGGGTGCTGAGTTCAGGACTGAAGTGTGCTTGCTTGTAAAGATGTGGGGTTAAACAGTATAACAATATTGTCTAAATCCATTATTTTTTTCTGTGTGTGTGTGTGTGTTTGCAGGCTGGATCTATGACTGTACAGAATCATACGACCTGGCATTCTTCTTCAGTGGATCCTGTGTGCTGCTAGCTGGATTTAGCTTGCTGCTGGCAGCACTGCCTTGCTGGGACAAACCGAAGAAGGACCATCCCAGACCTGATATCATATACACTAGCAACTGTGACAAAGTTGCATCTGTAGCTTAGATAACATTTTATATACCTTTTGGGAAAAAATATTTTTTTTATGCCAAAAACATTGGAGCCAATTTAGTACTGTCTTCAGATTATTATTATTATTATTATTTTTTATTTTTTTTAAATATAGAAAAACACCAGATTTTAAACTCAGCATGTGTAATTTAAAAGAGAAAGAAGCATGGTCCTATCTGACATGAAATTTCAAATTTGAAATGTCTTTTCCATAAGGGGAAGATATTTATGATCTGTTTGTCTCGTTTTAAGAGGCTTTTCTATAGTCATGTATCTATTAAGACGGGTTCTCAAACTTTTTTTGCTGGGTCCCCCTTTGGAAATGTATCAGACTGTGATACATTTACTGTAAAGGATAAAGTGTATATGCGCTGTTATATAATGCTAAGGATCTTAAGGTTATGTCAGTATTTTCTGTGATCACACAACCCCCCCTACAATACCCTTGCAACCCTGTTTTGGGTCGGGACCTCCAGTTTGAGAAATGCTGTATTAAGAGATGACAAAATGTCTAGATCTTGTTTACTGCAATGACTGTTTGCTGTAATATTAAACTAAAGCTGTAAAAAAAATAAAATAACAAGTAACCGGAATAATGGCTAAGTAATCCTTTACTGTCAATTAAATATTTTAAGCGATTTTTTCAGAACACCAGAACAGCCTTTAATTGTTGATATTTTGTATTAACTGCCATTGCTGCAATTATGCAACTGTTAAAGAACAAGTTTATGCCTTCTTGTACTGTGGAATATAACAATGCACATTCAGATATCATGCCTTGTGGCTGTGTGTATATTTTGAAAGACTATTGTTTTTTATTTGTTTGATAAAAAGCTTATGTTCAAAAAAAAAAAAACCCACAAAAATGTTTATTGCTTTTGTAGCTGTGTAGCATTTAGATAGTATTTGCCCATTCTAGATGTGTTTAAACCTGTATTATGTGTTATCTGTTGTATGTAGTGTGTTCTTGTTGGTGTATGTATTGGTGCACGGGATATAATGTGGGGTGAGGTAGCATGAGTGTTGTTAATGTATATGGCACAATCACTTCACGTGCTGATTAAAATATGTAGTAATTCATGTGCAGATGTATCGAGTTTCCAAATTGAATGATTGATTAGCAATCGAGTCTTGGTACAGCTGCATAAGAGGCAGTGTTTCACTCACACGGGGTTGGGTGTTCGTGAGTAGATAACCGAAGAGAGCGAGAGGAGAAATAATGTAATAATAATAACAATTGCTACTGGTGCTAAACCACCCCGGTACTTGTTTGGGTCAGTGTTTTGTTTGTATATTTATTTTGGCCAACGTGCCGTTTTGTTTTGTCAAAGTGTTTTTGTTTTCTGTTTATACCTTTTGATTTACAGTAAACCGGCGCATCAGCGTGTTTCATACCCCAGCACTGTTGTCTGTGTCCACTGTCTTCCTCGTCTTTCGTCACCATCACAAGCTATCCGTGACAGTTATTCATCCTGTTATATTTTGTTTCTTTTTTCAAAACGAAAACATGCCAAATAAATAAAGTGACCATATGGCTCTGTGTTCAGCGCGACAGTTTAGGATAGTTCAGGCTTTTTATCTCGCAAGCCAATGCATTCTGGTATGTTTTACCTGTCTCAGGTACCATTCTTACCTTGAAGAGAAGCAGGACTATGCTTACCAGAATGCATTGGGTTGTGAGTTGAAAAGAATGAACTATCACAAACTGTCCCACTGAACATGGAGCCATATGATCACCTTATAAATAAAAGAGAGAATCGTAAATCAGTTGTGTGTACTATATCTTCACAGTCCGTCTTTTAACAGTTTACCCAGGGGTGGAGAGAATGTTATATGAAGACTGCTTATGGGATTTCTATTTTTCAATCTCTGCTCTGGAAACAGGGTTGCTGTGGACACAGATTTTTGAGCTGGAGGGAGTGATAGTTTAACCTTCAGAAAAGGTATTTGGAGGGGGCATATGTAAGCACTGCAGAAATGTTTATTTTTTTGTAAGTATTAATTTATTTACCATAGTTAAACAAATAAATAAAATAAAAATTTAGAACTCCAGTATAAACAGCGACCAGTAATACTGTAAATGGATATAAACAGTGGCACACCTAAATACTGTCCCTGTGCTGACCAGTGTCCTATATATTTAACATTGAGAAACTAGGCATTAAATAGGTATGGGTACATACCCTGGGCAGTAAAGGGTTAACGCCACATGCACATACTGCATATCCATTATATTTTTATTTCCTGGGGGGAAACACCGGATGTATTAATATAGAGTTTAAAGGTGACAGTTACGCCTCGGAGAATTACACAATTCCTCCTCTTATAAAAAGGAAACATTGTATATCTGGTTTGAACCTCTACTAAATAAAAGAACAACTATGAACAACTTTGCTTTTCCTTTTCTGAGAAACTGAAACAATTTATCACATAAGGTGTAGGCATATGCCATTTTTTTCACTGATCTACACAACATCATCTACACTTTAAATGTGAAAAGAACAATTATAGAAATATTCAAAAAATAATTAAAAATAAAAAACCAAAAAGTCTTTCAAGTTGGCTGGGGATATTTTGTGGACTGCAGTCTTCAAGTCTTGCCACAGATTTTCCATAGGATTCAGGTCTGGGCTTTGACTAGGCCACTCGAGGACATTCACTTTCTTCTTGCTGAGCCACTCCATTGTTGCTTTTGCTTTGTGCTTAAGATCATTGTCCTGCTGAAAGTTGAATCTTCTCCCCAGTTCCAGTTCTCTGGCAGACTGGAACAGGTTTTCCTCTAGGATCTGCCTGTACTTTGCACCATCCATATTTCCCTTGATCTTCACAAGCCTCCCTGTCCCCGCTGCTGCAAAGCATCCCCAAAACATAATGCTGCCACCACCATGCTTTACTGTAAGGATGGTGTTAGCAGGGTGATGTGCCGTGTTTGGTTTACGCCACACATATCGCTTAGCATTGAGACCAAAAAGTTCCACTTTGGTCTCATCAGACCACAAAACCTTCTCCCACATGCATGCAGTGTCCCTTAAGTGTTTCTTTGCAAAAGCTATGCGGCACATCATATGGCTTTTTTTCAACAGTGGCTTCCTTCTTTCCATCCTACCATACAGGCCATGTTTGTGGAGTACTCTTGAAATTGTTGAACAGTCAACATTTTTCCCAATCTCAGCCACACCACTGTAGTTCTTTTAAAGTAATCTTAGGCTTCACAGTGACCTCCCTCAGCAGTTTTGTATTATTATTATTATTATTATTATTATTATTATTATTATTATTATTGTAATTGTAGGTGGGCGGACAAAGCCGTCTGTCCTAATCATTTAATATTGTGTTTATGTGCGGGCGGTCGAGCACCGTCCGTCCTTTATTATTTGATGTTTGAGACCGACGAGAGAGACAGTCTTGTAATGTGTAGTAGGTGGGTATGGGGTTAAAACCCCTTCCCTATAACTCTCCTGGGAATGTGGCTAGAGCCTTAATAAGGTAATTTATTAATAGGTAATTAAGGCTCCAACCACGAATATAAAAGATGACTCAGAGGGGGTTGGATGTTCAGAGGAGGAACGAGAGCGAACGCGAAAATTAAAAAAACAAAACAAAACGTATAGGATCAGTGAAGGCATTTGCCCAGCCTGACCTGTATTGGCTGTTCGATTTTTTGTGTTTGTGATTTTGTTTTGTTTAAATATTTATTTTGCTCTGTGAGCAGTGTTTTTGTGTTTAAAACTTTTTATTTTATTTTTTGTATTTAATTAAACGGCGCGCAGCGTCTTTTTGCCCTGCAGTACTGCCTGTGTTTTGTTTCCTGCTTCTGGCCTGACGTCACCACACACATCAGCCTGTCACAGACGGCCTGATCGAGGCAGAAAAGAACCTCAACGGGCACAAGCCTGGAGTTAAATGGCCAAGAGCTTGTGAGAAAACTGCATGGGACACAGTAAACACAGATCTCTGCTTTGCATTGGAAAGGTTAAGTGGAACAGTTGAAAAGAAACTGGATAAATTTGGGGACATCATCTACGATATGGAAGCGAGAGGTTTGGAGTTGAAAAAGGAAGGAAAAGTGCAAACTATTCCTGGAAAGTCTAGACGGCAGCAGGAGATTGAACGCTTAGTTAGAGAAAGGAGACAGCTGAGGAAGCAATGGAGAAGAGCAGAAGAAAGTCAGAAGGAGGGCCTCAGTCTCTTACAAAGGGTCATAAAACATAAGCTTGCAACATTGCGCAGAGCTGAGCGCCACGGAAACGCCACAAAAGAAGGAGCGCTGAGAACTAACTTTATAAAGACCCATTCAAATTTGTAAAGAAGTTATTCACCAGTGAGAAGAATGGCACACTAAAAGCATCTAAGTTTGAGTTGGAGAGATATTTGGAGGAAACGATACAGATTCAAAAGGCAGGAGCCTATGTCAATTCCTTCAGACATCCCACCTATCAATCCACCAGAATACCAAATGGAGGACTGTGCACCTAAGTGGAAAGAAGTAGAGCAAGCTGTGAAAAAGCAAGGGCTTCATCATCTCCAGGGCCTAATGGAGTTCCGCACAGAGTGTACAAGAGTGCTTCAGGAGTTCTACGAATCCTGTGGAAACTGATGAAAGTAGCATGGGAAAACAGGTTGTACCAAGAGCATGGCGCCGAAAGCAGGTGGAGTCTTTATACCTAAAGAAAAAGATTCTAGCAGCATCAGTCAGTTTCGCCTATTTCCCTATTAAACGTAGAAGGCAAGATTTTCTTCAGCATTATTGCTCAGAGATTGTCAACTTACCTATTAAAGAACTGCTTCATTGACACTTCAATACAAAAGCGGGCATTCCAGGTTTCCCAGGATGCTTAGAACACATCAATGTGATCTGGCAACAAATTCAATCAGCTAAAAAGGAGAGGAAGGAGCTCCATGTGACATTCCTGGATTTGGCTAATGCATATGGTTCAGTGCCACATGAACTTCTTTGGGCAGCATTTGATTTTTTCAGTGTACCAATGACAATAACAAATCTAGTCAAAGCCTACTTTGGAGATTTGCAATTTAGTTTCTCAACTTCAGAATTCAGCGCTACATGGCAATGCCTAGAAGTTGGAATAATGGCAGGATGCACCATTTCTCCACTGGCTTTTACCATGGCAATGGAAGTAATCATTAGGGCATCAAAATGGGTAGTGGGAGGAGAGCGCTTGGCTTCTGAATACGACTACCACCAATTCGAGCATACATGGATGACATGACAACCATGACTACAACAGTAGCCTGCACTAATCGGTTATTGGGCAAATTAACCAATAACATTGAATGGGCACGAATGCAATTCAAGCCCACTAAATCAAGGAGCATCTCTATAATTAAAGGTAAAGTAGTAGATAAAATGTTCTTCATTAATGGTGAGGCAATACCAACAGTGTCTGAGAAGCCAGTGAAGAGCCTTGGGAGATGGGGATCTAAAGGACACAGTTCGTGTGGGAGAAGTTAGACAACAAGCTGTGGAAGGGTTGAAGAGCATAGACAGCAGCGCTTTACCAGGCAAACTAAAACTCTGGTGCTTTCAGTTTGGCCTACTGCCACGGTTGCTGTGGCCACTGACTGTGTACGAGGTTTCTTTGACAACAGTAGAGAAGCTGGAAGCTTTAATCAGTTCACACATCAGGAAATGGTTGGGAGTTCCACGCTGCCTCAGCAGAGTGGGACTTTATGGTAAAGGAATACTGCAGCTACCTGTCTCCGCTCTAACCGAGGAGTTTAAGTGCCAAGGTCCGACTGGAAATGACATTAGTAGAGTCACGCGACAAATGCGTAAGGGAGGCAGCACCTGTGTTGAAAACTGGAAGAAAGTGGGTGGCAAAGAAAGCTGTGGAGGATGCAAAGGCTGCCCTTCGAATTGGTGATATCATGGGGCAAGTTCAGCATGGAAGAGGGGTCTTGGTCTCAGTTCAGCTCCTCCTACATGGCACAAGGCAGCCCCAGCGAACGGAGGAAGCTTGTAGTCAACGAGGTGCAAAAGCAGGAGGAGAGGATGAGGTGTATAAAGGCCATTTCCCAGGGCAAGCAGGGAGAATGGATGAGATGGGAGAGTGTGGAACAACGCAAGATTGGCTGGCAAGACCTATGGTCAATGGAACAGAGCAGGATCAGTTTCCTTATAAGGTCAACATATGATGTTCTCCCATCACCACAGAACCTAAACCTCTGGGTAGGAGAGGATCCCTCATGTCCTTTGTGTTTATCACCTGCAACATTAAGGCACATTTTGACAGGATGTAAGGTGGCTCTTAGCCAAGGACGGTTTACTTGGCGCCATGACCAGGTGCTGCGATGTTTGGCCTTAGCATTGGAAGACAAGCGTAACATGACCAATAAGTTGCCACCTGTTCCATCAAAACATTACACACAAAAGACAACATTCCTCCGCCCAGGAGAGCAACCACCAAGAAAAGGTGTTAAAACCAATCCTCACCCAGGACAACTGGAAGCTGCTAGAGACTGGAAAATGCTGGCAGATGTTGGTCAACGGCTTATTTTTCCACCTGAGATTGTCACCACTAACCTTCGACCAGATATTGTCTTGTGGTCTGGATCAGCACGCCTTGTTCACCTGGTAGAGTTAACAGTGCCATGGGAGGATGCTGTAGATGAGGCGTGTGAGAGGAAGAAACTGCGGTATGCTCAACTAGCCACTGAAGCGGAACAGCGAGGATGGAGAGTCTGGGTTTACCCAGTGGAAGTGGGTGTTTCGAGGTTTTGTGGCACACTCTGCAACCCGGTTTCTCAGAGATGTCGGATTCAATGGCCAAGAGCTGCGTCGCACAGTGAAGAACTTATCTGAAACAGCAGAGAGGAGCAGCAACTGGCTGTGGTTGAGACGGAAAGATTCTGGCTGGGGATCTCAAGCACAATAGAAAGAAAGAAACGCTGATGTAAGTAAGCTGGGCTGAGTTGAGTGGGGGACGGAGGGGGGTGATGCTGGGACGCCAGAATCACCGTCGAGCCCTCTTGAGGTGTCGTGGGCTAGTCGACGAAACACCGAGGATGGAAGGTGCCCACTTGAAGACCCCAGAGATGTACCCTACTTAGCTCAATCCAGACGGTTGTCATGCTGATGCGCTGGGGAGACTGCACTATGGTTGATCCCCGGAGCCAGCATCGCAGCCGTTGTGTGTGCTGATGCGCTAGGGAGGCAATAAGCTGATTCTTGGAGCCAGCATTACACTTCAGCCATCAACACCAGACAGAAGGATATCTACATCATCCATATGGAAGGAAGCGCAAATGGATGGAGACACATATGGATTACATTAGTTTACTGTGAAGCTACGTCTTAGTTGGTGCTTATCTTGGTGAGAGCCAAGTTCAAATCAGCTTGAAGTTTTAACATCTACTCTCATGTAATGGAAATCAATCGTGGTGCCAAACTGTTTCCACTTTACAATGATGGACCTGACAGTGCCCCAAGGGATATTCAAAGACATTGAAAGTTTCTTATAGCCTTCCCCCAATCTGTACCTTTCAGTAACTTTACCGCAGAGTTCTTTTGGCAACTCCTTGTTCGGCATGTTTTGCCATTTGCTTCAAATTCACTTCATACAACAGAAACAGCTTGATTCTTCATCCAGGAGTATTCGAATCAGTTGAATTACTGTGATTGGACACAGGTGGGCTCTATTTAACTTATTATGTGCCTTGTTAAGGCAATTTGTTGTACCTGAGCTAATTTGGGTTTGCTATGACAAAGGGTGTGAAGACTTATGCAATCAAGACTTTTTGGTTTTTAATTTGCAATTACTTTTTGAATATTTTTATAATTGTTCTTTCACATTGAAAGTGTAGATGATGTTGTGTAGATCAGTGAAACAAACTCCTAATTTAATGCATTTTGAATTGTATTTTTTAGGCAGCAGAATGTGAAAAATGTTCAAGGGTGTGAAGACTTTTTCAAGGCACTGTATATATATATAAAGATAAGTTTTAACACTCATTACATTTACCCTGGTATCCCTGTTATTTACCTCATAGTCCTACTATGTAATAGGTTTGGGTTTGATAATCACTTCTCTCTTCAATGGCATGAAACTCTGCAATTGTGCAATAAGAGCCATGATTCTCAACTTCAGAAGTGTGCAATCATCTACAAGGATACACTGCTAGACTGTCACAAGGAGAAAGGTGGTGCAGTGGGCTAGTTCACTAGCATACTGTGCAGGTCCTTCTTGTGGGACTCGGTTCAGATCCAGCTGATTCCATCCTTTAGTTTAAAAGAATTGGACTATTTCCTATATAGACAATGATAGAAGTTTTTTCACAAAAGAGAGCCGGCACAATGATAAGTGATACAGTCAGCTTTACTGAATGATGGAAATGCTGGAGTTCTCCCCAATAACCTCTGAGGTCCCTTTCACAGCAGCCGTCTGGTTCCAACAACCTACCGTCATCCTCTCATCAGCTTCAAATAAGACGGGACCCAAAACTACTCCACCACAAGTGATGCTAGTGATCTGGGTCACTTCCTTCAATTTCTTCTCTGGGGTTCCTGGATAATGAACTCTAGTTTCATGCTTCTGTAATTGGAATCATGTTTTTCGGTAGGTCTCAACCGCCGGCTAGCAAATGCAATGACCCTAGAACCCCCCTCTTGTTCCTGGGACAAAACAGCTCCTAAGCCCAGTAAACTTGCATCAGTTTCCAAAATGAAGGGTAGGCTAGTATCCACATAACCAAGTACTGGAGCAGTAGTTAACCGATCCTGTTGTTCTCTAAACAGCTGTGAACATTTATTAGACCAAAGCCCTATGAAATCTTGACCTGAACTTTACCCCCCTTGTCTTTCCTTTCTTGCCATCTGAAGTACAAACGTTTACCAAGTCATGGCACGGTCCCTCTACACGTGCAAAATCATTAACAAACCTCCTGTAATAACCCACGGTAGCAGCCGCTCGCTAAATCCAATGTAAAAAGGTACTTAGCCCCACTCATAGCCTCAATGGTCTCATTTATACGAGGAAGGGGAAAAGCTTACGGTAATCTATACATAGTCGCAAACTCCCATCAGTTTTCCTCACCAAAACTACAGGAGATGCATAAGAAATACAACGTTCTCTGATAATACCAGCCTCCTGCAACTTACATATGTGTTCCTGCGCTTCCTGATATTGGGCAAAAAGCAGTCGCCATTACGTCTGGGAGACTGGAACCTCATCAACCAAGGGAATCTGATGTTTTCTTTTTTTCAGTGTAGCCTTAATCTTGATCTACACTGGCCAAAACTGTCCGATGTTTAAAAAGCTAACTCACAAGATTCCCTCTTTGTTCCACACTGCAATTCATTTTGTCCATATCCAAGGAAACAACGCCCTCTAGTGACTGTTTACTTGCGTCACTAACACATTCTAAAGGTTCAGTTAACAATATCTGATCAACACTCAAGGATATTGGCTTAAACTGAATCTTAGGGGAACCCTCTCTAGCAATTTGAGCATTTGAAAGGACCCCTATCCGTGAATTAAGCCACATATCCTCCCAAGGTCATATTAACAATACAGACAGGGAACTGTGCATCACCAGCCGCAACCAATGCATATAATGCCATAAGGTTCCCAGGCAGCGGAGTAAAAAAAAACCTGATTAATCCCCTTTACTCCTGTTAGCCCTGCAGCCATAACTGCTATTATTGACTCTGCAGGTACTCTCACCATCTCACGCCCAGCTATTTTAGGTGCCCTGCATACACCATTTACATTAAACTGATTAACTGGGTCAACCTGTTGACCAGCTACCGTTACAGATTGCAAAGATGATGTAGCTAACTTTACAGGTAAAAGACATGGACACTTCGCCAACACATTCATGGCCAACAGCCCATAAACATCTCTTCTCTGTTTCTCACTCTGAGAAGCAGTAAAATCTTTGACTACCAAAAACCCTTATTCAGGAATGATTTTGTCTTTCACTTGAATAGCAGTTTCAAAATACCCAACATATGGCACTTCTAGCCCATTCACTGCTGTTAACCGTAACCTATTGATTTTAGAGAGAACATAACCCTTGTCTTCAAAGATCTTTTTAAAGAATCCTTTAGTGACAGTGCTAACTTGACTTCCTGTATCAATTAGACAGTGGACCTCCACACCTCACATTTCTATTTTAATAGTGCGGCATTCCACGAGGTAGCATTGACTGTGACAACCTTGAGAATATATATTGTCATCAAACTGGATAGCCGGTAAGAAGCTTAGCAACTTATCAATACTGTAAATACAACTGTGAAAACCCATTACTAGGAACTATTGAACTCATCATAACCCTAAAACCTCTGTAAATTGTAAACTTTATTTCCACCTTACTTTATACAGAGTTTGTCATGTTGCTGTCTATATTCTTTTTATTATTTCAGTAATAATGCCACATTTGTACTTGTAATCACATAACAGGAGGGATTTTGAAAGCATACAACGTATTTAACAGATATCCAAACCTTTCTAAGTTGCTTAAACTGCCTCAAATTAAATACCTGCTGTGTATATTTCTAGTCAAACTTCTTCTCCTTTTGAAAATCAGCTCTAGTGTTTTTCATTCTCTGGTTTAAAAAGATCAAATTATGAGGTATGTTAATTTCTTCAAGACACAACCCAGTATACGTTTTGTAAGTATGTAAAGCAGCCCCCCCGACATGTTTTTTTTTTCCTGACTTTGTAATTAATTGATCTTTCTTAATGTCTTTCATTTTGTGATTTTGTTAAATTGCATTTGGAAGTCAAAACTGAGGCAAATATCTTTTCGGTTTCAACACAGAATAGTGTTAATTTAATAACCCACTGGATTTTCTATTGGGTGAATACCAAAGGGATCAGAACTATAATATAAAGTTAATTCCAAAAACCAGTGATTGGCATTATTATTGTTTCTCTACCCAATTTGAGCTGCACACTTCCAATGTCACCGCAATGCTTAACTACTTAACCATTAGCATGACTGAAAATCAACTGGTCAATCGCCTCTTTTCACCCCCTAAATCTTCAGTAAGCAATGATATTAGTAAGGAGCCTTACCAGTATGGGTTGTGGAAGCACAATGCAGAGAACTAGTCCAGTCAACTTTCTTCCCTAAGCCCACTGAAGCACAAAGGCGGATTGCAGCTCTCCCTGAAGATCCACAATCAAGATCTACAATGTAGCGCATGTGGTATTTGAACCCTGCTGGGTCTTTCTGCACTGAAAACAGCAGCGGTTTTACAAGGTGAGCCATTAAAGACCAAATATGTCACTATTGTTATTACAAGGGTAAAAGCGTGTGTTAGGAATTCTTTGTTATGCTAATTGCTTGTAACATAAACAAAATTTATATATTTAGAACAGATTTAGCTTCTCCCAGGCTGTTGCGCCCAGACTTTGTCAAAAATGTAGCGTTCTTCCAAATGGCCATCTGGCTATAATAACATCTCACAGGTATCACAATTCTACAGTATTTCTGGTTTCTGATAAGTGCTTGTAGTGACCCTATTTCACAGGTCTATTCCAGTATGAAACAAGTGCTGTGCTTTCTGTGCTAATTTTGAAGAGTGCACAAGTTGTTACTGCATTTGTACATATCTCATTAGGAAGCTCAGGCTTGTTTTTTCTCAGTGTTCTAAACATGGTCAACTTTCTTTTGAGTGGCACCAAGTTTGAAGGATATGAAGAAGTTGTCACATGTGACATTATGACCTTGGAGTCCTTGAGTCATTTCCACCACTACTCGTATCCCGATTTCTTTCAGGTGCTTCTCCAGCCAGTTTCCCTGTGTACATGTGCATAATCCATGCCCAGCTGGATTTAGCATCGCAGGTTTGATGCTATACTTTGCAGGCTTGTTAGGCATATACTACCTAAAGGGAGAGCGTCCTTTAAAGGGGATAAGACCTTCATCCACTGTAACATTTGGTCCTGGGTTGTAAAGCAAAGGCAAAATTTATGTTGGTCATTTCCAGCATTATATTTTCGATTGCTGGTGGTATGAAAAGATCAAATGCTGATGCTATATCATGAATGCGAGTAACAGCATATCTAGTAGGCCAGGAACCATTTTGATGACTTTGGAATTTGACAGCATAGCTTGATTCGCACGTGGAGATGCTGCCCATGTTATAAAAGACCGAGTGGTTATCAAAACCACATACAGTACATTACATGTACAGCAAGTGTGCCTGTATACCTATAGATTCCTGGTGATCAGTATGTGCAGTGTGTTGGGTTTACAAGCATATTGTATTTTACTTTCAAATGCAATTTTATAGTACACATAGATAACGTTAATATTCTGCTGTAGGCGGAAAGGTTAATTTTGCTTTTGCTATAACCGGCAACTAGTACTCCTTCAAGAATTATTTATGTAGTATGTTATAAGTCTATGGATTATTAGTATTTTTGCTTTGCAGGTCAGTTTTTGTGTCAGTTGGTTCCTTTCATTCAAGTGACAGCTGTCTCGACAGAGATTCTCTCCATGCTGTGCATTGATATTGAGAGACTCCAAGGCATTTTATATCCTCTCAGATTCAGAGGAAGAATACATTTGGGCAAGCTACAAAATTACTGGGTAAGAATGGAAGAAATGACCTGTGTTTTTTTTTCATAGTTTTGGTGATTTGGTTATTTTTAAAAGGCCCTATGAAGATGGAGACGCCGTAATAAAAATGCAATCCTAGGATAAGTCAAGTAGACATTTGATCTAATGCCCTCATCAATGTGTTACACATTTTGTGGTGTGGCTACTATATAGTTTACTTATTATGTGAAAATACTGTAGGCCACAAGTCCTCATGAGTTGGGACAAACAATAAAGGAATCCAAAAATCCAATCCCTTTTGCCTATTACTCTAGCTATACTTTTTGGATTAAAAGGTACAGTCAAGAAACCTGGGGGGGTTGTTATGAATGTGTTAACTGCTATTCTGGATTATTACCCAAACCCTGAAAGTAACAAGGATGCTTTGTAAGACCAAAAATTACTGTGTGCATTTTTTTAAAAAACATGTTTTAGTGGTAATGCTTCCATACGACCAGTAGATGGAAGTAATGCATATTAAGAGCCACCAGAATCCCTCTGTCAAATACATCTAACCAAGACAAATATGGTCCTGTCTATCTCTTTATAGAGCAATTAGGTTATGATAAGTTGAGTATTAAAAAGCCAAGTTGATGAGGTTTTGAAAATAACAACAGGAATGTACACAACGCAGAAGGAACAAAATACAGGACTGGTATCCCTCTGGAATGAACCACATATTTCATTTTCAACATACAGTAAGATATATAAGAATTATCATTCTATTTACTTAATGGCAGGTTTTATACTCAAATAGGAGAGTACCAGTACTTATTTTTTTATTTTTTAACTTTTTAAAGAAGTTGCTTTAGCAGTTGGAACACAGCATTGGCACAGCATCTTCCATATATCTCAGGCAAGTGTTTTAAACCCACTGTAGGGAAAGGGTCTTGAGATTGCAAGTCATTGTAATCAACACTGGACCAGATCATTGTAGTTACATTTGTTTTTGAACTGCAATGCAAGATGACCTTTATAACTAACAAAGATAACTCTATGTTTCACAATTATTTTTTTTTAAATTACTTTTAGCAAAGTGAATATTTCAGCACGTATGTGTAAAACTTTAATGTTGTTTTCTGTTTTTCTGCAATAGTATGGATAACTGCCCTGGGCCTTGCTGTGCCTATGTGGTTTGTTCACAAGGTGAAGGTAAGTAAGTCTATATAATGACTAAAATCACAGTGTTAATTAGCCTTAAGCTAAATCTTTATTAATGTATTACATTCATTACCAACTACTGCAGGGAATATTCACTACAGTGTAGTGACATAGAAATATTGTCATAACCTAATTAGCGCTCCTGGATCTTCTGCAAGAGTAATAGTTCATTCATTATTTAGTTGAAAAACCCAGCAGCAGTTCACCCAACTGAAGTTCTAAAGTTTATGCAATTAAAGTTATGTTTAGTCTTTTTAAATAGTGGTTGCATTTTAATTTTTGTTCATATTGAATAACCACAACAGAGTCTGAAACATTCAGAAGACGAAACGGTATAAATGAAACGTTCCTGCCTATTCCTGGCACAGTACTGACTGACTCCATGGGTCCTATTCAGTTAATCTAAACAGCGGCAGTTGTACTTTTTGATAATAGAACTCCAGGGTTCTTTGGATACCAATGTGTGGGACATCAAACATCAGGGGTGTAGTGGCAAAAAAAAAAGTACCCGAGCTGTCCTAAAATCAACAGTGGTGCATTATAACCAGAGAAGGCCACTTAATGTTACTGTTTGACTGGCATTCATTTAATAAATCACTCTGAGATACCGGTGGTGTGGGACTGAGGTATATGCACAGTGAGTGATAGTAGGTAATACTAGCACCCTTGACGGATTTGACTTGCAACCAAGATCCAGGAAAAGAGTCTGTATCAATTTAATAGCAATAATAAACTTTAGGTAATAAATAAGTGGCAGAGCGGCGCCCCACCACAAAACAAAGCTCCGCTCCACTACACTAAGTCCATGTGAGTCTCTTTAGTGGATTCATGTTACTAAACATCTATTTTAACGATTTTAATGCCAGTATACACAACTAACTCCCAATCTGCTATTAATTAAATAAACCCCTATATGTTGTGGTTCAAACTCCAATGATCTAGCTCCAATCAGATCATGTGACGTACAACAAAGGTTTCAGGATGCAGCTGTGTGTAACGTTATATGCAGATTCTCAGCACAATAAATTGGGGACCAGTAATAAACTGTATTAACAAAGCTAATCATAAGTAAGAAAATAGATTTTAAAACGCTGACCAGCTCTCCTTGAGGGGCTCTTGTGTGTAAGGTTGCTTATTTCTAGCTTTGTAACACGCAAAAAACGATGCTCTTGGTGACATTTTAAAGTAAAAAGCTTTGGGAATGCCCTCCACTGAGTGATGAAACAATACTTACAAATCTTGGAACATCTTTGACTCTCAGCTGTTCTTAATTCCCTGTCTTTTGGCTTGTATTGCAAACTTATTACAATCTGTTGCAAATAGTACATTAAAATTGTGTGTATAGACCCTAATATTAATGTAATACATCAACTTCACGTCTGCTAAGAAATAAATAATAATACTACACACAGTACATGGCGCTGTAGATTTTTTGACTGGAATGGACGGGTTTTAGGTTGGCCGGGTCTGCTGTAATCGAGAAAAAAATGCCTAGCCGTCATAAAAAAACAAAATTAACCGAAAGCAAGCTTAGGTGCACCTCTCTTGTTGTATGGGCCCGTCCGCCCCACATGCAGTTTTTGTCAAATGTCCCAAAAAACGCGACCGCATGGGGCCCCAATTCTGCTGGGGCCCTACGCTATAGCGTAATTTGAGTAATAGGTTAATCCACCCTGACAGTACGCCTATACAGTATACAATGCAGTAGTAAAATCAAATGAATACCTAGCACACTTTTTTTGTACTTTAGCCTACTGGTACCACAAAATAAATCATGCTGCTGCATTGTACACATTGGTGTACAATGCGAATAAAATATTATTTTAAATTGAAACTAAATGATTGTAGGGTTTTTTTAAAATTTAATTTTAATTATTATTATTTTTAACTTGGTCTACTTAGTAGCCTAGACAATTAACACACAATAAATCACGGTCCTATACAGATGGCACATGTGTGCCGTCTATTGCTCCCAACACACCGGGAAAACCAGAAATGTCATAGAAGGCTTGTAAGTACACCCTGACTTTAGTGAAAATTAGGTACTTCAAATACGTTGAGCACAACTGGCAACACATGAGAAAAAGCGGACTGGGAAATGCCAGCAACAATTGCGCTGTTTAAAACATGTTTTCAAAATTTCTTTACAAATTGATGCAATTGTAAGTGTTGTAATTGCCTACAGCTTTAGTACATCTCATTACAATATTTTTGATCTCTCATTTGCACTATCTCCACCCTGTTTTTGTGAATTTCTCCAGGAACACCCAGAATTGCATATTCATTTAAGGCTAAAGCGCAATTCGTTAAAATGATGCTCACAGCGTTGCGTTTGTTTAGTACATTTCACGCTACACTTCCTTCTGGTTTTCATGTGGCTTGCTACGATTGCGACAGATGCAACAATTTTGTCCATCTACCCCTATATATTTTTTATGGTGCACTACACTTTAAGTAATTGTAGCTATCAAAATGAATCTATACTTTCCACGTCATGCACATCCATTCACTATACAGGTCTGGCATGTAGAGTTTTTGAAAGACTCCGATGTTTTAGTAAACATTTATTGTCATTTTAAAACATGATCTCTGGTATTCACTTGGAGAGTGAAATTGGCTCTACTCCTTTAGGGCCAATTTCCTGTCAGTAACCAACCTGCTGCTTTCCCTAGTGTCTAACATGCTTTCAGCCAGTACCATGCTTTGAACCCTAGACACTGCTGAGTTGACATGACCTAGGAGGTGCAAGTGTAACACATTTCCTCCTAAGGTAGTTCCAGATATGTTTTAAAATGGAAGTACATGTGTGCTATAACATGTGTTTCTTTCAAAACTGCACATTGGGGGTCCCAGGTGCAAATTGATGTGCAAAAATGCTTGTGTATTTTAACAAGATGCCACGAACTAAACTAAACAGTCACACACCCCATTGTGTTTACTTCCAGCTTCACACAGCGCCATGGAGACAGTGACTAAGCTTACCTGACATAAAGAGCTTTGGTCACTTGACTAGCAACATATGTAAGATACTATTTAAAATCTAGTTCTGCTGGCAGGCTTTCTTATTACTACAACAAAAAGGATTACCAAAACGAAAAAGAGTATGAAAAACTGGTGAAGCAAGATGCAATGCATTACCACAGAATAATATCAATTATTAGTATTATTATGAAATCTGAGATTTAATATTTTGCCAAAGTCTAAAAGGGAAGTCACACTCATCATACTTGGAAATGGAAAATTGCTTTTCACAGGCCTAACATGGGAACAAGTGCTTCTTTTTATGTATGTATAAGTTTATACTTTTTTTTGCAGATATATAGTATCTGGTTTGCTTTTAAAATGTTTCTTATGAACAAAATAATCGTTATAGTAGTCAGTACATGCAACATCCCTTTGGTTACTTGACCCAGGAAGTACATCATGTACTCTGCACTCTGTGTAGCAGGCAGTCTAGATAAATGGCCCCATTGACCCATACAACTGTGCTTGAAGTCCTCAGATATTCTTTAGTACTGTAAGGGAACAAATGCAATCCATTGATTGTGGCAACAGTATCCAACGAGACATTGCAGCTCAAGTGACGAGTTTCTCTGTGGATAAATGGTGAAAGAGCCGAAAAAGAGTTGTTTGTTGTGACCCAAAGTGAAATTATCATCTTTCTAAGGAAACCTGATATATATCTGTTTTTTTTTACTGGCAACCAATATCTTTAAAGATTAAAAATGTTTTAAGTAGCATCATAAATCCTATCACATGAGTTTCAGATTGAAAGGATAACTTGCCCTGAGCATGAATATGGATTAACAGTCCATACCAATACAATATGTATTATTTTAAGGAATATTCTTGGTAAGTGTGTGTGTGTGTGTGTGTGTGTGTGTAATATATAGCAATTAAACCTGTTTATTTATGAAGAGCATTGGGCCTGGACTCCCCAAGAACAACACCAGAGCCCTAAAATGAGCTGAAAGTTTTATTTATGTGAAAAAGGGTTCAAATACATTGCTGTGAGATCTCACATTCTTCATATGGCTTCCTATAGGATATTGTTTGTGAGTAAATAGTAAATGTTGCAATAAATACTGTAGTCAGGAGTCCGATATCAACATACTGTCACGTTCGAGTCTTAAAGGTAAAACTCAGGAGGAAGCACTACTCCTAGTGGTTAATTTTCATGCATTGGGCCCGAGTGAAATGAATACCCTGAATCCACTAAACATTATGAGAGACAAACACAAACACGATACTTGTATTTAGGATAACAGTCTCCTTTCGAGAGACTATATTTAATGAAGCACAACTATGATAATATTACAACGTTTTTAACAATGTTTTATCCGAAACCGTTCCTAATTTGGAGTATTACTGCCACAATAATACAAGTGTTTCACGATTTAAGTTTCGAACAGTGTTTTATCATGTTTGAAAAATATCATACAAGTATTAAAGAACAATCGAACGAGAAACAATTAAAACCAGTTACTACTTTCAGTCAGGTATACTAATCTAACTAAACCACCTTACACAATGTATGTATTAATTCTACTCATATTGAAGACATCTATAGTACAGGCAATGAATATATGCTTACCCTCCTCTTTGAGGTGCAATTGATTCAGAGTGCATTGGTGATGTCAATCAGTAGGTAAAGGCTTTTCAGGCAGAGTCTCAAATCAGGATTCAACTGCAGAGGCTGGGTTCAAATTCTCACAAGCTCAGTTGAGGATCGGATGTCGGAAAAAGAACGCTTTGGTATTGTTTGATTAAAGTTTTTATGTCCAATTTTTCAGTTGCCTACCCACCTTTCATGATGTCACCACGACCCCCCTACTCATGCAGTATGTGGTTACAATGTGTCTGCTAGCTATCAAGCTTACCTAAATGTTTAGATTCATACTACAAAATATTTAGCACGTTCTAGCAAAAATGCACATACTACTCTAAGTAAATATAATTATAATTAGTTTAAGTAAATATAAATCATAAGCTTATCACATTGAATTAATAAGTTTAGCATGTTAGTTATACATATTGACTTAACACCTTCACAGGGAATAGACTTCAGCCTACTCTTATCTGCCTCTAGAGAGCAATACTGCAAGAGCAAACCACACCCTGACCTTTTGACTGATAAAAATACACTGTCTAGATGGCTACTGGGTATAAGTTGGTTTTTCAGAGAAAATAGTTAGAAAAAGTCCAGAGCTCTGGCCTTGTTTATAAATACTTGAGGTGTTGCTGCTTCGCTGAAAAGGTGTTAAACGAAAAGACAACTAAAATTCATCTTTTAGAGAAAACTGGTACTAGTGACCAGAAAGCATAAGTTTATGTTTAATTATAGAAAATGCAGTATGCAACTATACTTTATGATAAAAACTATTTAGCAGCAAGCAAGCAAGCAAGTTCTTCTCTTCAGGTCAAGAGGGACCCCATCTTTTTTCTGTTCTCCTCTTCTCCCTCAGACAGCAAGGCTGGTCCCAGACATCCAGTATCTTGCATCACAGGTATGGTGATCTCTCTCTGGTCGGCACCTGTAATGTACTGCAACTCCCTCAGTAAGCTCCCTACACTGCAGGCATACCATGCTTCCCATGGCTCCCCAGTCTACTGGCTGTTTACACTTAAGGCAGGTTGCTCTTATTATTTCCTTTCCATTGAAATTAACCACTGGCTCTCCTGAACTAACCTCAGTATAAACACATCATCTTCCAGGGGAGCAAACTGTACAAACTCTCTTTTTAAATGGGCCTGTCTTAGTTGGCACTTGTCACAGCTACAATCTGGGTGTCTTGGAGAAGCTTGTTTATTTTTGGAATTTCTCACTCTCAAACCAAATCTTGTGGAATCCCCTGCAGGACAGTTATGGAAAGTTCCATACTTATCCATCTCAGTCTGCTCACATAAACACACTAATCTGGGCACGCCATGGGCCATTTTAATGTCTCTAATATAATATGGACTTGCCTCCATATCTTCCACTTTCCACTCCACTGTGCTGTAGTCACAGTCAGTGGGTATTTGCAACAACAGATTAGACAAGGAGCCTACCTGAACACCAGTATTTATTTGATGTATTCTCCACATCGTGCCAGGCTCAAGGGTTTTGATTAACTCCGTGACAATACAATTTACTGCAGGAAATTTGTATAAGGGGTAGAATTGCACAAGCTGATTATTTGGATAATATTGTTTGTTTGTTTTTTTCTCCATCCAGCAGTCGGTATCATCTGTGAAAATTAAAAAGTACAATAAAAAAATCAGCCCAGAGTCTTTACCTCAGAAAAATACAAAGATCTTCAATGTTTCCCTGGAGTCCCTTCGGGAGAATGGACAGGCTGTGTGTGGAGTTCCATGGATTGTACACAGCATAGTGGAGTACTTAGACAAGTATGGTAAGTGTGTACGTTCACAATGTTATAACTAGGCTTGCTACTATTCTATTTTTATTTTTTTGCCAAATTGACGATTAATATCCATGGTTACCAACATTCTAATTTGAAATAACGTTTGCTCACAGCAGAGCTACAGATAAAGATCCTAAACAAATTAAAAAATTGTCTCAAATAAACTGTCGAAAACGCAGCATATAAAAGTGTATTACACAGACAGAATTTACAAGTAAAAATAACATGCACAGAACAAGGCGCTTGAGATGGCAAATGAAAGTGCATAGTCCATACAGGTCTTGATGATTGACAGTCATTTAAACAAATGAAAGCATTTTGGCGGTGCTTCAGTCAACGAGATCTGTCAGAACTGGGTGAAATGACAGTGACAGTGAAACTATACTAACAGATCACTGAGATGATTGACAGCCATCCCTAGCCATTCAGAGTGGAACGGAGACGGGACAGACAGTAAGTATAAAAGATGCGTTCATGGAGATCATTCTGAGCAGATTCTGTGCAGAATCTGACCAATTTAGCCAATGGGTGCGTTCACGGAGATCGATCTTAGAAGATCATTGGCTAAACAGAATCTGCGCAGAATGATCTCTGTGAACACTCCCAAAAACTAAACAAAATAGATGATTTCTAAATTGTTATTTTTGGTATGAAAATAAAAAAATAGCGAGTGGTTTTACCAGCGTTTATCCTATATATATTTATTTCAGTTGAACTCTCATTTTTGGGGAATTTGACGTTTAACAAGCTTTACCGATTAATATCAAAGTAGCAAGCCAAGATATGACCATTGTAATACATAATTATTTTATGTACAGTTCTGGCATAGAGTTGCTTGAAAAATAATAAGAAAGGCATTGGAATTACATATGAAGCATACTTGCATACATAAAATAGAAACATTTAAACAAGACACATTTGGGTCAGAGAGTTCTGTATTCAATGTCAGTGAAAAAGTACTTGCACCCAAGTTTCCAAAAAGGAGGCCAAGTTAGCCC
The DNA here is from genome assembly GCA_030684275.1 of Acipenser oxyrinchus oxyrinchus. NCBI lineage: Eukaryota > Metazoa > Chordata > Actinopteri > Acipenseriformes > Acipenseridae > Acipenser > Acipenser oxyrinchus. Next base: position 36,659,904 of record CM060257.1, read on the forward strand.
CAGTTGTATTGTGTTTAACTTGTCAATTCATATACCACGTATTTATAGGGCTGATACTTTTTTTGCAGCTAGGCCCTTTTTGTAGATTTAACAATGTATGAGATGTCTAATTCACATAAAAAAAATGTCAGATGTTTTTTTCAGATTATTATAGCAAAAGCAATGTATTTAAACTTTAGAGTTTATACTAAAACTTGTTGAAAACCATTCAGAAAGACTTCTACCAGTTCATGTTCTATCAAACAGTTGATGTAAGCCCATTGCTATTACTGAGGTGTGTTTCCTGCAGGTCTGGAGCAGAAAGGACTTTTCCGGGTCAGCAGCTTGGTTAATTATCTGAAGGACCTGAAGGCGAAATATGATGGAGGTGAGAAAGTGGATCTGACTGAAGAGGGAGACATCAAGTCTACAGCCGGGGTGCTGAAACTCTTCCTAAGAGAACTGCCAAAGCCTGTCATCCCAGATCCACTGCATGTCTGCTTTGTGGAGGCCTTCAAAGGTACAGTGCCAACTCTGATAAACCATGTACCATGCATTATCAATCACACTTAATAAAGCAACCAATCGCTGTTACACACTTGTCAAAATCACAGTAGATGTTGTTCTGTGTACACATCATCCCATAAATATAAACATACAACACAATCTTCATTTTTCTGATTTCTAATAAGTTAATAAGCCACGTGTAAGGTGTTGTTTTACAGTGTGAGATCTCTTATACAGTAAGGGACAGCCTACACACAAAGAACTGCATTACTTTAAGAATGATTCTGCAAAAGGTGAGTATTTTCGTTCATGCTTTACTGAGATGGGACATTTACTACTGTCTTACTGACATTGACTAAAATGTGTTTTTGTTAATGGGATATACTCTATATAGTAAGCAGTTTATTAACTAGCATTACAAACCCATTTGGAATGGAGGGTGTTCATGAGAGCTCTGTTTCACTGGTAAAATTCTCAGCATCTACTCTCCATGTCTTTTACTGTAGCCAGGAACCCTGCTTCCTGTTTCAAGTGATGGATTTCTTTGAGCAATGAGCATATATCACATTTTTCAAAACGGGTATAAGGAGATCAAATCATTTTTTAAAGGGGTATAATCTTGTTCCTCCACCTGCTGTTTGCAGGTAATAAGGACGAGGCTGTATTAAACCAGCACCTGAAGAAGCTGTTGGGTGATCTACCTCAGGAACACTACAGTGTGCTCCGATACCTCTGCAGAGGGTGGCATCCCACAGCCAGTCCAATCAGATGGCCATGGAGAATTTGGCAATAGTGTTTGGGCCCTGTTTCTTTCAGTAAGTGTTTCCATCAACACTTACATTTTAATGTGCCCACACGTACTGACCCATCTATCCTTTCAATGCAAAAAGCTCCCATTCATGTTGCTGTTATTATCACTTGAATTAGCATACCACTTAGGAAACATGGAGATATATTACATATGCTTAAAAAATAAGGTTTAACATTCTAAGCAGTACAATTAACCAAAATAAATAAATAAAACAATGTTTTATAATTCTTTCTAAATCATAATACTGAAAATAGTATGTACATATTCACATTTCTTAAGTTGTAATAATATTTAATAAAATGTTTTTGGGCAGCAGTGGTTGTTTCCATGAACATCTGGGGTCATACTGTAATTACGGACATTTCTAAACACTGTGACCACAAAATATGTCCATAAAATAGTTTTTGATAGTAAAAACCAAGCAAAAATGGTTGAATATCAAACTGCAAATTGAAAACACACAACAGAATCAAGTCTTATTCCAATTCAGTTTCTAGCTCTTTTATATTGCACTTTAGTTTCGAATCACCAGAGGGAGCTGTTGAGCTAGTTTACAGGTACAGGCAAATAGAAAGGAGGCAGATACCACGTTGAGCTCAGTTACACCATAATAATCTCATGCAGGGACAATTCTTATTAGCATGGAGCCCCCACTATTATTAATTATACAACACTGCTCTCCCATTGTTTTCTATGAAGTTCAGATATTCTGTTATTACTCAATAACGGAATGGCAAATAAAGCACGGTTAAGATGACATAAAATATCTTTGGACTGGTGGTTAACTGTTCCATGAAAAGGTAAAAATCTTCCTAGTATATACTTAAAGTCACAAACAGTTATTGATGAGTATAAATAACTAGCTTTAGGACTTCTCCCCTGATGAATTTAGTGAGAGGGGCACAACAGAGGCACAAATGACCTCAAAACAACCTTTATTTTTGGTCGGAGATATAATTTTAAAAATGATATAGACGTCCCATACAGACTCAAACAGGGTTTGCTTTCTCTCCACAGTGTTCCCTTTGGCTCCAGTATGCAGGAAGAGCAGTCCCACTGTGAAGCCCTGCTGCTGCATATACTGAAGAACTTTACTGTCCTCATGGAAGATGCAGTTGGAAACATAACTGAGGAGGGACCAGAACCGACTGACACAGAGGTAGGAGCTGGGGGTGCCGGAGCTGGGGGGGCTCAGTGGGGAAAAAAGGCGCTTGTATAGCACACAATGTTTAGTTGCAGTTATACTCTGTATATACTTTTACTTCGTGAAATGTTAAAATAAAAGTACATTCTCATTTTCATTTAATCCTGAAAACTGTTGCATCCACAAGGGTGCCCCCCCCAATCCCCCAAAGTTAATTCATTCAATAATGTATTGCATTGTTTCATTGTCAAAAAAAGTCAAATGTTTTACACTATCCCCATTGGGTCACCAGTAAAATATTTAATGATCAATCCATCTCAAGTCCCGGAAATGTCAATTTTTAGGAATGTAGAATGACTAGGGGTGGGCCCTACTCGAGTTGAAATAAAAAATCCAGACCACATCTGCAGTGGTACGCTGAATATTATCTATTTATACCAATGAGAATGGCTGTGTAATTCTTGATCTGACCCTAAAACATGTTTCTGCAATGGGGACAACCTAAACTGGTACAAAATGTAAACGTCGTATCACACCTGTAATATATCCTTGTTCATTGGTGACATTTAATCAAACTTACTCTGCTTTTGTGCCATTTGGTAAATGTCAAGAGAGAAAATGGATCCTGCCCTCGACCTTCTGAGAACACACAAATGTGTCTGTAACCAAATATATATAAAAAAGCGAGGACCACTGTACTAAACTGAACATTTGGAAACTTGCATGGGATTTGCCTGGATTTTACAAGACATACTCAGTTGTTATATCTAGGGCTGTTCTCTAGTACCTCCAGCATTTCTGCAGGTGGCATCCCTCTGTGTGTCACACTGGCAACAGGTTAATCTTCTTGGTGCTCATTTTTCCACTGATGATGTGCAGTGTAGGGTACAGCATTCCCAAGGAATAGTCAAACTAAACTATTTCATTCCTCAAACTCATCTCCCTCTTTAACTTGAGATGAGATCTGATGCTTTTAGTTCCTTTATAGTTTTTGTTTGACTTATTTCCATGTAAGACAATATAACTATTTAATCACTTGTAGTACGGTTGTCTTTTTGCAAAGTTCCTTAGTTAATGTAGGTTCACTGTCCTGTTCTATAAGTTAGTACTTGAGAGGTGTAAAGGGTGTCTCTTGTAATAACTTGTGCAGTCTGGATGAGAAGACCGTAAAGAAAAGCTTTTATAATAAGAAACACCATACAGTTTATGATTGTAGCTTATAAATCACAAAAAGACCAAACACATGAATACATCAGTAGCTTACACCCTACCAGCACGTAGACCCTATTTATAGTTTGGCATTCCTTAACTTTTTGTCCTCTTGCGCAGATCGAGTGTTTTTGTTCCTGTTGTGCCACTGTAAAAATGTCACTTTACATAGTTCCAATAAAATTATTAAAGCTTTTAACAAACACACATCAAATTGTTAATATACTATAACGGGAAGTAAACCACTGTTGTGCAATGATAGCAGATTCAGATGGGAAAGCAGAAATCTGCGTGTTTTGCCCTTTTCAGAAAGGGCCCTGTCAAATCCTGATCTGTATACTGTAACAAATGGCACTGCAAGAAAGGTGATTTGTGTTTTATACATTTGAGGGTTAGGCTTACTTTTTGAGGTTTTTCCTGAGTAGATCCTCAGTTAAACCATTGCAGGTACCTTGTGGATCTTTATTTTAATCTGCCTCCATTAAACCTGGAACCAACAAGCATACGTTTTCTTCCTATTTTACTGCAAACTGCAGTACCTAACAGCTAATGTCTTCAGGTCATATATGGGCTATATACCTGCTTTACTTTCTAACAGTTCCTTATAAAGATTCTGAGGTAAAACCTATAACACTAACAATAGGGATATTGCCAATGTAATTACAATTTTGTTTTTACGAAAAAAAAGTTCCTGGACTGAGAAGCCCTTTACAAGAATGTGCGTTCACTGTGTACTCAGTGGGTTGTATTAATAAAGTTAAAACATTTGGAATGTAATAAGCATTGGTTGTTGAATGCACTGCAATAGAATTTGCTGCGTCTACAAATAAACCTAAAAGACTCTTCAATGCTGTACATTAAGTAAAAGATCTTTGTATTAACCTCTAGCTTTTTCATTATTGCTCTTTCCCAGTTCAAATGCTTTTCCGGGCAGGAGTCCCAAAGTAATGGTTGATTCAGTATCTCATTTCCATATGTCATTGAGTAATCCGTGGTTTTGTGAATGATCCTGATACAGCATCGTTGATATTTAGAGCTATAAATGAAAGGACTGCTTTTAACCCAGCTGATTTTAGAAATGTTTAATTTTGATTACTGAAAAAAGTTATTGCTATTTCTGAAAAGGAATGATCTTGCAGCCAGTCAGAAAACAACAGACACTACTTAATGTTACCTGACACCCCCATGTTGCCTTATTTTGTTTCTTCTACCACCTTATTGTAACTGAAAAACACATTTTAAAAAAGCAGATGCTCTAAACTATTTTTGTTTGCTAACCACTTAATCCCTCTGTGGCGGAGTGTCCCACCCCTTTGTTTATTATTTATTTTATATTATGATTTATGCTTATATTACGGCAAAGCACAGCTTATTTGTTATTGTTTTGTTTTTTAAAAACCTTGTGAGGATGCGTGACTAATCAGCTACTGATTATTTGACTAGCTGACAGTCACGCATCCTTATTAAGCTCGTGCAGACGGTGACCATCTCCCGAGTTAATTCATTGATTAATTGTTGCTAATCAGGAGATGGTCACTGTATATAAACCTGCAGCTCTCTACCCTCACGGAGAGTGTCAGAGGCGAGATGGGTTTTGAGAGAGAGAGAGGAGATTAAAAGCTAAACAACTGCTAAGCCTTATTTGTTTATTTGTTTGGCAACGCGCCTTTTTGTTTGTGTTTTGTTTTGTTTAAATCTTTTGCTTTATTTATTTAATAAAACGCTGAGCCGCTATGCTCAGTTTCACCGCCATACCATTCCTTGTTTACTGTTACTCCTTCCTGGTCCGTGACATCATCACTACAACAGCTCGGTCACATATGGTGGTAGTAGTGGGATAAACAACGCTCCAGGAGCCGGGCCAGGAACAACAAAGTTCGTTGTTTTTTGTTCTTTTTTTCAAAAATAGTGTTTTTTGTTTGGGGGAAAAAAAGAATAAAATGGATAAAGTGGAAGAGTATATGAAGAGGTGGCCTATGCGGGAGTTGAAGGAAGGAGGGGCTACATGGTGCCTCGCCTGCCTGGATTATGGGCACCTCCCTGATGTGTGCCCATACGAAGACCCCCTCTTTGTGCAGGCCTTCGATCGAGGTGAGGTGGAGACCGCGGAGGAGTGGATCCACCTGAAGGCCATACCATCACCGCAGGTGGATCAGGAAACCTGCCACAAAGGGGAGGAGTGGTGCTTTGCCGTCGTCAAGGTCGGGCACAAAGCACCCGACCAACCCCCTCCATGGCAGGAGGTGGAACTGCTGGTCCCAAGAAGGGAAGGAGGGCGGTGCCAAGAAGGCGAAGAAGCAGGCTCCAACGCCCGGAAGGGGAGCCCGTGCATCCAGCGCCGGAAGGGGAGCCCGTGCATCCAGCGCCCGGAAGGGGGAGCCCATGCATCCAGCGCCCAGAAGGGGGAGCCCATGCATCCAGCACCCGGAAGGGGGGAGCCCGTGCATCCAACGCCCATGAAAGTGGAGCCCGAGCGTCAAGAGCCCAAGAAAGGGAAGCTCAAGAGTGGAAGCTGGGATGGCTACTTTCGCCTGGTTGAGGCCTCAAGTTGGTGCCCTTCCTGCGGGAAGGGGGCCACTCCGTCGTCAACTGCCCCGCCCTGGAGAGGAGGAGGAGGGAAGACCGAAGGGCAGCTGGGAAGCATACCTCAGCGCACTTGAGGCCGTGAACTGGTGCACTGCCTGTGGGAGTGGGGCCACTGTGGTCAACTGCCCCATTCTCCAGAAAGAAGAGGAGAAGGAGAAGCACTGGTTCCCTGCACCAGGAAGAGACTACATGCTGTCCCCACCTCCACCGCTTCCACCAGCAGGAGCAGAGCAGCAGGAGCTGCCTCTGCCTCCGCCACCTCTACCACCAGGAGCAGAGCAGTGGGAGCTGCCTCTGCCTCCACTACCTCCACCAGCAGAGGGTGAATACCTGCTGGTTCCGTCTCAACTGCCATGGGAGGACAGCTTACCGCTCACAACTCCACCAGCAGAGGGTAAATACTTGCTGGTGTATTATAGTTAGGGCTTCTGTTTTTCGGTTTTTATTCATTGTATTTTTCGGTGCTTATTTTTAGCTATTTTTTTGAGTTTTATGTTTTTTCGGGCTTTTGTTTTGATATACTGTATGAAATTAGTGTTTTCGGTTAATTCCCAAAATGCTTGAGTTTTTTTTCTGTCAAAATATGTATAGTAACTCGACAGTACTTGCACACTTAAGTTGTAACGTTCTTTCCTTTGCTGTCTTCCACAACTAACTCCCTATGGTCACGGGCACATTCTTCTGGGGTTTTGTGTGTTGGCATTTTTTTTAACATTTCGCCACAATTCTGTTTTAAATCCTCTGTATCTTAACTGTAATACAGCTTTAAATCCTGCTAACAAGCCTCCATTCCTGATTGTAATCCGTTTTAAATCTTGCAAGCGAAGTCTCCAATAGAAATGTAGGAATGTGTTGTCACTCAGTAGTTGGGGCGGGTTTAAAGTTTTCAGAATGAATCTATGATAGATACAAGTCAGGAAGGCGGGCCATTGCCCAGCAGCACTGGGAAATGTATTTATTATTGTTTTTGTAGTAGGTTTTATTTTTTAATGGGAAAAGGGTAAAGTCAACGTGAATTGATTAACCATTTCCACAATTTTTCTGGTGTTTTCCGGTGCTTATTGGCTATCCACCGATTTCATTTTTTTTTGTATCGGGGGTGTTTTATCGGTTAAAACCGAAAATTAGAAGCCTTAATTATAGTCTTGCTGCACATACATTATCTATTATGCATTGGTAGCAGCAAGATGGCGAGATGGGTTTTGAGAGAGAGAGAGGAGATTAAAAGCTAAACAACTGCTAAGCCTTATTTGTTTATTTGTTTGGCAACGCGCCTTTTTGTTTGTGTTTTGTTTTGTTTAAATCTTTTGCTTTATTTATTTAATAAAACGCTGAGCGCCGTTGCGTTCAGTTTCACCGCCATACCATTCCTTGTTTACTGTTACTCCTTCCTGGTCCGTGACATCATCACTACAACAGCTCGGTCACATATGGTGGTAGTAGTGGGATAAACAACGCCTCCAGGAGCCGGGCCAGGAACAACAAAGTTCGTTGTTTTTTTTTGTTCTTTTTTTTCAAAAATAGTGTTTTTTTGTTTGGGGGAAAAAAAGAATAAAATGGATAAAGTGGAAGAGTATATGAAGAGGTGGCCTATGCGGGAGTTGAAGGAAGGAGGGGCTACATGGTGCCTCGCCTGCCTGGATTATGGGCACCTCCCTGATGTGTGCCCATACGAAGACCCCCTCTTTGTGCAGGCCTTCGATCGAGGTGAGGTGGAGACCGCGGAGGAGTGGATCCACCTGAAGGCCATACCATCACCGCAGGTGGATCAGGAAACCTGCCACAAAGGGGAGGAGTGGTGCTTTGCCGTCGTCAAGGTCGGGCACAAAGCACCCGACCAACCCCCTCCATGGCAGGAGGTGGAACTGCTGGTCCCGAAGAAGGGAAGGAGGGGCGGTGCCAAGAAGGCGAAGAAGCAGGCTCCAACGCCCGGAAGGGGGGAGCCCGTGCATCCAGCGCCCGGAAGGGGGGAGCCCGTGCATCCAGCGCCCGGAAGGGGGGAGCCCATGCATCCAGCGCCCAGAAGGGGGAGCCCATGCATCCAGCACCCGGAAGGGGGGAGCCCGTGCATCCAACGCCCATGAAAGTGGAGCCCGAGCGTCAAGAGCCCAAGAAAGGGAAGCTCAAGAGTGGAAGCTGGGATGGCTACTTTCGCCTGGTTGAGGCCTCAAGTTGGTGCCCTTCCTGCGGGAAGGGGGGCCACTCCGTCGTCAACTGCCCCCGCCCTGGAGAGGAGGAGGAGGGAAGACCGAAGGGCAGCTGGGAAGCATACCTCAGCGCACTTGAGGCCGTGAACTGGTGCACTGCCTGTGGGGAGTGGGGCCACTTCGTGGTCAACTGCCCCATTCTCCAGAAAGAAGAGGAGAAGGAGAAGCACTGGTTCCCTGCACCAGGAAGAGACTACATGCTGTCCCCACCTCCACCGCTTCCACCAGCAGGAGCAGAGCAGCAGGAGCTGCCTCTGCCTCCGCCACCTCTACCACCAGGAGCAGAGCAGTGGGAGCTGCCTCTGCCTCCACTACCTCCACCAGCAGAGGGTGAATACCTGCTGGTTCCGTCTCAACTGCCATGGGAGGACAGCTTACCGCTCACAACTCCACCAGCAGAGGGTAAATACTTGCTGGTGTATTATAGTTAGGGCTTCTGTTTTTCGGTTTTTATTCATTGTATTTTTCGGTGCTTATTTTTAGCTATTTTTTTGAGTTTTATGTTTTTTTCGGGGCTTTTGTTTTTGATATACTGTATGAAATTAGTGTTTTCGGTTAATTCCCAAAATGCTTGAGTTTTTTTTCTGTCAAAATATGTATAGTAACTCGACAGTACTTGCACACTTAAGTTGTACGTTCTTTCCTTTGCTGTCTTCCACAACTAACTCCCTATGGTCACGGGCACATTCTTCTGGGGTTTTTGTGTGTTGGCATTTTTTTTAACATTTCGCCACAATTCTGTTTTAAATCCTCTGTATCTTAACTGTAATACAGCTTTAAATCCTGCTAACAAGCCTCCATTCCTGATTGTAATCCGTTTTAAATCTTGCAAGCGAAGTCTCCAATAGAAATGTAGGAATGTGTTGTCACTCAGTAGTTGGGGCGGGTTTAAAGTTTTCAGAATGAATCTATGATAGATACAAGTCAGGAAGGCGGGCCATTGCCCAGCAGCACTGGGAAATGTATTTATTATTGTTTTTGTAGTAGGTTTTATTTTTTAATGGGAAAAGGGTAAAGTCAACGTGAATTGATTAACCATTTCCACAATTTTTCTGGTGTTTTCCGGTGCTTATTGGCTATCCACGATTTCATTTTTTTGTATCGGGGGTGTTTTATCGGTTAAAACCGAAAATTAGAAGCCTTAATTATAGTCTTGCTGCACATACATTATCTATTATGCATTGGTAGCAGCAACCACTGAAGTTAACATTAGTAAATGGAAATAAACTAAAATCAAATAAAACAGGCTCACTCTCATCCAGAAATACATGCAGTATCACCTATACTTTTCATGTCACGCACTACTGTTATGGATTGGTTATAAATCTGGCTTGATTTTTTTTGGTGTATATATTAATTTTGGATTAATAACTGTTATAGAGGCACATATTTGGTTTGCTCTAACTAAGGTTATTTATTGAATCGTCACTAAACCTGTGCAGGAAGTTTCAGAAGCTTTACCACTTCATGTGAAAACTGGCAATTTCCGATCCCTCTGCACTAAACTCTACAACTGTGCCTACTTGAGAGCAGAGAGAAACAATAATGAGAGAATGCAAGTAGGGAGGCTCCTGTGGGACAGAGAATCAGAAATCCATACAGAAATAGATCACTAAACAAGAGCAGTATTATTGGTGTAATCTATATGGGAACACATTGTAAGATGACCAGATCTTAGGTAGGATTTTTTTTAAAGGTAAATTTTAATCTCAGGTTTGACATTTGGCTGGTTTCACATGATTAGCACTATGCCTAATTTTACTTTGTGTCACGATGATGTATAACAGGATAACGATGTTCCTTTTACTTGATGACTAGAACACGGTTCCAGACACAGTAGGATCATGTATTGTACTATATTAGGATATGTCACAAGACATTTCAATGCAGATTATGCATTCCTTGACTAAATGAAAGATGATACCTGCTGGCTGGGAAGGAATCTAAAGAGAACAGAAGTGCTGCCTTGGTTTCCATGGAAACTGAGATTGCCGATGATTAAACTGGCTTTCCGTTTCATGATGTGGGATTTGAAAGCTTTTTTGTCACTGATGGCATTTAAAAAAATAAATAAAAAAAAGCTACTGTCTGTTGGTTGGTAGAGCAAGATATCAACAAAATTAAATTTAATATAAAACAAATAGTTACACATATTGGCCTGTTATTTTTTGGGGGTCTTTTTTAAAGTATTGTAAGAATGTGTTTGGATTACAAAAATTGATCACTGTGAAATGCTCATGGGTTATAGTCCAATATATACTGTATATATATATATATATATATATATATATATATATATATATATATATTGTGAGAGATCCATCGCACTCACGGGTTCGTGCCCCTTTAAAATTACGCCCCAGCAACAACAGAAGTGGATTTTTTTAAGCGCGGTTGCGCTACTTTTTAATAATCACACAAACAAACAAATACAAAACCAAAAACCTAACTCCGTTTGGAGCGCTTACTACACAGGAATTTCCCCTGACTAACTTGCAGGACGGCTAAGCCGTTTACCTGGCACCACGGAACACAACACACACTAACACAGCACTTACTTCACTCTGGCTACTCGGAGACAGAGCACCTCTTCTGCCTCCTTCTACTCAGCAGCCCTGAGCAAACTGACTGCTTCTTTTTTATACCCTGCACCTGGCTCTAATTTACAATTACTATCCCGGTGCAGGGGATAATTAAACAATAAAAACAATTAACAGAACAATTAAACAATAAAGTAAAACAATTAAACTAAACCAATGTGCATTTTTTTCTCCAGGGAGGTTTTAACCCCTCCCTGCTGTCTCTCACAGAAACCGCTGCTATATATATATATATATATATATATATATATATATATATATATATATATATATATATATATATATATATATTGGAATACTGTAACACTAAATAAGTGTCTTGTGGTTTGCTTTTGGTTTTAAACTAAATAGTTCAGCAAAGACATTAAAAAAGAAAGATGAAACAATAGGTTTAACCAGAACAACATGATTTGGCTGTACTTGCTTCTACCAAAGACTCCAGATTGCCCTTATAGTCTTTTCAAACTCATTAGAACCTTGAATGGAATGGTGTACAAATCGATCATGTAAACCCCATAGTCTCACATTCTGGGTTTTTTGTGACTTTTTTCAGGGGGTATCTGGTGGCTCTGTGAATTTATAGATTTGCTACTTTGAGCAATGACTTGATTAACATGCATCTCCCCTGCCACGTCTGTTAATATAATATTAGATAATAACTATGAATGATGCTGAAAAAGGATACCAACATGACCTACATCCACAGTGTCTGTTACATCTCAATTTGAATTTTCATTTCTGTAACAGGGTCGCTGCACTGAAATGTCACATGTAAATAAGGACGTGTCTGCCACAGAACAGAATACAGAGACCCCTAATGCTCCTGCTTCATATACTTGTGCTCAATTGGTGGGTAATGGACGTACAACCGTATCATTTATTATTATTATTATTATTATTATTATTATTATTATTATTATTATTATTATTATTTTTATTTTTTTTTTATTTTTTTTTTTACCCTTCATAGTAGTGGTTATAATAATATTAATATAATCTTATCAAACTTAATTCAATGTTTCATGAACATGTGAAAATGTCACCCTGACCTATACTCAGTTGCCAGGAGCTATTTTTTTTTTCTTTTCGAATTAGTCCAATTAAGAGTAGTAACTGGAGGCAAGTTGTGAAGTGTGTTGTTGCTTGAGGTCATCGTTCTATATTCAGTACAGTGAGTGGAATATATTACACCTACAATACAAAACTACCATCATTTTAAAATGTTGATACTTGTCATTTTGTAAAGTTGCTTAATTTTTACAGGGATTACAGCTACTGATATAATTCTACAATGACAAAGTTCTATAAAATGACATCCAAAAACTAAATATTTACCATTGAAGTTGTTTCACCTTTAATGAAACTACTCTGCCATGTTCTTATTTTTTCTGTGTAAAAAAATGTGCAATTTTGCTTATTTTAAGGTCATTTTTCCAACTTTGCATCCATTTATTAATGTGAGCGTCATCTCTAAACAATATTATCTTGTAATATTTGAAGACATACTGAAGACTTTTGTTGTTTAATGACAGCACTCAAAAAATAGATGCAGAGTAGTAAAAATTGCACAAGTGGGACTGCATAGGATTAGAAAAAAGAATGTGGCATTAGCAAAGTTCTTTCTGTCTATATGTCCTATCGGAGTCTCATTAAAGGTGACACAACATCCATAGTAAATATACCATTTTTTGTCCTCGCTTGTAATCTTTAGACCCTTGTCCTTTTCCTCCATTTACAGTGGTTGCCACTGTTTAGGACCAATTGATTAGACCGCAGACGATAATGTATGATGGTCTCAATTCTATGGCAGGTAAAACGGAGGATGCCGGTCCCAGCGCCACGTACCAGGGTTACTGTCAGCAGTCTGGGAACAGCAGACCCAGGCTCCCCCACTTGGGAAATTGATGTGGCTCAGGTGCTAGAAAACAGCATGGTAATGTCTCCTCCCACACTGAGCACAACAGGATTTACAAGGTAAAAAAAAACAATTTGCCTTGTAGCAGTTCATTACTGTGCTCAGAAATATTAAATGTTAGTGTGATTTATTAGGTACATCACTAGTACATATTTCCATGTACTGTATCTAGAGATACGCTTATTCATTTATGATTTCAACTTTTTTCTTTAGCTCAAGTTATTTAGTCTGGGAGTCTGTCCGCTTGTCACATTTACTGTATGTTTTTACATATAGTATTAAGAGAACCTGCTTAACCAATTGCGTTTTTTTCATATACAGTCACTAATAAGATAGTAAACTGAAAAATCCAAGCACTTTTGGATTATTTTTTATTTTATTTATAATATTGGTCTTTATTATTTATTGAAACAATGGCAGTATTTAGATCCAATGCTGTTTTGATTAATTGAATAACCCCCACTGCATCCCTAGTGGTCATTTTTATTCTGGCCTCATTACAGTCCTTGGTCAGGCTTGCTTAGAGATAGTCTAAGTAATACTATATTACTTTGTTAAACATGCCAAATGAATGCAAAAAGAGTAATGAATGATGATTTAAAAATATATAACTATTATGCAAATTCAGAGGATATTAAGTCTTCATTTAATTGAACTAATAAAGTGCTACCATTTTAATAGAAATTGGTTAAGCCCTTTGAAAATGAGTTTAAAATATGTATGTCTATGGGGACAAATTGGTTCATTGCCCAGTTCAAATTTTCCACAGCTGCTTCTTTCAAAGTTACAGGACTTAATTTTCTTTCATGGAAAATTACAAGACACAGCATCATAACTAAACACTTTAACAGTTTAGGAGATTATGAAATGCAAAGTGAATTAATAGGCACTATGTGCTGATGCAGCAGATCAGACCAGATCTTGGCAAATCTATAGCAAGAGAAACACAGAGAACAGCCCCCCTTTGACCTGTCGAAGATTAAGACTGTACTTAAACCTGGAAAATATTTCCACTTGCACTGTATGCTGTAGCAGCTATAATTATATCTATTGTATTATATCATGCCCTACCTGTGGTTCAGCTTCTACAAAGATGCATATCAGTGTGATAGCCTGGCTCTGGGAGTGTTATTTATGCAAACACTTATATACAGTGTTAATATATTCGGTAACACTTTAAAATAATTGCCGCAAATTCATAATGAATTCCGACGGAATACAACAGTACCTGAATGTCTTCTGCCTTTACTCTGAGATCTGAAGTAATTCATGTTGGATTTAGCCCTGTTAATTCATGGGGATTTAGTTACCCGTATTCATTCCATGGTCCTTTGTGACAAGTGATGCTCATCACATGTATAAGGCATGCATTCATGCATGAATGAATGAACACTTCTCACAATCCCCTGGTGGGCGATTAAGAGGGTATGAACTAGTAAAACTGTACGTTCATTAGGAGCAGATGGAAGGGAAAGGGGAACCTAAATGTTTTAAATCAAAATAAATCACTTCAGAAACCAGAGGAAGTACATAACATATTCAGGTGTTATTCCTATGATGTTCAGTCGGAATTCATTATGAATTCATTATTCTAAAGTGTTACCATATATTCATTTTACAGTCTACTCTAAAGCTGGCGTATTTTCTTGTCTATTTTGTTGAACCCATTAAAAATGTCTTTTATTTAAAAGTCTTTCTGAGTGACATACGCGTTCCTCAGAGTGGCGCTTGTGTCTTGTGGTTGGCTTTGGTTTTAATAATCCAAAGCTTTCGTGGCTAACCAGTGACTTCTGATATAATGCTGTAAAAGGTGATTTAAAGTCAAGAGGCCATTTTGTTGCTGTGTAAAACAAAGTGATTTGAAGGACAGAAGAAGTGTGGTTCTGAATCTAGTGTAAAAAATGCTCCAGGAGCATCTACACACAATCTGAACACGCCCTATTGAACTGACCCATTCATCTACTGTATTTGTGGGGAAACTTGGTATGGTCATTGAACGTTCTAGAACACAGAATACCCTCAGATGGTTCTAGGTAGAATTGTGATTTACTAGTATTAGAAACGTATATCACATTTATTGCAGTGCCACAATAGACACTTTTATAGATGTGTTTATTTTGTAATATCTCTGGAAATATATCTACCTGACAGTTTAATAGACTTATTGTTACTCTTGGCAGAAAACCTTTGCTTCATTCTTATCAGAAATGTAAACATTTAAAAGATGTTTGGCTTAAAATTGAGCCCAAAAACGAACAGAATGTACTGTAAACAATTTTAATATTTTTTTTTCTGAATAAATAGCTTGCACTTTCCAATAAGCAACACGTTGTTAGTTTTATATACTTTGATATATTAAAATTGTGTTTCACAAATTATAAAAGTTGGCTTTCAATTGTAAAAGGAATGTTTGTTTTTTTTGACCACAGGTAGTAGTATGTACTGCCATTTGGACAGGGGGCAGTATTTGATACAAACATAGAACAATGTTATAGGTTATATCCTGAGGAACTGTGCTTCCAAATTTTGTTGATTCTGTGGACATGAGCATTTGATATAAGGTTCATTTCCACATGCTTTCTGTGGCCTGCTGTAATATGTTATTGGCATGTATATTACTCATGTCTTATTTATTGTCATTAGAAGGATAGAACAAATGCTACAATCTTCTATTTTAACCTTACCATTCTTCCTGGTCCTGTCACATGGAGGCCATTTTCACACATCTCCTTTGATGTAGAAAGGGGTTCAAGTATTGTGTTATGTGACGGGAAACCGTCACTGTTTAAAATAAACAAAAGCTTACCTGGAAGATAGTTTAATTGGTTTTTAAATATGTATTTTTGATATTTTAATTATTGTTATGGAGAATATTTTTTTTACAATAGTAAATTAATGGAGTGTTTATATAAAACGAGTAAAATGTAAACAGTAAACTATCTGTGTATTAGTGGCCGTTTGCCTGCAACTATTTATATTCTGTAAAGGTGTGGTCAGAACTGTTTGTATCCTGTGCTGCAAGTAAATGTTCTAGTTATTTACTTATAACACCAAGGTGCAAGTTTCCAGTGGTTTCCAGCCTCCGGTTGACGTGATCGTGGTGGAAAGCAGATTGTGGCCTTTTCCACTCCTTCACATGTTACAATACATTTTGCATTTCTGAAGCCTAAATAACCAGTAACTGAAACACATTTAATTAAACTAGAGCAGAATCCGTTACTTGAGTACTAAGGCTATCCTTATTACTTCCAGTAACAGTGGGGTGTTCTTTTCAGTAAATGTGATTTATTTCCATCTGTGGAATATGGATCATAATGCAGATAGAATCAAGAGTGTCCAGTGATTTACTTTGCTCTGAGTTAAGATACAGGCTCCTTGCTGGCATTGTACAACCCTTTGTTATGTCTACCACATCCAAGTGGAGAAAATCAATGTTATGTCACTGTAGCTTCACAAGCACGTTGATGAAATGAGCTTTATCCATGTGGCAGTTCCTAAAAATGTTCAGAGGAGGGTCTTAAAGTTGTTTTTAGTGATAGTCTTCCTGTATATAACAGGTGTACATGTTAAATATTTGATTTTCTAATTTTCAGTATCTGCAATCACTGACAAATGAGAAATGTGTGTTCTAATGGATGATGCAAAATGTGTATTTGTCTAGTTTTTTAATTTTCTGGGTCCCTCTAGAAAACAAACTGGTTCAGCCAGCTTAATGAGGGTTTCCTGGTGTGCAGAACTTTTTAAATAAATTATATGAAACAGAAATCTTAATAGGATTAGGGTGAAAGAGTGGCTACTGGTTGCTTGCATCAGGGCTAACACCCATAGCTATTTATAGGGGCTGGTCTCAAGGTACTGTAGAGAGATCTGAAGTTAAAAAGACTTCCCAACTTCAGTTACTTGGTTTAAAGAGCTACCGGTCGGGGGAGACGTCATTTGCAATGCATTGCCATGTTCTGCTAGCTATGAGGTAATTCAAAACACATTTTATGTTTTTTCTTCTTTGCTTCGAAAATAAGATTTTAAAAAAAATGTAAGCTTGTTGTGATGTCAAAACTTGACAGAAGCCATTTTTATGCAATACAGTAGCAGCATTTATTATCCAATTAAGATATTAATTTTGAGTACATTTTTATGAAATTTGACACTGGACATTCTGCTTTGGTATACCAATACATTTTATACAGGAGGCTGTGTGGTCCAGTGGTTAAAGAAAAGGGCTTGTAACCAGGAGATCCCTGGTTCAAATCCCACCTCAACCACTGACTCATTGTGTGACCCTGAGCAAGTCACTTAACCTTCTTGTGCTCCGTCTTTCGGGTGAGACGTAGTTGTAAGTGACTCTGCAGCTCAGCTGATGCATAGTTCACACACCCTAGTCTCTGTAAGTCGCCTTAGATAAAGGCGTCTGCTAAATAAACAAATAATATATACACCATACTAAAAATAAAAAATTTACTAATAAGGTTTCTTTCAATAAGTTTATTTCCTCAACAGTGACGTAAATAAAAGTTACTAAAATGTATTTAATCAACCGTATTACTGTTATGATATATATAACAATCTGTCAATCTGGTTTTATTGAAGTGTTTTTTTTGTTTTGTTTTTTTACAATATCATATTACGTAAGTTTAAACAGTTACCTTTATTTTAGCTTTTCACTTTAGTTTTTTGTTCAAGTTCCTCCAACTAAGTCTTATCACTGCAAATAGTGTGAAACAGATTAACAGATTTTATTGTCTTGTTTCTCTATTATACTGAAAACAAAATTCAGATGTTTGATGTAAAGTGACAATTTTCCCTGACTGAACAGGAATTGTTTTTTGGACTACAGATAAAATGTTCACTGTTAAATATAAAAAATGGGCCCAACCATTTATCAAAATTGGATTGAATTTTAGATTATCTTGGTGAGAAGCAAAAAGGAAACAAAATATTTCTTAATTAACCAGATTAAAGAGAAGTCTGCTCAGAGACATCACTCACAGTATTGAAGGCCTGACTCACTGTGCAAGAATCAGTTTTCATTGAAGCCTTTGTGCCACTCAGAATTTCTAGTATTATGTATATTTTTGTAGATCTGCAGATCAATTTGATATCTCTTTCCCGAAGAAAACTTGTCCCCTAGAATTTGTTATAAAGAAAAACACAAGCAATTATGTTTTTGACATTCCAGTCTCATGAATACCAAACCTTATTTTCTTCATAAAAACAGACCATGAAAACACATTATTTAAAGAGATATAATCTACATTTTTCTGATATTTAATTTCTTACCTGTTTAATATCATATTAGATGTGTTCTGTGTGATTCTCTGTTGTTTTATGATCATTATTTGCCATGTTTGCTAATTGCTCTGAAAGGTCCTCAGGGCTAATTGTGAGGAAGGAAAGGATATTAATTGTGCAGTAAAGCCTATGCAACACTAACACACACCGATAGACTTGTACCCCCTGCCGAGAACACCCTGCCCGACCTAACCCTCCCTCCCACCGGGCGGATCTCGGCCAATTGTGCGCCGCCCCCTGGGAGCTCCTGTCCTCGGTCGGCAAAGGAATAGCCTGGACTCGAACCGTCGACGTCCAGACTATAGGGCACATCCTGCACTCTACGCAAGTGCTTTTACTGGATGTGCCACTTTCGGGTCCCCTCTAACCTGTATTCTGTAATAAATAAAAAAAGTAACGTTTCTGTGTTGTAAGTCAGTTTCAGATTGGCAAGACAGCAGATCTGACTTGGATAGAGGGATGGCTGTTCAGTTGATAGGTGCTTCAGTATGAGGGACAGTTTTAAAAGGACCATTCAGGAGAACAGGACCATGTTTAGCATCTTTTAGACTACACATACTGTATATCCTAGCTGGCCATGGACAGTGACAGAGTGACAGCTGGTGTTTCTAAGTTTTGGACCAATTCTGTACATTTCTCTCTCGTATAACAGTAGTTGTTTCTGTGGCCAAAAATCCCTTTACACTGAGAGTAATGGAGTGAAGAGCTCTATATTTAAAACTTGGGCACTGAGGCTATTCAGAAATGCTTTTGCTGCTGGTAAAATAATGTATCATTTATTATTCCACTCCAGAATGCTTGCATGCAGTCCTTTCTGCACATGCACTGAATGATTAAAGCCATGCTGCAGAGTGGAAACTGACCCACTGACCGTCAGTACAGCCAGCATTGATCTCTAAAGGACATATTCCTGTTTAAAAGAGGGCATGATCATGTGTAATCCATTCAGCCCTGCATAAAGTTCAACATATCATTTGTTGCATGCAAAATAAACTTATTTCCATTTAAGTGGTTACTGATCAGTTGATTCTCAGTCTCTCAGTGAGTGTTTACAATAGTTTCATTTTTTTTTTGTTCTGTACTCAACTTTGTCGTGGAATATTTGAATGAACGACACCCTTTAGCTGCTGAATGTTGGAAATCAATGAATTAAAGGTTAACGTATTTG
The DNA here is from genome assembly GCA_030684275.1 of Acipenser oxyrinchus oxyrinchus. Lineage (NCBI taxonomy): Eukaryota > Metazoa > Chordata > Actinopteri > Acipenseriformes > Acipenseridae > Acipenser > Acipenser oxyrinchus. Next base: position 36,679,319 of record CM060257.1, read on the forward strand.
CATGAAATAAACATTCATTTTAACATCAGTTTATCTCATGACATACTTTAATATTTCCAAACTGTTACAGTATACAGAAAGATAACCATATGGTATTGGTATTTTGAGTGTAGATGTATTTTTCTAGACCAGCTGAAAGCTTTAAAAGCACATTCTTCTGGTCATATGTGAATATATACAGTGCCTTCCCCGATATAGCTTTTGGTTAGTTGTGTTTAACCAGTCCAGCAAAATTTGAAGCCACCATCGTGTCTCTTTTAAATACACTCTTCACTGGCCATATTGCTTTGGGGAAATGCGCCAAGACTGGCTTTATTGACTGCTTCCACTATGAACATGTGGTATGTGTGAGTGGCAGGCACGCAGGCTTCTATTGCAGTGAGACCATTGTGAAGCATAGCTAATGCCAAGTTTGTGTTCGTTTATCTAATGTTCTTTTATGTGTTTTGTTTCAGCATCCAAGCCACCACCAAAGGCAGTGCAGCAATAGCTGAGTAACAGCTTTTTAATTAATAAAATACAATTATGAAACAAGCTAGTGACATTCAGTTTTGACAACCTGTCATGCTTATTTTAAACATATCTGAGCAGGTTAATGCACTGACAGAACTGGTGTTTTCAAGCCAATGTTGAAACATTGTAAATTTGAAGTTACATATGTAATGTAAACTAACTGGACTGTCTACAAGTGTCTGTTTTTTTGATAGGTTACTGTAGGCTAAACAAATGTACCATCATTGTGGGACGTGGGAATATTACATTAATAAGAAAAGTATGGCTTTAAAAAAGTGACTTTGTTAAATATGTATTTATAGTAGGAGAAACAGATACTTTAAAATGTATATTTTTTGTGTGGGGTTGTGGCAAAGTGGTTAATAGTGTGCAGGTGCAGGTGATTAAAGAACAGACAGACAATTCAGGTGAAAAGGTTTGTTTTTATTTGTTTTTGTCCAGTGCCTGACGGCAAAACAAACAGTAAACAATAATGAAGGTAAGTAATACAGCGGCGTGTATTACTTACATTTATAATCCCCAAGCTGGTCCCGAAATAATAGTCCCGTTATTGTATCCCCACATTAAACACAAAACACATACACAAGTCCATTTAGTGCGTGAATTAGTGATTGTGGTACAATACAAGTTACTGTGAGACAAGTGAAGTGCTGTTCCGGGTTTGTGCTGGCCTCCGGCGACAGCTCCGGAACGTGTTAGCTGTCTAGTGATACAAGTAACACATAGACAAAACAAAACACTCACGATTATCTCCACAACAAACACAGGTCCTTTATAATAACCAAAGCGAAGGAACAGATAAGATCGCTACGACCCCTATTTATAACGTCACTCATGACCCCTTGGTAAACGATTGCAGCTGCTTTTTATCATCTGCAGCTGCCACATCATTTCCTCCCTGGGTCAATGAGTTAGTGTACCGAAGCTCCATCTCTTTTCTAGTCCAAAGTATTCTGTTCCCGTTACTTAGCGCCGTCACAGGTCGAGGGAGATTTACCACCAAGAATCATTGTCTTTCTGTCACATGTTGGCAGAGATGTGCTCACAGTTTAAAATGCAAAAACACGCTCAGCTGTGTTTAAATTCACGCACTGATCAGGTGTTCACAGTGCTGTCATGTCCTTCTGAAGTGAGGGTATTTCAAATAATGTTCTTTGACTGCCGTAAGTAACTGGTAATGTCCCGGGTATCTACACACACAATAGCATTTATGTAAAACATTTATGTTTTATCTAACATTTATGTGAAATCTTTTTTTAAAGTATTACGTTGTAGTCATGCTTTAACAGTACCCAACAGAAACTAATTAGAATTGCAGAGTTAATGAGTAACAAAAAAAACAACAAATTAATAAGACAGTTATCTTTTGTCTCTCTGTACGGTAGTGTTTGGGTAATAAAAAATGGCTTGCTACAAAACAATTGTAATTACTGTTAATTAAATAACAACATAATGGATTAGTTAGTGTATGTATGACTAAGTATTATGAATTATGACTCGCATACAAAAGTGTCACTTCTGTTGCCATTTCTGTTTTGCATCCTGGACTACAGTATATCGGGGCTTGATTACTTATACTTAGAACCACATGTTGCTGCAAGTAGTAATAGGAACATCTCTGTTTGGATTAAGTGACACAGGGGGCAAGCTGGCCTAGAGAGGCTTGTGTCCCATCAGCTAAAATCATCCAAACAACCACAAAACAAACTACCCTGACATATTTTGACAATGTTTTTCTTTATAATTATTATTATAGCAATTTAAATTGTTTTTTTTTGCTGTATAGAGGTGTGTGTTATGTAATTATTAATACGGGCAGGTGTTTCAATGAGTTTTGTATAGTAAAGGTTTAGGTATGGTCCCTTGAAACGGGTTTAACCAGTTTGTTGCAATGTAAATAAACCCTCCAACACATATAAACATACCTTTGTTTAACTCACCTGTTGCCTACAGAAGCTCCCCAGTAGAAGTCGAGGTAGTGCGGGAGGAGAGTGTCACCAGTTCCAAGCAGCACTTCATACAACACATTCTAGAAAACCATGCCATCCACCGGGGCCTCAGTTTGACAGCCTTATCTGCAAGGGACCGCAGGCGGCTGCTAAGACAGCAGGAGGATGCTTGCCGTCTTAAGGAAATGTAAGTCTCTTTGTGCCAATTCTGTCAAAACAAACGGCACTGATTGTCAGTTATTTTTGTGTGCTGTTTTGGCTAACAACTCTCTAAAGGAATAGCAATACTGGTTGTCCCAGAAAACAGGAAGCACATTGAGCTTAGTACAAAAATGAGTGTAGGACCACCTCACGAAGCCCTGGGAACCACTTATTTGATATTCTTTTAAAATAATAATGACAACAACATGTTTTAATGTGTTTTTCTTTTTTTTAGGGATGACAAGAATAAGGAAAACCTCCCTTGCCATGCAGTGTTTGATGAGGAGGGTCAGCTACGATTCAAAGAAACCACGCCACATGCCGAAAAGAAAGCTTTGGAGGACTTGGAGAAAATCATTGAAGACAGTTTCAAGCCTAAAAGATCCAAATCAAGCTCCGAGACAAGTACAGAGCACGACCAAGATTATAGCCAGGTAAATGGTCAGTCTGTACAACCCATTTCAATTGGGTTCAGCTATGTGGGATGGGTATGGTAATTACAAGGACAACATGTCCAGTAACCCTGGAAAAATAACATCATTTCTGTGAATGTTTCAAAACCTACTGTACTTGGATCCTTAAAATCGATTGCAAGGGCTTGCCCGCACTTTTTGGGCAGTTTTTTTTTATTTTTTACGAGTTGTCATGGTTTCAACGTGATCATGTTAAAGGCGTTCAGCCATCTGTAAAAAGTCCGTTTTTCAGAACGTTGATGGTGATGTAATACTAATGAACCATGGTCTGTAGGCCACTGTGTCTCTCGCTAACCTAAATTGTCTAATTGTACGAAAAATCAATGTTGCCACTTTACCCCATGGTTAACAAAAAAAAGCTGTGTTTTGGACAAGCATGTTTTCTGATGAGTGCACATCATGATTTAAGAGTTGCCGGCTAAGAGAATACAAAATGTTGCAGATTAAACTTTTGCTGGAAACGTTGCTATTTTGAAAATGTGCAGTTTTCACACTGGGATAATTGTACCTTACTGATTTACAGCATAACCTCATACAATTATGAACAAGGGATTTTAATAGAGCTAATTATACTGTATATTAAGGAGCTGGTATGCTTTTGCCGCAGTTTATAATTCGGATTAGTGCTCATTTTTCAAAGTTAAGCATGCAGAAGTATAAATAGTTTAGCAGTATGTAGGTTGCTTGATACAGGAATAATTCATCCCCCACAAAAAATTGTCAAACACAGCCTTTAACAAAAGGCCTGATGATTTAATTTGTGGGGGAACAATATGTATTTTGAGATCTATTTCTCCCCATTTTGAACTTCACCTCACTGCTGCAACCCACTTAATGATTTGGGCAGACTGAATATCTGCTGTCAAGCCAATCACTCCTGTTCACCTTCCGAACCAGCAGATGTTGCAAAGCTACTGAACCTTGGAGGCGAGGTACACCTGCCAAGCCTTCTCCTGTCCAGTACCGGGTGCGCAGCCGGGTATCGGACAAATATGGGTGGACAGTCAGGTGAACTATCCCACTAACTGGCAAAAGTGATCCCTGTGGCCACCCATTACTATTTTTTTTATTTTTTTATCCTGCATGTCATAAAGATGTTATTGTTAATGGGTATTTAAATAAGTGAGCAAGAACTGCTTTGACAGGCAGTAGATTACTCATTTCATTACTCTTTTGTTCCAGTGAGCAGTAAATATTTGCATTGTAGTTATACTGTGTCAGATAAGATTAAATGGAAGCAACTGCAGAATAGATATCCAATGATATATAATTGCCACTGTGAAAGGCCACTTGTGAAATAAAGTCAGTGCTATCCTGGATATGTGACTAAACAGTTTTACTTGGAAATAAACCATCTATTGAGTAAGTAATTTCGCTTTTAGACAAAATACATACAAATATATGCATATAAACCAGTAATGTGGTCTCGGAATGAAGTGCAGGACAAATGCATAAGATGAGGTGCACAGGTATAACAATAACAGTAATAATTAAAAAATATTAGCAGATTCAGGCAGATCACATTGCACTGACTTGGTGATCTTCTGTATGGGGGTAAAAGTTGTGACGGGAGCTGACAGATATGATGTACAGTAATATGTATTTGGGTCAATCAGGAATTTGGTATTGTGTAAATATGGTACTTGTTTGTGCAAATATATTTATGAAAAATGACTAGCACTTGTACATAACACAGATATATATATATTATATACAGTAGTCTCTGGCTAAGAGAACACCCCTCGGGAAGCAAGCAAAGTGTTCTCTTAGCCATAGTGTAAGATGGAATTGACCACCGCACACAATATGAATTAATAAATAAATATTTATTACTTGTCATGAGGCACGTGCATCAACATATGAAATTAACAGAATAAGTAAGAGAAAAGCAATAGGCAAGTGTATGTTAATAAACGATAAGGTAATAAAGTAACAGACAAACTAAATAAACGTAAATGTATTCTACATTTTTATTACCTCTATAACCGGACTATCATATGTGTGATCTTTTTCCAGCTGATCACATCGCGCGCCTGTTGCCTCTGGCGTGAAAAGGAGTGTTGCAACGAAAGTACCATTTGATTGCAGGACAAAGTGCTTCACGTCTGGTGTGTGGAGACCTTATTGTCAAACTAAATTAATTAACACAGCACCCCTACACACGTTAAAAATGCAGCAGCAGCTCTAGATTAATTCTGAATATCTGTACAGGAGCAATATTCAAGACATGCACAAAACTATTTAACAGAATGGTGAAGCAACTCACCAGAATGGAAAACTCAAAATTGCTCAGCGAGTTGTATCTGATTCAGGTTTTTTTCAGAAGCTCGAACAATTTCCAACTGTTTGTAGCAAGAGAAACAGCGGCATGTTTCGCCATTTGTTTAAATGCCATTTTCTAGTGATGAGGTGCACTCAGAATACGAAACGAGGCAATGATATGACGGCAGTTCTGGAAAGATTTAATTAGCCAATCAGTGTGCATCAAGACACTCTCACAATGACAAGTCACATTTGAAAAGATTGATAAACCATTTGAATTTAAGTTTGATGATGATGAGTTATCAGGTTACAAAACAGTACTGTATCAGTTGTAAAGGAATCGCTAGCAATGCCAAAAAGGTGTTCTTTTCAGCGAAGTTCCTGTTCCTTTAGGCGGACCATTTAGAATGGGAAAAATCTGTATCACCACAAGGGTGTTCACTTAGGTGAAGTGTTCTCTTAGGAGGTGTTCCTATACGCAACGACTGCTGTATACAACATTTTATTGGGATATATATGGCAAATTTTATATATGAACCTGTATGACTACAAAATATGTTCATATAGTTTATCTATTACACTAATAATGTGTTATAGAGCAAGTTTATAAAATGCAGTAACTACTGTATTTCATAAATACTTTTTGTGAGGTCACAACATTTACTGTGAAGGTTTGTACCCCACGAACCTGCACTGAAAATGATGTGCATTGGCACACCCTAACAAAGTTGACAGAACCTGGCTGAAAATTCTGGTATGAACATGCCACATGTAGCAACTGGACGTGCATTTTTATATAACAATTGCCAGCTCTTCTCTGGCACTCTCACATTTACAGGAATGAGTTTTTATCTGAGCTCTCAAACTCTGCCAAAGTCACGGGAGCAGAGCACACTATTTGATACCCTAGGAACGTCCAGGCTTTTTACTGATGGGAAACTGGTGGAGCTGGAGGAAATTACTTTAAGTAAAGCCTTATTAAAAAACAAAAAACAAACATTAGGCTGATGTCCGTGAGAGTCTGTGACTTTGGCTGCAGCAGCATTTAAAAATAAAAAAGTAAGGCATCATTTTTTATGTTTTAAGCCTAATTTTTGTTTGCATTGAAACCTGAATTAACCAGTCTCCTATGGGGGCTGAACATGTATTTGCAACCGCTTATTGCAGGTGATTTGCTTGTATTGAAGCAACAAAACAAAAGTCTTTTTTGGGGTTACTTGCAGTTTATTTGAATGCTTTCAGACCTGGCAGAGAATTGGTTAGAACAGTCTAGGCTTTATTTTTTTTTCCCCCGGTAAAAAAAAAGCAATGAATTGATAGAAACTTATTGAAAAGGTGCAATGGATCTTGGACGGGAGGCTTCAAATCATAACCACAATGACACTGTAACACTGTAACACTGTTGAAGATTGTTTGCTGTGTTGATCATGATAACAGCTTTGAATATTTTATACTGTTTTATTTGATTAACAATATTCCTTTCAAGACCTCAAAAGTCTCTTCTTCGGGTGTATTTAAAGAAACAGGAACAACAAACCGTATCAACTCTTCAGATTTACTATATATAATATATAAAACTGGTTTACAGTTCATATTTAATGGGATCTTTCCAGTACTGTGCTATGTTTTGAGTGGCTCTATCTTTCCAAGTCCTGTATACAGTTCTGCAGCAATGGAAGAGTTAATAACCGTTTCAGTGAGGATTTTTGGTCATGAAACCAAGCTCAAATTAATTGAAAATCCAAATGAAGCTATTGCAAACCTTTTGTCTGTGTGGAAGAATGCTTCAAACTAGAACATTCCTGTGGGGCTTCTGGTATCCTAAATAATACGTTGCTGCAGAACAAAGAGTGACCTGGATAATTATATTAGTGTATGAAAAGCTATTTACTGGCATTCAATGCTGAGCCACAGTTTGTTCATTACAAACCTATTTGATTTTTTTTTTTGTTGTTCTTTTTGTCTGGTTCCAGATACAATACATCATTTTGATGTTTTCAGGACAGTGGAATTTTGATACAAATGTGAATAAAAACAAAAAACAATGGTTGTTCCACTGACAGATGTGTCTCTTCATTTTTTGTTGTTGTTGTGGCAGAACATGGCGAATAAAATGAGCTTGTCAGCATATCAAATGAACGCTGGGCTGTCAGAATCCAGGCACATTCAAAATGCTTCATTCCATGCTAAAGAAATATTGGATTTTCAGAACAGGTATGCTCTCTGGTATAGGCCGTCACTCACACTTTTGTATTATAATAGTATATTTTGCTATCATGTATAAGATCTAATCAAGAATGTGCTAATATAGTTGACCGTTTATGATACAGCCATAAGAAAGCAACATGTTGAAATAAGACCCCGTTCACACTACTGTACTGGCCCAAGGCCGCCTCAGATTTTGGTCTGCAACCCCGTTCACATTTGTGGTTTCAGGCGGCTTTGCGCGTTCACATAAGTGACTGAAAAGCAGGCCTAAAATGTGTCAAACAGTTTTTTTTTAATTTTTATGGAATGATAGCCTGCACTCAGAATGGAAGAGCTATCGGGATATGCAGTAATCTTTGATTTGTAGCAGATATTTCTTATAAACCAACTATATAAAACCCGCTCTACAATACGAGGCACTGCTGCCCAGTCATTTAGTTGTACTTTTCGGTAAGAACTACAACAAATGCACTTTTATTCAATATAAAGGTGAATCTGTGGTGAATTGCTGGAAAACGTTTTCAGAAAGTTGAAGACACGGCTCTTGTCCTTGAAGTATATATCAGTGTCTTCACGTTCCTTGACATGTGTCTCTATGAATATAATATTTAAATGCTGAAATTGTATTCAGTCTACAGTTTTAATAATATCCCTTTAAATCTGCAGCACGGCGCACTCACTGACTGAAGATGCGGTGGAACTTCAGGATTTCAATGAGGTATGTATTTTGTGCATTGATAATAAAGCTAATGCTAAGAAAATGCCATTTTATATTTAAAACCTTGAGAATTGATTCGGTGAGTTCTGCTATGATATTCTGCAAGTCTTGGTTCCACAGTGCAGTGGAAAGCTTTGGTCAGACTATCAAATGTGGTACAAAAACACCATCACTAATTTTAAAGCAAATATTTCTAACCCCCCAACCCCAATGTTTTCTGGATATAACTTTACATTCAGCCCTCATATTGATTTTCTTCTAGAATATAGAGTGCACATGATCAGTCTTTGTGGGTAATTAATCCATTTTTAAGGACAGACGTAATTAACTTGGGAGTATCGTCCGTCACTCATTGATTCATTTTGCATTGCCCACATAGAACAATCAATTATTCTTTATTTCATTATTTTCCCTGTTAAGTTTGTCTATCTTCAGCACCATTCGATCAAATAATATAACACTGGTTTCTTTATAAGTCAACACCTCGACAAGTTATTTTTGTTCCACAAATGCTAATCTCAGAGCAGGCCTGTCTATCCAATTTCAAATAATAATGTTTCTGCTATAAACAGTACAAAACTGAACTTGAAGAGAACCACACCATTGTCAAGTCCATGAGATTAAACAACATGCGCAGTCAGGTGACTGTGCAATGAGTCGGCAACTCTTATCAGACGTTTTGCATGTTTTATCATTTTAAACCAGTCTTCTAAAGCTGATTCATAAACTTAATCTGTTGGCATTTTATCAGTTAAGTATCCTATTAAAATAAAGCAACATCTTGATCCAGGGGAAGTGCAAAGACCAAGCATCTCTTTGCATGCTGAAGCCAAGTACTGAAATCAAATCTGCGTTTACTCAGCTGCTCATGACCAAAATGAAAACCGAGAAAGGTTCAACTGCTTTTTAAAATAGAACACATGCAAATAGAACCACTTTTTCAACTCATGCCTCATGCCCAAACATACAGGAGAATCATGAAAATCGGTGCATGGGCTTTTATTTAGATTTAGAAATCAAAATTTCAGTGCATCTTATTCTGTGTACAGGTGTTATTCCCTGCATAAAACATACAATTCTAAAAAACCTACCACTATTTTTTTGTTTGGTAGCAGTTCTTGAGTATGATTTATTATTATTATTATTATTATTATTATTATTATTATTATTATGAGACAGCATTTCGCACAGTTTAAGCAGCCATCCACTTCTTTTAGAAGTCCTCTTAACAACACAAAAACAAAAGAACAGTTGGGAACAAGAAGAGGCCATTCGGCCTATCAAGGCTCGTTCCTTGATAGCACACCATTTGGCCCTAGTAGGGGATGTAATTTAGTAGGACAGAATCCAGTAGTTTTTTAAAGGTTCCTAGTGTTTTAGATCCCACTTCTAGACTATTCCATGGATTTATAACACTGTGTAAAAAAAAAAAAGTGCTTCCTATCTTCCGTTCTAAACCTCTTCCATGTATGCCCTCTTGTTCTACTCTAGTAGTGTCTTGGGTTAAGTATGTCAGCCATTTAGGATTATATAGACTTCCTCTTGGGTACCTGTAGCAGGGCGAGGTGCCCTGTACATTGTATTGTTTATTTATTTTTAGAACGGGGTTTTCCCCCTCCGCCACCGTGTTATTTTGTATATTATTATTATTATTATTATTATTTATGACGGCGAAGCGCCGCATATTTTGTTTATGTATTTAGGACGGCGTACTGCCGTGCTTTTGTTTTGTTTATTTTTTAAAACGTGTTCTGGCAGAGGCGAGATTGGTGCTCGTCCTCTGCCAGGAATAATTTAAAAACTCGTGCAGAAGGTGGCCATCTCCCGAATTAATTAGGTGATTTAATTTGTTGCTAATCAGGAGATGGTCACCTGTTATAAAAGCCGGCAGCTCTCGGCGCTCGGTGTGGGAGTTCAGAGGAGGAACAAGTGAGCCAAGGCAAGAGCGAAAACGAAAGAGAATTACAATACAGGAACAGTGACAGCGACTGCCCAGCCTGACCTGTATGGTTTATTTATTAGTTGTGTTCGTGATTTGTTTTGTTTACCTGTTTTATTTTGCTCTGTGAGCAGTTTCTTTTTGTTTAAACTTTTGATTTATTTTTGTTATTTAAAAATAAAACGGCGCGAGCGCCTTTAACTGCAGTACTTCCCTGGTGTCAGTTTCCCTTCCTGCTTCTGTCTGACGTCACCGCCCAGCCACCCTGTCACAGTACCATTTCCTATATAACAAGGGACAGTTGGACACCCTATACACGACATATTAACTTATAACATGTTACTTCTTTGATTTCATGTATTGGTCCTTGTAGCACACTTGTTTGTCGACATCTGCAATTATACAATAGCACTGATGTATTGTACACTTGCCACTACAGTTGTCAGAACCACATTCATTACTGGACAAAGCCTGTGAACATATTATTCCCTCTGGGTGACCAATATGCATGTCACAGTAACATATGTTTTACTTTTTTACATAACAGGATTAGATCTATATATTGAAATATATCTGTGTCTTGGTTTACTTACAGTGAGGTGCATGTTTTGGAGTCGGCTGTAGTATAATGTGTTTAGGAGTGATTGGTTATCCTAAAAACTGTGTAGCAAAGTCTTTGAAGAATGGAGTTTCCTTGCTTGCTTGAGTGATTGACTGCTTGGGACAAACTGTTATGCTCCAGTGTATACAGATTCAAATCCTACTTGACCTCTCTACCTTTTTGTGTTTTACAAAACTGTAGGATTTTTATCTGGCCTAGCGGGTTGGGGTTTTAGTTAATCTTAGTTTTGTTTCAAACTCATTTTTGGCTATCTTCAAGTACAATTTATTTATATTATTATTACATCATATAACTATTGTGACCCAATTATACACTAAAATAGTATTGGGTAACTGTTGTCTATGTTCTGCATACACACCTCACCCTTGTATCCGGTGTACTTCATGAGGAACCAGATCTTACTGTTTGCCTAGTTTGTTTACATTCCCCAATGGCAGTTTCAGCTGCAGACACACAAGTTGTTGCCCTCTTGCCTCTGTCACTCTGTGAACTAAACCAACATGCTCCTGCTAATACCAGCAGTAGCAGCAGGAGACTGCCATGTGGAGACTGCCATGTAGAGAATGCCATGTGGAAGCTCCACCGTAGCTCAGAGGAAACATGTGAACGCACCTATTTGGATTATAGCCAATTACAATCTGAAACATCTATAGGAGGCTCGGAGCGTATGATAAGTCTGCTGAAGACTGATGCAAAATCAAAACAGTTATCATGTTCACCATGTTGAGTATAACAGACAGATGGACAGGATTGAGTATGACAGACGATGGACGTGATTGCCGAATAAGGGTCCCGATTTTATGAATGAGGACCCTAGAAAAGGGGATTAATTACTGTATGTGAATCTGTTTTTGAGACTGTATGGTGCACAATGCCTTTTACATCCTATTATAAGAATACTGCTTTACAATCTATGTTCTTACCTCATTACCCTATTAGCTTTATTAACTTTAACAACACATTAAGTGATTAGGTGCCAGGAAGATATGCAGCTTTTCATATATAGCATTGCCTTTGAAATATTATTATTATTATTATTATTATTATTATTATTATTATTATTATTATTATTTGTTTGGGTAAGCATTCTATGTTCTACACTGGTGTACACTGACATTAATTTTTTTAGAAAAATAGCAGCAAGATTCTGCATGTGAAAGAACTAGAATTTTTTTTTTGCCTGTGTCAGCTGCTGTGTGAGGTAGGAGACAGGCAGCAGTCTGCATTATCATGCGTATTACCACGCAATCTGTCAGCTCCTGGGGGAGCGGAGGCGGAGTGAGCACAAACCCCCAACTTGAAAGTGACAGTCAGCCCAGCGAATTAAGCAGGCTTTCTAGAGCCACTGCTTCACTACAGCACAGACTTGACAGCAGCAGAAACCGTTATTTCACACTTGCCACACCAATGCAAAGCAACACTCCATCAGATTGAGGGAATATACTCAAGACAACAGTTAACACGATTCTATTCATATTTATTCTCAGCTGGTGGAAGACGATCCTACGGGGAGCACCCAGCTGCAGCCATCTGCAGACAACACCACCCCCGCTGCTACTGAAGAAAGCAATGCTTCAAGCAAGGGCACCGTCCAGGATGACGTAAGTGCTCCAGCTCAGCCGTGTTCAATATATTTGTTTCTATTTTATGAATGGACTCAGCTGGGAGGAGCCAGATTGTTACCAGATCATGATGTCAATGGACTGAATGAAATACACCCACGGTGGAGGCAGAGAAAAAATCTGTACCGTGCACAGACCTCCACTCCCAACTGAACACATTATCACAGGCTTGCTGATTGATTTAACCCCCACCTCCCCCCCCTTCTATCACCACTACAAGTGTGCCATGAGTAACCCATACAAACTGCAAGTTGTATAGCTGCAGAGCCACGTCAATAAAATAGCGTTGAAGATGAATGGAAGACGTGTGTAGCTGGTGACTCACAGGAATGGAGTGCTCTGTGGCTGAGAGAAGCGCTTGAACTGTATCAGAGAGCATTGCAGAACACACACACACACACAGCCAAGCGCACAGAGGACGTTTTCAGTATTTTTAGCCGGTATGTTCTGCTTTTGCCTGCAGAGCTCTTTACTGAAACTACAGGCCTTGGAAGTTGATCTGTGCTCCTCGTTTCTGCCAGCGCAGGAAGACAGTGCCCAGCTACAGCACACCAAGGAGCACAGCTTGCAAGCAGGACACGCTGCACAGGGAGAGGATGCTAGTACTGGAGGTAAGAGAGCCAAGGATTATTTTCTTTACCGTGCATGTTTATCAGGAGCATCTGTCAATTAGAAGTAATGACTATTGAAGGAGCACATGGTTGAATTCCTCTGGTGAACATTTTACAATGACACCCTAAACAACCCTTATTTGTATTAAACACTAGACTTAAATAATATTATTTCACATATATTTATACGGTTTGATATTTTATTTCAGTTACTAGGTTATTTTTGATTATTTCTTTTTTTCTTTTTAAATAAACCTGTAGAAACATTGACTGCAGCGTACCATGGCAAAGGCATAGCAAAGTGAAGCATACTAAAATCAGGGTAAATGTTAAGAATATTTTAAGAATATTATTTATGGTCCTCCCCAGCTTAAGTAGAACTTGCTAATGAGAATGTGTGCAGTAGATACATGGTATGTATTTCCCTGTTTTTAATGGAACCTCCTTTTCAAAGCCATGCTTTAAGGAATGTATTCAAATCATTGCGTAATCTTGCGTAACTTTTTGAGTAGTTTCTTCATTTCCAATCAGTATTTGTTTTGTTAGTGCAAGCCATTTCCCCTTTCGATTTCAAATTAATGCATCGGCAAAAAGGTAGCGAGGCTGAGTACATTTGCTGCGTTTTCGGATTCCACCCCACCACCCATGCTTTTCTTCCCTAAAGGCATGTCCTATTTCTCATGTGATATTATATGCACAGGCATGGCAGAGTTGTATAAACTGCCCATACACCTGCACACATTGCACAGCCTTGTTTGCTAGCTAGCTTAGGATGTACAGAAGAGATGAAGAAAGGATAATCATTAATACTAATTGTTTTATGCTTTTTAAATGGTTAATTTTATAGCACAGTGAAGGAAATTATGAATTATAGGAAGCTTAATAGATTCACTTGTTCTGAAAGCTAATGACTGCAGCTATGTTGCCTGCAGATGTATTGGAGTATTTATTTATCCTTGGGGCTGTAGCTTTAATGCAGTTTAATGGATGCTTTAACATGTTTTTCTTTATGATTTAAGAGACTTAATTTTAGATCAATTGAAGAGGCTAGAAATAGGACATTACGAAACAAATGAAATGGTTATCTATTTTTATTTGCTTTATCTGTTGAGAAGTTATTATTAATATTGTTGTTGTAATGTCCTAATCAAATACCAGACAGGTACTAATAGATGGTGCATTGATAACACTGTATTATTCAAAAGCAATTAGCACAAAAATATGTAGACTAGACGCTTCACAAAAACAACTGAAAACTCCTAATCAAATACCAGACAGGTACTAATAGATGGTGCATTGATAACACTGTATTATTCAAAAGCAATTAGCACAAAAATATGTAGACTAGACGCTTCACAAAAACAACTGAAAACTGAAAGTAATATAATATGAGTGAGCCTCCTAGTAGGATCCCTGGGCAATTTTTAATTGTTCAATACCATTGCGATCAATAATCAATTAATCAATTTCATTGTCACATCTCTAGCTGTATACACCAGACTACAGTACACGCCTCCTACTTGTAACACATACTATTTCAGAATATGTGTTACATTGCTTTCTCTCTTACCTCCCACATCGAAAGTTCTCTACTGTTATTGTTGGGATTTTGAAAAGCCACGCATTGTGTCTGCTTCTGAACAATAACTTTTCCATTCTAATTTAAAAAAATGGTACAGCTATTAGAAATCTCAAGCGATTGTGATCTATTACAAGGCAAAATATTTTAAAAAGCCTGGATTTTTAACCGTGTCATTTATAGTATGTAGCAGTGTGGAGTAGTGGTTAGGGCTTTGGACTCTTGACTCGAGGGTCATGGGTTCAATCCCAGGTAGAGGACACTGCTGCTGTACCCTTGAGCAAGGTACTTTACCTAGATTGCTCCAGTAAAAAACCCAACTGTACAAATGGATAATTGTATGTAAAAAGAATAATGTGATATCTTGCAACAATTGTAAGTTGCCCTGGGTAAGGGCGTCTTCTAAGAAATAAATAATAATATTCTCTATTCTCTTAGTAGTGCCCTTCTGTTATCCCAGACGATATATTTTTGCTGGTCCACTTTTCTCTCTTAGTTGCTGCATTGATTTACTTTTACAACACCACCACCACCACACACACAACTCCAGATTTGTATATAATAAGTTTATTAGCAGGCCCACAAGCAACACGATCAATTGAAAAAACAAGTAAAGAAGCAATTAGGTTAATCTCAGTGACGCCATACAGTAGAGTACACTGAATCTATTGAATTATAGTAGTGAATTATAAATTACAAATCATGAGCCTTGGGGCTCCCGAGTGACGCATCCTGTAGCCTGGAGGTCACTGGTTCGGGTCCAGGCTATTCCACTGTCGACCATGGATGGGAGTTCCCAGGGGTGGCGCACAATTAGCTGAGCGCCGCCCGGGTTGGGGAGGGCTTAGGTTGGCCAGGGCGTCCTCTGGCCAACCTCACCACGCACCAGCGACCCCTGTAGTCTGGCCGGGTGCCTGTAGCTCTGAGGTAGCTGCATGGCGGGCCTGCAGAGTGAAAAGAAGCGGACGACTGATGACACACGTTTCGGAAGACGAGTGTGTTTGTCTTCGTGTCTCCCGAGACAGCGCGTCCCAAAAAAAGTCATGTGCCTTAGCAACTGTTTGCTTAAAACCAGCCAGCGTTTCTAAAAGAGATTTAGCCAATCAGACGGGGGCATATTCACATGGTACAATTCCAGACACTCTTGTTGTGACCAACTGGAGAGGCAAAGAACTGGATAACAGGGAAAGGGTCAGGATTATTGTGGTAATTTGTACCAATACAGCTTCACAGAATAGCCACTGCAGTTATTCCCTTGACAAGGAAAGAATATAACGAATTGCCTAGATTATGTACATTATTGGTGTATTGCATGTGTAACAGAATAACAATGACTTTTAATAAAGTGTTAAAAATAACATTTAAAGAACTGTCAAAATTCCATGATTTCTCTGTCTGCAAAGCCTATTGTTACTAGAGGTATGTAGCTTATATTCAGACCCATGTAGGCTCTTTGCTGGATTTAAGTGGGTCAAATGGGTCGAATAAAATATCCAGGCTTATCATTGGCACCTGCATCAAATTATGAAGCAACATGATCAAATTTCTTTGTACATGGAACCTGGAAGCAAAGATGAGATTGAGCATGTGAGAATAAGGAATGAGATCAACCACCAGGCAATGCTGTTAAAAGCATACCCTGTATTGTTGTGTCATATTGAACATAGTGTGTCTGTGGGCCACTTTAATTACAATGGAGAGTTGATCTGTTTGCAGAGCCCCAGCCAGCCTTTAGAAACTGTCAGAATGAAGCTGACATCCAAGCTGAAGCACAGCAGTGCCCTGGGACCAGCCGGCTCCTCCACCACATCACTGATGGAGACAATCCCCAGCCCTCACCTCGCTGCTCCAGCTTCAGCCAGAGCCAGCGATTCAACACCGACCCCGAGTCCGCCCCCTCTCCGCCCTGCTCTCAGCAATTCAGAATGTAAGGACAACTCGCTTTTTCAGTATTACTGCATATGCTAGGATACAGAAACCATTTAGGAGTGATAACCAAGACTTTTAAAATGTATTTTCTTACATTATTGCAACATTGTCACTTGTCTCCTTTCCCTCTCTGCTTTAAATATAATTGTGTTCCTTTTCTTGTCTTGGTTATTACTACACTGAGACCTTTACAATGTCAGGTGAATTGCTCACATACTGGAAAAAATGATATTGATATTGGATCAATGTGCTATACTTGTTTATGTGCAAAGAATGACTTGCTGGTTGAGATGCTGCCAAAAAACAGTGTCTGTTGCTACTGAGAGATTGTTTTCCAGCAAGCTTTAAAATCACTTGCCCTTTGTGTCTCTTCACATATCAAGCATGGGCCAAGCGGAACAGTTCCTCAGCTTTTTATTTTCATAACGTTTAATCATTCCCCATTAAATGAAATGGGGTGGCTGTCCAAAGTGCCAAAAAAACCACAAGAAGCTTGTGGGTTAACCTGCAGTACCACCTAACCGCATCATTGCAAGAGATAGTTCTTAACTGCCTTAACAAGTCCCACAGCTATTCAGATGTGTCTGTAAATCTCTGGCTGAGAACTGCAGTGGTTTCTATTCAGCGGTACTGTGCAGGTTGCAGCTGTACTTGATTCATGGTGGCCACTTGGCTGTTTTCTTCCTATGAGATTCATACAGTTGTATTCACTGGGGATGCATTCAGGTAGCACTGCATTAATGTTTCTCCTGTATCGTGTCATGGTGTATATGTAAGAAGCTGGGGAAAGAGGGGGAAACATATGCTGCATAGATATGTAATCCAACAACAAAAAAAATGTGTAAGATTAATTCACGACTTAAAGAAACACATACAATGGTGAAGATGGTACTGTCACAAAATTACTACAGTATAATTTGTATTTTTTTTAATAAAAGGCTGGCTTTTCTGAAACATGATTTTGAATTGCTATACCTGTGAATTTCACTCTGTATTTAATGTACAGTACTAGTACTGTAGGATAAAATGGATTTTATCAGAGCCATTTTACAGTACTGGGGATTACCACAAAAAATAGGTGTTTTATGAAAACTTCCCTTAAACTGGTTTATATAGAAGTACTAAAAGTAATTTAAGACCTTAAGGTTGCCTGTCTTTCCTCTCTCACAGGTCATGGGGCATTGTCAGGGGAGATCCCCTAGAGACTGAGAAAGAGCCTGTGTCGGTGACACTACTCACAAAACACATTCAGAACGCGAAGAAAAAAATCAGGAAATATGAAGAGACGTTTGAGCAAGAAAGGAAATACAGGGTATGCATTCAACATTAAGAGATGAAGTTACCCTTTTAGAGGCCACTTGGCAGTGCCACATTTTTCTTCGGCCCCTTTTAAAAGCACAAAGCTGCAACAGCCAACTCCAACAGTGCGAGTGGGTGGGCCGAGAATAACACAGGCTGTGTTATTGTACTGCAGATGGAAAATGAGAAGCATTTTGTTTAATAGTGTTGAGGCTTACTGTAGAGACAGTTGTATATTATATATTCTAGAACAATCTAAAAAAAATAATAAAAAAAATCCTCCTCTCACTGTTTCCTTCATTCTGCATCAAGTGTTACTACCTCTTGCTTCATAATATCAATTTTTATTTTGCATTACTAGTTCATCTCTGAAACAAACAGACAATATTGTACAGAAGTGTGATTATTTAAACTTGTGTTTTTTTTGGTGCTGTTTCTATGCAATACTATAAGTATCCTTTTGTGTTAAATGTTTTAAAAAGGTTTCCCTAGTAAACTCATGAATAAAAACAGTGGGTATCTCAATTCTGACCTCTGTCAGCAGAAATCAACCGGCCTTTAAGCATCCTTGATTTCTGAAAGCAACAAAGACACCGATGCAAATTGTATGTGTTAGCACCCCCTGCAGCCCAGCTGAGGTACTTCGTGAGTAGAACCAGAAGGTAATACAGTAGAGTGCCAGTCTGACATCAGGAGGTAACTGATTGTTGCATGTAGTGCCCTGAAGAGTCTAAGAGGTATTCGTTATACAGTATTCAAAAGGTTGTTCTGCGAGCTGTAGGCATTTCCTGTAAAATATTATTTGCATACTTACATAGAGGGCATTATATTCTGCTAACAATATGGACATTTCCCTGTCCTCTTCAGCCTTCATATAATGATAAAACAGCAAACCCTGAAATCTTCAAACTGATGAACGACCTGGCCAAATCTCGCAAACAACTCAAAGGTAAATCTACAATCTTCGTATCTATTTGTTTGCTAACATGTTGACTCACCTCGACAAATGTCATGTTGTGCCAGTATTGGCAGTCAGCTCTGCAGAAATGGATTGATAGAAATGAGATTATATTTGGTGTACCGTTTCTGTAAAGTTCAGCTTAATTGACTTAATTGAAAAAAAAAATCTAATGATACATTTTGATATACTTGAGAACATGAACAAATGCCTGTAAATTCAGAAAAAAAAAAATATTATACTAGTATCATACATATTTAAAAAAAAATATATGTTTTTTTTTCCCCCTTTTTGACCATGCAGACCTCAAACTGAAAATGTCTGTGAAAGAACTTCGTGAACAGGGGAGCCAACAGAGAGAGTTGAGCAGCGTGAACTCTGGCCAACAGGGGGCAGTAGAGCTACAGCAGAAACCTTGCCTGGAGGAAACGGTGGAGTCTTTGATAATGAGACTGAAGGAGAAGCGCACAGCACTCGGCCTGCCAGAGAACATGAAGGTAGCTATAGTTACATACTGTTCAGCAAGCTGTTTTAGCAGTGTTGGTAAAGTAAATGCTATTTAATTTATTACAATGCAAATACAACTCGTGTACAGTATATTGCACCCCACAGCCTTTCTGACATTTTTGCATCGTTATTGCATTATGGTGGCTTGTATGTGGGCACATACTTGTATGGGATCCTTTTTAATTAATATTATTCAAACAGTGCTAGAAGACTGGGAAATCCTTTATTTTTGTTTCAAGTTGATCAATAGATATTGTTTTTTATTTGTCAGGTTCAATGTGTATAAGAGCATGATGGACATTTATTCTGGCAATATTTTGGAAAGAATTATAAAAATTGAAAAGCACAAGGTGATTTCACCCTTAATATGACCAGATAGTCCATCAAATTGGTATGTAAGTTACATTGTAATTTTTTTTTTTGCAGGAAATGACCCAAAAGCAAATGGCTTTGGAAAAAGTTACCCTGCAAAAATGCCTGTTGTATTTTGAGAGCCTTCACGGACGGCCGGTATGGACCGGTTATGTTTGTAATATATGTATCGCTGAAATGATTTACCACAGCAGTGTTGCTGGTACTAAAAGCATGTATTTTCTGTCTTTAGGGAACCAAACAGGAACGGAATCTAATGAAACCACTTTATGACCGATACAGAATGATCAAGCAGTTTCTGTGTGCGACGTCTTCAATTACTACCATTGTACGTCATACCGCAAACTTTTTAATCATTTAGGGAATAGGGAAAGGGGCTATTAGTGAACTTTCCGAGGTGGCTTTGCCAGGTCAAGGTTAAGTTTGCTTTTGCGTTACAAATTGTTGCATCATGTTCCCGCGAGTGTGTCTCTGGTTACTGCACTACACAATGAAGAATGAAAACAACATTTAATTCTCCTCATTTCATTACATCTTAATCCATTGATATAATTATATGTATCAAATTACAATTTCCAGATCTTGCATAACACTTCGTAACATGCAGTATATGTTTTTAGTCTGACTTACCCTGATGAATGAGGATCTCCTAATAGAGATAATGTACAAGATTCATGCTTTTTCCACTTTTCCATCAGACTCGTGTATGACACTTACAGTAAAGGGTTGGTGATGACTATGCAGTCATATGTTCCCATATTTTTCCAAAAATAAATCTTTGCAGTAAAAAGACCATGTTTCTCACATAACTGAATATTGATAATACAAAATGTTGGATAGCTTAATAAAAATAATAACAAGTAAAGGCATTTCATATGTTTGATTTAAACGTGCTTCAACTAACAAAGCCCTACTTTGTGACCATTTGTTCTAGCATCATATTAGACTGCCTTGTAACTCTGCAGTTACAAAGAGAGCTGTTGATAATGATATTATTACTGTACACAGGAAGAAGAGGGATCTGATGAAGAGAATATGCAGCACAACCCACTACCACCTTCCAGAATAATATCCCAGAATTCTTCCGACGAGTCTTTGTGTCCCTATG
This sequence comes from Acipenser oxyrinchus oxyrinchus, assembly GCA_030684275.1. Taxonomy (NCBI): domain Eukaryota; kingdom Metazoa; phylum Chordata; class Actinopteri; order Acipenseriformes; family Acipenseridae; genus Acipenser; species Acipenser oxyrinchus. Next base: position 36,700,189 of record CM060257.1, read on the forward strand.
AGGAAGACAATGAGCCAGCCTTTGTATCCCCTTTAGATGAGATGAAAGCTGTCAGACAGACCGCTGTTACCATGTCCAATTTACACGAGGCCTCCATGTAAGTTTGATTTCACACACACACCCGTAGAATATTAAGTGTTGACACACTATTAATTTGAAGATTATTTACCTGCGTTGCATGCAATGAAATTTCATTTTGAAGAAATGTTTTAACAGTGGGGAGGAAGCATCAATGTCAGTGGTGTACAGCCCAGGCTGTAATCAATTGAAGAGGTTGATGAAAAGCAGGCAAGTTGCAGAAGAGTTGAGACTGTTCTCCATCACCTGAGACATTTGCCAAACTGTTTTACACAATAGATGTCAATAATTTTTAGTGCTTATTTTATTGGAAATCTGTTAGGTTTCCTGTTTTATGTTCAATTTTAATTTGAGTAAATACTCTTGTCTTAATGTTACCATATTGATGTATTTATCCCAGGCCTGAGTTGCTGGAGCACCTTCGAGAAACCAGAGCTGAAAAGAAGAGACTTCGAAAAGCTTTGAGAGATTTTGAAGACCAGTTTTTAAGACAAATGGGGAGGTATGGCTGAAGCTGGTATTGTCTTTTAATAGCTTATGATGATGTAACGTCTAAATACTGTTTTTTGGGCACATCATTGGTTTATAAGACACTACAAAGTAATTTGGCCACATTTAGATGTAAGTTCTGCCACTGATGTAGAGGTGGAGCGTGTCTGTGTGAAATGTTACTGAATATGCAGAATGGATTCATTCCTCAAAATTAGGCAGTTAATGCAACAGTAATACTTACAGATGCCCACTAGAGGGCTCTCAACAACCCATGGTGGCTGTCCTAGAATATATTCATTTGGCACTGAAGCTTCACAGACGCCAGTTTGTTTTACATGGATTATGGTGATAGTTTAATTGGACATATCATTTTTGGAATACTATGCAAGTTACATTCCATTTCCATGTAAAAATTCAATTTTTATTATTAACCAATCCTTTCTTATACCTTGCAATTTACAATTGCATTGCGACAGACTCTACCAGTATTCCTTTGGGGTAAATTTGGATAGATTTATATGTTAAAGCAAAAAGCTGTACTAATTTTCCTTAGAGCTTTAATCTTTTTTTTTTTTCTCCCTTTAAAAAGGACTGCACAGAAAGAGGACCGAATTCCCATAGCTGAAGAATACTCTGAGTTCAAACAAATAAAAGCAAAACTTAGATTACTGGAAGTCCTCGTCAGCAAAAGGGGAGCTGTACAGACGACTTGAGAAGAATTTCCTGCTTCGTTAATTGAACATTTTTGGAACAGTTGAGATGTTTGCATTGACAAATGTTTTATATTTAAATTGATTGTGCCATACAGACACTATGAAGCACTTTAATAACAACACTGGTTGAGAATAAAAAGACAGCAAGAAATTCAACGGTTGCCAAGCAACAGAGATTACACTTAACAGTTGTTTGTGACAAAGTGATACTCGCAGCCTGCCTAATTATGTAGCTAGTTCTAAATGCTGGTTTGTTGTGCAATGATACAAAAAAAAATGGTAGAAACAGAACTGTTAAGTGTTTTTACAATAGTGGTCTTTCCAAAAGTATTTCCAAAAGATGCGGTTTCCTCGTTACTGTGTCATCAGCTGTTAACAAGTTTTGTAATCTTAATGTCCAGCTACGGAGGGTTTCAGGGTACTGTAAAACAGGATTTTTTTGCGGCAACTTAATTTTGCTAATGGCCTTCAAGGTCAATTTTTGCTGCAATAAATGTTTGTGCTTCTTTTTCTTTTAATGTACGGCACACATATGAATAATATATTTCACAGCACATTAATTTTGTGGATTTTTAATAAGCGCGAAATTAGCAAACATTTCTTGCTCGTAAAATGTTCTTATTTTACAGTATTTGCATCCTTTTTTCTGTTTTGAAACCCTCTGTGCAAACAAAAGATTACATACACAGAAGCAAATGGATATCTGAAAGGCTATCTTTCTGTAATCAGTGAACCTGTTTGTGACACTTTGATCATAACACCGTCTTCACTGGGAAATTGCTGTATAGCCCCATGGTTCACTTAAAATCCTAAGATTCTGGATATATCTCTTTGTGAAATGCATGGCTTCAAATTATTCTCGAAAAAGCTTCTATAATACTTCAATTTTGAAGCAACCCCTTATAACCCTTATGCTACCTTTGCTCCCTGTCCTGCATCGTAATCTCCTTACTATAGACACCAGTTCCTTGATCTCCCTCTCCTCTTCGCTGCTTCCCTCTATCTCTGACTTTTCTTCACCCGGACTTAGCCTCTGCCACCCTATCTAATGCGCTATCCTTTTCCCTCAACTCCCTAGCCCCCTTATGTCCTTATTCTCCTTGACATAGGCCTCCTCAACCATGGCTCACTCTTTCCCTTAAATCAGACCGACATTCATTGCGCCAGGCTGAGCGACTCTGGAAGTCCTCTCCCTCACCTTTGAACTTTCAAACTTATCATTCCCTCCTCTCTAATTTCCTCTCTGCTTTGGAACTAGCCAAACATGACTACTTCCAAACTCTAATCACTGCTTTGGCTCCCCATCCGCGTCAGCTTTTCTTAACCCTTAATAAACTACTCCGTCCCCCTCCTCCACCCCAATCTTCAGTCCTCCCAACCCTTACTGCTAGTGATTTCTCTCACTATTTCACAACCAAAATCAGTACTATTCGTCTACAACTCGGACTCTCCCCAGACTAGCCCCCATTCCCAGCTCCCCATTCTACCTACATCTGCGCTTAATGCCCCTTTACTGACTTTCCCCCACATCTTATTTTGAACTTTCCTCCTTAATTTCCAAGGCCCACCCAACCTCTTCCCCCTGGATCCCATCCCTGCTTCCCTCATACCCCCTTTACTCCCTCCTATCCTCCCTATCTAGTCTCCCTTTTTAACTCCTCCCTGTCCACTGGTATCTGCCCTGCCACTTTTAAATCAGCCACCATCATTCCTCTGTTAAAAAACCCACTCTCAACCCTGCCTGCCCTGCCAACTACCGCCCAATCTCTCCTTCCATATTTTTCAAAACTCCTTGAGCGTCTTGTTCACGTACGCATATCACAATACATATCCGCCAACTCCCTCTACCCCCGATTCCAATCTGGTTTCCGTCCTTCCCATTCCACAGAGACAGCCATCCTCACTGTCCAGAATCATCTGGCCAACTCCACCCACGCTGGTCTGTCTTCAATTCTGATTCTCCTTGATCTTTCCTCTGCCTTTGACACAGTCGATCATTCCATTCTCCTCTCCACCCTTTCCAGCCTTGGCATTTCTGGAACACCCCTTAGCTGGCTGCCCTCATACCTATCCTCCCGCACCTCTGCTGTTGCTTTCAACAGCCTCACCTCTCCCCCCTCCCCTCTGACTGTTGGTGTTCCCCAGGGCTCTGTCCTCGGATCCTTGTTATTCTCTCTGTACACCTCACCTCTTGAAGCTCTAATCTCTGCATTTAACTTCCCCCACCATTTCTTTGCTCATGACACCCAGATTTTCTTTTCCTTTCCTTCTTTCACCTGACCTTTCCACCCGTATAACTGCTTGCCAATCTTGGATGGCACGCCATTACCTCCTCATCAACCCATCAAAAACTGAAATCCTTTTCTTTCTTTCCCCTTCTTCTCCCACCCCCACCATTTCATTTCCTCCTGTCCCTCATTCCGGTTAACTCTGCTCGTAACCTCAGCATCATCTTTGACGCTACCCTTTCCCTTGCTGGTCATATCTCGCCACTACACACACCTGTCGATTCCACCTATTTAACATCAGCAAAATCGCCCTCCATCTCTTTCTCTGCCGCTAAACTTCTGGTTCATGCTCTCATCCTCACCCACCTTGATTACTGCAACTTCCTCCTCATTGGCCTTCCCTCCTACGCCTCTACACCACTACAGCAAATTCAAAATGCCTCTGCCCGCATCATCTTCAACCTCCCCGCTCTTCTCATACCTCCCCTCTTCTCCTTCAGCTACACTGGCTCCCTGTTTACTATCGCTGCTTATTCAAATTCCTTACTCTAGTCTATAAATCCCTCCATGGTCTCGCCCCACCCTACCTGGCTGCACTTATCTCTTACTATGTTCCCCCCCATCCCTTACGCTCTCAAACTCTGTTGTCCCTTTCGGTTCCACCCTCGCCCTGTGCCCAGTCCCGTTTCCGTTCCTTCTCCCTCCTGACTCCCCTTCATTGGAATAAACTACCACTCCATATAAAACAGTCACCTACACTACGCAGTTTTCGTTCCTCCCTTAAAACACATCTTTTCACCCTAGCCTATCCCACTGCGTGCCCTAGCCCCTAACCTCCGGTCAGGACCCTGCTTGTTTGCCCAACCCTGCCCTAGCCTCTGTTCTCACAGTAGCACCACTCTTTATTTTCTCACCCTTGCCCAATAAACGTACCTTTTTCCTTCTGCCATTTATCTTGATTGAACCGCTTAGTTTAATAATTGTAACGCGCCTTGGTCAAAGGCGCTATATAAATATAAATAAATAAATAACATGTCAAAACCTTGAGCAAGTTGACAATGTAAACCTCCAATACATTTCTGATTACTAAATTGTCATATTTAACTGTTCTATTTTTAATCTCGAATGAATCTGCAGTACAGTGCAGTTACAAATACAGCAATATGCCCAATAGATTGAGTCTACTACTGAAGATAAAGGTTCATTAAAGAATAGTTCTCTCTTTGCAATTCTGACTACAAGCTTTAATGAAAAAAAAAAAGAAAGTTTAACTGCAACAGAAAAACATCTGTTAAAATATTTTGAGAAACCACATCCTTGGAGTACAGTATATGCATGTCAGTAACTTAAACTGTACTTTAATGATCAGATATATGCTATGTAGAAATTGAATGGGTTTTGTTGTTTGTTTTTTTACAGAGTATGCGATTACCTAGATAATGTCATTTAAAATCAGTCTTTCACATTTTTGATGAATTGATTTCAAGCTAGCTTGTCAATGTTCGCTTTGTGGAAGTAATCCCTGCACATTTTGTAATATTTTTCATCAGCTTGTGAAATTATTGATTCCATGAATGCCATACAGTGCTATGATCTTACATCCTTGATATTGTGTACTTCTGGTTTCTAAGAGTTTTATACAACAGTAAGAAAATAAATATTTTTTCTATCACATTTATTATGTTTAAAACACAGTATATGGATTTGGTTAGCTAGAATAAATAACATGTAACACTGTTGAACAACAAGTTGTAAGTGCTGACATTTCTAGTTTTTTCAATGTTAAATTCATGCTGCAAGTACAACCTATCATGCTCTTTTAAAATGATCCAGTAATTTTATTTTATCACAAGATAAAATGAATATGCATTTAGAATGCCATTTAGAAGCTGTTACCGTTGCTTTTCTACAGCAGTTTCAAATCAGTGTGTGTTACTTTAGGCAAATCAATACATTGCCGCTCTAAAACAGTAGAAATTGTCTGTTAAGCATAACAGCCAGGGGGGAGAAAAAGCACTGTTATTGTTTGACTTGGCAGTGACTTCACGAATACCTCAGAAAAGAACAAGGAACACGAACAAATCTATTTCAGGAGAGAAAAATAAACCCTTTTATGAAAAAAAAACCCTGCTGTTTGGTAAAGCTGCATATGCGAGTCTGGGAAATGAAACATTTAAGCGGTAAGACAATCTGAGTGGTTTTTTTTTTTCCCCACATGAACAGTATGTACAGATTAACGTCCAACACTGATGTTGCAGATCTTGCAACTCGGGTCTTTCTTTGCGTTCACTGTGGACAAGCTCCTTAGCTGGTGACCACTAATCTCAGCGACTGTTCCAAGGGAAAGATCGAGGGGATCAGTGTAGATCACCTCCAAAATGACATCCTGGGCGTGGTGAAATACCAGCTTGCCGTCCTTCTCCTCGGTGCAGGTCAGAAACTTGTTATCTGCAATATTTAACTGAGGGAGACGCTGTTTGCAAAACTCATCACCTGGCGAACCAGAGGGGGCGAGGACAAGGATGACATAGTGGTAGGCTGTGTACATACAGTACAAGTCACCGAAGTAAAGGTTAGTCTTTTGGTTAAAAAGTACTTCAGCCTGGACCTCAAATCGGTATCTTCCATATGGCGAGTCTTGCGGTGCCTTCCCGGTGTTAAACTCAGTGTTGCAGCTGAAGAAGATGCCTTCCAGTTTGCCACTGATTGGAGAGCCGTGGCTCCCACTGTTATCCTTTACTGAGGGCATCATTTTATTCCCCTGTTGCACTCTGAAACACAAATACATTTCAGTATTCCTGTACAATTAATTTAAACAAAGTACTGCATACTTTTTAAGTTTTGATTCATTATTTTGATTCATTATATGAACATCAATAAAAGGTATATCAAATTCTTGTTTTTAACCAAATAAAAGCTCTGGGTCGTATATTATTGTTAGGGCGCCTTTTTCAGTGTTTATTTTTAGCTATTTGAGTTTTATGTACTGTAGATACCCCAAAGTCTTTTTTGCTTTCGCTTTTTATATACTATATGAATAGTAACTCGATAGTACTTACACACTTAAGCTGTACCTTCTTTCCTTTGCAGTCTTCCACAATGAAATCCTTAAGATCATGGGCACATTCTTCTGGGGTTTTGGTGTGTCTAGGCATTTTTTTACATTTTGCCACAATTCTGTTTTAAATTCTCACTATCTAACTGTAATACAGCTTTAAACCCAGCAAACAAGCCTCCGTTTCTAATTGCAATCTTGTTTTAAATCTCCAGCGAAGTCTCCAATAGAAATGTTGGAATTTGCTGCCACTCAGTAGTTAGGGTGGGTTTAAAGTATTCGGAACGAATCAATGATAGATAAGTCAGGAAGAACTGGGAAAGGTTGTTTTTGTCTTTTTTTTTTAATGGGAAAGCGGTGAAGTCAACGTGAATTGAGGAACCATTTCCAGTGTTTTTCCGGTGTCTATTGGTTATACACAGATTTTTCTTTTTTGTTTTAATTTTTCAAATTTTTTTTTTTGTATCGGGGGGTGTTACAGTTTACCGGTTAAAACCGAAAATTAGAAGCCCTAATTATTGTGTACCGAATGGCAAATACATGTTCCTGCCACTAGATGTCGCTATTGTGCATCATCTGAAGAAGGCACAACACAGCGCCAATACATGTATAATTGGTGATCACTTCATTTCATCTGTGTCTCTTCCGATCAATGGTTATTGCATATGTAGACTGTAAAACGTAAGAACGGTGCCATGAGACAATTGCTTTAAAACCATTATATGTATTCTATAAATATGAACTGAATTTTTAATCAGCCATTACTTATTCAGCATTGTGCGTGCCTTGAAAAGTACATCTTGCCAACTTCTGATGTCTTGGTATCTAAAGAATACTTTAATTCTGTTTTGAAATTTTTCATTTTGCTGTCTTTTCACGTTTCCTAAATTATACTGACAATAGAGTGCCAGTGAGGATATTGATGTAAATAATACAGTAGGGATATAGGGGTTGGAGCAGCTTTAAAACTACTTTGTATTGAAACATTTTACTTCCAGAGAACGGTAGTCTCACAAGATGATATGTTTTTGCAGGACTTTTTTCATTTTCTTTTGTGACAATGAAAAGATACATCTGCAGATATGTTTCAAAAGGATTTGTCATTTAATCATGCACTTCATCTGTCTTTACATTTTTATAATCCATTTCATCTGATCAGTGCAAAACCTTTCTGTATATTTTCTAAGGCAATATTAGTGGAGTGATGTCATTCATATTTTGAATTGCTTTCTAAGAGCCAGATATTCTATTATGCCCAATTAAGTAAAGTTGTATAAGTGCATTTACACACACACACACACAAACCTGAATTCAGTACTTACTTTGTAAGAAAAGACTCAAATAATACTGAGAAAGCCCTAATACATAACATGTCAAAGTTTTTAAACCACGCATTATGGAAAAAGTTTGACTGTCACTCCAATAAAAATACCGGTACTTACCTGGCTTTATCAAAATATTCTTTATGCTGGTTTCGATAAAACAGTGAAAACTTCAGCATTCGCCCTGCAATGACTTCAGCTTTCTCTAACAACTGTGTCAGATGCACTGGAGAGTAATCTGAAAAACAGCATTTTATTAAAGCTTTTAGAAAAAATACAGTATTTGTCACTGAAGGATTAAAGAAGTATTAAAGAAGGATTAAATAGAATACTGACATTGTGAGATGCATAGCAAAATATCACCATGAACTAAACTCTATTAGAAACCTATTGGTATACTTCCACTGTTGGCTTAAAAAAAGAGGTTTATCACTTTTATTCATAAAACAAGGTTAAAAGGTTAAAGTAATTTGGCAAATCTGCTGTTTGGAGCACTGTTTTGTCACAGTGCTACAGGGATTACTTAGCAGGCAGTATATATATCCATCACAGCAGTGAGAGTATTGAGAGTTATAGTTCGCAGCTCGCTTGTTACTTGTTTGCCAGATTCAGGAGACTTATCTGCTTGAAACATAGCATTGCTTTATAGTTGATGACTGGTTCAGATGAAATCTGCATGACTGAATTAATGCTTTAGTGGTGTTGTTTTTAATAGCAATTAATATAATTCACTCCTCACGAAAAAAGAAAACATTTTATTTTGCATTGTTTTCTATTGAAACCGTCTAAAGAAATTAGTCATTAATGCAGATGTTTTAACCTCACCAGCAGTGCAGAATTCAATAATTTCACTCCATTCAGACACAGTGTAATCCCCATCGCTCTGCTTCGAGGCAGTCTGAACAGCGACTGTGTATTCTGTTCGAGGGCTCAGGAACCAGTGGCCCCGCACAGTCATGGGTAGAGGCACTGCTTTGGCCACCAGTTTTGTAGGGACATCCTAAAAATACAGAATCTCCATCTCAGTTTAAAATTAGGGTATCCCATTTGTTGTTCTGCTTGAAATTATTTATATATAATTAAAAAAAAAGTATTTGAAAGACCATGTTGTATTGAAGTGTTATATGCAGTACATACTTTTGTGTAAATGGACTGTCCCTTACAGTAAGTGTTATGCAAACTGCATACCAGATACTGTGTTATGTAACATACAAAAGCTGCTGTCTCCATTTGAATAAATAAAGACATTATATGTATTAGGGTAAGACGGTAAGTTGATCCATATCCAAAACTGCACACATTAATGTGTATTTAACAGTCTCAAAAGTAAAGCCAATATATTTTCAAAACAATTTAAACACATTGCAGACTGGTCAAATTGAACCAATACCATTCTTTCTGCTCATGGTGGTCCTACAACCTACTCAGAGTTATGTGGCCTAACCTTTTGCTCATGTCGTCTTTCGATTCCCCAAAGGGTGGCCACTCGACTAAAGTGTAATAACGAACCCATTGTTCTGGGGCTTCACTCCCGTCACACATCTTCAAAGCCAGAAATAAAATGTGCATTCATCTTGGATTGTTATACAATAATCTAGATGCCACGTTAGCACTCCTTTAGAAAGCACAATTCTTCTGCCTGATATTTCTAAAAGTGTACTCTTGTGCTAGCAAAGTTAATATTTTCTCTTTCATTTCAGGCTATTGCTGCTGAAATACAAAAGAAAAGTGTAGAATTCTTTGATTTTTTTTTTTTTTTACTCCATTCTTATATTAAAGGAAATATAATTGCCCTCCCTGAGATACAAATCTGGTTCAATCTAATTTCTTAAAGAGATCTTGCTGGAAGCAATATCTATTCAGAGCTTGACTTTGTACATGTGATGTATGTGCACAGTAGGCATTGTAAAACGGACTAAAGCCAGCAGAAGTCATGGTTAAATCCTGATCTTTAGAAACACAGTTTCAGATTTAAGTGTACCTAATTTAAAAAGCCATCCAATACAGTGAACTTAGCATGGTTTCATTTGGGATCAGCATCTTACTTTTTAACAAAAGTAGCATCACTTTAAAGATATATTTTTAATCTGCATTTCACTTTGTTTTATTTCGTAGCTATTTAATATCCTATTACTGCATTCTGTATGATTCTTGTTTTGTTTTTTTACAATGAGATTATAATTTACCATTCTAACTATTGCATTCAAAATTGATATATATATATAGTAAATCAACAATGGTAATTGCTTAGCTCAGTCTTTTAATTAATTAAAATAAAGAAAGTTTGAATATGCTTTTAAAAAGGGTGTACAATGACTAGAAGTTGATGCAAATAGATGTATATGTTGTGGGCAACCATTTACTTTAACCCTGGGATGGCTTTTAAAGATACAAATCAGTGGGGGAGACTTTGGGGTATAAATAAACAACATGTCTAGTAGAATGTCAGATATGACACAAATGGCAATATAATACTGGCCAGAATTAAAAAAAATATGGTTAGTTATGTTCAACTAAGTTAACTGTTCACCATGCAATATAATCTGCATATAATTAATGATGATATAATCAATGCCACATGTTTAGTAAATTATATTACATTTCAGTACATAATGAAAGATACCTTATGTTTAAACTTGTTTGAATTCTTGTTCTCTTTCTTGTTAAGGTCAATGAAGTAGTGTGTAATGCGCTCCTTGGACTTTGGGTCCATGTCCCAGGAGATCTTAAAGGAGTCGCACGTGATGTTATTTATTTTGATGTTTTGCGGAACTGGAAGCTCCTCCATCTCTGCAATCCCGCTATCTTGAGATTTATTTCCTGTACAATACAAAAGTTTTTTGTTATTATAATGACAAATACACCATTAGCTTTTCACTTTCAGCATGCCATAGATCTCACTGGTTTGATGGAACACTTTTTTCCTTTAAGCTTGCTACAATGTATAAAAGATTTATTGAACTCTGCAGCAATTTGTCAATCCTAAAAATGCTACTGTATCCACAAAGCAGGATGAATGATACACTGCTATTTGATTTATTGTGCTTACATTTGCAAACAGATGATGTGCATTCTGCAAATGTGGCAACATCTACAGCACTGTGGCTGAAACTTAATTTAATGCATTTCATTATTATTCTAAATCAAATTAAAGCTATAGAATAATTTTACTAATATAAACAAAATCAACGGAGAATTTACAAAGCAACAAAAAACAAACTATAGTAATTGTTTTCTGTTTTACAACACCACATGCATTAGGCTTCAAAAAGAGCAAAGAATACCAAAGCATTCAAATCAGGCCACAGGCCTCCCGAAACAATACCTATAACACTGCACCGACTGTATGGGAGGATCTAACCTCAGCCAACCATAATGATATCACTTACACAACAAAAACAGGGTTTTACATCAATTATATTTTGAATATATATTGTATGCGATAATTTATTGCTTCTACAGCATTTATCTAGTTGTCTATGGGTGAAATTTGATTCTCCAAGCTGGACTGCACCAGGGGAATCTATTACCCCCGGGGTTCCACTACTCCAGCTTCACAAGACTGGGTATAACACTGCAGCATAGCCCTCCCACTAGCTGCCCCATCACCATCACCAGTGTAGAAACAGTGAAGTCGCGGTTATTGAATACAATCACTACAGTACAACCAGTCAGAAAAGGTGGAGTATCTACACATTTATTATTACACTTTGTTAAAACAATGTAAAGCCTGGCAATGTAAAAACAGTAGAGTATTCCACCACTCAAAAGATACAGAAACAGATTATGAAGATTCCCCTTAAAGCAGAAAGCTTTTCTACATATGGCACTGTATGATACTGTAAAAATCCAAAAACCCAAACCTAAAGCTTGTACTACAAGACAAAGAACAAAAGAATGTGTGGAAATAATAACTGAACAGTCTCCATAGCAACAAACCACAGGCCTATTGTATCTGCCATTTTAAGAGCACTTTCCAGTTACAGATTTGTATTGTGGCTTATTATAGTATTGTCAGAATATTACCCTGTTCCAGAAGGCAACACATATGGTCTACTGTTTTGTATGGCAGCATGTGTGTATAATACTAACTCAAAACAGGAGACACCCTGTACTGTATGTCTAGAAAGTGGTAGAGATTAAATTCTTCTGTAGTTTTAACAAATGGTGCTTGTCCATTTATTTAAATTATTTTATATATAAAAAAATAAATAAAAAGAAATAGACTATTTTGGTTAACATTTAGCAGTATTACAGTTAAAATCTAAATCGCTACAACATCTAATAGTATTTTTCTAACTTTGTATAGTCACATCTTGAATAGGCAAACACCAGAAAACGTGGACAAAAACTTGCTTTTAAAAAAGCCACATAACAAGGAAACTATTGTATGTAAAAATAATGTGATATCTTGTAACAACTGTAAGTCGCCCTGGATAAGGGCGTCTGCTAAGAAATAAATAATAATAATAATAATAAATATCATCTTACAGCTGTTTTTTTTTTTTTTTATTGCCCTTCCACTGTATAACACTTCATTTTTACAGCATGTTTGTCTTATGCACAAAAGATAAAAGCTTTTTTTTAAAAAAGTTTTAAAGTTGAAAAAACACAGTAATGTAGGCCTACCTGTTGCGGACAGGACATTCCCAAGTATTTGAACAATTACCTTGCATAAGTAAACCAGATTGCAGAAATATGGAATATGTTCTTGATACCACCTATATTTCTGCAGTAAAAGTTTACACTCCTGGGCTTTGTATATAACAGGGAAGAAGCTGTATTTGCATGCGTTATAAACAGGACTCACACAAACCTTAAGCAGAACTGACACTGCAAGTCATGCACGTAATAGCAGTAAGTCAGAATTATATTTGTGAGGTTTCTGGTCTGTAATCTAAAAGTAGTCTATATACTGAGCAATTCATCCATAACAAGATTTAGGATTCTCCACTCTACACAAATGCAATTTGTAAAGAAAGACCGCCACTACTACACTGCATGAGTAATATTTTAAAAAATAAAAAAAAAACAAATCTGAGAGCCGGATTCGATCATTGTATCTCAGTGATCAGGGTTAAGTTACCTATCCACTGGGCCAATGACATTGGTCAGAAATCTAAATAGTGTATCATTTTCCTGCACAGCACATACTGTATGCATGACAGTTTTTGTTTACGACTGTAAGTCGTCCTGGATAAGGGCGTCTGCTAAGAAAGAAATAAATAAATAAATAATAATAATGACATCAGTGCATTGCCAATTGGGTTTCTAAAGTAAAAACAGTTTTCAACATAGAAGTGCAACTTGATAAAGGCATGCAGTACAAATCTTTGAAAGACATTGTTTTTGCTGATGCCAGTGCAAGCTTAGCCTCGCTGTCTTTCTCATTTTCAGGCACAGCTCACTGGATCTACTGCACTATACAGCGTCCAAGGTCAGATCGATTTCTCAGATATGCACATGCCTAGCTTTATTTTAATATTGCTCCAAGATATATAAATCTAGCAGTCAATGTCAGCTGCCAAGACTCATTTTAATGCCCACTTCTTTCTTTCAATCATTTTATTTACTAATGCCACTCAGCCTGAGGAAAAGCTTTATGGCTCACTGGTGTTTAGACGCAACAGCAATACAGAACACACCGAATACATATTGAGTTTTCATCATCCAGAACTTAATCTGGAGTACAGAATATCAATAAGAAACTAAACTAAATAAAGTAATTGACGAGTCATAGCACTAAAGGAGGCATTACAGTACATAAGACAAACATGCGTTTAGTTGACTAACCATAACATAAACATCTAAACTTAGAAATGTTTGTAGTAGACATTAGGCATAGGCTACAATCCTCTGTCAATTTGAAAATGTTATACTGTATTATAAATCAACAATTAAAAAAGGAGGAACAAATCACAGATTGTCACCTTTAGTTTTGCCCACACGGGTTTGTTATTTTAAATTGCATAGTGGCAATGACTTTCAATATTCAATATTTCACTCTGCAGGTCCGCCAATATTCACAATAGTAGCACATGACAACATGGAAGCCTATCATTTTTAATCAAAATCCCTGAGCTGAAAGACATTAACAGGGCTGAATCTAAATTTGCTTTGTAAATAAACAAACACCCTCAGGTCACGTTAATCTCTGGAACCCCAGTAAACTTAACGGGATAAAATACCTCATTAAGGTTTTCGAAGACTGACTGGCAGTTCAAATTCTAATATTATTTTTCTACATTAGTGTTCCGTAAAAACAGAATGTTTTACAGTACATGAGCAATACATACCACATACATTCATTAATTACAGGATACTGAAGAAGTGTGGCCTCCTCAAACAGTCGATGAACACAAATCCTAGTGCACATGCAACAAAATGTGGTGTTCAAAAGAAAAGAGCTTAGTATTTCATACTGTACTGGATACTTTTAAAGCTTTGGTTTATAAAATGTTAATACAAGATCATTCAAAAAGCAATAAAAGGAAAGAACCTTAACATGTATAAATCATACCATCATCACCAATTATGCAGCTGCATTTCCTGCCCCAACAAACATACAGTATATAAAAAGAACAGACTCAAATACACACTGTCAAAACGTTAACTTTAAAGTGGATATTTCAAAGCAGCAGCAGATAAAAAACAGAAATACTACTAGGATAAAGAGGCAATCAATTCTAAGAAAATGTCACAGGGTCATTTTTAAATATGTAGACAAAGTTAGAAAACAAAGCTCATGCGACACTGCATGTCCTTTTCCTATCCCAGTTAACAGATAAGATTGTCTGACCATTTGTCTCAGCAGACTTGAGTGCGAATATATTCCCCAATATGGTAGCGCTACCTTTTTGCTGGACAGGAGCCTAAAATCATGTGAGATATACACATGGGAATTGTTAAAACTCCAGGCAGCATGTCCCATTACTAACTCATTCAACAACCTGCTACAGTATCATTGCAATTTATTTAAAATGTACCTTTGTCTTAAACAAGCAACACATCATTGACTGTGAGATGGTACACCAAAGCCTGAGGATTAAAAAAAGGATTTACAGTAATAAGCCAACCTTATTTGATGCGCATAGTGAGACCCAAGCAGTGGTCCATGCAGAAGAGAGGTGTTCCTGGCTGTATTTATAACCTGCACAGCCCTCGCATAACAGTATACAGTACTGTAGCATTGTTCTCTGGCTGCATACTTTCAAATTCTAACACATGTTTTGCTTTTGTTTGACAACCCCAGTGGAAGTTCACATGCACAGCTGTGCTTATCTCATCAGCCAAAGCTGTAAACAGTCAGTATTGTTAAAATCAGTTTAGAAAGAAAAATGCATGTTTTTCAAACGGATTACCCACTGCAATGTTCATTTACACCTCGTTACTTGTTCTTTCTTAAACAAGATGTGTTTACATTTCCAGTTATATAGCAATTCAGAGAATTGCATTCTTATAAACCATTATCAATTGCTTTTAACTGCAACAGGAAAGGACACAGAATGTTAAGAGCTAATGACACAAATAAATTTTAAAACATTTTAAGATCTTCAAGAAAGATGCTTTTAGTGTTTGAGTCCACGCCCATTGATTGATTAGCGTCCATTCCTTTCTGTTTCAGTAACATACCCAGGAGCCTGTGTAGCTTAACATTCTCTTCAAAACACAAAACAATTATGTCATCTTTAAAAAATCCCAATGCAAAGGCAAAATCCTTACAATACAATGTAACACAAGGACACCTGTAGTATGACACACTAAGCAACACAGAAGAGCACATTCAGAGAACTCAACAAGGATCCTATTTAAAAAATAAAATCCAGAATGCTAAACATCTTCCCAAAAAATGCATAATATTAAGATCTTCTAAAGAGCAATTGTGGGTCCAAAATACTACCCAATCCCTGCCCAAAGGAACATGCAGGCTACTGTATGCCGTACATTCTACTGAAATAACATTATGTCAAAAATTGTGTGAATGATGACTTCTAGAATATCTGCCTAAAAAAACAGAGGGATATCTTCAGTCTGAAATTATATCCGTCAGTAAAAAATATACTAACACAACCAAGTACATCCAATGCTGTGACATCAGCCCTGTCAACTACTGCTGCTGGGAAAAGTTAAAAGGTCACTCTGGCTGTGTAAAGGCACGTGGAGAAGACAAATCTGAATCATCTTTATTCCTGCTGAGTGGCTTTAAGTGCTTCTCTGTTGATACCAAACACAAAGCCATTATAATTTTGTTTTCTAAGTACAGTAAGTTGATGGGACACCTCAAAGAGGCAGCATAAAGCTTTGCGAATAAAGCCCAATATCATGTATTCAAAAGGAGTCGACTACAGTATATAGCAACATCATGCGGTGAGCTGGGTTGAAATTAAAAAAAATAATTTGGGCTTTCCAAA
Organism: Acipenser oxyrinchus oxyrinchus; assembly: GCA_030684275.1. NCBI lineage: Eukaryota > Metazoa > Chordata > Actinopteri > Acipenseriformes > Acipenseridae > Acipenser > Acipenser oxyrinchus. Next base: position 36,716,488 of record CM060257.1, read on the forward strand.
ATTGGGGAGAAAATGAGAAAAAAAGATTTGCCAATTCCAAAATTTAAAAAAAATAAAAATAAATAAATAAATAAATAAATAAAAGAACATTTGAAATCCTTAACAGTCTACAGAACACTGCTTAGGCTACAAAATGAACCAAAAAAGATAGAGAAAATGATCTTTGGTACAATATTAAAACAGCAGTTCTTACCAGAACAAATCAAAACTGCAGTGACAGCCAAAATATCTAAAAAGGTCCAGTGTACTAGGTTTCAGATTAATCTATTATATAACATCCAGCCAGCATAATAGAACTGTTTAATTATCTGAACTATGTGCCAGCCAGAGGAATTCAGCCTTGAATGAAATCCTGCAGCTTTTGAAAGGCTACAGCAGACTTGTAGGACTCGAGTCCGGGTCTCAGACTCGAGTCACATTTTTTGTGACTCGGACTTGACCTCAAACATTTGGGCTCTGTGACTCGGAGATATTAACGAGTACTTTTTTATTTTCTATTACACAAATAATATTACAGTTACTAGGAAACCCACCATCAAAACATTATCCAATCACTGGTTACCCCTGTTGTCTTTGCAGCCAATTATAGTAAGACAATAGGAAAACACCCATCAGATCGCATTTGATTGTACATGTACCAAAATATGACATCGTACCACTTTCTGCATTACATGAGTCAAATTTTGGTACACTACACCGGCTCTATAGTCCAGATCACGGCTTCTATCAAAGTGAAAAACAACGCCCACAAACTTGAACTTGAAGCTCATCTATAAACTTCAGGTACATTCAAACAGTATTCCAATTCCAAATGAAAAGAAGATAGTGACAGACAAGTTGAAAAAGGCATGCAAATAGAATAATCTAGCTAGAAAAAAGAAATCACAAATATTTTTTTGTATTTTTATTATTTGTACCTTTTTCCTGAGGGATATCAGACAACGTTCGTTAGGTAAACTGTTACCCCACTAATATTACTAGTTGAATGAAAATGTATTTAAGTTTATTTCCAGGTCTAGGACTCGGACTCGAAGTCAAGGACTCGTGACTCCTACTTGAATGATAGTGACTCTGACTCTGACTCGACTACAAGTCTGGGCTATAGTAACTAACACTTATTTAATGCAATGGCTCACTCGAACATTTACACTTTGAAATAGAACATTCGACAATACATAAACTGAGTTTCTTTGTACTTTAATAAACATTTTACAAATAATGCATGGTTGTCTTTGTTTACAGAAGGCAGAAAAAAAAATTAAACTACAGGAGATGCACATGCTAGCTGAAACCTCACCAGGTAAAAGCAAAAAGTCGGTGCTGCAGATGGACTACCAAATCCTTTCTTTTAGACTTGCTTTGACGACCTCCATTAAAAATCTGGTCATGCTTTCACTTCTCTGCAAATCCATCTCTAATGGTACCACCTCATAAGGCTATGAAAGGCTCCAGCCACCTCCCACAGCAGCAGCGCTGCTGCAAGCTGCATTGTGGAAGCATGAATATCCTGCAGCCTGCAAGCTCCATCCATCAATCAAGCCCTGAAGACTGAACAATGAACTATTCACCAGCAAGCATTTTACCTTGCAGACCTAACTATTTTGTGCAATGATAAATACATTTTTAACCCTCTCTTACTAACAAGATAACTACTGCAGTACTTATTTGTTTATTTCGATTTTTGCTTCAGTCCTCCAATCCCCCTACTTTTTTGCATTGCTAATGATGGAAAGGTATTGTTTTAATACTCAGATACACATTATTATACATCCAACATTAAGTCTCATATTCCTAACGCTGCACAGAACAAAAACTAGTATTACATATTTGACAATGCATTTTTATTCTACATTTATGATATGCCTTTATGTCTTATTTTCCAAAATTATTATTATTTTTTATTAAGATATATTTTAAATTGAAACTGGTTAGGGTATAGGTCTACATTTAATAACTGCATAACGTCAAGTAAAATCTGAATGTGTATACAGTACATTAACGTTTACACATATCATTTTACACAATTCAATAAAATGCTTCTCTACCACAGAAGGCAAGGACATTTCATTTAATTAAATAATACAAACTCGCGGAGATGTTTGTCTCGTTAACCTCTGTACTGACTATATAAAATGGAAAGCATGTTCAATTTGCGTTTTACAAACCCCACGTTGGTTTAGCAATAAGCGCTATGTAACAGTACGCTATATTTTTATTCAAGTCTCCTGCAGCCAAAGCCGTTTACTCAAAACTTTCTTCCGAATTAATATTGTTTCAAAACTGTCATCTCAATCGCATTCCCATTCGAAAACTGTAGTTTCTTAATAGCTAGCAATACAATATTTACAATTTTTACTAACCTCGTGAAGATGCTGTACTTTGCGAGTCAATCACGTTTTCCAACCTTTTCTCTTCAGTACAGTTCAGTTCAAAATTCCACTCAGTTAACTGCCACGGTTGTGCGCATGCTTAGTATTGTAACACTACCTACGTAATATGCTTAAAATAATAGGTTTATAAATTATGCACACACGAACCAACCACGCTAGCTACGACACTGTTAAAGCGTATTGCATAAACGCTAATTTATGTTCTCACTTTTCAAAACTATGTACAGAAAGTACAGTATATGATTTAGTAAATCGACGTTAATCCACAACGAGCGTCAAAGAAATGCGATATATATATATATATATATATATATATATATATATATATATATATATATATATGCTTTACTGCGCGAGGTCTCGGGTCCGCGCCCGCCCTCCGCCTGTGAGTGGATTGCCTCGCCCTGTGTGATGCGCCTGCCTGCATTAACCGAGATCGCTACATTGGTAAGTGGACTCAGGTACCCCGGCACGCACTCATCGGACTGTAGTCTGGTGAGCAAGTCCGGGGCGGACTTGAGGCTAGCAAGGGAGAGTGTAGCGTGCACGGGGGAAGGCAGCAGCAGGGCTGATAGGTGACAAAATCACACATGGAGACATAAGCCCGATATACGCTCCTTGCAAAGGAGCCGCCGGCTCTTTTATACAGCGGTACCGGCTCTATGCTTTAGTGCGAGAGGTCCCGGGTTTGCGCCCGCTCTCCGCCTGTGTGTGGATTGCCTCGCCCTGTGTGATGCGCGCCTGCCCGCGTTAACCGAGTTCGCTACAATTAACATAAACATAATTCCCATCATACATATAACGATAACATGCAGATTTATAAGAAAAAAGGATATCGACGTGACCTGTAATCATAAACCTAAGATTATGTAAAAGTAATTAACATTCATGAACTGACTTTTTTCTTTTTAAACCAAACTTGTGCAGCTGTTAACATTTCTATTTAATTTAAAATAATTCTTCCCTCAAGGTCATTTCTGCTATTTTATGGTATTTATTTTTTGAAAGACTTTGAAATACAGCACATTTTTTAGGACATTTTATTGTGTCCTAAAAAATTCTGTGTATTAAAAGAAAGATTTAATACACAGAATTTCATAGACATGTTTTTTTTTTTTAGCTCTTGTAGGTTTTACAGTACCTCCAGATTGTTGTTTTACACATGTAAAGCACTATGAACATTAAAAAACAATTCTTTTTTCAGGCAAACTGAATTAGATTCTATTAGACAGAGCAAATTGTGCTACCAAAGGACAAGCCTAAATGGAGAAACATGCCTTTTTGTGCCACAAACAGCGTTTCTTCACACCGCATATACTTGAAATGATCACAGACAATATGACTATATATTTTACAGCTGACTCAAGAAAACCCAGCTGGTAGTCAAGGTGACCCTGTATTCTATTTTCTCCAAAACAAGTTTACAGTATATCGGATATTTCTCAGACAAAGAGGCTTGTGTATATCAAATAATAATGTTACATAAAAAGAAACAGTACTTTTTTTTCCATTTCAAATACATTATAGAATTAAGTACCTTTTGCAGTAGCTAACATACACGCAGTATATTAGCAAGCTAAAATCAAAATGTTCACTTACAAATTGTAACTTTTAAAAGATAAATGTACAGAGAAAGTAATACTGTATGTATTTTAAATATTAAATTAAACATGCATAACATTTACACCATCAGGTGAGTTTAGACACAATATTTTAAAAGCAAATCACACAAAAAAAACCCTATCAACTTCAAACTAAAATTTCCTAATACACTGACTAATCTGTATACTCACCAAACAAAAGCAAGCAATGCAAATTGGTTGTGAATAGAGTCCAAATGTGACAGTTTTCACACTTATTAAAACATTCAGTAATTTTAAACCAGATTTCAATGTAATTACAGAAGCCTAAGTTCTTGAACAAGGAGAATTGGTGAAAGAATATAAAGGAGGGGGAGGATGGGATGGTTCCAAGCAGTTAATTGGCGTGCTAGAAAGCCAAATTAGTTTTCAATTTGCCAAGCTCTGACTTTTTATAAGAGGTGGGTATTTAGAACTACAGTACCTAAAAAACATGACATCCTTCTCTGAAACGCCAACAATCTAACGTGTTGTTACTTAATGAATACAAATAATTGAAATGCACTACATGTCCATCTATTCTTTTCACTGTTGAAGGTAGAGATCCTGTTTTCTTGGACCACCATGACTAAAATAAAACTGGCCACAGCTGGAATTTAAACAGCATTTACTGGACAATTCAGTGGAATCACAATTGGTTGTGCTTGACAGGTTCCCAGTGGTCCTGCTTCAACACAAACTAATACACTGGGCTTCCTGTTGTAATGCTTTATTCATTTATTATATTTTTATTTTACATCCTCTGCAGTCTGGATTTGAACTGCTAATCTTTGGCACTAAAGGCAGACACCCTACAGTTTTGATAAAGGGGATTCGGGGATTCTTGTTGCGATTTAATTATTATCTCATTGGCTGGAAGGGACAACGAAAGGGCTTCAGAACAAAAGGAACACCTAAAAAATAGTGCCAGTAAGTGAATGAACCCTCGTCCTCCGTGCTGTGGGCAATATGAATATGTCAGAAAGCATATTGAAGTACAGTGAAATGTACACTTGCTCATCTCAAGTCAGATCAAGAAATGCATACACCTTTAAATACACAATCTGCAATGACAAGAATATTGGACAAAACATGTCCATCTGCAGAATACTGAGGAATGCAGTAATCAAGACCACCTGCTTTAATTAATAGTCTAAAATTACCGCTACCGTAATCCCAAATGTAAAATCCCATCACATTATTAAAAGATGATATGTCAGCTGAGTTCAGAGCTCTTTATAAAAATAAAATCCCAGCAGGGAAAACCAAAACATAGTTTTTCATCAAGAATTTGGCTGTCGGTTTAGTGTCTTTAAGGGTTTAAAATAAGCAAGTTATTTTCTATAGGAACACCCAAAAAAGAGATTCAGAAAAAAGAAATTGGAAATTACAACTGTGTGACTTCTTCCTACAAATTTACTTCCTAAAAAATGATTGCTGTTTTTAAATTTATTACGGAACCCTAATTTTGGTTAGATTGTAAAAAGAATATAGAAAGCTACAGTGGATTCTAAATAACAACATCAATTGGGAACAGTCTGAAGTGATGTCTCAGGTTTTGTGTCTAGATAAACAAATATGTATTGACATTGGACAAGCATTAGATAACTAGAGCTGGGACAAATATTTGAATGTTCTAAACAAACTTTAATTATTTTAACAGCAGACATTGTTTAAGCCCAGTTAAACCAAATTCACAAATTAAAATATTCAATGATATGGTCTAGTGTGTGGATGAATGTTAATTCAGAATTGCTTTGTTGCAGGTGTAGCCAATTTAATAACGTTGCAGTGCTGATATTAATGACAAGATGCAGTAATAATAATAATAATAATAATAATAATAATAATAATAATAATAATAATAATAATAATAATCTGCAGGCTTTAATATATATATATATAAAATACATGAATGAAGGCTATATTTTCATCCAGAGCCATTATAAAAAAGCATAATACCACAGTAGTGTTGTCAAAAAGTGATAATTCCTCTCGAGGAAAATATACTTGAACTTTGACCCATTCGACTCCTCGAGACCATCAAACACAAAATGTCTCGTTTTCAATCACTCGACAACACCCACAGTACAGAAATGTTCATTAATGATCAACAAAATGAGAATATGTTAAATATATTTGTATCTCAGAGAAACTGGAGACGAACAGGAAATTAAAACAAGGTAAAGGTAATCATCCAAATAAAGCTGAAGCACTAACGGATAACGACATAGAACGTCTGTACAGCACTGAAACACTGCGTTTAAAAAAAAAAAAAAGCAACTGGACTGCTGAACCTCGTCTTCTTTAATATTAGCATCACAAGGGTATCCATGTATTATAAAAAAAAAATAATAGATGGGCCTCTTCACTGACTTACAGGAAAACAATTCCGTCTCGGGTTTCTGTGACAGTTAATAAATTACTCGACCTTTGGTCTCGTAATTTATGATGTCACAGAAACTGTAGATGGAATTATTTTCCTGTAACTCACTGAAGCCAATCTATTATATATATATATATATATATATATATATATATATATATATATATATATATATATATATATATACAGTACTGTGCAAAAGTTTTAGGCAGGTGTGAAAAAATGCTGTAAAGTAAGAATGCTTTCAAAAATAGACATGTTAATAGATTATATTTATCAATTAACTAAATGCAAAGTGAGTGAACAGAAGAAAAATCTAAATCAAATCCATATTTGGTGTGACCACCCTTTGCCTTCAAAACAGCATCAATTCTTCTAGGTACACTTGCACAAAGTCAGGGATTTTGTAGGCATATAGTCAGGTGTATGATTAAACAATTATACCAAACAGGTGCTAATGATCATCAATTCAATATGTAGGTTGAAACACAATCATTAACTGAAACAGAAACAGCTGTGTAGGAAGAATAAAACTGGGTGAGGAACAGCCAAACTCAGCTAACAAGGTGAGGTTGCTGAAGACAGTTTACTGTCAAAAGTCATACACCATGGCAAGACTGTGCACAGCAACAAGACACAAGGTAGTTATACTGCATCAGCAAGGTCTTTCCCAGGCAGAAATTTCAAGGAAGACAGGGGTTTCCAGATGTGCTGTCCAAGCTCTTTTGAAGAAGCACAAAGAAACGGGCAACGTTGAGGACCGTAGACGCAGTGGTCGGCCAAGGAAACTTACTGCAGCAGATGAAAGACACATCATGCTTACTTCCCTTCTCAATCGGAAGATGTCCAGCAGTGCCATCAGCTCAGAACTGGCAGAAAACAGTGGGACCCTGGTACACCCATCTACTGTCCGGAGAAGTCTGGTCAGAAGTGGCCTTCATGGAAGACTTGCGGCCAAAAAGCCATACCTCCGACGTGGAAACAAGGCCAGCGACTCAACTATGCACGAAAACACAGGAACTGGGGTGCAGAAAAATGGCAGCAGGTGCTCTGGACTGATGAGTCAAAATTTGAAATATTTGGCTGTAGCAGAAGGCAGTTTGTTCGCGAAGGGCTGGAGAGCGTACACAAATGAGTGTCTGCAGGCAACAGTGAAGCATGGTGGAGGTTCCTTGCAAGTTTGGGGCTGCATTTCTGCAAATGGAGTTGGGGATTTGGTCAGAATTAATGGTCTCCTCAATGCTGAGAAGTACAGGCAGATACTTATCCATCATGCAATACCATCAGGGAGGCATCTGATTGGCCCCAAATTTATTCTGCAGCATGACAACGACCCCAAACATACAGCGAAAGTCATTAAGAACTATCTTCAGCGTAAAGAAGAACAAGGAGTCCTGGAAGTGATGGTATGGCCCCACAGAGCCCTGATCTCAACATCACTGAGTCTGTCTGGGATTACATGAAGAGAGAGAAGCAACTGAGGCTGCCTAAATCCACAGAAGAACTGTGGTTAGTTCTCCAAGATGTTTGGGCCAACCTACCTGCCGAGTTCCTTCAAAAACTGTGTGCAAGTGTACCTAGAAGAATTGATGCTTGATGCTGTTTTGAAGGCAAAGGGTGGTCACACCAAATATGGATTTGATTTAGATTTTTCTTCTGTTCACTCACTTTGCATTTAGTTAATTGATAAATATAATTTATTAACATGTCTATTTTTGAAAGCATTCTTACTTTACAGCATTTTTTCACACCTGCCTAAAACTTTTGCACAGTACTGTATATATATATATATATATATATATATATATATATAACAACAACAACAACAACAACAACAACAACAACAACAACAACAACTCTATTATGTCAATGTGACAAAACAAAAGAAAATAATACCTAACACTTTGTGTCTTTGTGTTTCTGCTCATTGTCCATTAAAAAAACAGCGTGAATGAGTTTACCACTGGTCTTTTCAGCAGGAGGCTTCAGTCTGTTAGTATTATACTGTACTTTCTGCAGAATCCTGTTGTGATAACCAACAGAGAAGCAACCTGCATCTTTCAGATGCTAAGAAAAACTAAAATAGAAAATAACAAAATAACACAGAACCTCCTCCAGAAAAGACAGTGTTAAAAGGAAAACAATAATATGTTGAATAATACTTGTGTCAGCATATTTCACCTGTCTCTCCAAAGCCAGACAAAAGATGTAACACATTAAATTAACAGATCTGAATATTAGTTAAAACAAACCCACACAAAATGATATTGCTACAATGGATATTAAATGCTTCACATCAAATATGTATGTAGAACATATTGTTTCTGTTGGTAATTGATTGGAAGAAACAATTCTATAATCTGATGTTTATTATGGAAACATATTCAGTGTCAAAGCAATATTTGATTGAATCATAGGGCTGCAAATTATGAATGTTCCTGAACTTTTTAACACACCGACCCCTATTATAAATTGTGTAAGAAAAAGTAACACAGTGCAGTAATTATTCAAGATTTCTGTGGATGGTGTCATGATTATTAGAATAGAATGTTCATTCCCAGGTTCCAAAGTTCCCAGTTTGAAGATAAACTCTCGTTCCTTTTGTTTCTGAGCAACATTTGTTCCATAGCACTGACTGATGTCTTCAGCAGTGTGATCATCACTGTTGAAGTGATGGGCTACTGGAAATGCAGTGGTGTCAATGCGAATGCTTCTTAAGTGTTTTACAAACCTCTAAACATACACACACACACACACACACACACACACACACACACACACACACACACAATGTCTTGTTTTCAATCACTCTACAACACCCACAGTACAGAAATGTTTATTAATGATCAACAAAATGAGAATACGTTAAAAACAATTATATAAAGCTGGTACATTTGTATCTCACAGAAACTGGAGAGGAACAGGAAATTAAAACAATAGCAATCATCCAAATAAAGCTCAAAAGAGCCAACTTCCCAACGTTTCGGTATGTTTGCACACCTTTGTCAAGGGAAATGTGCTTGAAAACAAACAGTGGAGGTACTTACAGGCTTTGGATGTCATGGCAACCACACATTTATTTCTATTTAAATCTATTAAATGTGATTGTGATGTTATTCACCACGTACTGTAGTTGATGTAATGATTTACTATTCCTTTCTATTTAAACCTCCAGGCATTATGCTACTAAGCTTATTTATCCATTTATTTTCTTTTAGTCTTCTATATTGTACATTGTCTAATTTAATTTTTTCTAAAACTACAAATTTGAGGTCATTCATGTTATGCTTGTTCTTTGTAAAGTGCTGAACCACTGGTTGATTTAGTTTTGTATTTCTTGTGCTTGATAGGCGATTCTGTATGCATTTGTATAATGTTGTACCTGTCTCTCCTACATATTGAATTTTATTACATTTTGATTACATTTTATTATGTAAGCTCTATATCCCTGGGCAATATTCTGATTCAAGCACTTCTCTAGGTTTATTTTTACTTCTGAAATGCATCCACTGTAATACAATGCAATACTATTCAATTATTTCAGCTATTTAAAAATAAAATATTCAAAACATGAAACAGCACTAATCTTGCCCTTGCCCTAATCATGCATATTTAAACCCTCAAAGGGGTCTTGCATCCGAGAAGGCATTCTATTATCGATCCTCTTTCAATAACCCTTCTACTACAGTGAAGCAATTCCCTTTTATAAGTGTGTTAGTCACCACAGCCCCAATGAGGAACGACTTAAACAAACCCCCGGCATTAATTTGATCTAATTCAAATCACTGCCTCCGCTCAAGTTTGGAGTCATCGAATCCTCAGATCACACAGCACTATTTACCAAAAACTATAACTATGAACTATTAAATACACAGCCTTATTAACAGACTGACAGATCAAATCAGCTTAGACTGAGAAGCTAGAACCCCCACCTTTTCATTTACCATTAAACCAGCAACATGCATCAAATCTCTTAAAAAAAAAAAAAAAAAAAAAAAAAAGATATGAAAATCAAATGAAATACATTTATGGAGAAGTTTCTCTCATATGTAGATCTATTACCAGTTTTGGGGAATGTTTTGTGGGCGTTTGGTACATCAACCATTATGTGAGGTGTATACAAATTCAGATCAATCCAACAAGTTACAAGAGTCACAAGATTTTTCTTGGAAAAATGCTTCTAAGAAAACAGTGTCTACGGTCTGTTTCAGAGTCAATCTACATTTTGGTGGTTGTAATAGAGGGATTCAAATGTATTATTAGTATTGTTATTATTTTCTATACTGGCACCTGGTTTCCCATATTAAACTCATTTTTCTGTAATATTCCAAATGACTAATTTCAATTCAAACTCCAAAGGATTCCAAATATACGTTCCTGTTCTAAAATGCACAGCACAGCTCTTCTAAGCAGCATGTCTAAAGGGAAGCTGTAACCATTGTTTTAAAACTTTCCAAAATGCAAAATCTTCACAATGTCTGTTAATGAGCAAGAAAGAGTTGCTTTCCTAGAAATGCATAACATATACCTGCTTATATGAAACCGTTGCTCGTTTCTAGTTTTGTTACATTCTGGTTTTAACAGTCTGGTTTTCTTTTAAAAGGTGAACAAGTCACAATACAAGATATAAATCCACTACAGTGTTCCAAGAATAGCTGAATACAGTAGACATGTTTAACCCCACACACCCAAAGGAAAAGAATCACGTCATAGACAATACTAACCCAGTGGGTTACAGAGCTTTGAGATGCATGGCTTTGTTTGATTAGACAGGCGTGAGAAACACACGCTGTGTGTAAAATGATGCTGTAAGAATTAGCATCCCAAAAGCAATATGCTGGAGAATTGTAGGCAAATTCGAATTATGAGTTGCAAATACAGTAAAATGCAATGTTTTACATACTGTGGGGTACTGAATGTAGTATTATACTACAAAAAACAAGAAATAAAAGGCACCCTATTTTTTCTGACACAAGGACAACATCCTACTTATGACAGCCCCCCAGAATTCTTCAAAGTACTCCAAAGTATGCGACATAGATCAAACACTTTTTTTCTTCTAATTTCTGCAAACAACCAAAAGGTTTCAAAAGCAGAATAAAGCCTTGTTAGAACATGTAGTGAGTTACTAACTAATCTGAATGTTTTCAGGAGGTGTGAGATATAAATAGGCTCCCCATTGAAATAGTGCATTCCCATTTCAGCGCAGGTTTTTTCCAGCCAGCTGCAGATGAATTCAATTGCAGCCGGATGGTATTTTAAATACGATGTTATGCAAGCTAGATAAAAAGAAAGTAGTCTAATGCTTTAATACAAAGAAGGGTAAAAAAATACATGTCTGTTTTGAATTAGTGCAACTTAAATGTTTTTAAATTGTGTGACAAGGTAAATTCATAAAAAAAGAAATCTGCCAAAATACAGGCAACAGGGAGATGCAGCATTTATATATTACAGAATGCAGTTGACAGAAACAGTCCATTCATTACACAGAAGTGCGTACTACGTATCACAGATGTTAATATTGGTTTGCACAACCCCTGCAAGTATAGGTATACACATAACACCACTTTTTTCTAAATCCTTAGTTGCTTAAGTTTATTACATAATTTACTACCGTTTATTTGAGACGCTAATGTAAATCTTTTTTTTAAGATGTGTAGCCTACTCAAGAATAGAGATAACTTGAATGCAGAATGATAGCTTTATTGAGTACCAGTTTATCTCTAACGAATCAAGAGCTCAATAAAAAGATAACAAAGTTATGATGTATTTTGAGCCTGAAACTTTCATTTATCTACCTGACTGGAATAGTTCAATTTATAACAATCTTTAACAAAATATACTAAACCTCTCAGCACTAAAGTATTTATAAAAGACTTGCCCATTTCATATAAGAAATAAAAAATAAAAAACTTTGTTGAAACAATGATCTATTTCTACTCTATTTTGTATTAATGATAGTCTCCCACAATAATTCCTTGCTGTATGTTTATTATATTATTCTACAGTTTTTCCTTCTGTGCACTATACTTCATCAGAAACCACACTATGTTCGCTTTCCAGTTTGTTTATATCCCCTAACACAATCTTCAGCCATGTCACTCTGAACTAAACAGGCATTCTCTTTGTACCTACAGCAGCTGGAGGTTATGGGTGGCATCTAAGCTATTTGTAAAACACTGAAGCTTTAAATGATAGAACGCAATGGCAAACAAAAAACAGTTAGTATGGGCTTTATAAATTACATTTCTAAGTTGTTGGTTAGTGTTAAGTCGTCCCTTGTATTTATTAGTGGTGCTTCCCTGCAGCAGTCATGGCAGATGGCAGTCTCTACCCTGGACACAACCCCAGCCACAGCTGGTCTCGGAGATCTATACAGCATTCATCAAGCCAGGGTTGTCAGCCAAGAACATTACAGAAGAGAAAGTCACCAATTACAATGAAGAAGAGAAAGCGAGGGCTTATGAATAGCTGTTGGTACCATGAACTGTTTGCTATTACTATTACTGAAGCACAGCTGTTCCCTCTTTCATAAAAAATGTTAATAATTTCCAGAAAAAACTGTAAAAATAATATTTTTTTGCAAAAAGAAACTAAACTAAAACAAACAAATGAGATTCACAAATGGAATGAAATGCTTCAGACAGATGGAAAATGTTATTAATTCAGTATGCAAATGCAGATCAGCTAAAGGTCAGTGGCTTGTTTAACAAATTAACTTTTTTTTTTTGTACTGACGACAAGCTGCTTGACTAGAATGGAGTCTAAGGGCATTATCACATTGAAAGGACATGTCTCTCGGCACTGGGTAGTACAAAGGGTGTGTACCACCGTCACTGAAAGCTCCAAGGATTTAACTGTGATCAGACCCACAAATATTGTTCACACTATTAGCAAGAGCAGAAAATAAGCATCAGTGGTACTAGAAAATGTATCCCAAAAACACCACCATTAGATGCAATGATTCGTACATTTTAGCGACCCCAGCAGAGGAGTATTGAGAGGACACGAGGCTGATGTATTGCAGGGTTTTTTATTTATTTATTTATTTTTAATGGAAATGTTGGAACAGATGCAAATGCAGAACACTGAAGCAGTTCTGCAGAGCCACTGCCCACGCATGGCACCTGACCTTTAGCTCAGCTGCCCCAAAATGCATAGAACAGTAACACCCAGGATCGAGCAGGCGATACAAAACTTTAGAGCACTGTGCATTTTGAGTACCTACAGTATGTCTTTTGGAATACAGTTTTTCAATAATACAAGTGAATACGACACACTATGATTGAAACTCTGCTACTGTAGATATTTATGTTCACAGTATTAGGCTCATAAAAAAGCAACACTCAAAACATGCTCTTCACAGTAATTGCAAATGGTAATACATGGTTACATGTAAGCAGTGATAGATTTATTCTAACATGAGAATATTGCACATTCAGAATAGATGCAGAAATCATATTGGGTGTTAGAGGCTCAGAGTTTGGTGAGATCCTGTGCTGGGCGCAGTGCAGCAGATTTATTTATTATTTATTTCATAGCAGACGCCCTTATCCAGGGCGAATTGTTACAAGATATCACATTATTTTTACATACAATTGCATTATTTTTTACACATTATTTTTACATACAATTACCCATTCATACAGTTGGGTTTTTACTGGAGCAATCTAGGTAAAGTACCTTGCTCAAGGGTACAGCAGCAGCGTCCCCCACCTGGTATTGAACCCACGACGCTCCGTTAAGAGTCCAGAGCCCCCAACCACTACTCCATGCTGCTGCCCATCATGCTTTGCGTGTGTGGTGGGTAGATGCTGTAATTAGGATTATTTTCAGGGACCATCTGGGATTTACTCGGGGACCATTGATTAAGATGAATAGGAATTCTTGGAAGACAGTTTAGTGAAATTACTAACAGCTAGTTCACTTTAATAAAAATATCCAAACAATCCCAATTGTGTTAACACAGTAAACAGCAGGCAGCAAAAGTATTGAGCATGTTGTATGTCATTGTTTTCAACTATAAAAATGTCAGTATTGAGGAGCAAAAGTATTTTTATACCGTTAGGTATAAAAAAAGTAAGTTTTATACCGTTAGGTGATGAGTTTGTCTGGGATCAGTGAGTGTGACATGGGAGTACTCAAATTACCAAATCAAAAAAAGAATATCAAGCCTTTATTTAATATATATATATATATATATATATATATATATATATATATATATATATATATATATATATATATATATATATAAACATACACACAGTGTGTGTATGTATACGTGTATGTATGTGTATGCAAGTGTGTTGTCTGTGTGTATAACATGAATACTTGCTATATTTACACTTTGACCCATGCAAAAAAAAAAAAAGTCTTCTATTTGGAGATCTGAAAAAGTGTTGGGATTTCACAATGGGTAGGGATGCTGAAGCACTAGTTAGAAAATATAAATGGACCCATCCCTTTCTCATTCTATCCATGTGATGTCAATCGATTAGACCAGACAGAAACTTGTTGCACTGCCCCACTATACTGCAGTGGGCATCTGCGTTTGGCAAAAAAGTTGTCACATAATTGTGACTTGCAAAAAATTAAATTAGAAAAGTGCAGTTTTAAATTAGAAATCATACATATATAACTAACCTATAGGAATCCAAGCTCAAGGCATATGCTGAACAACAGTACCAATACATGGACCACACACAATCTGTAAATCTGTCCCTCCACAATACTGCTGCATCAGGGTAATATATTACCTACTGATCTACTTGTGTATTTTATAAATCTTATTATTGATTACTTTATGAAATATAATTGATTATCGTGTTAGTTCTGAAATAAGACAAATATATGTGTAGTCCCAAGGGTACTTTCCTGGATAAATTAAACGATAAACGACAATGAAAGAGAAGGAGACTGTTTAAGTAATCGGCTTTGTTCTTTTTGCTGCTTTGCCGCAATAAAATAAATACCTTATTATGGACAACTGTGTTGGGTGTGGAGCCTGCATGCACGTTTTCCATTCATGGGTGTAGCCGTCTTTAGTATGGGCCTTTATGTGGAATAAAATGTACCCCTATCTCAGAGGCGCTTGAAATAACCTTTAACCAATACACAATGTAAGTGCATTTTCGTTTATATTTATTCGCGTTCAATTTTTTTACGAAACGATACCAATTTATACTTGAAAACTCAGGTGAGGTATCGAGTATTGAAACAACTACCGTATTGAAAAAATAAACGAGACCATCGTCGATTTTTTTTCTTTTTCTTTTTTTTTTTTTTGTAAGTGGAGAGCCGTTAGACAATGCAACCAGCCTTGCACCTCCTACTTATAAATTACACATACCAAAGTAAATGTAAAAAATAAAAACCCGCAGAATTCCTTTGTTATTTCAGGATTTAAAAGTTCTCTTTGTATCACACTTTACACGACAACACAGTAGTCTCACCGCTGAATCAGCAATTTATTATGCCACGACACAACTATTTAATGATATGCTTATTTATCGCTACCGCGCCAGCAGAATGCCCCACAATTAAATTATAATCATTGTCAGACATTCTCGAACATTCCTTTTTAGAACTCTGTAACCTCACTTGCATACACAAGAACTGTCAAATTATAAAATGTGTTCTGCATTCATAAAACCAGCTTCAGTTTCATCACAGAATAGATGTTGAGCGTTTAAAGAAAAAAGAAATGCCCATAATGATGTCTGGGTCTGTGTCCATGGTGCTGAAACACAAAGCCTTCGTGTATGCAAAATAAGTGGCTAATTTTGTTTTTAAAATATAGTTAATATAAAGAAAGGCAATACATTTTGCTCCACCTATTAAACAGGCAACAGCAAGTTACTGTCATTTAGTATTGCAATGTCATAGATATACAATGCACAATTTGCACAGAAATTACCAAAGCCATCCAAGTAAAAACATAGATTAATGTAATGTACTGAGAAAAACAAAAAACAAAAAAAAAACACAATAACAAAACAACAACAAAAAAAACACAGAGATTATCCCGGTATAATACTAACAAAACGGACCCACAGTCCTATCAACCGCACATTGTTGAACTGTCCTGTAATGAATCGATCACCCATACATGCTTTATTTATTTATTTATTTTTTAACTGCTACACTTTATATTCTTTTAAACAATTGCATCAAAGGGACAAAGAGTAGACACGTCGTATTTTTATTCTTGACACCCAACCATTGTCTGTGCATTAAACTAAAGATGAATATGCCCGGAATTCAAATGTAAAGCCGTAATGTCGAGCCCTGCTCTACACAGCGGTCAACCTTACCTTCTCTTTCACAAAGCTGAATCGCCTCCAAGCTAAGGTTCTTGACCATGGTCTCACAAGGGCTCGTCGGGCTGCTTATGCTGTGTCCCAGACGTGGAACCTCCATTGTCTCTTAACTCGCGTAGGCTTGTCGCTTTCTGTTTGTCGATGTCAGTGTGCTGCACTGCACGGTTAGCCTTCACCTTGAATAGACTCCACTATGCGCTTTTTTTTCGGTTTCTCTTTTCACTGGTTTGGTTCAAGCAACGTCAGCGGCTCGTCACGAACAACACACTGCTGATTTGTCACTCCAACGCGAGAGACAAAAACAGAAAATAAACGTAGAAAATATGTCTTTTAATTTGCAGATACTGTACGTTGGTAGCATTTCTATCCACTAATTGTGTTACTTATATTCCGGTATTTATTATTCTTATTTATTCCTCTTTACCCGACAAGTGTTTATACTGCCCCGGGACTTAACATGCACGGGGATTAACATCGAATCACTGTGATTTTTTATGTAATGAGATTACCCCGCTTTTCTATTTAAATCTTAATTAAAACACGCAATGTTTTTTATTTTATTTTTTTATTTTAGTCTCCATCACTGGACTTCTGTCATCAAGTTCTTTTCAGTTGTCAAACAAAACAAACAAAAAAACATATGTCGCCTTGTTTTGTATTTACATGGCCAACATTTCATTTGAGGTAAAACAATCTAGCAAATGACCTCACACTTCACGTGACCATTCTTTTACTCTGCAGTCATCACCAGCTTCACATGAGCCTTGATGTGACGGTGAGGTAGATTATTACATTCATTTACTGTAATTATTTGCTTTTTCAATTCTTGTTTTCTTCTCATTTTAATTCCGGTTTATTTCATGTTTTTTTTTTCTCTCCCTCTCTCATTTGATTTATTGTTTATTGGTTTTACAGCTGATTAACTTTGAAAAAAGAAAACGAAACACCTGCGACCAGAACACTGGCAACAGAGCACATATACTGTAGAGATATTTCATCACTTTTATTGAAAAATGTGGCCATTCCCCTGAAAAAATAAAAAATAAAAAAATAACACTGTTCCTTGTGAAACATCAGTATTCAATGCAGAATTACCTGCTAAGCACTTTTTTCTAGTTTGCAGGTCTGCTGTCTTGACCATCCTGACAAACTGACCTGCACCATGGATATGCAGCTTTAACATATCCACTCAGTCTTGTGAGGTACATACAGCCCATAGTTTGTGCAATGTTTTAGTCTCATTTCCAATTCTTTTTTTTTTTGTCCAATAGCTTTTCCTGCTTTTACTTTAACAGTTTCCTTTTCTTTTGAATTCATTTATATTTATGTAGACATTTATGTCCCCCTCCGGGTATCAATCAAGCCGCACTGCAAGAATTCAACAGCTGTCAGAATATGTTTTGTAATAGTGCAAGGGGAGTCAACCTACTGCACAACTGACACTGGAGAGGAAAAACTGCAAATTGTGTTAAATGATGCAGTTGGAAACACCTCCCACAGATATTAAACAATCATTATTTCTGTAATGGCTCCCTATCCTAACAAACACGGGCAGCTTGGTTAAAATCTGTGTTAGAATGTCATTAGTATGGCGGTCTCATGTTAGCTCTCAGAAGACACTAGCCCAAATCACAAAAGTATTGATAGGCCAGACAGCCGTTCCCTTCAGGGCAGGCTTGAGGCAAGGTTGCTTAGATAATGTATTTATATATATATAATGTATATATATATATATATATATAGTTACAGTATACAGGTATTTATAGCCCAGGTATAACCGCTATTCCACTAGTATTCAAAGGAAATAGCAGACGTTATTTTAAAGTGTTAACATTTATTTGTTTATTTATTTATTTTTAATAAAAAGTCTTTTTTTATAGGCCTCACAATTTCACTGTGACCAATGTTTTACTTTCATTATTTTCTCTTTGCAAAGATATATCCCTGAATGCTGTTCTCCTTCCCTGTTGTGCAACTGCATAAAAGACACAGAAAGTAACAGCAGTATATGCTGCAATACGTAGATACCTTGCCTTTGCTACTGCAATTTATTTACCACCCTTCTCAGTGTTTCTGCTCCAGTAATGTTCACAGGTTTCCTGTCAGAGCCCAGAACTGCCGCTAATGGGTCCAACAGTATTCAACCTTAACATTTCAAGGTTAATTAAAGTCCAGGTCAATTAAAAGCATTCACTCATTAACAAATACCTGGCCTGCTTGAGAACTTATTTAAGAATTGCTGAAGGCTTGCATATTAAACTGTACACAGAGGAATAGAGATAATCTTATTCTGAAAATTAAAAAAAGAAGAGATTTTCTATCAATTACCAAGCAACTATTTCTAAAGACACACTAGGCACACTTTTCTACTATGGGCAAATTGCCCATTTCATGCATTTATTATGGAGAGGGCAATTTGTCTGTTGTGGGAAATATAAGCCACAGAAATCCAGCATATTGCAGAGTCAGTATGCTAAGATGTACTGTACGTTCAAAGGTCTAAAACAGGGGTTCCCAAACTAGGGGCCACAAGATGTTTACAGGAGGCCTTACCAGATACAAAACATGTCTCTCCTAAATTACCCTGACAAAGCAACATTCCCCAGATCGGGGGATCAATTAATCTAAACGCTGCTGTTGGGGTTATTTTAAATGCAACATGAGCTTGTACTCACGCCAACAGTATATACCATTATTATTATTATTATTTGTTTATTTAGCAGACACCTTTATCCAAGGCACCTTACAGAGACTAGGGTGTGTGAACTATACATCAGCTGCAGCGTCACTTACAACAACGTCTCACCCAAAAGACGGAGCACAAGGAGGTTAAGTGACTTGCTCAAAGTCACACAGTGAGTGAACTGGGATTTGAACCGGGTACCTCCTGGTTACAAGCCCTTTTCTTTAACCACTGGACCACACAGCCTCCTATTATAAAACAAAATGCGGTGATTGTAGGGAGAATAGAATAGACAACTATAATGATTCACAATAACAGGATTTCGGCTTTCTTTTGGGTAGAAGTTCTTGATATATTTTCTTCCTCCTACATAAATAAAATAAACCATACCACTCCCACTTCCCTTCTCAAGCAGGTTTATGTTACATTAGCCATCAGGCAGTGTACAACCGAGTACACTGCCTGGGGCAGCAGTTCCTCAAACGTCAGAGAAAAGACATTGAACACATAAGATTCCAGAGGATCAGAACCAAGGCTATTCAGGGTCACAATGCAATTACACAGCAGGTGAAATGAACTGAGAGAGGAAACATGACAGACACTGCAGTGTAAAAGAGTAGGACATTAGAAAAGTAAACAGCTTCATAAAGCAAAAGTGATGGCAGAAAAGAAGAACTTATTTATAGGACACTAATATTCTCATGAGATGAAAATTCAGTGACAGTGAAAAAGG
This sequence comes from Acipenser oxyrinchus oxyrinchus, assembly GCA_030684275.1. Taxonomy (NCBI): domain Eukaryota; kingdom Metazoa; phylum Chordata; class Actinopteri; order Acipenseriformes; family Acipenseridae; genus Acipenser; species Acipenser oxyrinchus. The sequence goes on from CM060257.1 coordinate 36,736,621, forward strand.
AATTGGTCAATATAGGAATTAGTTTATACCACAGTTTACCATTTTATAGAACACAGATCAAGCAGGAGCTTTCTTGTTTTTTAATACACAGTCTCCTGTTCGCACTTACTAGCATTATCAACTCCTGTCAAAACTGGACAGGGGTTTATGACTATGGTGCTGTAATTTCTGGAACTCACTGGAAAGTCAATAAGATACACAATAATTTCTATCATGATAAATATTCCATAATTGAGAGTTAAAGGCAGTTATCATTTTCATTTACACACACAAATGGAGGGACATGATCAGTGCTTAAGGGTCCACATTTTGAATTCGGGACCTAAAGAAAATGCCATAAATGCAAAAAGTTTTTTTTTTTAAATACGCAAAAATGTGTTTGAAGCTGAAACCATCGTTAATGGGGTATAAAACAAACTGGAAAGCCAACAAAGATTTCTAATAAAGAAGAGTCCACAGAAGTGTAAACTGTGGAAGAATGTAGTAAATCTTCTACAGCTTAGTATACAGGGCATGGCACGAAACTCTAAATATTAGACCAAGAAAAAAAAGTTAGCGACCAGGTACTGTAAATATTAGAGATGGAAAGGCTTGTGAAAGCAAAATATCAGGACTCCACAAGAGAATCTGTTATCTTCAAGCATGAATTCAGGGGCGAATAGGGGCATTTAAAAAGTAGAAAGGGTTTGCTTCAAAGAATTATTAAGTAACTTAAAAACCTAATAAAAATGTATTAGGAAAACCAAAAATGATGAATCAGCTATTTCAACATGATATGTAAAACGAATATCCAGGTTCCAGAGGGCAATTACAAAGAGTTGATTTGAATCATGCCGCAGAGGTCTTTTCTCATTACAGAGCATACACTGCTTTTAAAGAACTACAGTGGGTGGGCTATGAAATATGTTGGTCTGCTGAGATTGTAACTTACAGCAGCTGGGTGTTGATATTCAAACTAGGATGAAAAGGGCACAGTATCTATGCATCTAAATCACTATTTCTGTACCATTTTTTTCTTAAATGCACACTTTACCAATCAGCTTATGTACAGTGCTAAACTTTGCTTTTGATAAGTCTGCCTGGTAGACTGAGATAGCATTAGTAATAATCTGTGCAGAATTTTGTTGTAGCATTTACTGTATAGTGTACAGTATGTCCTGTTAACTCAATCCTACCTTAGCACATCAGGTACATTTTTTGCCTGTTACATTATTACTGGTTCCCCTTATATTGTGCTGAGAATCTTTGTTTTTTGGTTCAGAATATGCAAATATTTCAACAGCAACACTACAGATAAACATTGCATTCTGGTACCTTTGTTGTGGGTGTACAGTAATTGTAGCCACACCATTGGAGTGAGTTTGAACTAGAGATGTGATGCGGTAGCAGCACATTTCATCTATAGTGTGGTCTTTGAAATATCTACACATTACAAATTGAAGTATGAAAGTACAAGCAAAAAATAAATAAATTTCAACAGAGAGGAAAAGGGAGACCCATGGTAATGTAGCTAGTGCTAATAAGAGGTAAGGGCATTTAATTTAATACCTAGGATAGCGTTCCTTTAAAGGGAAAGGGATTTTAGTCCACGTGTTTTTTTGGCAGTTTAATACCACTTTTCTTCAGGACAGTATAGTGTTTCATTTGTTACATTCCTTTTGGTGAGAGGGATTTCAAGATTTGCAACTGCATTCTCAGACAGGTATAAATTGCAACAACACTGTGCAAAGTCCTGAAAATGAACATCTAATCAAATGTCTTTACTAAAGGGTAGTGCACTGTGGTTCTGCAGGAGAGCTTGTATTGAGTTACAGAGCTCTGCATTAATGGGGTAAAAGTACACTTCAGATTCGTGCCAGTGAGTGGATTTGATTTGATATGCTAATCAGTGTCCTTGACCCTGCTGTGTCATCCTGAAGAGGTTATTTGTGTGTGTGTGTGCAGCCCAGATATGAATTACAAATTGAAATAGTGGTATCATAGACAGATATTGTTCCTCTACAGTATATGGTATAGTAGAAGATTATCCAAAACAAACTACCACCATACAGTAAAGCATGTATGATGAAGATACGTTCAACTACACATGGAATTTACCATACGAGTTACAAATCCTTTGTAGTTTTTCTTATAAGCACTTTAACTGCTCTGCAGCTGCACTTACTTTACTTCATTATTTAATTACAATGTTAGTTGTTAATGTATGTACTGCCATCCTCAGAATCACATAATTGTGTGTGAAGTACATGTAGTAAATACTAGTAAATAACAGTATTTGCAGCAAATGAAAAGTGAGATTATACAGTAGATAAACACTTTATTCATCTTTTATACAGTTTTATATAAGAATATAATCCATACTGGCAACACAGGTTTGAATTTACAGTAAAAATATTTTATCCTATTTGCTTTTTGAAAATGTATTCATAATATTTTTGCTCAAAGCCTTCTGTTACAATGCGTCTTGCATGATTTCCATTACACGAGAGTAGATGTTAAAACTTCATGCTGATTTGAATTCGGCTCTCGCCAAGATAAGCACCAACTAAAATGTAGCTTTAAAGTAAACTAATATGACCCATCTGTGTCTCCATCCATTTGCGTTTCCTTCCATATGATGATGTAGATATCCTTCTGCCTGGTGTTGATGGCTGAAGTGTAATTCTGGCTCCAGGGATCAGCTTATTTTGCCTCCCTAGCGTATCAGCACACACAATGGCTGCAATGATGGCTCCTGGGATCAACCACAGTGCGGTCTCCCCAGCGCATCAGCATGACAACCGTCTGGATTGAGCTAAGTAGGGTACATCTCTGGGGTCTTCAAGTGGGCACCTTCCATCCTTGGTGTTTCGTTGAATAGCCCACGACACCTCAAGAGGGCTCGACAGTGATTCTGGCATCCCAGCATCACCCCCCTCCGTCGCCCACTCAACTCAGCCCAGCTTACTTACCCGTACATCAGCGGTTCTTTCTTTCTATTGTGCTTGAGATTCCCAGCCAGAATCTTTCTGTCACAACCACAGCCAGTTGCTGCTCCACTCTGCTGCTTCAGATAAGTTCTTCACTGTGCAACGCAATTCTTGGCCACTGAACCCGACGTCTCTGAAAAACCGGGTTGTAGAGTGTGCCACAAATCCTAGACAACCCACCTCCACTGGGTAAACCCGGACTCTCCATCCTCGCTGTTTCGCTTCAGAGGCTAGTTGAGCATACTGTAGTTTCTTCCTCTCATACGCCTCATCTACAGCATCCTCCCATGGCACTGTTAACTCTACCAGGTGAGCAAAACGTGCTGATCCAGACCACAATATCTGGTCGAAGGTTAGTGGTGGCAATCTCAGGTGGAAAAATAAGCCATTGACCAACATCTGCCAGCATTTTCCAGTCTCTAGCAGCTTCCAGTTGTCCTGGGTGAGGATTGGTTTTAATACCTTTTCTTGGTGGTTGCTCTCCTGGGCGGAGGAATGTTGTCTTTTGTGTGTAATGTTTTGATGGAACTGGTGGCAACTTATTGGTCATGTTACGCTTGTCTTCCAATGCTAAGGCCAAACATTGCAGCACCTGGTCATGGCACCAAGTAAACCGTCCTTGGCTAAGAACCACCTTATATCCTGTCAAAATGTGCCTTAGGGTTTAGGTTCTGTGGTTGTGGGAGAACATCATTTGGTGACCTGATGAGGAAACTGATCCTGCTCTGTTCCATTGACCATAGGTCTTGCCAGCCAATCTTGCATTGTTCCACACTCTCCCATCTCATCCATTCTCCCTGCTTGCCCTGGGAAATGGCACCTCATCCTCTTCTCCTGCTTTTGCACCTCGTTGACTACTAGCTTCCTCTGTTGAGCTGGGGCTGCCTTGTGCCATGTAGGAGGAGCTGAACTGAGACCAAGACCCCCTCTTCCATGCTAAACTTGGTCCATGATATCACCAATTCGAAGGCCAGCCTTTGCATATATTGTATAAGTAAAGCCGTCCACTTACTGTCTCATGAGAGTTAAAATGAGGTGATCATTTGGTAACACAATATGTAACATGAAAAGCATATATATATAAATGGCAAAATATTGAAATAAAACATTTCACTACCAACATTTCCCAGTACTGAACTCTTTATTATATACTTTGATAGATAAGATTTTTTGTATTATTGGTAGAGCCAAGAAGTTGTTTTGCTTTTACCTGCTTTTGAACTTTGCTTTTAATTGGCAGGTTTGCAAAAAAAATTGCATGAGCAAACAGCAGGAGCAGATCAAGAAAAATCACTGGGACTCAACTGCATTATTTTCCAGTGGTATTTGTTCACTTATGTATGAAGGCCTCTGTTGATGTTTCTTGGAAGGATGCTGGTTTCAAACTGATTACTAATAACAGTCGTGGTGGTGGAGATTGTGGAGTGTGATGCCCTTGCTGTGAGGTACACACAGTAGATTGAAAAACAATTGTTATTCTTGCAGGAATTCAGATTAACAGAAATGTGATGGAGTGGAGGCATAAGGATGTTGTAGCTTTTGAGACAGTTTCGAGGAAAACTCTTTTGTGTAATTTTTTGATACAGGAACTTTTTTGACCACTGTGACAAACTGACTTGCAACAGGGAAATGCAGCTTTTATATATCACAGAATACAGGGCATACATTGGTCTTCGTCGCCACGCAGGTGTAACAGGGTGGAGGCTGGGTACGAACCGGTGACCACAAGAAAGAGACTTAACCACTGTGCAAAAAGGGGCGCCTGCAGGTGTGGTTACAGAGCTTTTAACCTCATCTCACAGAATGCGCAACGGCAGTACGTCACACAACACTGCCTGTTACACAAGCGCAAAATACAGTTTCACAAAAAGTGTGTGCTACAAAATGCAGGTGTTCCAGGAAATATGGTGGACATGGAAGGGACTTTGGAGACCCCTCCAGAATTTGAATGGAATTTGCATGAACTTTTGCATCAAGAAACTTTAAAATCCTTTTGACTGAATTGGTATCGCTTGCGTAAGCCTGCAGCATTATTTATGAGATTCTGTGACCTACGTTTTCACCTGTAATTTGTTATTCAGAATATTGTACTGAACACTAATTAATAATACAGCCTCACATACAGCATGTAGGAAAGTATGAAATTCAACCAGACTATATTGTTGACACTGAAATATGTGGTAAAAACAGCAACATGCAGCATATTTAGCAGCATATAGTTTTGGACCTCTAAATGTCAGTCTTTCTTTGTGTTTCTTTGGCGATGGACCATCTCTCACTGTATGCTAAACCAGAGGACTACCCATCTCCTACAGACATTGAAATAAATAATACAAATAATAGAAAATAATGTGATACTGTACTGGCACCATCATAAATAAACTCCTTTAATTGTTTTTATGTTTATTCATGAAAAGTGACTATTTCCATTACTGCTTTTAAATAGTCTTCTAATATGCATCGTGCCAATACTGCATGAGTAACGCAGTGTCTAATGAGAAAAGTTAAAATGAGGTGAACTTTTGCCAGCACATGTAACATAAAAAAACAATGTATATAGCTGAATTATACATCTACAGCGTGCATTTGATTTATTGTTATACATTATGTAAATTTGGCCTTTAACATATTCACAAAGGAAAATACAAAACACAAATTCTCACCAACTTCAATGTTCTGCAACTATGTGGAAGTAAAGGCAAAATAAAAGAGCATATCTGAATTATTTCTCAATGCAAATAGTTGGTTTGAACTGAAATCAATTGTTCCTGTGCTAGCTGAATGTTTGTGGTTTGTAGAGTTGGTGTCATCCTGAAGAATCTTCTTCTGTACTTTCAGAACTGGCCGACACATTAAATAATCATCAAAAACTGACACACCGCTTCTGATTCTGCCTGCTTTGAGCTTCAGATTTGCTTCACAGTTCGACTTCAGAGACTAATCAGGCCCCTGCTTCATAATAAGTCTTGTATGAAAACAAGCAAGGTAATCAAAGACCTAGAGACGTATTACTGGTTGAGTAATTAGTCTAATCAGTTTAGCATGGCTATGATTTTTTTCTAATTTTTGGCACCTGATCATTTTAGTGACACATCAAGAAAAGACTTTGGAGCAAGGAGAAAGGATTTCACCATACTGCTTAGCAATGTTTACAACTTACTAATACAATGCCAATGTGATGCCATTGTTTTTAGGCTTGACACATTTTTTTCATGCATCTCAAAGTACATTATTTGCTGCTCTATCCCTCAATATATTTTTTTTTATAATACCACAGTGACAGAGGTAATTGATGTCTCTAATTATATTTAAAAAGTGTCAGTGAAAAGGTAAATAAAAGAACAATTCCACTGAGCTGTCAAGTCAGACATACAACTTTCAAGTTTCAAGAAGCTGAACTCATTGAACCAAACCAACGACAGTGCGAACCAATGAACTGCCAGGTTACTCTCCCTAGAGGAGATTTGCATTCTGTATATGATTTGCATTCTGAATGTAATTTATTTTCTGTATATAAATAACCTTAGTGTTCATTACAAGTTGCTCTGCATATGCACAGCATTGAACTGGATACATTGTTTAACAGCTTTTTATTATAACTGATTAAATCTCTGTTATTTTACAATCAGACACAGCCTGTCAGGCTACAACTTAAAGTTACCTTAGAAAATACCTTATGAAGAAACTTAACTTCAGTGCTTGCCTTTTATAGCATGGAGCAGGTTTTAAAAGGAGAGATGGTCAGAGTTCCCATTTGCTCCATAATGCCATTACACAAGCTCGCTCTTTCTCGTAACAAGGTGAAACACAAAAAGCACATTCAAGCAACTACTGTATGGCTCCCGACTACAGCGTTACAAAGGGGGAACACTGTACCATCATAGGCAACTTACTAGAGTATATTTAATATAAAGTTACAGCTGTGGTACCATTGGTAGCTCCCTCTATTGTATGTGTCCCTGTGCTACAGTACAATTTAAAAACATCTTAAAACTGCTCAATAAGTCAGAAAACTGAATTTGTCAAAGAAAACACAGTTAAAAATTTACAGCCTTTTCCTATATGAAATGACATTAATAAAGCAAACAAGGCTTACTTGCTAAGAAATGGTGGGCAATCAGTCATGAGCTCACACTTTGAATTGTTTGTTCCATCCTAGACAATAAAAAAATGGAACCATCTGTGCAATAACCAATGGGATTGATGGTTTTACGTTCCAACATCCTGTCAAGATTTTATTGAAGTATTCATTGAAATATGTATAAATGGAACTGATACAGCTTGCAAATGACACACAGCCTGTATTGCCATGAAAATGTAACTGTTTGTTTGTCCATGGCCTCTCTATCAAACCGGGAGAGTGTACTGTTATTGGTTGTGCTGCTTCCTATAGAGGCTGCTTTTAATAATGCATATTGGGTCTATTTTATCTTTTCACCAGGTTATTCACCATTCATTTGATTCCCCATTCCCCTCTTATTAGGAGGTCAAATATGAATTTCCTTAACTTTGAAACATCTCTTGCGGTAACACAATAGAACATTTTGGTTTGCAGAAATTAAAATCCCCCAATGCTCCCCGACAACTTTTTCTAAAAATAGACCCAAGTAGATTAGAGATATTTTCATGCAATATTTTCACCCTGTTTGCTGAAAGAATGAATTTTTAGATTTTGTTTCTTGAACCATCAAGTACTGTAATATTTATACTTCCTTTGGTCATTTTACCTTGGCAATGTCTTCAGGATCAATGCATCTCACTGGCTACAAAGCTTGTCAGTCATGAGTAAAAGCAGATGGTTAGTTAATGACAGAAAATAACGTGTGAAGAGAGTTTGTCTGCTTGATTTATTTTCTTAATTCTTAGTTACATATTTTTTATACAATTTAAGATAGTATTATGAGCTATGGATGGATGAGGAGTGCTAACAAACAAAGTATTTCTATGTAAAACTGAAACACTGATTGTGGAGACATGGCAGCTTTAAATCTGGTCAGATTTTCAAAAGGATAAAATGACCAGTTGATACAGGTGTTTATTGATGCAAGAGCAGCTTCTCCCCTTTGCATCATCAATAAAGTGAATTATGTTAATCTCCACTGATTAGGCTTTGGAGACTGCTTCTTGGCAGGTGAAGTGCTGCAGATGTAATTAGCTAAATGCCAACAGCATAATGAAAACAGGAACACATTTTGTAATAAACTCTTGTCCATGTGAACATGCCCAGATAGTCATATTAGAGAAGAAAGTCATTTTAGTGACCTTATTATTTCTGACTTCTAAATTTGTGTATTGGTAAAGAGCTTTGTGTCATGAAGGGGGAGACATTGCCTTTGTCACCCTTCTTCTTTGGCAAATAACAACTCCAGACACTAGATCCTGCACCGCAGTAGCCCCTGGAACAGCTCAACTGAAAGTCAATGGACGTCTTCTGATTCCACCACCAAGCCAATTGCTTCTTTCGACCCAGGAGCTCAACATGGATGTCAGCAAGCTACCAGCCCCTGGAGGACATAGGATATTTCTGCAGATGTCTGATTAGAGGTCACCAGGTGTCAGACCAGTAGGGGCCACTGTAGCGCCGTGAGGAGATTTTGCCTTCCTAACCCACAGGAGCCAATGTGACGAATTCCTATTAAAGACCGGCAACTTTGCACAGCCCGGACACAAACCTGCTCTCCCCTGATAGTATGACTCGCCCTGTAAAACAGCTATGGGCTAACTTGTTTTGTACACTTGGAAGAAAGCAAGTTCCGAACACATATACATATTGGTTCATTTTACTGTATTCTGTAGCAGATTGCCATCTTTCATAGGGATATTCAGTTACATGGTGTTCAGATTTCAGCAATGCACAGGATATAATTTTGAAAACAAGGAAACTGTCAATCTGTGGCTTATTGATTTGTTTTACTATGTTTGTAAAGCCATGTACGTTTCAGACAAGAAGCTCTAAATATGCCTGCAAATATGATAGTGCTAACAACAAGAAAATCCCTGCACCAAAAGTCAAGCAGACTACGGTGGTAAAGGCCACATGTACGTCGAGCTTTAAATCAGTTTCAGCTACCTCTCTTTAGAATAAGTGCCGTGCTTTGAATTGACCTTCTCCACCCCAACCTTCCACTTCATTTTTGGTCTCACCTGGAGGGGTTGGCAGCCAAACTGCCTCCGCACCTATCTGCCAAAATTTCAAGGCAGCACCAAGTGTCCTGAAAGGTGAGTGAGCACCAAAACCAACCAAGTCAAAATGCTGTGATACATGCTTATGGCAACTGTTTATTCTCAAATAAAAATGTTTATTTATTCCTTTTTTATTGCAAGTGTCCTGACTGAATCATATATTTACCAATAACTATTTGACACTAAACAAAAGTTTAGTTTTGCTTTCACATCACACCCCAGAACAGTCTTATAACTAAATTCTGCCATCATATGATCAATAACATGGCTCTTTATTTATGGACACCTACATGCTCCAAATGACTCATTTTGGAGAAAAGTCAAATTATGTGTAAAATGCTTCTGCTGTGGGTTTGACACAGGTGTTCGACAAACAGGCCAAGAAGCCATGTACTGTTCTGTTCTTGAAAAAACTACCATCTGAAGCACACCTTATTGTGTAAATTGCAACTGGCAAGAATAATCGACAGAGACTAGAAACAGAATGACAAGCTGTCTGTTTTCATGGTCCACAGGCAGGCTTGAGGAGATGATGGATTCATCTGTGCAAACCCTGGACCCTGTAACTCAAAGTAACTGCCAACAGAACTCCTACTATCCGCCTTCTGTCAAAGTCGCCCTTTGTGACTAAAACAGACTTGAAGCTACACAGCGTTGCAAGGATTTAGATTTCTGTTTTTTCACCCCGTTAGCAAATCAATGTTTTGCGCCACTCCCTTATAAAATCAGATAAAGTCAAATTGTAACAGCATTTCAGAGACTACAGTTATATAGTTCCAAGATTTATACATTTACTTACTGAAATAAATTACCTCCTGAAGAGATCGGGGGGGAAAAATAAATACTTGGATTTTTGTAAATTGTAAACTTGGCTAGCTGAGGTGCAAGCCTCTATAATTTCCAGTCTCTCTTGCTACACAAAAACATTACCAGAGAACAGCTGTTGTAACTGAACCTCCCCCACCGCTAGAAGTTATCTCAAAGCACCTAAACAGACTATATTAGAAATTAATGGTTATATGTGCAGATGCTAACTAGTTTGCAACAAACATAGATGGAGAGGGGGAAAAACATGTTATGACATTTACTGAGAAATACTCCCTAGTATCTGCACCAGTTCAATGGCACTGGCTGTACTTTGACAGGCTTAATAGGCTGAATGCATCAGCAGTTCCCAATTACAGACTCTCTAACCAGTTCTCTGAAATGATACTGTACAATTTCTCAAGGTTACTAGATCGCTCCACCCCATCCTAGCATCTTGGCTGAGCTGCTGCAAATGTAATATGCACAGCTTGAACTCTCCAAAAATGGTCTCTTTGCATGTATTTCTTGCACAGAAAAAAAGTGTGTAGTTACTGCTGTAATTTCATTATGCATGCTAAGTAAACTCTCAACCTAGTTAGGTGATTGTTTTTCTATTTTGAACTATAATCAACCCATTTCAGATGGGATCTTAGAGACAGGGACATGCAATGAAAGTGGGCCTAGGAGGCACAATTGGTTAACTCTAGCCTTTTAATGCCTGGGTTGAAATCTGATTTGGCATGCAAATTAAGCAACTGGTCTCTTGGTTTTTTAAAAGACTAGCTGAAAATACATACCAAATTTCATAATATTTTGCTCAATTAACATATTTAATAAGGATACTTATCATAAAAAAGCTAAACATTTTTTTCTTTATTGCCCTGCCCTCAAGGTCATTAAAAGAGCCTGTTTTTCATGGCAGGAGGCACATCTCTGCTGCCCAGAGGAACACAGCTCTCTCCCTGCACGGACAGTACCAGGCAAATACAGGTGCATCACTCACTGCACAGGGCTACACAGGAAAACATCATTTTGATGGGAACATGTCTTTACTGTATCTAGAAATAATGTTCTTTTGGTTTTAATCAAAACATGACGTAGAACATTATCAGAAAGCTGCTTAAATAACTGCAATTACCTTTGCTAGTATGTATTTATTTATAATATCTGTACTGTATTTTCCCCCAAAACTTTGCACTCGCTTCAAAATCAGACCCTGGGTTAAATAAAAATGCATTGTCATTGTTTAATACATGTTTTTGGTAGATATTTTAAGGCTCCTTTAAGCAACTTAATTTGTAAATATACAATGCAAATCATGAAGCTATAGAGCATACTACAAAATGTAATTGTTTAAAGAGGGCACTGGTATAGAAAACTAACAACTATGCTCAAACTCAGCAAAAGATGGTGCTGTTCACTTTTGATAAAAAATACACAATATGGTAATTGTGTTTTATATGCAAACCTATGAATATGATAATTTAATCTTTGAGCATTTCACATAGGCAATGATCTTATCTTTTCACTGCTGCAGTATATGCGGGATGTAAATAAACACACACAATAAGTGTAGCAAGCTGACTAACACCTACAGTAGCATTCTGCCAGATTTTAGTTTGGTTGTCAAAAAGTGGAATCAATTTCAAAGCAGTTTATTTGGCCAAACCAGAACCAGACGGCCGCACTGCACCTGCAGAGTCAGAATCCTACATCTATGTGATGATAGGGGGGGGTGTTTATTGTTTCATTCTGCTGATGGAGGATTTGATCCTTGCTGCTTGTTAAACCTAAAGGATAATCTATAAATAAATCCAAGGTGTTCAATTATTCAGAAGCTTTGCTAAAACGCTTAGTCATAAGACATGGCGGTAGTTTAGCCTCCCTCTTCCTTAATAATTGAAAGGTACAATACATTGAAAGATCAGTTTTTAGTTTTAGTGACCTCTAGTGGACTTTTAAGAAAAGTACATCTTCAACCCACTCCCACACTGAATAATAAAAATGCTGCAAGTTGAAAATGCGATGAACGTATCCAAGCGAAAAAATGTTACATACGTTGGATTATTTATCATAAACTGCATACAGTGAACACACCTTAAGCCTACTAGAACATGCTACATGCTATTGATTAGTCCTGTAGTATGCCTTTGCTCACATTCCTCTGGTTTCTTATTTCTTTGCATACAGGTAGGTGTAAATACCATGACCTTGAGCAGCTGCTAAGTGGCTAACAAGCTTTAACATTACTGCTATATTACTGTATATTCCAAAGGGCTGCTACCACGGAGATAGCAAGAGTCAAGAGCAGCAAAACATTGTCATTGGTTTGTATCATTTTGTATCCGCAAGTGTACAAAAACATGAATTAGTAATGTGTTAAAAGAGAAACAAGACCAGACATGTGAAGGCAAAATAAATAAAATAAACTGACAACCTAATGTCCAAGCTGCTGGATATATTTTGGGTTAAGGTATTCCTCATACACTATGACAACACACTCAATAACACATGTCTTTTGCTTATTGTTAAAGTAACTTATAAAAAATATTATCAAAAAAACTAAGATATGGGTATGGATTTCATAAATTGTAGCAATCCACCTTATCTGTGTTTATTTCATTACTTATACAAGTTGTTTAAGGACAGCAAAACAGGCTGATAAGAGGTGTATGCGGTTGCCATGGACACAGTGGGGTAATTTAATAGCATTCAGCCTCTGGAGGCCTGTGTTCAAATCCAGCTTTTTGCCCTCATTGGACAGTATGGTACCTCACAGAGCCACACAATTTGCACAGAGCACATTTGCTGGGCAGACACACTGAACTGCTGCCTCCTCTTGTAAGAGAAAAGGGGGTTCCACTTGGTCACTCTTGAAGCACACTTGAGAGGAAGTGTGGGAAACGGACATTGTCACTGCTTGTGGATAAGCTTCAATCCTTTAGGTTATTTTGTATGTCAAAGTGTAGTTGCACCTGTTACTGACTGTGTGAATGATATTTAATGAAGATTAAAATGTAGCTTTATGTGCTCATAGACAACGCTGATTGTAGGTTCGTCTGATTTCACCCTCTATGTAAAATACGAGGGAGCATTTAACAGCAAATGCTTCAGGGCTGCACAACTTTTAAAACAAACACGTTCATACACGCACGCAAGATGAGTTAGTCACTTTAGAAATAATATATGACTTTTTCAAGGATTGTGTATTCAAAAGGCCAGAGATAAAAAGACAAGGATCCACATTGTTGTGCTACCCACACCAAGCTCTAGCACTTACTGTACAGTATAATTGGAGTAATTGTGAATCATGAATGCCATTGCAAGTCAATGGACACACAACTAAGCAATTGGTTTTGAATACAATGGCCCCACAAGTTTGAATATCCATAGTTTGTTCCTATCTTGCCTTTCTGTTTTTTTTAACATTACAGTAAAATTGGATCGAATTATTTTATGAACACCAATTAGTTTAGCACAATGGGGTCTATTCTATTACTCCAAACAGTGGCAGATAGTACCACCATCGTTTACATTTTATATTAAGACCAAACCCGGCATTATACTTACTTTAAAAGAGTAAAACACACCGTTGGAGATTATGGGTTTGTCTCATCCTTTTAATGATTTAAACAACAGTGTTTGTTTTTTAATCTGTAAGTAGGCCATTGTGTACTTAAACACTGAATCATTTTTGTATTTTTTGGACCTATTCACCAAAAAAAAAATCTAAAAAAACCCAGCAATCGCTTTGCATTAGCTAATAACAGTACCGTGGTAGAAGATTCACTGCAATGGATTACTGAAATCCAGCATCTCTGGATCAGTGGAAGTATAGGCTTTCACTCCAAGCTGACAGGTACAGTAAGGTGAATGGCTTACATATTGTATTAAATTATTTTTCTAACTCAACTACCATGTAAGTGGAGGGCTGCCAGGCTAAGAAGGATAGCACTAAACAATCGCATTGGAACCTATGTAGAAAAACAAAAACAAAATGAGTATTACTACATACAGTATTCAGTATCACCATTGCATGTTTTATAGTTAAACATTAAACCTAATTAAACTCTAGACTTTGATAGAGGACTGATAGTAAGAACTTGATTGACAGGTGCTTCCATATCCAATTCTGTTTTTGTTACAGAGTAACGGTCCCAAAAACACAACTGGCCTTTTTGAAGAAAAGCTTAGGAAAAATGTAAAAACCTTGCAGGCTCATCATCATTGAATAAGCTTCAGCATCCCAGATGACCACAGTGGTTGTACATCCATATTATTAATTAGCAAAGACCCAGTCTGTCATCACAATGAAAGAGGATCAATGGAAGTGTATTCCTCATGCTAAATCAGTGGAAAGGAAATGGATAAACACTTTTAAAAGCGGAAATGTCAGGAGCCTTACAATAATGGTCTTCCCAGATAACTATTAAATAACACAATGAAATTGCTATGCATAGAGACCACATCTCCTCCAGATATCTTGCTTCAAAACAGATTAACTACCATAGCTGGCTTTGCTAGAGTAATTCTAACAATGATGTCAGTAACAGAAATCTCCTGCCACGGTTGTAAATGGTATCAGCATGATGAACAAGCGGAGGACCAGGACATACATCAACATTATGTACAGAATAGTATAGAATAGCAATGGAATGTTTAATCACGATTTGATATGCGATTCTCCAGATTCCATGACAATTAGATAGGTGAATCTCCAGATAGACGCAAAAATAAAAAAAGTGTGGCATACAAACGGATGGATGTAGGGACCAACAGACACCACCCTATAGCCCAAGTTTCATGACCTACTGGGTAAGCCCTTTTTTCAGATTAATGGAAAGGTGTGAAATCATATGTACATATGGATAGGCCAGAACTGAATGACGCAATGTGTGTAGGGGACAGCCCTTCCTCCAGAGTTTATAAACCTAATTTATTAGTGCTACAACAGTCACCCGACAGCTAGTTAAGTAAAGAACAAGGATTCTCTACAGAGAATTTATGTTTGAATCAGTCAAAGCCTAACAGGAAAACAGCAACAAAAAAAGACATTGAAGTGTCCTTGAATCCTATACAGGTATTTCATTCTTATCCCCTATATGTCAATCTCTATCCACATGAACACAAACTGTGCCATTAGCCAAGGTGCTGATACATCCATTAGCAAAACATTTTATGCAATCCTAGCATAAACCAGTCCAGAATAGAATAAATAATGAAAACATAAAAGTTATTCAGTCTTCTGACTGGCAGCACACATTTTATTGAATGTGATATTACTGTGTGGGCTAATATGACATTTATTAGGGTAATCCTGATATATAGATATCTAAATAATAAAAGGAACAACAAAATAAATCATGTCACAATGTTATAAAAGGATTTGTTGTATGACTTTTTTCCCCATAGATTTTCCTGAAAAGCCTGTGTTAAAAATAGCAGCTCAATATCTACCCATTTTTTGTGAAACGTTTTCAGTAACAAGTACTATTTTACATAGTAGCAGGATTAGGCCTTTTGGAACGCAGGATTTAAAGGGAGCACATAATCAAACAAACACACACCTATTCCTTCATTGCATTTTTGGCATTGTTGTCAGTTTAAATAAATAAATAGATAAACAGGCACAGTACCTACCTTCAGTGGGTAGAGTTTAAGGACTAAATGCCATCCTGTTAAAAGTTAAATAAAGCAATAAATGTAATGTTAATTCATGTCTTAAGTTATTACCATTAACTTTAGAATCATTACATTAACCACTTTCCAAACTGCAATTTATTAAAAAAGGTAAAGGTCAGAAGTAAGGAATTGTTAACTTTTATTACAACGGTGCAATGGTACTCGAAATCAATTCTGTAGTCTGAGGTAACCAATTAGAATGAAATTATGTTCCTTGTCAAACACAGGCTATAGGCAGAGGAAACTGGTTTCAGATTTTCTACAAGATGGTTCCCTTAATAACGTAGCCAACATAATCAAGCTTTATTAAAGCGATGTGTTTATTACTGTAATTGGGTATTACATAGGACTATAAAGTATTGTTTGTGCAATATTAATTCTATGAATGGAAGGTGGGTGAACACTGCACGCAAAAACAAAGCTTTCGGGTCTATTTACTCACTTTTTGCTGGAATACCAGCCAACAGACTATTTTATTTAAATCTAGGTCCCTTTAAGTTAATTGCAAACAAGGAAATATAATACAAAGTATCTATCCAAATATAATACAGCTGTTACACAACAGTTTATAGTGGAATTAAAGCATGCACAGTTCAGGTAAGACGTACAATAGAAACTTACCCAAACTGCATCAGGATTGGTTTAGGCTGGTAATATATTATATTGAATGTTTATTATCATATGGGTCAGAACGATTCAATGGAGATGGAAGGGAAGATGTACTAAAGATCGTGGCTCTAAAGTAACTTGTCACCAGATATACTGTGCTGTGAGTGCTGACACAGAACGTCTGTCGGTTCTCTTTATGAATATCATTTATTATTTTTGCAATGAAGCAGCTAATTAATGCTTTAACAGATTCAATTTACAAAGAAATATTTTAAGAATTTTATTTAAAGAACACAAACCACACAAAAATACAACTTTATCTGTGTTATATTTACAGATAAAAAAAATAAAAAAATTATAAGGCACTGGCTTATTACTAACCTTCATTTGAAGCTATTGATTTGAAAGCGTTGTGCATAATACAAAATGTAGTTTAGACAATATTTTACATTAACTGTCATATATTCCCTTTATCTAGTGTAAGAAAGTGAGTCATTTCCAGTGTTTCCTTTTGTGCAGCCTCCATTTACTAGAGATCCTTCACTTTGGTGCTTACTTCAAATTACAAATGTTGCTTATCCATGTCACAAGGCCATGTCAAAGTTTTAGTTCCTATGACCTCTCCCATTAGTGAAAAGCTTAATTAATTCTCCTAACAGAACCCCATACTTCCATTTCTAATGATTTTGGGAACGAAAGCCTGCGATTTTCCACCTTCCCACTGGAAAAATCTCCATTTAAGTATTTATTTTGTTTTTGCAAACTTAAAGGTTGTGAAATTGACTAGTCTCTGCTATCAGAGACCAATCTGAGATTTCCAAACCGATATGTTATTGTTATCTTAACCTTGATATTCATAGCTTTAAATGTTATTTTAATTAATTTGCATTTCATGAGTTATTTTGAAAAAATAAATGGATCTTGTATTACTTTTCATCTTATTAACACACGCTAATATATATATATATATATATATATATATATATATATATATATATATATATATATATATATATATATATATATATATATATATATTCATTCAATTCAGTACTTGTAAGCTTACACGTTTCTAAAAATGAGGATAACTCAGATACCACTTCTGATATCCTTTCCCAAAGGATTTCACTGTACCAGAGTGGTTTCTTTTAGATTAGACTTGTACTTGAATGCTACAGTGCTCCCTCATTACAAGGGTACCCCTATACTGTGGCATTGGTTATAATGTGTTTGTGGCTTCTATTGTACTCATGATGCCATTACACTCCCACTGGCATTCTCTTTTTAAGGCAGAACACAAATAGCACTGTCTCAACTATGGCTTCCGACAACACTGACTGCACTGTATTTGGTGGTAAAATGTTTTGTTTTAAATAAAAACGAATTCCAGTTTTAAGTGGCAGAATATTGTATGACAGTGAAAAGACTAACACGGTTTTGTTTTAGTTTACCTTTCCCTGTTTTTTTGCAACCATTCAGTTACTTTGCTACAAAAGTTCCCATTTATTCCAAAAATGTCTTTGGGCTTCTGAGAAATCTGGTTTACTTACTGACTTGTACTTAGTGTTGTGCTGACATTCTTTGTGTTCTTCTTAACTCTTCCTTCCTCCCAGTACTATATCACTTCCAGTGGGAAAGGTCAATTCCAAGTATCTGGGAAGGCCTCAAATCTGGGAGACCATATAAGTGAGTCTGATAGAGGAAATAATCCCACACCATGAAGAGAATCACAAGCTTTCTAAAGCGGTCAGATCAGTATATGCCTAAATACAGTGGTTCTAGGCAACACAATAATTCTGCAAATCTTTCCCGTTGTGCCCTTTGTAATGCAGTTTTGAAAGAAGCACATGAAATTGAAAATAATTAACTCAATATTCTTGCCTTTCTTTCAGGATCTACTATTGTTTCACTTCCTGGCTCATTTCACATCAGCAATGTCTTAGGGGTCAAAGCAGGTTACTGGCTGCAATGCATGTCAGTCAACTGGTGAAGCAACTGCTTATTAATGACAGGACAAGACATTAAAAGGACTATTTCACTGACCTAGTGAAATTACCAAGGAAATGCAAGACTAATCTTAAAGCTTGCAAACAGATTTTTTGCTTAACCTGGAAAATATGTTTGTTATAACATGTGCCTCTTTCAGAAATGTACTTTAAGTCTCAAATGTGCAAGTGGTAAGATTTCTTGAAATTCTTTTGTTAGATACCACCAAAAAAAAAGTGTGATGAAAAATACTAACAAGAGGACTAGGGGGGATGTTAATGCTAACAGAGTTCAATCAAAACAGGGTTAAAAGCCTTGGATATCACTCTTTAATGGAAATTAATGAATACAAGATCCAATTACCATGTCTGACCAAAAACAAAAAATAAAATTAGCTAACAAGCTCAATCCTCACACAGGCTATTAGAAAACTTGGTGCTTGAAAGTAAAGATTCAGCATTTTAAAGCCAATGCCTACAAAACTAGTCCAAGAAACATGTGGAAACAAGGGGAGAGTTTTCATTATATTTTTTGTTCCCATTAAATCATAAAAGTAATGCAGTTAGATATACTGTACTCTGTATAACCAGAAATGTAAAACAGAGAACATGATTAACAAAACAAGACAATATGATCCAAAAAAAACAATTAATGCATGTCCACTGGCAAATGACTAAGAGCCCTACCACTACATGTGTGAAAGTGTTTCTCACCTTCATGCAATACTTCCCTTTGAAAATGTACTATCTATTTCTTACGAAAAAAGTTAACTGTTATGCAACATTAACATCCAAGCATATATATATATATATATATATATATATATATATATATATATATATATATATATATATATATATATATATATATATATATATATATATACACACACACACATTGGTTGTTACAAAGAACACATCTTCAGTGGTTAACATCTGATTCAAAATGTTTGTACCTTATTAATAATACAGTACAGATACTTCATAGTCCTTCCTGTAGAAAGGGTATTCTGAGAGACTTGAATGAAAGGGATTTGAATGATTAAAGTAAAGAAAGAGGCACTTGATGGTTATACTTCATTTGCAGAAGAACCCTTCACAAACTCTTCATGTGTAAAAGTGGCAAAAAAAACAAAAAACACAACAACATCTCAATACTTTGAAATTCACAGTATAAGATAAAACACACTTCTTACATTGACCGGTAACAATATAAATCTTCCTTTCCTGTATTACAACAAGCAAACATCCATGTTTTTATATAATAATGTTGCTGATAGAAAACAAAACAAAAAAGCTCTATAAACTAGAGATAACTACAGCATGTAGATTGTACATAGATATGTTGATGTGTGAATGACTCCTCCAAACTCCTCCATCCATGCTGTTGCGTTGCCCCTGTAGTGTCTACTGGCTCAACTGACAGCCTTTAAATTAAACCAGAGGGAGACCAACAGCACAGTGGCAGTAAATTCCCGCAAGAGGGTGAAAATAATTCCCAGGGTAAGGTAAGAGGCTGTATCGATCCAGCATGCTGCATTACTATCAACATTACTGACCTACAGTATGCGTTTAGCACCACTCTACATTTACGGTGAACTACCCTTCGTATCCCTTCCTATAGCAGGAAAACAGAGCTAGAGGCCCAATTAAAAGAAACAAATTTAAGACTTTTGAATACAGAGAATTCAGATCTTTACAGACCTTTATATAAGTGTTTGTTGAGAGTTCTAATTGTGAATCATTTTTTTGTATTTAACGCAACAGAGCAAATATTCATGGTGTGCTGTGTTTATTTCCCTCATGAAGCCACCCTCATTTGTGGAGTAACTACAGTACTCCATAAACATTAATGGGCCAAGGCTGTCTATTTTCAGAATGGACTTGGGGAAAGAGAGGGGTTATATGTGAATACACTGGAAACCAGCAAAGGCTACTGTCCAGGAACAAACACAGCCAGTCTGGTACTAGGTTTGATTTGAAACGATTAAGAGAAAAAGGGCCAAACTTTCAATTAATACCTCATGTTAAAAAAATATTAAATTAAAAATAATGAAAATTAGGAAGAGAGGAAGAGAATGCATAGTAAAACACAAACAAGGAATGTTTACACAAAACACATTTAAAATTGTAAAACTAAAAGGAGGAAAGGAATCAAGAAAGAAAACGCATTAAATAAAAAAAAGGATGTAAAATTATTTAGGATAAAATAAATTTTAAAAAAAAGAAAGTTTAGCGGGCTGCTGCGTTATGCTGTACCAACAACTTTTAGGTTTACCATGGACAGAGGATTGCTGTTACAAGCAATTAACTAATTTATGAGGACTTCTGAATTTATCAGCTATGGAAAAAAAAAAAAACCTCATCTGCTTACATTTGGTCACATAACCTAGAAACATGAAGCACTACTAACAAAACACACTTGTGTATGGAGATCAGAGAAACACATTTCCACAGGCCATGAATCTAGGATTTGTAAAGTGCAGAGGGGCTTTAAAACTTCACCTAGAAAAACACTAGGCACTTTTTATAAATAATATCCGCAGATATTTTCCTAGCCATTCTGATATTTGGATCCCACAAGTAGCAGTGCATTGGATTGCATTCTCTCATACAAATTTGAATACTCAGAATCTTCTCTGATCTACATATAAGAACATAGTACCACATTTGGCATTTACAGAAATGTGGATTGGCCGGGGCATTCTTGTTTTTTGTTTTTTTTTGGCACAAGCATTTGTACGGTAGGTAGGCTTTGGTCCACGATGTCCAGTGCGGACGGATCTGTGCAGTGAAAGCTGTCCATAGGATTAAGCTGCACTTGAGTCGACATCAGTTTTGCAAGATCGGTCCTACTTGATAGGAAAAACAAAGTTTACTACCATCTGCCGCTGACGCTGGCAATGTCCGAGGGAAACTGACGAGGCAAATGCCCGCTGGCCCCGCCGTCCAGGAACGAGGAGCGGATGCTTGGAGGCTCGAAAAGTTTTATTCTGTTTTTGTTCAGTTCTGAAGACAAAAAAGATTGTAAAAGAGAAATATTCAGATCTCTTTTGCTCATTTTTTCATATTAATCCGACAAAACAGCCACATAATAGCATGCCTAGTTGTTGAAACACCTGTGAAAAATAGCACACATTTTTGTAATAATTTAAGCACCAAAAACAAAGTACATTATACTGTACCCCATCATTTAATATTGATATCAAATTTTAATATACCAACATGGTTATTAAATCACATCACACAGTAGCAAGATGTAAATTGTTTTGTAAAGCGCTTTGGGATGGCTTGCCATGAAAGGCGCTATATAAAAATAAATTGATTGAATTGAATTGAGAGATATACAATACTGTGCACAAGTTTTAGGCAGGTGTGAAAAAATGCTGTAAAGTAAGAATGCTTTCAAAAATAGACATGTTAATAGATTATATTTATCAATTAACTAAATGCAAAGTGAGTGAACAGAAGAAAAATCTAAATCAAATCCATATTTGGTGTGACAACCCTTTGCCTTCAAAACAGCATCAATTCTTCTAGGTACACTTGCACAAAGTCAGGGATTTTGTAGGCATATAGTCAGGTGTATGATTAAACAATTATACCAAACAGGTGCTAATGATCATCAATTCAATATGTAGGTTGAAACACCATCATTAACTGAAACAGAAACAGCTGTGTAGGAGGAATAAAACTGGGTGAGGAACAGCCAAACTCAGCTAACAAGGTGAGGTTGCTGAAGACAGTTTACTGTCAAAAGTCATACACCATGGCAAGACTGAGCACAGCAACAAGACACAAGGTAGTTATACTGCATCAGCAAGGTCTCTCCCAGGCAGAAATTTCAAGGCAGACAGGGGTTTCCAGATGTGCTGTCCAAGCTCTTTTGAAGAAGCACAAAGAAACGAAAGCAACGTTGAGGACCGTGAGACGCAGTGGTCGGCCAAGGAAACTTACTGCAGCAGATGAAAGACACATCATGCTTACTTCCCTTCGCAATCGGAAGATGTCCAGCAGTGCCATCAGCTCAGAACTGGCAGAAAACAGTGGGACCCTGGTACACCCATCTACTGTCCGGAGAAGTCTGGTCAGAAGTGGCCTTCATGGAAGACTTATGCCAAAAGCCATACCTCTGACGTGGAAACAAGGCCAAGCGACTCAACTATGCACGAAAACACAGGAACTGGGGTGCAGAAAAATGGCAGCAGGTGCTCTGGACTGATGAGTCAAAATTTGAAATATTTGGCTGTAGCAGAAGGCAGTTTGTTCGCTGAAGGGCTGGAGAGCGTATACCTAATGAGTGTCTGCAGGCAACAGTGAAGCATGGTGGAGGTTCCTTGCAAATTTGGGGCTGCATTTCTGCAAATGGAGTTGGGAATTTGGTCAGAATTAATGGTCTCCTCAATGCTGAGAAGTACAGGCAGATACTTATCCATCATGCAATACCATCAGGGAGGCATCTGATTGGCCCCAAATTTATTCTGCAGCATGACAACGACCCCAAACATACAGCGAAAGTCATTAAGAACTATCTTCAGCGTAAAGAAGAACAAGGAGTCCTGAAGTGATGGTATGGCCCCCACAGAGCCCTGATCTCAACATCATCGAGTCTGTCTGGGATTACATGAAGAGAGAGAAGCAACTGAGGCTGCCTAAATCCACAGAAGAACTGTGGTTAGTTCTCCAAGATGTTTGGGCCAACCTACCTGCCGAGTTCCTTCAAAAACTGTGTGCAAGTATACCTAGAAGAATTGATGCTTGATGCTGTTTTGAAGGCAAAGGGTGGTCACACCAAATATGGATTTGATTTAGATTTTTCTTCTGTTCACTCACTTTGCATTTAGTTAATTGATAAATATAATCTATTAACATGTCTATTTTTGAAAGAATTCTTACTTTACAGCATTTTTTTCACACCTGCCTAAAACTTTTGCACAGTACTGTATATATATGTGTGTGTGTGTGTGTGTGTGAATAAACAAACAAACATGCAATTATCATATGAAATACTGCAAATATTCACTTTGAACAGCAAGAACACAGCAGTTATGTGCTGCACTAGAGTGTGTTGTTTTCAAAGCAGAATCAGTGTGGTGGAATAAACAATTGCCTTTAACCATTTCTTCTTAAAGTGAAAGCTGCCCTTAACTCCTCCACATTTGTAGTACTTACAAAAAACAGCATCACCTGCACCATTTCTGCCTTTACTGCACTTTACATGAATATTCTGGACTATTACAAAATTGGAAGGCATTTTAAAATTTAGTTTACTCCAGTAAAAATGCACATCATTAAAAACAGTTCCATAAAGGTTACCTCAGGATTCCTTTGAATTAAATAACATATAAATGCAATAATATATTAAAAGCCAATGCAACCCATTAGCCCAATATCATTACAGTACAGATGCAGTCTGCCTTTAAAGGGTACATAAGGATCTTTTTATTTTATTGTGTTACATGTTCCCATGTGTTGCTACAACTGTTTACAAGATGGGTGTATTCTTTAAATTTATTTTTACATTTTGACCACTTTTTTAAACTTGCAAAATTGCAAAATACACACACCTTATGTAAACAGTTGCAGCAACACATGGGAGCATGTAACACATTAAAATAAACAGGTCTTTATGTACCCTTTAATAAATTATTACACCAGTGGTTTTGAACCCTGGTCCTCAATACCCTCTATGGTCCGATTCTCTTCTCTTTTTTTGTACCTTTTTTATTTATTTGTATTGCAGTCTGGTGATCAACACTGTTTAAAATCTCAGAGATTGTCTGTAAGTGCTGTCTGTTGTGCACATGAAAACAATGCATGTTTAGAACAACCTGGACTGTTGAAACTGGGGTTGAGAAACATTGGTTTACACGACTGGCAACCAAGCAAAATACCCAATGCCACCCCCTGTTGGCTATACAGGTTAATGCACAGTAAAGCATTCTTTTTTTTGGGGCAGGTACTGTACACATATTCCAATAGAAGTTTTGACAAACCCTAAAAATACTTTAATTAAAAATATTTCCTACATTTAATCATAATGTAATAAAACCCCTAACGTCATCCACACCTGAGATTGCAAGCAGCATTTTCCTTCTAGCACCAAATGTAGTAATGCCAAGCTCCTTCAAATCTTGATCTGTCAGCGTTAGGAATGTCTGGAGATCAATCTACACATTAAAACACAAAAGGAGTACTTTAGGGAAAGAGCACCTGTCTTTAAAACAATGTGATCCAAATATGTGCCTCTCACATTGTGTGCATGTAAAAATGGAAGAGGCACAAATGCAGGCAACTTCTTATCCTTATATTTTCTGTAGATACAGGCAAAAATGTACGCTACTGTTAATAAAGAGTTAGTCAAATCTAACCGGGTAGACAGGTCCTAATAAAGTGACCAGTCACTGTATGTATGTATGTAGGCATTGTATGGGCAGATGAATGGAAAGAGGTTCTTTCACAACAGGAGAAATTGTTCTGTTTCTTTGTAAAAATGTAAATCTGATATATGTTCAGTATGGATGGGCACCTGCTCACAATAAAGGGATAGGTGCCTGTCCCTAACACTGAATAAGCTTATGTGGAAATCTTGGTGTAACTAAATGTAGTATCCTTTATGACTAATCGATGATGCCACGATTTAATGTCTGAAATGCAGGCATGACAGGCAAGCAGACCTCTTGCTGTTGAAATACGTCTGTGTATTTCCCCAGTCCCAGCTTGCTGAAGAGCTCAGGCAGATCCGATCCCTTGAAAGAACCGTTTAGGTTGCAGCCGTTGCTGCCAGTCATTGAGGAGATGCAGTCCATGTAGTTACTGCAGCTTAGATAGTGTTCTGCTGCAAAGCAAATAGGGTTTAAAGAGTTACATCTGCATATTTTAAGGATTGCTAACCAACACTTTCTAATCTTTATTAAACATTATTACTCAACCCCTTTTAAAAGTGATGATCTTTTTTATTTAGGATGCGCAAATATACTCTTCAAAATGTACTTTTCATAGCATTAGTATGGCAGTTTGTGTAGTAAAATAGACAGTTCCAAGAACCTTAACCTGTACAAAGATCATTAAGACATTCAATAAAGTCACTTTCAAGGGTCAAATAAAGTTGAAGGTCAACAGAAAACAGTAACGGGTATGCCCACCATTGGCATCGATGATGGCCTGACATCTCCAGCTCATGGATCAAATCAGAGCCTGGATAACATTCCGGGGAATGGCAACCCACCCTTGCTCAAGTGCCTGTAAAAGTCTTTGTAACGTCTGTGGCTTGGGGGGGCATCGTCGCATACGTCAATCAAGCTCGTCCCACAAATGCTCAATGGGGTTCAGATCTGGTGATCGAGATGGCCAGGGAAGCACTTGAACATTGTTCTGAGTGAGGAAAGCTGTGGTGGCCCGGGCTGTGTGTGGTCGTGCATTGTCATGCTGGAAAATGACGTTACGATGGTTCATGAATGGGATCACATGAGGCTGTATGAACTCATGACAATAGCGCTGTGCTGTCAGGTTGCCCTGAACATGAACAAGGTTGGTTCTGCCACTGTCTGAGATTGCTGCCAACACCATGACACTCCCACCACAAAATATAAATCTGTCCTGGACTGCAGTCGTCAAACGTGGTCTACCGGATCTTGGGCGGTCAAGTGTTGTTCCACATTGCTGGTATCGGTGTCAAAGTCATCCCATACTACTCAGGGAAAGACTCCGTGCCACAGCGGACAGATTTACCGGCTTCCAAATGTCCAATAGCATTATTCCGTTGAGCCTCGGTAAGTCTAGGCATAACTTCAAATGTGTCTACAACGAACCAATCAGACATGCAAGCTGAGAACCCTCTACTTTTATAGCCGCATCTCGGCATGGTGCACGTGCAAATGGTGTTAATTTGGGGAATATTCACGTGTTTTGGTGTTTTGGAGTACGTCATGCGTTTTCGATCCTGACAAAGTGACATGGTCAGCAAAACGTGTTTAAATAAAATACAATTCTTTTGATCAAGTTTTGTTGCAATTTTGATTGAAGAAAAAATACCTGCTATGCGTTTGTTTTTTTGAGGGGTATATTTCAAATGGACTATTGAATCCTGGTACCTCTGCTGTAGGCCACATGGTCTGATTGTAGACCGACCATTGCCGTGAGTAAAAAGTATAACGCTGTAGCATCAGCTACACGTGTGCAGCATAAGAAGCTTGCTGCCTGCTGCACTTAAGGTGTGGCAGGAAACCTAGCTAGGTTATTATCATGTCTAATAAAAATTCTTAAGCCGTTAAATATAAAGGAATCAAATGTAATGGTTTCAAGGGTTTCGCAGTAAATGCTGAAAATTCAAAGTAATTATTCAGTTCAGTGTTTTCTACTCAAAACCAGGTTGAGCAATTTTTTTGCAGCAGTTCTTAGTTACCTGGTTAATTGTTTAAGTACTTTTATTGCAATGCCCTGGTTCTCATTTAATTAATTAGCTTTGTCTCATTAAGCTATTTGATCAATTTCTTGATAACAGGCTCCTGACTGGTTTAGGGGGAGTTAGTTTTGTGGAGAGAGAAGGGTGTGGTGTTTGTTCTTTGGTTTGTTTGTTAGAGACCTATTCTAATCTACTGTGTTTTGAAGAAGAAAGAGAATACTCAGGAAAGAAAGAGTATCTAAGACTTTAATCCTGATTATAATTAACTTCTTGAGCTGAGTTTTGTTTGGCATTAGCAAATTAAGAGTAACGTATTGACGTTTTTAAAAACCATCCGGATCTCTGGGCCTCATCTCACCAAGCCGTTCCTGGTTTACTCTGGAAGGATTATTCAATGATTTCCTACACCAGAGGAACCTTAACTCCGACGCTGCATCCTTTCCTGAGGGAGATTACCAATTTAATATTTTTTGCTGCTGGTTCATTTTTTTCTGCCCTGGGCAAAGACAATTTCAATGAGGACATTATTTTTTCTTTTTGGACATTTGTATTGGTTTTGGGTATTTGTTTTTCATATTGATTGCACATATTTATTGTGTTTTGTTCTAATTGTGGATGTATTTCTTTATTTGTTGTCTTTGGCAGACTCCCAACCAGTATTTCTATTTTGTTGTTCTTCACACCTCAATGCACATTTATTACAGTGATTACTGTCTTACCCTGCATTTTTGTTCTTGGTTTCTGGCACTCTTCTCAACTACCTTTTTAATTGTTTGTAATTATAGGTAGGAATACAATTTCTATCATTTAGTTAAAATACTTGATTTTTCGCCAGAGTTGAGATTGTTACAACGCATGAAGCCCTGATGTTGAAAATATCTGCCTATTACAAATTGAAGTATAAAATGCAAGCAAATAAACAAAATATCTTCAATAGATGGGGGCCTGGGATAATACTGTAAGCACTAATAAGAGGCAAGAAAATGGATTTCAAAAGCTTGTCTAACAACAATGAGATTGATAAAAAAAAAAAATCCAGGAGATCAGAGAAAATGAATCTCACTTTGGCTATTAGTTGTGATTTGTCAGAGTATGTGATATGTCAGAGTGTCTATTCTACATTACAGGTCTATGCTGTAGTATATTAAGCCATTTGGGAAACATAAGGCAGAGGTGTAGTACCTCATTCAGTTTTAACTATTACTTTTGAAAATAAAAAAATCTTTATTCTGATTTCTAGTTCTGCTTTAAGAGTATGAGGAGAATGATGCAAGGCAAGTTTCTGCTCACAGCTTCAACCAACTTTGGAAAATAAACAAACCAGACCATCATTAAAGTCTGCATTCCCATAATCCATTGTGATCAGTATTGAGTTATATCTTCGGGTAAAACTTGAACAAAGCTCTGGGACACTGCAGCTTTAAGCGTTAAAACACAAACTACAATGGTTTTGTTTTGTTTAAGAAGTGATCTGGAATTCAAATCAAGGAATCTGCTTTAAATACACCATCAGATAAAAATGCCCCAGGCTTACATTGGTCTCTTGGTAGTAGTATATACTGATGCACAAAACAAACACTCAGGTCTAATGGATTTAATAAAATATTTTAAACATAGATATCAAACAAAAAAAAAAAAAAATCACAGAAAATGTGAACAAAAATACAGATCAAAGAATCATGAGGTTTTCAGTATGAAATGTGACACACTGTCAAAATGAAAACATTAGTATCAGGTATGACCTCCCTGAGCATTAACACAATCCTGGCAGCGTTGACACATAGACCTGATCAGCCTCTGGATAGACTGCTGTGGGATGTTCCACCACTCTTTCTGTGCAGCTGCAGCCAGCCGGTGTGGATGGCACTGGAGATTTGGTCCCACAGATGTTCTATTGGACTCAGATTAGGAGAAAAAGCTGGCCATGGCAAGACCTGTTTTCTTGAAGTCGTGCAATTGTAATTCTAGCACTGTGTGGTCTTGCATTGTCCTGCTGGAAAATCGATTACAGTTTGGCTTGCAGGAACAGAAAAACTTGCCTCAAGGACGTCGTCAATGTATCTCTGAGCAGTAAGGTTGCCCTCAATCTGCACCAAAAGTGTTCTTGTGTTAAAGGAGATTCCTCCCCACATCATCACACTTCCACCGCCCCACCGATTGGCTTGAACAACGAAACAGTCAGCATAATGCTCACCACAACGTCTCCACACATTGTCTTCCGTCAGGTCTGTCAAGGGCAAAACGACATTCATCAGTGAATAAAACACTCCACCACTCTCTCTGTCGCCACCTCAGATGTTCTCTGGCTCAGAGAAGATGGCGATTTTGTCTCTCAGCTGTCAACATGTTACCCCTGAATGGCCTCCGAGCATGCAAATCATTTTCATGCAGATGCGAGCTATAGTCATTCTGCTGATGCGCAGATTATTTCTTCATGGATTTTCCTGTGCTGTAGCCACTGCAGATTGAAAATAATTACAGTCCTGGGCTGGTGTGGTGACCCTCTGCCTTCCAGGACGTGCCTTGTCCCTCACAGAGCCGGTTTCCTGGTTTCTCTGGACTAGTATTCTGATTGTTGAAGCAGAACATCTCATTCTCCGGGCAACTTCTTTCAGACAGACCACCTTCAATCATGCCGATAGCAACCAGGCGATCTTCATTACTCAAGTGGGGCATGGTTGTATCTTTTGCTGTTTTTGTGTTAACTAAAATCATGTCTTTTCGAATGGCTATTTATACAGATTCTTAAATCACTCATTTTGGCAATTTTAACAAGTCAAATACCAAAACACAGAGCACCTGGCGTTTTTATGAAATCACATGACTTGAGCCTAGTATTTTGTTATCCCAAGGAACAATACTACTCAAACAAATCTGCTCACTATTTAAAATGTAAATAACATTATGTATGTGCCCATTGAGCTATTGATGTAAAACTGAGACTGTTTAGTTTTCATTGTGCATCAGTATATATGTTTTTCACACTGGCTAGTTAAGCTAAAGTCTGTCTTGTGTTAACTGATTTGACAGTGTAAGCGTAGTAATATGCACTATTGAACTCTGTCAATGCTGGTTTAGAGCCCAAGTTTCATTTCAGTGCAGGCCCGAATGCTTACTTGATTTGTTTTGTTTTCTTTTAGGGCTGCCAATGGCTGATGGGAATTCGGAGCGAGCCAAGGTGCCGTTCCCATTCCTCTCCCTCCAATTATCAGAATCACTGCCGCTTCCCAAACCCTCCCGGCTGTCTGACCGTGACAGGGACAGGGGAGAACCCTGCAGGAACCAATACACACAGTCAGCTAAAAAACATAGCCTTTCAAACATTATTATATATGTGCAGGACAGCGCAGAGAATCAGATTGATGCCATGTTTCTGATTGAGCAATAATATTCTCCACAGTGGGCATTAACTACTGAATCATGGCTACCCAACTGCTCATAAGCCATCTGTTGCACAGCCCTGTAAAACATAGCAACAATTTAGCCACTTAAGAAAGCCAAGGCCTATACTATGGTATTGACCACCTAGGAGTGTAATACGGAACAAATCTATTTAACTTTTATATAAATTTGTTCTGGATCCAAGGCTTCTTTGCAGTCAGACTTCTACAATATCTGTCAAATGGGAAATATGAAGCTTGGGATGTTCACCTCATAAGTGGTCGACATGGTGGGTTTGTAGGGCACATGGTTAGCTCTTCTGAGTTCCTTGATGGTTTCTGCCGGCATTGACTTGGAGAATCCCAGCCCACTCCAGGTGTTCGTGGGCGTTCGTACTTCTGTTACCACGGGTTTCTTCAGCATTGCTAAAAAACACAAACCACACTTATCAACCACAGGCTGACACACAAGGTTTCCTGTAATGAAATAAACACAGAGGTGGTTATTTCAGGTGCGCTGTCAACCTGGAAAATTTGATTATCATGGATCCCAATGGCACAGAGGAAGGGCCGAACATTAGCCTTGAATGATGATAATCATGGTCTGTGGAACCAACTATAAAAGATTGTTGGTAGTACTCAATGTGCTTTCCTTGTTCACTTCCTGCAAGTATTAGGACCTCACATGAGCCTTACACTCAATGGATAATGGCACGGTCAACACCAGACTTGAGTCATGGGGGCCCCGTCACAGCAAAAACTCAACAGCGGATTGACCTGGATGCTATGAAATATCTGCAAACGATTCTATCATTTGCCACAAAGCCTGTAAACAGCAACTACATAGGGATGGTATGGAAAGGTCCCAACCATACCCTCCTCTTCCCCATGACCTACTATTAATACATGCAGAGTTATATTAATCTAAAGTATGATGAATACTCATTCCCTGCATAACTTAAAGAACCTGTAGAACTAAAATATCTTGCTGAAACAAACTACCCTATTGGGTTTTTTCAAACCACAACCATGCTGCCAACAGAAAAAAAAAGAATTAGAACAAGGTCTCTTTGGGATGTTGACAAATAGTGCAGTGCAATATATCTCCACATACCTTTTGTTGCTAACAGCTTCTTCTGTTCGTAGTCAAATGCCTGAAAAAAGAATCCATAAAAGGCAGATGTCTTTATTAAAGCCCTGGCTAAATGTCAGTGCAGCATGCTGCTTTCTCTGAGGACAATGGATATGCTTAGTAGAGTCCATGGGCCTGCCTAGGCAGAAACTAAGCACTGTTCAATAATGCGACAACAGCCAAATGGAGGGCCGGATTTAAATTACAGTAGTTTCAACACCAGCTAATTAGGTTAAAATAACAGAAAGAAGGACATGTAGTAAGTATAATCGTTAGCTCAAGGTTCAAAATAAATTCTGGATGAATAGTCTTTCACTAATTTATTTATACTGCTCCACTTTTATATTGTGTTTATTGAAAGCAGGAGACTCATCTTTTTCCATCCAATTTCACACCTTTATCATATGTAGCAATTTAGGTTAAACCAACACAAGACTTTGAAACACTTGGGAGCACTGTACAAAGGAGCTGTTACTCAAATGTTGTTCATATATATATATATATATATATATATATATATATATATATATATATATATATATATATATATATATATATATATATATATGTGCACATATACTGTATGTGTGCGTTAGTGCTGCTGGCAGGTTTGTCGGTCTTTTCCTCTTTTTTTGTCTTTATACTGTTTTGCATTTATTGTTTAAAGTGTCCTGTTGAACAGTTCTATTGTGCTGAGCTGACGCTCTGTCAGCGACATCGGGCAGGATGGCCAGCACAGGAGGGAGGCCGCCTCCAAACTTTTCATTTGAAAGGTTAACCCGTCAACAAGGAGTTAAAGTTTTGGCCGGGGGTTTTATCACTTTGGAGGAAAGTGTGCTCGCTATTGGGGAGGTAGTCACCTGTGACAACGTAAAATCAGCTTCTCGCATGAGCGGATCGATTTTGTAGTTTTTTTTAGGTACAGTTGAGCTAGTATCTATGGTTGTAGAAAGGGGATTGTTGTGAATAACACTTTTCTCCCAGTAATTTCTTTAGCTGTCCCTGCTAGGAAAATCACCCTCTCTAATGTTCCCCCTTTCCTGAAAAATTTGGCGATAGAGAGGGAGCTGGCTAGATATGGGCAGCTCATGTCCGGGCTGAAGAGAATCCCTTTAGGCTGCATGTAGCCACATATGAAACATGTCATTTCATTCAGAAGGCAGTTTATGATTTTAAAAAACATCGATGAAGATCTTAACATTATGCTTAAGTTTAATGTGGATGGCAGTGATTGTCATTAATGTAACCTCTGACTCAAAGGTGTTTCAGATGTGGGACTGAAGGTCACAAAAAAACACTGTCCCGAGAAAGAGATAGGGAGCGGGATGGGAGTAAGGGAGACTGTCAAAATGTTTGTTGAAGAATGGAACTAGTTTTTTAGCACTTTTACCTATCTTGCGTGTTTTTTAGTTAGATGAGACGTAATAACCAACAACAAGGTTATGCATTATTTAATTACATTTTCTGTGTGTGTTGCAATGTGTGTGGGGGGGGGGGGGGGTATATATTGAAACATGTTGTGTTACAAAAGACACACTTAATTTTCACAGTTTCTAGAAAATCCCTATGACCCAAGCTTTGAGCTCTGTCCTCTGAAAAGGAGGCAATGTTAAAAGTAAAATAAGGAGTGGTTTTCGCTTACAGTGAGTACCTGCATGTTGGCAAAAGAGGGCGGCGCCAGGCGAATTCTCTCAGAATTCTGCTGGGCCGCCCTCTCTGCAGCTCTCTCGCTCCCTGGAGCCTTCTTATCAGCCAATGGACTTTCCGAAGCACTGGAATCCGAATCCGAAAGCAAGTGGTCCGATGTGCTGAAACAACATTTCAGGTATTAGACAACAACAGAATAGTAGGCCAGAACAATCTCTGCCACTCAGTTTTGGTTTTGTTCATTGGGCACAAGGTCGCCAGAGAATAAAAGCGAGTTTAGGAGATTAACCCCTGCTCAACATACCTAACCTTCATAGATCAAATCTTTTTTTGAGCCTCAGGTTAGCGCATTCGAGATTTAATATTTAGTTGCCATTATTGGTTAGGGCCGTTAACCAAGTTTACATTTGTCTTTGACAATAGAATCACTTTAGAAATTAACAATTGTGCTCTGAGTTGACCTGTACAGTTATTTTCAAATCAATAAACAAACAGTTGAAAGGCAAAGGCGCTTTGGCCGAGGAACTGAATTGCAGTCCAGCCTAATTAAGAGCGATTAGTTCAGTTATTTTATTTGAACGCTCTTTGTAGAGTGGCTAGTGGCCTCTACAGAGATTATAATCCACAGGAATGCACGCCAGAACCAGACTGAATGGTAACCTTCAAACTGGCAATGATTCTCACTGTAGCGCTGCAACCTCAATCCTGACCACTGTGCAGTGGTTTTATGAGGTGGACTGTCCACTGGATTGAGACCATTGAAACCCCTTTCACTTGTGGCAGGAACGGATTGAACACAGACCTCAATAAGTGAAAGGCACCAGCTAACCACACCAACACCATTGTTTGTTTCTTTGGTTGTTTTCCAGTGCTGTTATCAAATACATTGACTAATTAGACTTCTTTAATACACACTCTAAAGACATATCTGCCTGGCTCATTTTATAAACAGTGTTTTCAACAGTATATAATAATAGGGCTGCCAATACATACTGCAGGTGTGAATTCTTGGTGCCTTGTAGGAGCTCCACTGCTTGCCTCTTGCCAGTCGATGATTTTGAAGAACCCAGCATCTGTTTCAGCTCATTACTGTTTGCGGAGTGCGATGGGCTTCTTGGCATGCCTACTTCTACAAAGGCATCATTCGAACCTGAAAAATAAGCAGCCACTTATGCTTCCCACTAGCAGGACAAAGTAGTTCAGGCCACTCTTACCTTGCATCCATGATCCACTAAACTAGAGCTCAACCCCATTTGGACATTTTCCATATTCTTTGCCTTCAACCAGAGTTGAGCTCTAAGGAGTGTTGGCCTCAAATGGCTCCAAACCCTTACAGTTCCTTGCCTGAATTTCAGTGGAGATTTCTATAGTAAGCACATAGCAAACAAAACACAATGCCAACCCTTTGTAATGAACATGCAACTAGCTGTTATTGAAATAAAGTTCTGTCTTTAATTAAGGTTGGGTGGGGTTACGACACATACAAAACACATATCTTTTTTAGCCTTCAACTTAGGGTGCTCATGAGCTGTCAATG
Source organism: Acipenser oxyrinchus oxyrinchus (assembly GCA_030684275.1). Classification (NCBI taxonomy): domain Eukaryota; kingdom Metazoa; phylum Chordata; class Actinopteri; order Acipenseriformes; family Acipenseridae; genus Acipenser; species Acipenser oxyrinchus. The sequence continues at coordinate 36,770,956 of CM060257.1, forward strand.
CTACTCACTTTTTGAATAGGACCAAGAATAACTGCAATTTCCTGGTCTCCCCCAATCTAAGCAACAGAACATGGAAACACTTGTGTTACAACCAGGGTTCATAGGTAACTTGTTGAGGTGCAAATTCTGACCCAAATATTGCTCAGGGGAACCAGGTTGTGTTTCACATTTGACCAAAGCCAGATGTGAAGCTACCTAGGCCTTCAGGAGGTAAAGGCTTTGCAAAAACAGTATTTCGCAATATTAACTTTAAAAGATGTAGTATATTTTATTATTCTTTTTCCATATTAAAACCAGAGCTGGTATTTTACCTTCGTCAGGGTTGGATTTGCTAGTTAGTTGCTCTGTGGGACTGTGGCCACTGCTCTCATTTGAAGAGTCTGTGTGATTCCCACCAAGGACTTTATCAGCTAGACAAGGCCCGGACAACCTTCTGTATACTGAATTGGAATGCTGCAATAAAAAAAGACTCTATATTGCTGTTTCTATTACTGGAAGCTATAGTAACACAACACAACCAGAGCATAATCACATTTTTAGGAGGAGACAGTTACCTTGACATGTCCATTGAGAGATGACAGACTCTTGCTGGTTTCTGATAAGCCGTTGACCTGGCTGTCGATTGGGGCCAGTCCGGGTGGAGGAGAGGGGGTGTTCTGTGTGTAACCCTGGACTCCTGACAGGAAAATACTGGTCAAGGTGGCCTGTGTTGCTGGGTGCATCATGAGGGGTGAAGAGAAGCCTAAAATACAAATGTAAAATGTAGAAATAAAACTGGTTCACAATACCAGCAAGGATGTCCGTAAATACATATCCCCTGCCATGACAGAAATTACACAATTTGAGTCACATCACAGTAAATTGTGCAACCTTCATACCTACCTGAGGCTACTCTACATGGACAATCCCACCAATAAAACATCCAGTACAAGATGGGAGTATTGCATTCCGTTTAATATTGTAAACGATAATACTTTAATAATAAACCTGTTAAAAGTATTCCCTTTTCAATACAATTATTGAACTTGTACAGCATATACTTTAATAATAAACCTGTTAAAAGTATTCCCTTTTCAATACAATTATTGAACTTGTACAGTATTTATGTGTTTATGGAGAAAGAATATAAATAAACATTTGTTACAAAACTACTACATGTGCCTAACACACTGCTTTAAAAAACACAAAGGCGAACACCTACTGTATATTTGACATACATATTTTTGAAAATGGTTTAAGCAAAATTCAAAATGTCTTTACACTTCCCACTATTTAAAATGTTTAAACTGCTGACACCACTAATACAAGCTGCTTTGTGATTTACCTGGGGCGCTTGTCGGGCTAGCAAGCGAGGTTGCCCAAAGCGTTGGGCTGGGCGTGCCTGAGCTGGAGTTCTGCAGGGGACTGACTGAACTGTTGAGGGCATTCAGGAGCGAGTTGGCAGCAGTAGAGCTGTTTAACGATGATGACGTGGGGCCCAAAAGGCCTAGGATATATGTTTAAAACAAACAAAACAAAACAAAAAAAAAAAACAACCTGTCAAAAGAGACCATATACTGTACAGATGCATTATATTCATTGCAATACATTAAATACTATATTGTGGCTAATATTCTGAGGTTTTTGAATCGTTATGCCATTGTACTTGGCTTTTACAAAGGAACAGAGTTTCCTACCTAGGCTGGTGAGACCGAGTCCAGCTGAAGCCAGGATATCCAGGCCCACAGGGCAGATGACAGTGGAGGAGTTGCTTGTTTGTATCGTTACCCCACTGCTTTCTAGGCCCAGGAGGCACTTCCTTGCTTCATACATGTTTAAGGCATTCCTTTCCACACTCTTTACAATCACAGACTGAAAGACACAACAGATCTGAGTTATTTATTAACCACGTTATAAAATATAGACCATCATCATCATCATCATCATCATCATCATCATCATCATCATCATCATATAAAATAAGAACATTAAGATCATTTTTAATATTAATTATACTGGGCTGGAGAAATATGTAAAGGACCTTTAAATTAGATTTGCATGTCTCCTGACGCAATCTTTGCTGTGTCAGGCCAACAAGCAAAGCAAGTCATACAAAGAGTGCAAGTAAATTATAAAAAAAAGAACAAGTCTGAAAAGAAGAAAAAAAAATACCAAAATCTGATATCATTGATTGGAAAAATCCCTTTTGGGATTTGAATCTTTTGTGAACTTATGCGAAGTGATATTTCTACAACAGAGGTTTACCAAAACAATGTTGTTATCAATCCATGACTGAATTCACACCCAACCCAGTAAAACCTGGCTGACACCCTGGGAGCAAATTATGATGCATTATGTTATGTCATGTCAAATTCAAGTTTTGTTTCAACACAAGCATCACATATATTTAAAAAAGGGGATTTTTATTGAGCACATGACCTTTAAGTGTAAATTGAAAATTGGTTAGTCTGAGGTCAGGTATCATCTTTGACACATCATTTATTAGGGGTGTGAATTCCTTCAGGGCATGCAGTATACACATTACCGTACACAGCAAATCCTTGATATTGAAGACATGACAAATCTACTAAGGTTGGAAAAATGAAAGAATACAGGTTCATCAACCTGAAGTGAAATCTGCATTCCACTACATACAAATAAACTAGGAATAAAAAAAAGAACAAACAAAGAAGAAAAACAGAAGATGCTAAAGGGGATTAATAATTTTAAAGAATACATCCTCGTCTGAGAATGTGTTGGAGGTGTGCCCAGTTCTCTTAAGTTATTAGTGTGCAAACTCGAGGAGTAAAAGTGAAGCCCAGTTCAAAGTAGAGCTTCGGACAGCCCAACAAAGTAGCCCACACCCATAGCTTTAGGCTAGTAAGTCCAATCTAAAAAAAACATACAGAGGACTCACAAGCCTTTATTCATTTTTTTTTTTGTAGATTACAGTACATGGAGATTTAAATGTCTCTTGACTTGACCCACAAAAGATGTCAGGCAGCAACAGCAGAAACTAGTGAAGATGATGATATGATATGGTTGGCATCTTCAGTCCTAGTGCACATATGATTTTTTTGTGGTGAGGGAACAAGTATGGTCCTTTGCCACAGCAACTCCCCACAACAGCTCAGGAGAGGTCAGTGGGTGCCCTCCGATCCCACTGCTAAGCCAAGCGCAATATACCCAGGAGCCGCGTGAACCTCCTCTGACATATCATTCACTCTGCATACCACACAGTGGGTATCAAATGAGCCACTCAGGGACCAGGTGCCTGTGCAGTCTATATGTTTATATATTTATATTGTGGTATACCTTGCTTGGCTGCTTGGGCTTTGGTTTGATGCTGATGAAGACATCTAACTGCTCCATCAGCTGGGCAATACAGGGTGGTTCCACTTCAATGTCTTCTTTGATATCAAACATCAACACAAGAGGAAGGCAACCCTGAAACAAGAACACATTCTTAAATTTCACAAAATGCTGCTGTAGCTACTTTTAGTGTAATAGCACCAGAAGATGGTGTCATCAGAATATACTGGATGAAGATTTAAAATAAAAATCTATAAAAAAAAGGGCAACAGTGGAACAGTGGAATAATTCATGCTTTTTCTCTAGATAATCTTAATTATTCTTTACCCATGGGGTTGACTAATATGTTTGAAATATGATTTTAGTACGCCTTTGCTCGCTTATTCTAAATGTTTTTTCAAATCTAAATTGCATCATATAAAAAGGCACAGGCTCATCTCATCACAAAGATACCCATTCCTAGATAAAAACAAGAAAGTAAAACACTTTTTACACACTAAAGGTTTCTATTGTATGCACTATTCAGTCATATTTGAAAAGCCAATACTGTAGCAGCTGCCAAAAATAAAAGACCCACCAGAATGCATTTGCATTATGACTAGACAGCATTTCAGAGTTTCCTTTCAAATGCCATTTAACTGCAGGTACTGATAAAGCACCTGTGCCAAACTCATTCTCAGATCCCTTGTAGCAATGAGCAGAATACAATTACTTCGAACATTTTAGAAAAGTATTTAGACCTGATACCCAACACAATTTTTGTGCAGATAAAGTAGTAAAAATTAATATTTGCCAAAAAGTAAATACAAATAAAACAAAAAAAACATTTATCAATCAACACAGGTTTTAGCAATACCATAATCCTTTAAGGAATAATGTATTAAACAAACCATGCGTATAAAAAAAACATTTCTTCAAAAGGCTTAATAACAAGTTCAAGGCACAAATGGAAAATGTATGTTGGAATGAACTCAACTATGTATTATGAAAGGATGTTTACAATATTGCTTCTTTTGTTACATGTTTAAAAAGAAATTTTGCCAAGATAAAATTGCAAAGAGATTTTAGTTGACTTAAACAGCAACTGCTGCTTCAAATGTTGACAAGAAGTTTTTTTTAAGATAGTAATAAAGATTCTGAAATGTTTTCCAAATAATTACTAGTTTCTTCTAGTATTCCTACTATTTAGTATTTTTGCTTTCAACAATACATTTATATTTCCTGATAATTTCAGAACACAAAACAACAAATTCATGATTCATGATAAAATAAATACATATATCAAGGTATGCAGCACGTAAAAGTTAAAGGCTGAGACGTCTACTGTTCACAGTTTTCATAAAAGCAAATAAAAAACAAAAACTATATCAGATTAATAGTTGTTTTTTAATTCCTGTAGGAGATTTTGTGTTTATACAGTACAGGTTTCCATTCGTTGGGCTTGTAACATTTTTAAAATGCAGCAAGCCCGGATTACTGCGTTCAGTTCTGGGTTTGAACGGAATGTTAACTTGTTTATCCTTACCATGAGATACTGCCTGGCCAAGCAGACTGAGTCGATGGTGCCCTGGAGGTAGACGGTGGATTTCTTCTGTGGGTTGTTGGGGTCGGGGAAGTGGATCTGGGCCCCTGTTCTCTGCATGATGTGTTTGATATTGCTGCCATTGCGGCCCATCATGAAGAGATGGTGTTGCGGTGCTATATCGAGCTGGGTGCTCACAGAGATGGCATTTGCCAAGCTGCCAGCCAGGTGATCCAACAGCAAAGCAGTCCCTCTCTAAATTACATACACACAAAACAGTAAGATGCAGTTTTAGTATATAAACCAAAAAAAAAAAAAACCTTTGTAGAAGTCACCCTCCAGTTATCATCTAACTGAAATGTCCCGGCATAATGGGAGTCAAACATGTGGTCAACAAGATGTAAACAAGCTCCTGATAATAATACTGAGACACACCAACTAACATCAATCAAAGGAAAAGTGATGTAAAAAATGAAATATAGCTAAGAAGCCGTTTCGCCTTTAATGGAACTACCATAGAGCACATTTGCAGAAATCTATAAACAGTATCATCTTTTAATATTCATCACATCTCATGATGCTAAATAACATACTGAAGACTGAAGCTGTTTGAAGATAGCTCTCACATTTAAAAACTGATGCAACAGATGAGTAAAATTGCACAAGCGAGTGTACGAAGGATTCGATGCACGAGGATTCAAGGCACGAGGATAAAGGAAGATGAAGTCAGTACCTTGACAGCGGTGGTGTTGTTCTGGGACCCCCTGACAATGCCAGTAGCACCATACATTCTAGAACGCTGCTTGAAGGACACTGAAATGTTATAGGTCTGGGATATGTGCTGGACTGCTGCGGAGTTGGGGTCTGGGTTGGGCTGGATAATCGCAGGCAGTTCAAACATCAGTACCAAGGGAAGAAGTTCCTGCAAATATTTAGGATAAAATGACAAAATCACAGATGTGTCTACACATGGTAACGCTTTATTTTAAGAGGCATAAATAAGTAAGTATGTAATTAAGGTTAGTTAAACAGTCAATAGGTAGTGTGGATAGCTTCTAGAATAATACCGGTAACGCAGCACACCAGTCTTTGTATGCCTTTTTTTTTTTTTTCTTTTTTTTTTACTGGAGCAGGAAACTTCCACATCTCAAAAAACATACACAGCTCAATTGGCAGTCTAATGATAAATACACACATGCATGTCTATTGCCTGGTTATTAACATGTAACTAAACTTCAGCAAATGGTTAAATTGCATAGTAATTAAATACTTATTTAGGCCACTCAAAATAAAATGTTACCCAACCCTCTTACGAATCTTTTGTTATGGGCTTAGCCATGATAATGGGGATAAATATGGGGCACGCAGTCAAAGAATAAGTGTTCAGAAGGACTTCTGTTCTAAATTATGTGAAAGTTTGATCAGTCTAATGTTCTATTCAGTAGAAGAAAGCTCTTTTTCTCAGGTCACAGATTGTTATCAGGTGACGCAGGCCTCAAAGGGGGGAAAAAAATAGCAAGTGGCACAAATAACAGTAACCAGAAAAATGTAACTATGATCAGTCCCATACAGTGCCGTGAAAAAGTATTTGCCCCGTCTGATTTTTTGCATTTTTGCATATTTTTGACACTGAATGTTATCAGATCTTCAACCAAAACCTAATATTAGATAAAAGGGACCCTGAGTGAACAAATAACACAAAAATGTGATACATATTTCATTCATTTATTAAAGAAAGTTATGCAACACCCAATACCCCTGTGTGAAAGTAATCGCCCCCTTAGACTCAATAACTGGTTACGCCACCCTTAGCAGCAATAACTGCAACCAAACGCTTCCTGTAGTTATTGATTAGTCTCTCACAGCGCCGTGGAGGAATTTTGGCCCACTCCTCCATGCAGAACTGCTTCAACTCAGTGACATTTGTGGGTTTTCGAGCATGAACCGCTCGTTTCAGGTCCTACCACATCATATCAATGGGGTTTAGGTCTGGACTTTGACTAGGCCATTCCAAAACTTTAAATTTCTTGTTCTTCAACCATTCTGATGTAGACTTGCTTGTGTGTTTCGGATCATTGTCTTGCTGCATGACCCAGCTACACTTCAGCTTCAGCTCACGGACGGATAGCCTGACATTCTCCTGTAGAATTCTCTGACACAGAGCAGAATTCTACAGGAGTGAGCAATGGTTTCCGCCTTGCTACTCTGCCATGAATCCCATTTTTGCCCAGTGTCTTTCTGACACTGGAGTCATGAACACTGACCTTAGCCGAGGCGAGAGAGGCCAGCAGATCCCTGGATGTTGTTCTAGGGTTCTTTGTGACTTCCTGGACGATTTTACGCCTTGCTCTTGGAGAGATTTTGGCAGGACAGCTACTCCTAGGAAGATTCACTACTGTCCCAAACTTTCTCCATTTGGACAATATGGCTCTGACTGTGGTTCGGTGGAGCCCCAGAGCCTTAGAAATGGCTTTGTAACCTTTTCCAGAATGATAGACATCAACAACTTTTTTCCGGAGGTCTTCAGGAATTTCTTCAGGAATTTTGTTCATGGCATGATGTGCCTCTAGAACCTCTGTGCTGACAACTTCACTCTGATGGTAAGGGCCAAAGTTAGTCAGATTTATATTGGGCAGGGCTGGCCCAAATCAGGCCTGGTTGTTAACCAAAGTACTCAAACAGCTGACCCTAATTATCCCTTTAATTGGATTGTTAACTAGGGGGGGGCAATAACTTTTTCATACCTGAAGATTGCATGTTTGATTACCTTGCACACCAAGCAAATGAAAGAAGCACCAAACTTTGGTGTCATTTTTTCTCTCAGGCTCCCTCTATATACTACTACAACCCCCCGAAAAATCTGACCAAATACAATGTGAAAAATATGCAAAAATGCAGAAAATCAGACAGGGGGCAAATACTTTTTCACGGCACTGTATGTCCCAAATGCCACATACATTTTAATGTGGTAAAGACTGCCTTGCAATAAAGTTAACTGGGAAAATGAGTAACCGTGGTGTCATGAAATGCTTCTCTTAATTCTACATTTGAAGCAGTAGTGGGTTCCTCAGGTTTGAGTTAAGTAGCTGGGTTTATGCACCAGCAGCTGTTTATTAAGTATTTTTTTTAGTTATTAAAGTGTGAAATGTCAAAGCAATAGACAATAGAAAAAATAAATTAACATTCCCAGACTAACCACTAATATACACAGCTCAAGGTTAGTTTTGGATTACCATTCCACATTTGTTTTTTGAACGTCTGCAGATCCCATGAGCTATCATTAAAAAAAAAAAAAATCACTGTTTTTATAGTTTATGTACCAGTACAGTTTATTTAACCACACAATGAATGCCTAGCTCTTTACCTTCCCTACTTTGAAAGTGCCTTTCAATTTATATAAATTACAAAAACCCCTGTAAAACTTTGCTAATAACAAAAGTTTGCCATAAAAGTTTACGGCATGTTCATCTGATTAGAGAGTTAAGTAATTAATAAAGTTTGGGACTGCAGATAGTGACCATAATATTGAGAGTTACCCTGCTGTCAATGGGAGTCAATCAGGACTGTAAAACAAGTGACAATGATTATGATGTGGTCTTTATACCAAGGTCGATTTCAAGTGAGGCTTTACTGTTCAATTAAATATCAAGTTAAATATATAATTAAAAATGGTATCAGGGGCTCCAGAGTGGCGCTCCCCGTAAAAGGCACTCCACGTAGAGTGCAGGATGCCCCCTATAGCCTGGAGCACGCCGGTTCGAGTCCAGGCTATTCCACTGCCGACCGTGGATGGGAGTTCCCAGGGGTCGGCACACAACTGGCCGAGCACCGCCTTGGGGTGGGGGGCAAACGTTTCCCTTCCGAGTCAGCGCGGGGGTGGCAGCGGTGAGCTGGGTTGCAATAAACAATAATTGGGCTTACCAAATTGGGGAGAAAATAAGAAATAATTGGCGATTCCAAATTTAAAAAAATAAACAAATAAATTGTATCATTCCAAATAGATGGTCTCAATACATTACAGGAGTGTGTGCTGACTTCTGGCATCAGAAATTACTAAGCCTGAATACAAGGATTGACTCGAAGATAAGGTGTGTTTACAACAATTACTGCACCACCTATTTCCCCAGCAGGTGTCAGTGTAAGGTGCTCTAGGAACCTCACAGAAGTTGCAAGGGGACGACGTGGAATAAACGGTCAGGATTTTAATTTCTTGGAATGTGCAGCAATAACTCTCCAGTGCAAAAACACTAGAGTGACAAACTGCCTCAAGATGTTATGTGCTGTTAAGTATGAACAGTGCAGGCCAGATGTCATAGGGCAAGGTTTCTTTTCTTTTTAATATGAGTCTTTTTATGCAGTTTTATGTACTCTGGAGCAGAAAGCAGATTTTTGGAGCATACTTTCAAAATTGTTCTGTAAACAATCAAACAGATTACTTTTTTTTTTGTTCAAATCTTTGATTAAATTGCATTCTGCTGGATTTGCACATGTACAGAACCATTTTGCACTTTAACTTGTTTTTCTTGGTTCCTCAGAGAGGAAGCGTGTTTTAGGAATGTTGATGCTGGTGAAACATAAGGAGAGAGTCTGGACACTACCAAATCACACAAGTGGAACAGCTATACCCACAGAAAACAAAAACCATAGGTCTTACATTGTTTAAACTCTTCTAGTGATCAATCAGTACCATATGTTGGAATTTAAACTACTTAAGGTTTTCAATGTATGGATTTTCTTAAGGTTTTCAATGTTTGGATTTTCTAATTTATCACCATCTGTTAAGAAGTAAGAGACAGTTTTCACAGGGATTGAAGCTTAGGACGCTGCTACCCGATACATTCAGTTTTACATCAGCAAAGCAACAGTCCACCATCCCCTTAGTAATGCAAAACAATACAATAGCCATCAAGCCATACATTAAAACGCTGGAACATGCAAACATTTTTGTACTTCAACCCACAAAATTGGTGTCCTTTACAAACAATTCTACCCTACATCGTCATTTCCCCTTTTTGGGGATCAATTTGTACCCCCATCTATCCTGTCCTTACTACAAAAAATGAAATATTCAAAACCACCACTGCTATACCATCACTTGTAGAATTTATTTTTCATTACTTTCTCTCACAGGGAGGGGGAAAACACCACACAACATAATCACAACACTGATGACAGATTTTGCCAAAAACATTTGTCTTTTTTACTTTTACCTAAGAGGTATATGGATTGTGTTAAAATAGCACAATCATGTTTTTATCTATTAATAATGCTGGGCAGTCAGTGATGGATCATAAAAACAGTTTCTAAGATGCATCAAATTGTGAACCAGCGAGAGGTCTGGCTCTGCCTGTGGAACTGTCAAGCCAACAGCAGGTGGCTCTGCATTGGGAATCAGGAACACGGAGCCTGCTGCTGATCTGACAAGACTTACTGCCAGCCTTAACGCCTGCATCAATTACACCAGGGCTTAGCGGTGTTAGCGTTACCATGGAGATGTAGGATTTAAGCAAGGAGAAGAGTGTTAAGGTAGTAAGCACTGACTGAAAACACACATTTTTAATGTCCAGTAAAAGTATATTTACCCTGATTTTGGCTCTGGCTGCCTCCACACCAATGGGCTGTCCTGCAATTGATACCTGGGGAGGGGAAAAGCAATCCAGTGTTTAAAAATGGTATTAAAATCTTAGTACATTACAGTAAATACACCATCAAATTGATGAGATTATTTTCTTTTAAAAACCTATACTTTTTATTGTTAAACATACTTTATAAAACAAGCTCCTTGCATGAAAGATGGTGTAAGAGTTTCTACTCAACTCCAAGTGTTCTTGAGAAGACCACTGTGTACCACACTGTACACAAACATTATAGCGAACCCTCAATTATTCCAACTCCTTTGTTTTGGCGCTTCAGGTTATCAATATATATTTTTTTATCTAAAAGGAGAAAAATTGTATTTGATAAGTTTCAGCTGTACCATAACCATTTGAGTTCTTCATTTGATTTTCAAGACAAATAAAAATTAAAATGGGACTAAATGGTACCAAAATTGCATTTCTATTTTTTTCATTCAACAACAGCCTCCTTAACATCAGAATAAGCCTGTATTGATAAAGACAAGCGAATAAGTGCCAGCATTGGCATTCCGGCAGCTTCGTATCACCGTTACCTTTCATCACTTCATAAAGTCAACTCTCAGACTTCAGAGAGCAGGATAGAATAGTGTGCTTGTTTCACCCTCCCATGACTTAAGATGCAATTCTTTTTTCCTAAGTAGCACTGAGTGATACCCAGCTGTTTGTGGTTACAGTGACACTCCTTCAAAAAGTTACATTAACTGCACCACTGACACAGCAGGCTTCTGAAATTGAATGCCACCAGGCTGTTGGGCTTACAGCTTAAAGCTCCATTCACTTTAAATCAAGTCAAACCATTACCTGTGTCAACAATACTTAGATTCCCGTTTTTATTTATTTTCTTATACATTTTTTGTTTTAAAATCTACAAATCTCAGCAGACATTTTGTGGTGGAAAAATGTTAAAATCCCCAAGTTGCATTTTACAATTTTTTTTATAAAATGACTTGCTTTAAAATAAAAATACATATCTTTATCGTCCTTTAAAAACAAAAAAAGGATGTTTGTGAAAAATAAAGTCAAAAATAACCACGACTCACTTAAACAAAATATGTGAAATGCACAATTCAAATTCTGCATCACCATTACAAACCACTTACCGATGACAATCAAAGAAGATCATTGGTGGACTTTCATTCCCACTTTCAAGCATATCATCTCTTTTCACCTAGCGATCCTAAACAATGGGTGCCTGACCAGTAGTGATTGTTAAGTGCAACGAGGCAAACCATACCAATTTACATCCCTAATACTGCAGGGTGCAAATACCAGTGTGCACTCCCTATGGGTCCCCAGCCAAGATCAGCAGTGCTTTCACTAGGTTAGCCACCTGGAAGACACATATCTAAGACATTTCAACAGGAATAATTCTATAGGTATTTATATAAGTATGTTAACTATATACATCCCCTGCCATGGCAGTATGATGAAAAAGTTGACACTGTACTATATATTCAGTGAGTAAAATAAATAAAATAAACACTTACTTGGTTGCTTTTCTCTGTCTGGTTATTCCTGTTGGAGTCTGGGAAATGTATATGGCACCCAGTTTCCTCCATCACTTTTTTGATGTTGTTGCCCCCTTTGCCGATCACATGGGAATGTTCTGTATGCGACACATCCATTTTCAGTGTGACCCGGTTACTCTGTTCAGATGAAATGCAGTGAAACAGAGATTTGTGCTAAGGATTGTATTGTCTGACCAGATTTGTCTAAATCAATCAAGTAAACTTATCAGAGATCAGACACCCTCATCAGACATATCCCATACCAGATGGGACACGTACATGTACATGTACAAAATGAAATGTACTGGTTGCATAAGTATTCAGCATCTTAAGTCAGTACTTGGTAGAAGCACCTTTTGCAGCAATTACTGCTATGAGTCTTTTTGGATAGGTTTCTACTAGCTTTGCACTGTAGGATGGTGAAATTTTTGCCCATTGTAAACGGGAAAATTGCTCCAGTTCTGGTAAGTTTGTTGGGGATTGTCGATGGACTGCAATTTTCAAGTTTCGCCATAAATTTTCGATTGGATTCAAGCCAGTACTTTGACTGGGCCACTCAAGCACATTAATTCTCTTCTTGTTCAACCACTCTAATGTGGCTTTGGCTTTGTGCTTCAGGTCATTGTCTTGCTGAAATGTGAATTTCATCCAGTTTCAGAGTCTTGGCTGATTCAAACAGGTTTTCCTCAAGGATTCACCTGTACTTTGCACCATCCATTCTCCCCTCTATCCTGACAAGCTTCCCAGTCCCTGCTGAAGAGAAGCATCCCCATAACATGATGCTGCCACCACCATGCTTGACAGTTGGGATGGTGTTGACTGGGTGATGTGCAGTGTTGGGCTTGCGCCAGACGTAATGCTTGGAATTTAGACCGAAAAGTTCAATTCTTGTCTCGTCTGACCACAAAACTTTTTTCCACATGTCTGCAGTATCATCTACATGCTTTTTCACAAACTCCATACGTGCTTCAACATGAGGATTTTTGAGTAATGGCTTCTTTCTTGTCACCCGTCCATACAGGCCAGCTTTGTATAGGGACTGGCTTATTGTTTAATGTGTGAACACTGACTCCCATCTCAGACACAGAACTTTGCAGATCTCTCAAGGTCATTGTTGGCTTCAGAGTGACATCCCAAACCAGTTTCCTGCTTGCCTGGCTACTCAGTTTGGGAGGGCGACCTGATCTGGGTAGTGTCTCGGTGTTATGATGCATCTTCCACTTCTTAACAATGGACTTCACTGTGCTGAGAGGGATAATCAGCGCCTTTGAAATTTTATTGTACCCTTCTCCTGCTTTGTGCCTCTCTACCACTTTATCCCTGACTTGTTTCGAAAGCTCCTTGGTCTTCATAGTTGCTTTGTTGGATCACTATGTGAGTTGCAGCTTGAAAGTCTTTATATACCTGAGGGACATTATCTACAAGTTAAACCACTTTGAGTACACATAGGCTGAAACCATTTCACTGATTTGTGACCTTTCAAACAAATCATTTGCACCTGAGCTGATTTAGGGCTGCAGTAGCAAAAGGGTTGAATACTTATGCAACTGAGATTAATCTGTTTTTCTCTGTAAATCTTACTTATTTATATTCTATATGGATTTTTTAACTTTATCAATGTGGAGTAGTTTGTGTAGATTCTACATGTAAAGTCTACTTTGAAAGCATCGTGGAGTACACTCAGGTGCCAACAAAATGTGCCGGGGGGTGAATACTTCTCTAAACCACTGTATATTAAAATGATTAGATCCGATAATCTCACTTTGTGATCTGACATAAATTCAATATGTCATATAATCAATCAACTGTAAAATAATCCCTTATGAGCACAAGTTGCCTTACTATGCAGAACAACTTAAGCACAATTTACATAATAGGGCAGCAGTGTGGAGTAGTGGTTAGGGCTCTGGACTCTTAACTGGAGGGTTGTGGGTTCAATTCCAGGTGGGGACACTGCTGCTGTACCCTTGAGCAAGGTACTTTACCTAGATTGCTCCAGTAAAAACCCAACTGTATAAATGGGTAATTGTATGTAAAAATAATGTGATATCTTGTAACAATTGTAAGTTGCCCTGGATTATAATAATAAATAATAATTTAATATAGAAGTTAGCAAAAACATATTTATAAATTAGAAGATATTTTGCTTTAGCCAATTGGCTTGCAAATCATTGCACCATATGTAGACTTGTTTATGTTTTGAAGGGAAGTCTGTTAAGTATCTGAGTTACTGTACATAACTAATTGCGATGCTTGGTTTGTTTTGCAGTTGAAGGTGTCATTTCTCAAGCAACTGACATCAACCATACCAATATCAAGAATAAAGCACAGTGGAAACTCAACATGTTATGGTGAGAAATTACACTCTGACTGGCTGAAAGCTCCTTAGCACCGTATCATATTTCAATGGGCGCACATCTGTTCATTATTTGTACTTTATTTGTAATGAACTGTTTATTTCTTGGATATGTTGGCATTTAAATGACCCTTTCGACAGTCTTGTAATAGCTTTTCACATTTTTCCCTAAGGGGGGTGGCAGAATTTATAACATGTGGGGCTTGCATTTTAACATAATTGAATGCTTTGAATAGGCCCCTTGTGTCCAGCAGAACTATTCCTCAGCTGAAGAAATAGCAGCTGTATTAAAAGCATCGAGGTCTGAAAAGGTCCAGACTACTGTACAATATCTGGCTACAGCCTATTCCTTTCTGCAGCAAGCTGTCAGCTCTGCTGTACAAGCAGCCCCAACCAAGGACTCCTCAGATTTCCCCTCCCAAGAGGAAGATTGTTCACCTAATCACAAGGAGCAGCTCCCTTGTCACATGTGATTTTGAGGCGTAGGTTCTCTCAGACAACTCATTTAACATCTTGCTAAGTCAGCGAGCATGAGCTCCTCAGGGTCCACTGTAAATGTCCAAGTTTATGTTTTCAGCAAGGCAAAAAAAAGTCATCCTATTCCTAAAGTAATAGGGGAAAACTAAAATATTTTCAGAACAGTAGTAATGGGACCAGTCATAATGCTGCCAATTGTGTTATTGTTAGTTAATACAAGCTTAAAAAAAGGTATAGTTTTTTTGGTTTGTTTGTGATTATTTTCGTTCACTGTTAACCTTCAGAATCTTTGGCCTACAATGGCCAAGTTATTTATTAATTTTAAAAACAAAACAAAACAAAAAAACACCTCACTTTTGTGTCAAGAACAGACATTATCTTTTCCTTTGCTTCCTTCACATTGTCCTTCTTTCCAGAGACTTTGATATGAGGATCTGAAAAAAATAAAAATAAAATCATCAACACAATAAATGTGGTAATGCAGAGACCATCCAAAAATTACATTTTAATCACGCGGGCCTAAATATCCTCCCCACTTTCCTGAATGAGTCCAAGAAGAGCCTCCTTAAGCTCTATCAGATAGCTGCAGTGTTTGGTAAACAAAAAATAACCAACCAACAAAAGCAGAGGGGCGAAACGATCATTGTGATACTTCCCTACAAGATATAGGTTGTTTAAAGCAATACAAGACCAAAGCATTAGAGACAGCTGATTATATCCACCAAATGCTTCTTGAATGCTGAATAAACGTTGATAAACAGTATTAATACATTCTCCCCAACTTGATTTAAGGCTTTACAACAAGAACATCACTCAATATAATTTCATCTTATTACAGATCATACAAAGTAGCAAAATCAGGACCATCACAGGTATTGTGGTGATATTGTAGGGTGTTTCATATCCTACATCCCTAGACCAAAGGATAGCAGGGGTAATTATCAGAAGATAATTGACAGTGAGGCAAGGAACCCAATACACAAGTAGAGGCTGGGCATGAACCCCATATCTCACACTCTTAAGTGCCAGATCTTATCCTCTAAGGAGCCAGGGTTCTCCTGTTTTACAGACCTGGTATATTTCCTTTTGCATGTATTACCTCATTAAAGCTGCAGGGGTCAGTCATGATAACTCCTCTTACCCTGTGCCACATAAGAAAAATAATATTTGAATTTGGATGAAACTCTCTCTTCCACGTTCCAAGGGCCTACCACAGCCTTTCCTCCAATATATAGACCCCAACCCCTGTGTGTATATTGCCCTTCCAGTTACTTATGGTGGTTACTACAAAGTACCAATATTTGTTCTAAAAGAATATTCAAATATTTGTTTAAAAACAGTAAATTAAACATTATGGGAAATGTCTTGCTGCAGCTGGATAAAAGCACCCACAGGATTATCATGCAGAACATATTGAAGAAATACTCTTTACCAAAGTTTAAAGAATCAGTGTTTTATTTATTCCACCTCACAGGTAGAAACAATAATAAAATGCAACAGATATCAGATACATGTTTGCCTTCAAGGACTACAATTTAGGTAATCCAGGAATCTCTACTGCACATGTTTTCAGGTAAATTCTGTGCAGTAGTGTAAAGTACAGTACAGATGTATTAGTCTGCAACTGTACATTTTTTTCTAGTGCAACCGACCTTCCTTGCTGACTCCATGTGCCACATGTAGGTATACAATTGAAGTACCGCATGCCCTATCAGGCATATGAGAATGTCCTATTGGAGTTTTTCTTTAGAGCACTTACTGTGATGCACATTAAACACACACACACACACACACACACACACACACACACACACACACACACACACACACACATCTGCTGCCGTTACTCCTCAGTTCATTTGCAGCATTATCACAGCAGTCAATCTGTGCATATGAGCAGTTCAACACCTCCGAGTTAATGTCGTGTGCTCATGTACATTGTATAATAATAAAGAGCTTTTTTTTATAGCCACTTAAGAATCCAGGTTATGAAAATCACAACAATGTCACAATATTCCTATAATAAACACCAACAATAAAAAAACAAAACAAAACAAAACAAACACAACATTAATTGGTAAGACTGGAGGTTGATAAAACTTAATACTGTCCATTTGTACCAAATCCTGGGGTATCCCGCAACCATGTTTAATTTTGCTGGCTGCTATTATAAGAGACACTTTACACACAACATATTAACTTACTATGAATCCCCAAAACAAAGATCGTACTCAGAAACTCCTATAAAACAAACAAATAAAGGTTTAACCTTATACTTGTTCTAATGGAGGGGATGACATTCTGTAAACAGGAGAACTATAATGATGAATGTTTGCATTCTTATACATAAAAAATAATATACTATACTGCACAGTATTGCTACTAGTTTGGACTATCAGTCATTTCGTTTATAACAGTCATGTCAGCACCCACTAGGGCTCCTCAGGAACCACTGGCCCAGAGAAGCAAAATAAAAATAGAAAAGATTTAAAAGAAACAAAATGGATTCTGATATAATTTTACAGGACATAGGAGAATTGCTATTTTCAACATGGACCAATAGCCAGGGCTACATATCTAGTAAGTATGTAAAAGATATTCTAAAACTGCACCTTTAAACTGCCTCAGGACAACACTGATGAAAATGACACACACACCATTATATAAATGCTAATGGAATGGCAAGTATTGCATTCAAATATGTTACAGCCCTTTGATGATCAAACCACTAATTTACAAGCCTATGGCCACTTTAATGGTTCTTCCTTTCAGCTTCTGTTGCACATTAAAATAAATTCACAGGTGTGTAACTCTGTAACTATGCAATGAGCTGGCAAAATCTGAGGTAGGTATTTCTGGGTGTTGCAAAGGAGATTAAAGAATGCATTGCATTGAATGCAGAAACTCTTGTTCCGTCATTCAGCAGCTCTTCAAACTCAAGTTTTTACTGTCACACAAGATGAAACTTAAACACGTACATTTTAATCCTGCAGGGTTCTCCCACACCAGCTGCTTTACAATCAGAATTATCTGGACGCTTGCTTACTATGCCAAATCAGTACCCTGCTTGTCTAATGTAACAATGAATAAGAATATAGAATCAGTGCTTTTAAATACATTCATTCATGAAAAAAATACATGAAACTGAAACAATATATATTCCAAATGAAAAGTTTAGTTTTCTTTCTGTTATTATTTATTATATCTACATTATCATGTACTGTATTATGTAAGTTTTTAACCCTTTAAGCCCATGTCTAAAATAGATCTGCAAGTAGTTCCTATAAAATGTTATCTGTGTAACAAAGTATTTTCTGATTTGTTTATGACAGAGCTTGGAAAGGACTTTTATGACCTCCACTGCTAGGGTATGCATCATAGCAAGATGTATTGTTGACGTACAGATGTAAGGAGGGGGTAGCTTGTAAACTTACTGCACAGTTAACACATATGTGGGTCAATATGTGCCAAGTTCAATTAAAAATATATATATTTTAGGAAAATACACATTCATGCAATATTATTTGAACAGGGATTGATATTTGTTTTGATCATAACTTTATTTTAAAAAAATGCTGTTTAATGAATACATTTGTATTTTCCTAAACCCTTTTCCCCCAGCTGAATGCTACTATCAGCCCTCCATATATTTGGACTGAGTATCAACTCTGTACACAGTCCATGCAAAGTAATGTCATAGTGTGCTTTGTGTCACAGTACAGTACGAAGAGCCAACTTAAAAATACAACAGCCCCTACTTAAAAAATCCTCTTATTTCCAGTTGTCTTCACCAAATAATTAAACACATATATTAAAACACTGCTTAGGACATGGGAAAAGTTTATATAAAACACGTTTGTATATATCTCCGTAATTTCTTATTAAAACCCACCTACACAGTATTTCTTATTTCTAAAGGACATCATGGTAACTCCCCAGCGTGTGTGGTAGGGTGTGGTACAGTATCAGCTGTGCAGACCAGTAGCAGCCTCCATCTGTATTTAATACATCCATCAGAACCACACAGATTATTCGTTGGTATATAGCTCCTACTAGGTTTTGGAGCTAGGCATTGCTGTTATTAACCTTAAGTGTGCAGCACCCTCTGAGCAACTGATTCATCCAAATTGAGTTAACTGCATGCACAATAATGCTGTTATAATGTGCGGTTTGAACAGTATGGCCCATATTCCAAATGAAAAGCTCCTGATTAAATCATTTAGTGACACAAGAGGTGGTGAGCCTCAGTGGACTGAAACATTAGCTTGCACTGCAGAATACCTCGGTGTAAATATAGTATGCCGGTCATTAGCATTATGAAGTACATTATCACAACCTACATCCTATGCACACAAAAAATGTCACTTTCATATACAGACTGACAGCTCCTCCATTTATTCTCTGATCATCATATTCTCAATAATGTTTTCTAAAGAATGCAGGTTTCATCACATTTGGACAAGCTGTTCTCAAGATACAAATATACAGCCGGCATATATCCACAGTTTAAGATTCTATTAAATAATCTGTGACAAAGAATTCTCTTAGTAAGTTTCATCACGTCTACCTCTACTATATCCCACTAGCCAGGGATATGCATCAGGTGCCACTCAACTGGCAAGAAAAATAAGGGAATTTGTTTAACACTGTCAATCCATCATAGGGATTTCTCTAATACTGCAAACATCTTTCCTGCCTGTGCTGAAAGGCAAATATTCAGTATCTAGGATCCTAATCAGAATCTAAAATGCATCGAAAACATTGCTGACTGACTCTTTTAAAAACACAAACCAGGCTTTCTTGGATAACAAGGTGCCTGGATAGTTGCTCATGTCTTTAAGATGCTGTTATTGTTGTTATGACATAACTGTGAAACCATGAAGCCTGCCATGAAACCTTATGTTCGCCATGGGACTTCCCTGGTTCACAAATTGTTACAATGTTTAAAGACTTGTTGTGTTGTGGGTTGTGTTAAAAATAAAAACATTTCCTGTGCTGGTTTTAGTACCAGGTGGAATTCTGTCCCAGGCAAAACTAGCCAGCAGCTGTGTGTGTTAACGTTTAAGTTTTTGGGTCAAAAACAAAGTATGGTATTGCTTCAGTCAAACAGACATAAATCATATTTTAGCAGCAACAGCACACTTCATCATTGTAAAACTAGTAATATTGAATTGAAAGTTAGGTTTGGCAATATTAAGATGACTGCTAGTGCCTACATTAAATGTAAGTACAGAGTGGTTCTAAAATCACTTGACCAATTCTTAGATATGCTTGGGGGGGGGGGGGGTATGAGGCTAAGCAATAAAACTCAGCTGGTAGCAACAGTGGCCATGGTATGGTAGACCCGTTATGTCATAGGGGAGCTGGAACTAGGGGTGCTGGGGGTGCAGTAGCACACCTGGCTTTGCATGGCTTTAATCATATAGAGGGGTTACAGTTTTGTTCAATGGCTTTCAGCACCCCCACTATCAAAACTGCTTCAGTGCCTCTAAGGCCATACAGTATATAGAGCTTTAGGAAACTGAAAGAGAACTGTAATGTAGTCCTACAGCCAACAGATGCCAGTAGACTCAAACTACCCATATAATTACCAATAATGAAACCATTAGTTCAGATAATTAGCAAAAATCTATGACTTGATTCACATACAGAATGTTTTAAAGGGTGGTGGCCACTTAAGCTTACTTATTAATTTATCAGCATCTGTGAAACCAATTGAATTTATTCAAATTACAAAAAGGGACATGAAAAAAGTTTGTATAAACATAAAAGAGATGACACTGCAGGAAATGGGAGTAGGTGGACAGTGAGAATCTTAATGCCGAACAGAGGGTGCTCTGGGGTTGTATTTCGGCTTGGGATAGATAGAGAGACAGGGAGATAAAAAAACAACACACACAGCTTCTTTGGGTCGTGTTTCTTCTCTGATGAGAGAGAGAGAGAGAGAGAGAGAGAGAGAGAGAGAGAGAGAGAGAGATTGAGCGCCCACTCACTCAAGTTCGTTGCCTCTTTAAAATAGACCACTTTCATGCACTTTTAATATTTACGAAAATAAATAAAACAAAAATAAACACCTAGCTCTTTCGAGCACGAACACAATCAGGAACCTAAACTAATGACCGGACAGGTAAGCGGTTTACTGGCTGAAAAACAAAACAAAACAAAACACAGGTTTACACAAAAACCTAAAAACAAAAATGCTACAAACAGTACCTTTCAGGACTATGACACACAGTCAGGCTCTTCACACAGCAGCCCTGACGAAACTGGCTGCTTTCTTTAAAATACCCTGCACCTGGCTCTAATTTACAATGATAGCCAGGTGCAGGGGATAATTAATAAAGCAATAATACAGTTATAATTAAACAAACAAACATACATTTTTATGCAGGGAGGATTTTAATCCCCTCCCTGCTGTGTTACTATATATATATATATATATATATATATATATATATATATATATATATATATATATATATATATATATATATATATATATATATATATATGTGTGTGTGTGTGTGTGCGCGCACACAGCTATGCTCAAGATCATACAACCACAGGCCTGTAAGATGGACACATGGATAGAGAGAGAAAGAACACACCTCTCTCAAACCAGAGTACACTAAGCAGTGTGGTACAGTGGTTAAAGTCAAGTGCTTGTAACCAGAAGGTCACCGGTTCAAATCCCACCTCTACCACTGACTGACTCACTGTGTAACCCTGAGCAAGTCACTTAACCTCCTGTGCTCCATCCTGCAGATGAGATGTTAAATCAATGTCCTATTGTAAGTGACTCTGCATATAATGTACAGTTCACAACCAACCTCTGTAAAGCACTTTGTGATGGTGGTCCACTATGAAAGGCGCTATATAAAAATAAAGATATTATTATTATAAAAACTTGTCAGGATGTCAACAACGAACATAAATTATAAAAACAAAAACCAAATGAATCTACAGTATAACAGACTTCTTTCTTTGTTCAACAGCCAAGCCATCAATACAAACTATTGTGAGCGTACAATAGATACTGTGCTGTAGCTGTAAAAATATGACCACGTCTCTTTTCCTCTATGTATCATTAAGGTGTCATCATCTGTACAGCACTTCTGACAATCAAATAAAAACAAAACAAAACTCTTTATACTCTTGCGCTGGCCTCAGGGATTTCTTCGTTCAAAACTCTGAACAGTTTCGTTAGTGTTCCTTTAATCAGATGTATTGCATTTTTACACATATTTCTAGTCATCTCCATCACCCTAATTCTGGTCAACAAAAACCTTTAATGCACACGCGCATACACATCTTTCACACTTACTCATTGCATCTTCAGAAGGGTTTGAAAAAGGCGATCCTTTTTGGAACAGAGAACAGCACACAGTAGAAAATAACCCTGTTATCCACGGCTTTGTATTAGCAGTTCCTATAGCAGTTGTTCAAATGTTTTGTGTTGGTCAGTGATTAAGATAATAGTTCAATCAGTTGTACTGGTTAAAGCCATGGGGCAGACTCGGAACAGTGGGAAATGAAGATCTGGATGACTCAGAAAGGCAGGAATATTTTCCAAGCCTTCAGGTTAATGGATTAAGAGCAGTTACAAAACTAGAGACACGGAAAGTCTGTTTTACATTTAGAGAGACATTTTTGTAGATTTCCGGTATGTAGCATATTTCAATGCGGTATTCATAATGTTTCCTAATCGGGGTCTGTAAAACAAGCAGTTTGTCTTTTAACAATTGTTTGCCTTTTCTTTCTTTTCTGCTTCACACATACATAGATACAAGATTTACAAGAAATGTATATTATTGTATAGGGATCATGCTGCAACAAGTACATAAGAAAGTTTACAAATGAGGAGGAGGCCATTCGGCCCATCTTGCTCGTTTGGTTGTAGTAGCTTATTGATCCCAGAATCTCATCGAGCAGTTTCTTGAAGGATCCCAGGGTGTCAGCTCCAACAGCATAACTGGGGAGTTGGTTCCAGACCCTCACAATTCTCTGTGTAAAAAAGTGCCTCCCGTTTTCTGTTCTGAATGCCCCTTTATCTAATCTCCATTTGTGACCCCTCGTCCTGTTTCTTTTTTCAGGTTGAAAAAGTCCCCTGGGTCGACATTGTCAATACCTTTTAGAATTTTGAATGCTTAGGGGCTCCCGAGTGGCGCATCCAGTAAAAGCACTCGCTAGAGTGCAGGATGCGCTCTATAGCCTGGATGTCGCGAGTTCGAATCCAGGCTATTCCACAGCCGACCGTGGACGGGAGCTCCCAGGGGTGACGCCAATTGGCCGAAGCGTCGCCTCGGGGAGGGAGGGTTAGGTCGGCCAGGGTGTCCTCAGTGAGTCTGCAGAGTGTAAAGAAGCGGGCAGCTGACGGCACACCCTTCGGAGGACAGCGTGTGTTCATCTTTGTCCCTCCCAAGTCAGCGCAGGGGTGGTAGCGATGAGCTGAGCCTAAAAATAATTGGGCATTAAAAATTGGGGAGAAAATAATAAAAACTAATTGGTAACGACTAAATTTTTAAAATAAAATAAAAAATAATAATAATTTTGAATGCTTGAATCAGATCGCCTCGTAGTCTTCTTTGTTCAAGACTGAACAGATTCAATTCTTTGAGCCTGTCTGCATACGACATGCCTTTTAAACCCGGGATAATTCTGGTCACTCTTCTTTGCACTCTTTCTAGAGCGGCAATATCCTTTATGTAACAAGGTGACCAGAACTGAACACAATATTCTAGGTGAGGTCTAACTAATGCATTGTAAAGGTTTAACATTACTTCCCTTGATTTAAATTCAACACTTTTCAAAATATTTCCGAGCACCTTCTTGGCCTTTTTTATAGCTTCTCCACATTGTCTAGATGAAGACATTTCTGAGTCAACATAAACTCCTAGGACTTTTTCATAGATTCCTTCTTCAATTTCAGTATGTCTCATATGATATTTATATTGCACATTTTTATTGCCTGCATGCAGTATCTTACACTTTTCTCTATTAAATGTCATTTGGCATGTGTCTGCCCAGTTCTGAATGCTGTCTAGATCATTTTGAATGACCTTTGCTGCTGCAACAGTGTTTGCCACTCCTTCTGTTTTTGTGTCGTCTGCAAATTTAACAAGTTTGCTTACTATACCAGAATCTAAATCATTAATGTTGATTAGGAATAGCAGAGGACCTAATACTGATCCCTGTGGTACACCACTGGTTACCTCTCTCCATTTTGAGGTTTCTCCTCTAATCAGTACTTTCTGTTTTCTACATGTTAACCACTCCCTAATCCATGTGCATGCATTTCCTTGAATCCCTACTGCGTTCAGTTTGAGAATTAATCTTTTATGAGGGACTTTGTCAAAAGCTTTCTGGAAATCTAAATAAACCATGTCGTATGCTTTGCAATTATCCAGTGTCGATGCTGCATCCTCAAAAAAATCAAGCAGGTTAGTTAGACACGATCTCCCTTTCCTAAAATCATGATGACTGTCTCCCAGGATACTGTTACCATATAGGTAATTTTCCATTTTGGATCTTATCAGTTTCCATAAGTTTACATATAATAGAAGTCAGGCTTAATGGTCTGTAGTTACCTGGTTGGGTTTTGTCTCCCTTTTTGTGGATCGGTATTACGTTTGCAATTCTCCAGTCTGTCGGTACAACCCCAGTGTCAAGAGACTGTCGCATGATCTTGATTAGTGGTTTGTAAATAACTTCTTTCATTTAATTGAGTACTATTGGGAGGATCTCATCCAGCCCAGGGGATTTGTTTATTTTAAGAGCTCCTAGTCCCTTTAACACCTCTGCCTCTGTTATGCTAAAGTATACTTACACAGAAAAGAAAACAACAAGCACTTTAAAACAATTGTGCAAACAGAACTGTAAAGGAGCTATGCAAAACTTGTATTTAACACCACAGCTACAGCGTAAATTAAGTTGCGACAAATGTCTAAAGCAGGGGTGTCAAACTCAGTTCTTGGAGGGCTGCAATGTCTTCTGGCTTCCGGTCGACCTGAGCTCTCAATTACTTAATTGGACAACTTTAACACTCCTCTCCAGGCCTCAACATGTTTTATAGGTAGTGTACCTTGAATTTTTTTAAAATCAACTGTAAAAGATCAAGAAAAAATATTAAACATGTCCAATTGATCAATTAAGTTAATTGAGTGCTTAAATTGGAATTAAAACCATAAAACCCTGGCTTTGCAGCCCTCAAGGTCTGGAGTTTGACACCCCTGGTCTGAAGCATAAAAATGTTGATAAACAGCATTGCTCTCAGATTCATATTATCCTTAATGTGAAGTCATGGGTTAAATCCAGCCTACTGACCATTCATCCAGAACAGTGTTCCTGTTAAATCATTTCCAAAGATGAATTACCACATTGCTATGTCATTAAACAACTAGATAGTCATTACATATAAACAGAACTTGTCAGTTCAAGCTTATATTTTATTAAACTGTTTAAACTTAAAACAGCTGCTGATTAGTATTAGATGAACAATAGAAGTAGTTTATGGGCATTGTCATTACTTTTTTTTTTTTTAAGTTTTGAAAAAAAAGTTCTAACTCAAAATATTTTTAGTGAATTGAGCAGCAAACACTAATTTTTCTTAAAGGGTACATAAGAGATTTTCACATCTTGCCACCTGGGGGTGCAGACCCAACTATATCAGGGGTGGCCAACCCTGGTCCTGGAGAGCTTTTATAGGTAACCCTTAATCATCAATTTCTAAATTGGAACAATGGAACAATTTCATTTTGACTAGTTAAGCAGTAAGTGTTTCACTTTAAGTAGTAATTTGTTCAATTAAGTAATTTACAGATAATTTGGAACACAAACCTGAACACCCTGCAGCTCAAAATGAACCAGAGCTGGCCACTCCTGATTTAATTGAACAAATGAACTTGCTAAATTGATCAACAACTTACATTCTTCAGAAATTGATGATTTTAGTGTTATATATAAAACCTGCTGGGTTGTGGCTCTCCAGGACCAGCGTTGGCCACCACTCCTCTATGGTATAAGAACATGACCTAGAACTCCTTTCACCACTGAAGACATTGAGAAAGACTAACATGTTTGTCAAACCGTTGTGTTTGTCAAATGTGTTGCTGAATAAAAAGTTTCTTTTTATTCAACAACACATTACACCATCTAAGCCTAGACTGTCAAAGCTAGTTACTCCAAATCATCATTATCACAATGTGTTAAGGAAGTAAAAATGCACCCAATATAGACAAAAACAGGAATAAACAAACAAATAAACAAACAAAAAGATTTAATGGAGATTTAATGCAGGGGCTTGGAAGTAGTCTCAAGTTTCCCCATTTGTTTTAGAATTGTATGTGGTGTTTTTTCTTTTAAGACACAAAACATGCTAAGGACGATATGGAGTAAACAGCTTTGAGAATCTAAGTGTTTTATTGCACCTTGTTATCGGTTGTACATAAAATGAGACCCGTACCTGAACTTAAGAAAATACATGTTAGGTTTTGGACAAGTTGGGTTTGTAACAGAAGGCTACTGGTTCTTGGTCTGCCTACTGTACCAGCAATAGCT
Source organism: Acipenser oxyrinchus oxyrinchus (assembly GCA_030684275.1). Lineage (NCBI taxonomy): Eukaryota > Metazoa > Chordata > Actinopteri > Acipenseriformes > Acipenseridae > Acipenser > Acipenser oxyrinchus. Next base: position 36,797,302 of record CM060257.1, read on the forward strand.
TAACACAGTGGTTCTCAAACGTTTTTCGCTGGGTCCCCCTTTGGAAATGTTTTAGGCTTTGACAACATCCCACCCCACCCCACCCCCACCCCCAACCCTAAAAGCACATCATATGAAATTACTAGTACTGTAACTATACTAGTCTGTGTCACAGTGCGTGTAGCTTAGCAAGAACACTTGCACACAAAAAAGTTTACCAACAGAGTTACGTTTTCGATTCATCATTATTATTTTTAAAGCTTTTTCTGCTGAAATTATAAAGTATTTGTGGTTTAAACAAACATGGTAAGTTCCTGACAGGTTTGTAGTAAACAAATTACTTTTAGAACTATGTTTTTTATACAGACGGTTCACTTCCCCTCACCTTCCCACCAAACACATTTGTTTCAAAACGTGTCACTCAAACTGCTTGGAGTGTGTGGTGGGCAGGGAGAGGCGATGTTGTTAAGGGCTGTACGCTTCTGGTTAAGGCCCTGTGAAAATCACGATTTCACGGGCTGAGCGGAAATCGTGAAATTAACCCAAGACCGTGATTTTTATAATATTCTTAAGAAATAAAAATAAATTTCATAATTATTTGTATTTCATACAAAAAATAAAAAAAATAAAAATAAAAAAAACACCACACTAAAGAAACTGTACAGCTCTGCTATGTGCCTGCCTGTAATATTCGCCATGCACATAGTGTTGTGCAGTGATTGTCATGTCACTATATGCAATCTAAGTGGGAAATTAAAATACAACACACTGTAAAGAAGAAAATGGAGGTCTCTAAAAAGGAAAAAAAATGTGTCTGCAGCAGATCACATAAAGTACCAGCAGGAGTTTTACACAGCAATGGAGGTAAACTCTTCTGTATGTCCTGCCACGTTACTGTAGATCACTACTGAAACTCCTCTGTTGACAGGCATTTAGATTCACCGAAAAGAGAAAGCGGAAATCCAGAGCAGTACTGCAACTGCTTTACTTGCAAAGAAACAAAAAACGGTGACTTCCATATTCCAAAAGGCCACATTAAATTTTGACCTGACAGAGGTGTTTGTTTGCGCAAATATCCCTTTTGAAAAACTGAACAACCAAAAGTTACGGAAATTCTTCAGACAATGCAGCAAATTGTGGAGTTATTCCTTCATCAGCCCAGCTGAGACGTGAATACTTACCTAAAGTTGCCGAGTATCACAAGCAGGAGATTATGGAATTGGTAAAACAGTCTGGTTGCTTGTTAGAGGTCACATTAACAAGTCAATAGATGCACAAGATCAGTATGGGTTACACATTTTATTTGTTTTGCAAGACCTAAATGGTGAACATGCACCTGACGTACTAGAACTGAAAGCTGTCCTTGCAGATACACTACCTACAGGCTTTGAATTACAACACTGTTTCACAAGCTATTGTAAAAGTGCTTGAGTAACTCTGATATTAATTTTCATGTCAGTGCATTTATCTGTATATTTGCTGTTTTCTGTATCTGTACACGTAATTTATTTTATATTACCGTGCTGGTTGGCTTCATAATACATATTTTACTGTTAGGGATTAAGTGTATATGTGCTGTAATGAAATGCTAAGGATTTTAAGGTTAGGACAGTATTTTGTGATCACGCGACCCCCTTGCAATAGCCATGTGACCCCCTTTTGGGTTGGGACCTCCAGTTTGAGAAACACTGGCTTAACACATGAAAGAATTACATGTTTACTATTTAAGCCATATCTTAACAAGACTGCACCTGAAATATGTATTTTCCATGTCATACATATGCATAGTTTTGTTAAGCAAGGACAAATCTCTCTATTGGACACTGCAGAAAGTGTGCACTTACACTATTTGTCTTTTTGTTTTTTTTATATAAAGTGAAAAATGTCTCCAATAGCTTTTGGTGATGTCATAAAAACACACACACACACACACACACACACACACACACACACACACACACACATACACATACACACACACACAACAACTTTACATCCAAAATAATTCCCTCCATGGTTTATCCACAAAGGTCCAGAGGGGAGCTGTAAAATAATTTCCACAGCTGAGTAGACACAGAATACCTGCACCAATCATTCTGTTGTCATGGGGACAGCCAAGAAAAAATGTGAAAACTGCCAACTTTTTTAAAGGCCTATGCTGCACTGTAACAAAGTCAGTCCCTGCAATTTATACCCTTGGGAACCAAAATGCTTGAAAGTCTTTAACAAAAAAAATCTGCTGACAAAAGAACATAGGCCTCAATAAAAATAAAAATAAATAAATAAAAAAAATTAGTATGGAGGCTTAAAATCCCCCCTCCACCAGTGGGTTTTGGCAGAAGAGTATACCAAGCTGCATGATTCAGCTGCTAGCAGGTAACCATGGAACCCAAAAAACACACATTAAGCATGCAGTAAAGAAAGTGAGATAAGGCCACAGCGGCACAGACTGGCCTGTTTTCACAGCTGCTGCAGCCTTCATGTTTTACTTCACTTCGGGTAAAGCAGTCATAACGACAGTTTCCACTCTGGTCTGCTTGTAAATTTTGGTGCATAGGTGTAGATTTATTGCAAACAGTAAATTGGTTTGGCAACAGTAACTGGGGAACATATGTTAGCATGCATGTTAATCGCCTATTTACAGTGATACCGTACCATTATAAAAGGTACATCAAATCAATCTCTAACCCCCCTCATTAGAAATCCTTCCTATAATACAAAAGTGGAAAAAAAAATCAAGTTAAACAGATCTAAAGCATTATTCTTTGTTTCTAAGGCATAGCTTTATTAACTAAATTGCATCACATTTGGTTAATTTAAAAACACCACATTTTCCAACCATTTTTCATCTTAGAAAATCATAGTTTCAGTACCATTTCCAGGTTTGATACTTGTCTCTACACAATAACACCTGTCAAATAAATAACATGAGGGTTTTCAAATCGCGGCTGACACCCTTTACCTCACTAAATACATGCAAAATACATTGGATAGAGAGTGGGTTTGAAAGTCTGATGAACATTTGAAACGCAATTAGATCCTTACAATAAATAGACCAGAATGGTATAAAAGGATTCATGCACAATCCAGTTTAAAATTGTACAGATACAACATTTGGCTACCTGGTGGCACTAAATTAAACTGCTAATATATTAAGTTATTTATCGCACCAGCGATACCTTTCTAGACCGATCATTTAGATGCTGTTATTGACATAGGAAGATAGACAGATGGCTTCATATGCTAGATTTTACTTGCGCTAACTAATTTGTTCACAACTGAACATGCACTTTTAGAGATGTAATAATGTGTGACATATAGATGAAAAGCAAGACAGATTGGGTTCATCCAACAACTACCAGCCTGACACAAATCTTCACATTTATGCAAGTCTCTGAAGTGTGCAATATGCATCCCCAGTGGGGGATAATAAACTATTCTGAAAGTTTGGAACATGCAAGAATGTATGTGAGGCTCTGAACTTCAAGACAGAGTAAAAAACATTCAAAAGCTGGGGATGGCATCCAAGTACAAAATATCAGTATAAAAAGTATTATAACACTATGCTTGTGAGATTATGCTTTGTTCTGAGACATCAGTATTATGGCAACAGCTCTGGCTGCTACCATGCTGTCTAGTTATGTATTAAACTGTCATGTATTTATAAAAAATAAAAGAAATGCATAAAAAAAAAGATATGTTTGGTTTATGTTGGGTCACTGTTAGTGCTGTATTTATATATTTAAAAGAAAAATCCAACTATCCAACTGCAACTACTATGTGGCCTGTATTTCAGAGATATGCCTGAGTCAAGAGAAACAGTCTGTATTAACATTTCAGAGATATCCCCGAGTATTAATGTTCCTTCATTCCAAGCAAACGATGAGCCATCTTATCAGCCCTTTGCAGACATTGCTAATGATGACATGTCTTCAGTTCTACATTTACAGACATTATTTATGTCCCTTTAATGTGAATCACAATTATGTTTCCCCCTACTGGGGGGAAACTAATTTAAAAGCACAGAATCTAGTCTGTTTTTAACTGTTCCAAGTGTTTTAAATCCTACTACTTTGCCTGGAAGGCTATTCCATGCATTTATAACTCTATAAAAAAGTGCTTCCCTTCGGTTCTAAATGTACTTTTATGCAGCTTCCACTTATGTCCTCTTATTCTTCTTGTTGTGCTAGATTTGAAGCAGTGTCTTTGGTTAACTTTATCTATACTATTTATGATTTTGAAGACTTCAATCAAGTCCTCCAAGTGTGTCAAATTTGCATACAATGCCAATCTTGCAATGTGTATCTTTGTCCAACTCATTTTTATAAATGAGGAACAGTAAGGGTCCAAGTACTAACACTTGTGGTACCCCACTAAGTACAGCCCCGCCCAATAAGATTTTCCACCTCCCACAATTATTCTCCGTTTTCTGTTTTTAAACAGTTCTGTAGTCAATTACATGTCCTTCTCTGTATTCCTGCTGATTTTAAATTTACTTAAGTCTTTCATGTGGGACTTTGTCAAAGGCTTTTTGAAAATCAAGATAAAATTATATCACAAACGTTGCCATCGTAGCTGTAACATCCTCAAAAAAACCTCAATCAGATTAGTTAAGCATGATCTCCCTCTTCTGTACCATGCTGGCTTACCCCTATAATATTGTTGCTGTATAAATCATCTTCAAGCTTACCGAATAGGTCTATAATTACCCAGGTCTGTCTTATCCCCCTGTTTAAATGGTACAACATTTGCAAGCTTCCAGTCTTCAGGGACCTCACCTGTTCCTATAGAACTATTCATGATATTAGCCAGTGGTCTACATATTTCTAGCCTTGTTTCCTTAAGCACCCTTGGATAAATCTTATCTGGGCCTGGTGATTTGTTATGTAATACCTCTACTTCACTGATGCTAAAATCTTCAAGACCTGTGTGTGCGCAAATGGAAAAAAAAAACCTCAAAAAAGATTTGAATTTAGCCATGGTATGATCACTTGTGAACAACAGTCATTTACTGCATCAATCCTTTCAGTTTCAGGACGTTCCCAGTTTACATTGGGAACATTGATATTTTAATTGCTTGGTACAATAATTTCCTCATTTCTATTTTGACCTGGTGGTCTGTAACACACCAATAGCTCTACCCAAATTTACTTACTTTGGTTTATAGACAGAGGCAAATCAATGTTTTTTTTTTTTAATTTTTTTTTTTTACTTCTAGCCCATGCCTAACATATAGAGCTATACCCCCTCCTCTCCTATCTAGTCAATCTTTTCAGAATAGTTTATAGCCTTGAATGTCGAATTATTCTCCATCTTCAGGACTAAGCCAAGTCAAGTTTGTGATTCCAACAACGTCATACTTTTCAGTTGACATGTGTGCTTCTAGCTCTAACAATTTATTTCTGATGCTTCCGATATTTAGACACAGGCATTTTATGTTTTATTGTATGTGACTTACACCTTTAGCCTTAACTAGAACCTGTTTTTGGTTCCCACTCCCCCCGCCCCGCCTAGTTTAAACAAAAGGTTTAATAATAATATTTTACTTTATTAATGATTCAATGGAATCAACCAAAATTACACATTTCTCAAATTATAAATTTATTTAAAAAAAAAAAAAGAAGTGTCACAATTATTGGCACCCTTGTTTTCAGTACTTTGTGCACCCTCCCCTTGCAAGGATTACCGGCACGGAGTCTTTTTCTATAATGTTTAATGAGATTGGAGAACACATTGGGAGGGATCTTAGACCATTCCTCCATACAGAATCTTTCCAGATTAATTATTTGTTTATTTAGCAGACGCCTTTATCCAAGGCAACTTAGAGACTAGGGTGTGTGAACTATGCATCGGCTGCATTACAACAACATCTCACCTGAAAGACGGAGCACAAGGAGGTTAAGAGACTTGCTCACAATGAGTCAGTGAGTGAGCCAGGATTTGAACCGGGGGGCTCCTGGTTACAGGCCTGTTTCTTTAAACCATTGGACCACACAGCCACCAAAAGGAGGTTAATTTAATGACTTAGAAGGATATCTGAGTTGGCTGTCACTAGTTTGAAAAGATTAACAGTTTGATTTTCCTTACAAGAAGTGAACACGGCAAACAACAAGTATAACAACCCTGGAGGACATCTCTGTTTGCACTCTGTGACCTCAGGCCCCAAGTATCCCGTTCAAACTTCCTTTCACCATCAATGCAAGAGATTAACTGTCAGACAACTAAACTGGGTTTCAATTATTTATTATTATTTTTCAGACCTTATTTTTTCATTTATTTTTTCACTTTTAGAATATAAATCATCAATCAGTTGCCAAAAGCACTCCCCCATCATTATCTCATTATCCACTCCCACCTAGCCCTTTCAAGGCATTAAAATCCACACAGGTGTAGAGTGTAGACAGCTGGGCACAGCTAAATGGGATGGACATGATTAGTAGAACTGTCTGTAGGAAGAGGAAGAGTGCCATTTGAATAATGTGAATATATTGCCCTTACTGTACACTATATATTATACCAGTGGTGAAATGGTACTGTAGGTCATTTCTTAAAACTCAAGTGCTATAAGTAACAATGCTACTTTTTTCAAAAGGCAAAAAAAATATCCACTTGAATTGACAGGTTACTGGAGTAAAAGGTTCTTGCTCAGACTATGACTCATCAAAAGTTAAAGGCTTTATTCCTTGACACACAGTCCTATGTATACAGTTTAACACACTTTGATCAAGTAGTAGAAAGATAATTGCAATTGTTTTATAATTATTACAACTGCACTCTTCATGGGGTCATTTTCTATTTGAGAAGCGAACAAAGAGCTGTCTGCCAAACAGTATACCAAGCTTCAATGTATCAATATTTATATAACCTCTGACCCATGAAATATCCTTACTCTAACAAAAACTTGACACTGAACTTTAGAACGGCAATTATGTGAACTACAGAAATGATCTGCATTCTCAAAGGAAGTAAAGCCAATGGCCATGGCTACAGTTAAAGTTTTGTAATTGAATGTCATTCCTAATAATCCTAAGTGGCACACACATTAGAAGAGTAAGTAGCTTTATTTAGTTTTTGTACATTGCCCCTTACTTGTTATGTCTTTCTCTTTTGTTTAAGTTGCCTGTCATAGATATATGTAACACTGGCTAGATCAGCAAAAGTGTTTTTATAAAAGCAAGAGTTGGCACAATCTAGTACGGAGCTACTTTGGATCAAGTTTCCTTTTTGTATTGCTGGCAATACACTCCTGTGCATTTACCAATATAAAAACACTTCACCTGATCTAGTCTAAATTACGCATGTCTATGGCAGACAACTTGAACTGAAGAGCAGCTCCTGAACTCAGTCAAAGCCCCTTAATACAGAATTATCCAAAATAAAACCATATTTTTATAATTGTTATAAAAATGATTTCAGACATCATAGAAAAACAAAAACCTCTCCCACTTTCACTTGAACAATGATATAGAAGGGTTTCTACAGTATCATTTCATTATGGACCATCACAAAGTACACTGGCACCCCCACAAGGCAAATTTTGGGCAGGGTTTTTTCTTTTTTGATCTTCTACAACAGTAATCTTTGCAAACATCAAGGCATCAACTTGAAACCTTGTAAGTTATTCCTCTGAAATAATGGTCAGACACAACGTGCTTTTTGTCCTTTCTGTTTTATTTGTTCTGAACAATTAGTTAAAAGCAACTTAAACTTTAGCTGGTGTTATTCAGAGACTGTCTGCACAGTATCAGACCTTGAGAGCATGTTGTTGTTTCCTATCCCGCACTGAAATCCTGAACCTTATTTTTTATTTATTTATTTATTTATTTTTTATTTTAGTCGCCAATGGTTTTTACCCTGGTTTTCTGCTCAATTTGGAATGCCCAATTATTATTTTTATCCTGGTTCATTGCTGTAACCCCACGGCAACTCGGGAAACGGAGGCTGAAACATGTGTCTTCTGAAACTTGTTCCTGCCAATCTGACATCTTTCACACTGCGGATCCACAGCGAAGCCACCAGACCTATAGTGCCGGAGAACAACACAGATCTGAATGGCTCCACTGCAGATGCCCTATCAGCCACAGGGGTCGCTGGTGCGTGGTGAACCGTGGATTGCCCTGCCGACCTAATCCCTCCCTACCCGGGCAGCGCTCAGCCAATTGTGTGCTGCCCCCTAGGAACCCCCGGTCACGGTCGACAGTGACATAGCCTGGATTTGAACCTGTGATCTCCAGGCTATAGGGCGCATCCTGCACTCCACGCGGAGCTCCTTTAGTGGATGTGTCACTTGGGAGCCCTTCCTGAACCTTAACAATATGGAAAACAGGAACGCAACAAAACCTTTAAAGATGTAAAAGGACAATTTATCTGCATTTCTTGCCCTCACCCAGAACAACATTTGCTATTAAGCCAGACACTACTGTTGCAGATCAATATTTTAATCTATATCTAAAAGTCACTGAAGGTTAACGTCTTCTGGAGGGTCAATTATGTTTTATTAAGCTGCAACGCAACATTAAACTCATCTTGAAAACCAAATATGCCAAACTGCATTCCTTCCCAGATTTACAGCAATTCACAACACAACTCTGTTTGTGTGGGTTACGCTTCAATAAAAAGGCATTAGGTCTTAAAGTGGCTAAATGAAAGAAACGCCTGCTTAAAAAATGCAGAAAGTTCACAGAAGTAACTCCCTTTTTAAAAGGCCTACATTTAAAATTACAAGCTACCTGCTGCTTTCGTGGTGTAACTGCACTACATTGAGAATTATTGAAGTGAACTTCCTTTGTCTTTGTTGTTTTTCAACTCCTATATTACATTCCTTGCATACACTGATATGTTTTAGTGTTTCTCCTTTAAATATAGGGTCAGAATTAAAATAGTGTGACTACTACGATACATTTGTTCAATTGGGGATTTGTCCATTGAAAACATCCCCACAAAAACATATATTTTAATTCCTTCATGTTAATCAATGAAAGTCTAGACAAACTAACAAAAAATCCAAATAGACTTATTTGTGCTTGAATTCAATTTAAAAAAAAACAAACAAAAAAAATAAAAATAAACACCTCTCGGCATATTCCCAACCAAAGATGCTATATATCTGCCATTCACAGGCTTACAGCAATAATGAAACAGTCGCACAGTTTAAAGTTATGAGTCTCACCCCTTAGTGATGTTAAGTTTCTGTGTACTCCTGGAATTGTGGATCTTCATGGGGCCTTATTCAGTGGATAAATTGATAACCAGCCCAACATACTGTGGCACCACAACTTATTCAGACAGGTAGCCTAACCCCTGTTTCACTATCTGTAGGTTATATAAATTAGGTTCAGCTGTCTAGAATCCTCACAACAAAACCACTCAATGTACAACTGCACACAGACTCGCATTATAATTTCTCCCACTCACGTTGGCTGCTAGATCAACTTACTATTACTTTCCATAAAAATAAAAAAAATAAATTAATTGAGGTTGGCTACAAACCAATGTTAGTGATTTGTCTAAAACTATTTTTGTGAATTTGGTTTGTTAACATAAAATAATTAGGTAAGTCATTTTTTCCCCCCATTCTTTACAATTAAACAATGAGTCACATTTTACAACCCACAACCCCAAGAACATTGGCACTGAAAGATTCCTACCAATGCTTTAAAAAAAATAATAGTTTTTGTGTTAAATTCAGTATTTGCAAATCTTTGAAATACAACTCTCTAGATACACTGCAGCATCCTGTCACTGTAACCTGTACTATGGGTCAGACAGCGGGACCATTGGAAAGAGTGATTAGGTACCAGAAAGCAGAACCAATATCATTGTATTTTAAAATATATGCATATTCCAAATCTACAAATATACAAATAATTTAAATACAAATATTTACTATTTACAGTATACTGTTTGCAGACTGTACCATGCTATTAACTATCAAAGTATATTAAAATGCTTACCTTTCTTAGACTTGGCACCTATCTTCAGTTTAGAAGGCCACGCAATCTGGGTTTTAGTTTCCTCCATAACCTGTAATAACAGTCATTGAAAGTGATTTAAGAAATAAGGCAGCACGTAATTAGAAATATAGGGTTTTGTCTATTAAATCAAGGCATCCCCAGAGGTACAATGTCAGGGGACTTGCCACTGTAATTAATGGTTTGTAAACATGAAGTAAAATTGATTTGTGAAACCAAGCTTGATCTGAATTGTACAGTACCACACTGTATAACATCATACAGTACCACACTGTATAACACTGATAACACTGGTAATGGAACTTATGAGAGAATCATAACAAAACACACCAAATCCCTGGGTAGTGTTTGAAAGAGCCCTTCAATGACCTCAGAATGAACTGAAGTTAAATGAAAAGTTGTTCAAGGTTGCATTTTAGCCAAAATGATGTCACCTCAGGATCTCTGGAACTAAAGGTCACAGGGGCTAAATAAAGTGAATTTAAAACATAGAATTAACTTATTACTATTTCTGTTATCATACTGTATATCTTATGTATGCAATTACAACCTGCAACACAAGTTCAGTTACTGTAGCCATATGTATTTATGTATTTAATTCCCATAATGCAGAAACAGTACATTTCAATTCCTAATCTGCTAAATACATTTTATCATGAAAAGCAACAAGCATTATAATAACTTTGACATACATGCATAAATGGGGCATTGCATACTGAACGAGCTACAGGAGTATCATGTGCCATTTAGAATTTTATACATTCTTTTAACACGAAAAGTACAGTTCAATTTATTTTGGCCTGCAAATGGTATAAACTTGAATGTTTTGTTTGGAAGCAAATAAAAAAATAAAAGAAAACACAGCTTAAAAAGCACAAGAATCCAGTTTATTATTTCTACTGTGCACTTGGATATATATAATAAAAATAACAACTATATCTTGCAGACCTCCAAGCAAACAACAGTTCTGAAGATGAATATTGTAATTTGACACGGCACAAGACATTTTGCAGTTTGAGGCAACATAAAAAATTAAACATTTGAAAGAGACTAAATTACTATTACAATAATGTCAGGAAACCCACGTTTTCTCTTGACAATGTCAAGTGGCTTGAACTGGCAAGGACATTACATAAAGTCACCTGAGAGGAACGGGAGAAAAGGCAGTAGCTATGTGTAAGCAATATGATTTACGGCTTTGATAAACAGTATATTCCAGGTTTCCGAATTTTCAAATATTTGCTTGAGGCTACCCAACATGCATTGTTATGTATTTATCTTAATAAACATTACATGGGTATGAACTATGAAAAACATGTTGTATTACATTCATGGACTTCAGTTACATGAACCACCATAATTACAAGCAACAAGATATCTATTACCGATGTAAGCTCAGAAATTGATAGTCCTGTCTCACAATTTCCTAAATAAGAGACAACCAATTTGTGGTAAATGTCTATTTGAGTGGTATTTGTTTTGTAGCACTTGGAGAATTTTTTTTTCCTCTGCCGTCACCTTCCATATAACAGAATAAAAGAGGAATAATACATCTTTATTACCATAGCAGCTGAAATACAGCATGTGACTCTGCTGCACAGTACAAGGATTGGGGTTTTATTAATTGCCATTTAAATAAGCCATTAGCTCACCAAGTGTGTATGTTAAGGGAGTCCAATTGCCCTTGGCTTTAATTTGTCAGATGAACATATAAAAAGGTTTAGTTTGTTGCAGGTGAAAACTAAAAGCACTGAACCATGGAGGTTTAGATCATGTTTCAGATTAGTTCAGACAAGCCCACTAACTTCTACAGTCTACCACAGAAATTCACCAAATCAGCAATATATTTCTTAATTTTTTTGTTTTAGGTCTGTAAAGGCATTGGCATATGATCTATCTTTTTAGCCACATCCAATGTAATTCCCATAGTGTATTTGCTATAAATCATACCATTCAGACCATGTTCATAAAAAAAGTGAACTATGGTCAGAGAAAGACAAGGGGTTTATTTGGAAAAATCATGCTGTTAGACCTAACGTAAATCAGACATTGTAACAGGATATATTGAAACAAAATATGTGAATTTTGTTGCTTGGAATTTATAGTAGGCAGGAAAAACGGGAAAAATAAAAATCTGTGAGGAATTTATTGGTATTGTGAATTTATGGGTATTACGAAAATCTGGACTATTAACTTGGGTGTGGTTGATGGCACAAAACACAAATCCCTTAGTCCTTTTGTATAATGTTGACAGTATGGTTCACATCATAATAAAATCCCTTCTCTTGCTGAGGATATTTTTTTAAAGACTTTGTTAGCTCAAGTAAGCATACGGCACACATTAACTCAACATGTGCAGAGTGTTTCATTTCAGCTTTCTTAAATTTCTACTAATAGTCAGCACTCCACACCGAATTCAGGGTGGAAAATATCTTCCTTTCCGGCTGTCTAAAATGCTCTGTTAACTCAAAAACTATGCCTGTTGATTACAAGAAAAGTCTGCTTTCCAGGTTAACACTCCCTCGTGGCCCAAACATCTAATATTTTAGAGCTATGCCATTTGTTTCTAAACATATGAAAAATGTCTACTGTAATTAGACTTCAATGGTCTGATGAAGCTACATCACATCATAATGAACACATGACAACGAATTCAGCACAAAAACAACAATTCTGAGTTCTTAGCATGTTGCTTTGTAATGTTAAATGTGTGTTTTACTGTGGCTAGGCGACTATTCTGCAGTTCAAGAGTCAACAGTCAAAACCGTTAGCTCACCTTCCTCACTTCCTGCAAGTCCACCAGGGGAAAACATAGTTCAACGTTGACCACCAAAATGTAAACCATCTGTTTAGTGTTAAAAGTGATAAAGAAATTCTGGTGCTTTTGAATAAGACAGGCGAGTCAGTTACTGTTTAGAAAAGATCCACATTCAGTCATTTTGTATAGCAAGCTAAGACACAGATTTGATTTGACTATTTTGATAAGGATAACAAAATGCTGAATTGGATAATAAAATAGGGGGTTAATGCAGCTGAACAGTTTTAGTCAACGGCAGTTCCTCCTCCATCCGACTATTTATTCATCTGTTTTGCTGCCCAACTAAATACTTTACTGTTCTTATAAGTAAATCTTGCAACCACATAACATTGAACTATTGCTATGAAACACTTTAGTGCAGTAATAAAAGAAGAGTTTATGGCTGCATTGTAATCTTCAATTTCATAAACAGCACTGACAAATCCCAAATCGCTTACAAGTAAGTGTACAACAAAACCAGAACAAAAACAAAGAAACCATGGAGGCAAAGTGGACTGTATTATAGAAGTAAAATGAATTTGTGAAAAAAAATCGTTGTCATTATTAAATGTCCAGAGGTCAGAACAATAAGGCAGCAAAAATGGTGGATTTGTACAATTGAATAAACTCCCCACAGTTATGAGAGGTGAAAGTAACAAAAAGTAAATACAATGCAAACTCATCTATTAACAAACAATTAGTCTATTAAAAACAAAACAGCATACCTTAAATTGAAATTCAATTTTTTATTTGTGTACAAAAAAACAGCTTCCCTTAAAAGAAAATTCAATTTACGCAAAGGGGTGCAAGATCTTTATTTGAGCTGTGTACTTCTGCTCCACAGTTTATTTAAATACTATTTGAACTGTGCAATCATTCCCCTCAGCCTCGCCCACTTCCATCGAGGAAATCAGGGCTTGCTCTTGCTGTCTGCCGACACATTCAGCCAATCGCAGCTAACTTTAGTTGGAACCCAAAACTGACACTCAACAGATGACGAGTTCTGGATGGGGGCTCCGAGCTTTACAGAAGGAATGGACTGAAGTTAGTTACTTATTCCCGATTTGAGGGCTGAAGTGAGTTACTTAGTCCCGATTTGAGGCTGAAGTTAGTTAGTTACTTATTCACACAATTACGTATTGAATATTAGCTCACATTCTAAAGGGGGAAATCACATAGTGTGTATGTGCCACCTCAAGCAGGGTACATTTTAAAGTACACAACTCAAAAAAAGAATTGAATTTCAATTTAAGGTATGCAGTTTTATTGTTACTAGACACATTTCTTGTTAATAGATGAGTTTGCATTATATTATTTACTTTTTGTTACTTTCACCTCTCACACACAGCGATGCTTAATTATAATACGCGAGAAATTATGACTTCTAAAATATGTTGTATACATTTATAAGGAGTGTACCTAATGTCAATATTTGCTGAAGCAGAATTCTGAAAACTCTTTTCAAATCAGGCATTTCAGTTCCTGTTACAAACTTGTAAATTTATAAACTATCTCCGTTTAACTCAGAATTGCTTCACAACAAGACCAAACCTATAACTGTTTACGTTGAAACATCTTTACATCTTAAAGAAGGGGTACGTTTGAAGTCTAACTATTACATATGTGTGCAGGAAGGCTATCATGCTATAAGCCAAAGTTCAACATACAGTATTAGCTCTTATTTGGGAATAAAAACATAGCCCTTTTATTGGTCTTAATTTCAACAGCAGTTTGTAAAGGATGTGTAAAACATTCAGCTGCAGGTAGTAGGAGGGGCATGCCTGTTTACAGTGCCTTGCATAAGTATTCACCCCCCTTGGACTTTTCCACATTTTGTAGTGTTACAACCTGGAATTAAAATGGATTTAAATTAGGATTTTTTGTCACTGATCTACACAAAATAGTCCATAATGTCGAAGTGGGGAAAAAAATCTACATATTTTTCAAAATTATTTACAAATAAAAAACTGAAATGTCTTGATTGCATAAGTATTCACCCCCTTTGCTGTGACACCCCTAAATAAGCTCTTGTGCAACCAATTGCCTTCAGAAGTCACATAATTAGTTGAATGGAGTCCACCTGTGTGCAATTAAAGTGTCACATGATCTCAGATTAAATACACCTGTTTCTGGAAGGCCCCAGAGTTTGTTAGAGAGCATATCTAAACAAACAGCATCATGAAGACCAAGGAGCTATCAAAACAAGTCCGGGATAAAGTTCTGGAGACGCACCAAATCAGGGTTGGGTTATAAAAAAATATCCCAAACTTTGCACATCCCCCGGAGCACCGTTAAATCCATTATTAAAAAATGGAAAGAATATGGCACAACCGCGACTCTGCCTAGAGAAGGCCGTCCACCAAAACTCAGTGACCAGGTAAGGAGGGCATTAGTCAGAGAAGCAACCAAAAGGCCAATGGTAACTCTGAAGGAGCTGGAGAGATTCACAGCTGAGATGGGAGAAACCGTCCATGGGACAACTATAACCTGGACGCTCCACAAAGCTGGGCTTTATGGAAGAGTGGCGAGAAGAAAGCCATTGATGAAAAAAACAAAACATATCAAGTCCCGTTTGGATTTTGCCAAAAGGCATGTGGGAGACACAGCAAACATGTGGAAAAAGGTCCTCTGCTCTGATGAGACCAAAATTGAACTTTTTGGCCTTAGCGCAAAACGCTATGTGTGGCGCAAAGCCAACACTGCTCATCACCCTGAGAACACCGTCCCCACGGTGAAGCATGGTGGTGGCAGCATCATTTTATGGGGATTCTTTTCATTGGCAGTGACTGGGAAACTGGTCAGGATTGAGGGCAAGATGGATGGAGTCAAATACTGGGAAATTCTAGATGAAAACCTGTTTCAGTCTGCAAGAGACTAGGGACTGGGGCGGAGGTTCACCTTCCAGCAGGACAATGACCCTAAACACACAGCCAAAGCTACACTGGAGTGGTTTAAAAACAAGAACCTGAATGTCTTAGAATGGCCCAGTCAAAGCCCAGACCTCAATCCAAATGAGAATCTGTAGCAAAATGTGGAAAAGTCCAAGGGGGGTGAATACTTATGCAAGGCACTGTAGTTCATGATAGAGTAGCAAGGTGGCTTCAAAGAAGGTTGTGTGTCTGCAGCTGCAAATACACATCATTTAGGAAATGCAACACTTGAAAACCAAGGTCTGGTTACTGATGAAGGGCACAGAAAGGTACAAATGGAGGAATTAAGCAAGAAGGAGTATACAACTGAATACAACTGAATATACATCTTATAGCCAAGAAGGAGTATACAACTGAATATGACTGTGGGACACAACAGCTTTAACTCAAAGTACATAACAAACCAAGAAATGAGACTAGCTCCTTGGTTGGTAAACTTTACAGACAGGATTTGAACTCTCTGGGAGGTAGTGATAGGGTTAACAGTTCACAGCCTTTGTGATGGTGGTCCACTATGAAAAGCGCTATATAAAAATAGAGATATTATTAACTAATTAAAAAATAAGCCAATGTGGCCTCAGATCTGCAAAATAAAATTCTGCTATTAAAACTATATAAAATGATGTATTTATTTTTCCTTCAGACTACACATCAAATACAGCCAAATGTAATTTCTACAAAGGCTACACTGAGTTTATCCTCATTGTTTTCTTTTTAATTACATTCTTCTCTTGTTTACTGTTTTGTATTATTCTCCCCACAAATGCTACTTCTGCTTAAAAGGTTAAACCTTTGTTCTGAAGAGTTATGAGACTGACATTTTCTGTGTGACGCAAGTTCTTTTCAGGCAGCTGTCCAGTGTCTCAATGTCGTGATCGAAGCAACCTGGTCTATAAAAACTTTGTTCCTAGTATATAACATCCAGCATTGTCTTTCTCTTAGTGACTCAAACTGCTGGGTCAGGGCAGTTCATTTGACAAAAGCGTCAGAAAATGTACAAGTCGAAATATAAAAATAAAAATTGCTGAATCCACAGCCATGATTTTCTAATGTATTTAGAATAAATACATCCTGTCTTAACCCTGCAAACACCTGCAATCCCAGCATCCTAATCTAATCGAATCTAATCGTGAACCCTAATCTAGGGTTCTATAAAATTATTATTATTATTATTTGTTTATTTAGCAGACACCTTTATCCAAGGTGACTTACAGAGACTAGGGTGTGTGAACTATGCATCAGCTGCAAAGTCACTTACAATTACATCTCACCCGAAAGACGGAGCGCAAGGAGGTTAAGTGACTTGCTCAGGGTCACACAGTGAGTCAATGGCTGAGGTGGGATTTGAACCGGGGACCGCCTGGTTACAAGCCCTTTTCTTTAACCACTGGACCACACAGCCTTTCCACAAATTGCGATACTAACAAAAAGTTCTGTCAGTAACCTACATCCCCTATGCCACAGCTATAAATACAAAATCAAAGTCATCTGTATCCATAGCATGTTGTCCCCCACCTGGAACACAAAAATATGCAGTACAAAATATATAATATTCAGACTAGAGCTATAAAATTACTGTATTTGTTCAATCATGCAGACAAGGTGCACTTATGTTGTGTTCTACGATGCGCTCATGAAAATAGATTTATATTAAATTACAATAATATACTTTACTAAATTAAAGTTATAGTTTACATCTCAAAAGGGACAGTTATTTGATATACTGGTATCCAAACATAATAATATAACTTGGTGCGAAACAATCTTCGTCAACTGTTATTATTGGCTACAAATGAGCATTTACTTAATCTGCTTTTGGATCCAAATATTTGTCAGCATAAAAACATCCACGAATACTCCCAAGTATAAAAACAGAAACGTTGCTTCACATCCAGTGGAACGTCACTCCAGGGCCTAATGAACGGTCCTTTCTAAATCTTAACTAGACTTAAATCTGCAATAGAAACTACCAAAGAAAATTAAATAAATATAATAATAATACTAATTATTATTATTATTATTATTATTATTATTATTTACAATTTATGAGACAAAATTTAATTGAAAGCATAAAATTCTTTACCAACAGCAAGGTTTGTGGGCAAGCTGAATCTGATGGAAAAACAAAACAGAATCACCGAAGCAAAGTTTTTCATACTGGGAAGTTTGGATTTTGTATAATTATGGCCCATTTACAGTAATCGGAGTTGCTACAAAAAGTATTTTGACACCCCTGCTAGTTTGTGGCACATTTTAATTTTTTTATTCAAAGAGAAACCAGTCTTTGCAGTTACCACTTCAGAAAAAAAAAAAAACGATTCACCCAGTTGTTCTGCATTATATTTGATAATATTTGCACTGCACTTATGAGTCATGCTTGTTTTTGAAGACAGGATGACTAGTCATGGAAATACTAAAGTAGGGGAATTGGGTTAATGTCGTTCCAATTCCTACAAAATGGAAACAGTTTTGGGTACTACTGCTTCTGTCTGATGGTTTTCGCATTAAAATCATTTGCATTTATTCGAAGAGTATACAGTTATTTGGTCTGGGTTAAAATCGGTCTGAGTGGTGGAAAACAGGCAAGAAATGGCCCACTCATTTTGGTGCAAGGTCTTCCCTTTATTGAGTGCTCCTAAGTTGGTACAACACTTTTTTGGGGTAGTTACTATTATTTCAAATGTGGTGCTGGTCATATTCATACATTATCCAGCTGGGGGATCCAAGGTGTCACAGAGCTTCATTCCAAACTAATTTCAAAAGTATATGCGTGTGTGTGAGATCAACCAAGTGGATTAACTTTTGAGCGGCAGGACATGGTGGAATAAACTGACAATGCAAGAACTAAGCTTCTATTAATGCTGCAAATTTAATGTATAAAATAAATAAAGAAGGGGAAATGTGGCATATGTTGCCTGTGTTTCTATAAACCCTAATAATATGAAGTTTAATGTGGTTATAATGTGGTCATTATTATTAGATGACAAGTGAAAAAAGAGCATCATTAGGCCTGTTTTTGGCCCAATTAACTGCTAAAACATAATGCGTCGTTAGCTGCCTGGAAAACAGACAAGAAACCCCATGTTGGTACCATGTCTGTCTGGTAAAAACAAAACAAACAAAAAAAAGGTATTTCTCAATTCTTAATTTAAATATTGCTAATTGTTCACTATACATACTATTCACAAAGCTGTAAGTCAAGAGTTATTTAAAACAA
Organism: Acipenser oxyrinchus oxyrinchus; assembly: GCA_030684275.1. NCBI lineage: Eukaryota > Metazoa > Chordata > Actinopteri > Acipenseriformes > Acipenseridae > Acipenser > Acipenser oxyrinchus. The sequence goes on from CM060257.1 coordinate 36,816,196, forward strand.
TGCTTTTTTAAAGTCCTGACCATGAATAAAATAAGGTTTACATGGACAGGTATTTAAAACTGGATTGTGGCAGAAAGCAAGCGTAATATGATTAACTTTATCTAAGGACATTCCTGATCTACCAATTCATTGGCGGCTGTAGATTCTTGCTTCTAATCAAACCGAAATCAGGTGTCTGGTCAACTTACCCACGTTTCCATTTTATAATACTGTAGTCACCATATGATAGCCACATTCTGAAGGGATCTACTCAAAAGAAAAAAAACATTTCTGATGGGGGTTGTTCTCTTATACTATTTTACAGTAAAGAGGGGCTTGGGCATGAATATATTAAAAGGAATACATTATAAATCGTTGCTGTCAAAAACAGATACAATTTTTATTGATGAATTAATATTGCATTTCTAAAATAAGCATTGTCTCTTAACTTAATGTCAGCAATAAGCCTTAGATCTTTCAAATAAATAAAAGGTTTATCTCCAGAATGCAGGCATTTGTCCGAAACATTTATTGTGTTTGCAAAACTTAAATACTGCCAGCCAAATTTGACCAGTGGTCCACATTATGACAAAGAAATGTTCATTTCCAAACAGAATAAATGGAGGCCCTCATTACAGTTTAAAAAAACAGTGTTTACTTGGCTTAGACAATTTACTGGCATTAGAATTAGTGGCTTTCATTATGCCAAGATGGAGTTACAGTAAGCAGACTAAATATGTTTTCAAACCTCAGCACAAACAGACTGGATAGCACAGCATCAAAAGTCACACGTGTATACTGTACTACACAAAAAAAACAAAAAAAAACACATTGCTGACTTAAAAACATACCTTTCAGTAAACGTTACAAAATAACGCCTAGAATTAGGTGCCAATACCATGCTGCTTCAATTCCAGTTCTGGAAAAACCCTACTAATTACTTAGGAAACAACTCCATGCATTTTTACTGGTCAAAAATAGCTTGCAGACACAGAACATCTTGTTACTGCACAAACCGGAAGAGCCACAGACAGTGAGTAAGAGAATGAGAGACTATCTTTGAAACTCAAGAGACAGTATCCAGGAACTCTGGAATATAATCTCTTATGTTCTTCAATGGCTAAACTTTTTTTTTTGTGGGTGTGTCAATATGAAACACATGACATAAGGCTTTTTTATATTACTATGTTTTATGGCCAACTTCTCTATACATATTGCCATGACACATCTAAACAGCAACTCAAAAAAATATGAGGTGTGTGATATATCGTGGGTGGTTTTTTGAATTACTTTGTTTCCATGAACACAGATACACACTTTAAAGAGTAAGTAGCGGGGTTCAGAAAAATATAGCGTTACACGTCCCCACGTGTTGCTACAACTGTTTAAATAACATACCTGTAATTTCTTTACAGAGAAAAACAAAGATTTACAGAGAAAAACAGATTCATCTGAGTTGCATAAGTATTCAACCCCTTTGCTACTGCAGCCCTAAATCAGCTCAGATGCAAATGATTTGTTTGAAGGGCAGCAGTGTGGCGTAGTGGTTAGGGCTCTGGACTCTTGAACGGAGGGTCGTGGGTTCAATCCCAGGTGGGGGACACTGCTGCTGTACCCTTGAGCAAGATACTTTACCTAGATTGCTCCAATAAAAACCCAACTGTATAAATGGGTAATTGTATGTAAAAATAACGTGTAAAAAATTATGTAATTGTATGTAAAAATAATATGATATCTTGTAACAATTGTAAGTCACCGTGGATAAGGGCGTCTGCTAAGAAACAAATAATAATAATAAAATAACCGGTATATGTGTAGATTTACCAGCTCAGCGGTCAATGTATAAAATAACTAAGGAGATGGTAGTAAACAATCTTTTACTTATCTCCACGATCACTGTCTGGTAACAATTCACAATACAAAATAATGATGTTTTGCTGGCAAAATGATGTAGCACACTATGATTCTCACGGAAATGCAAAACATGTGTGCACTTACGTTATGCTTTTTTCTAAATGAGTTCAACTGAACATTACTAAATCACGCTTAGTAGAGGCATGAGTTTTGCTGAAGAGATGTCATTATTACCATACCTAATGTTTACTCTATGGTAAATTTTGATTTACAATAAAAATCGGGAAAGTGATTTATTTTTTTTAATTTTATTTTTTTTTACATAAAGCTAAAGACAAGGGGGATAAAATCATTTTTAATGTCTGTATGGGCCTACACACCAGAGGGAAATCCGGACGAGGGTTCACTCTCCAATTCACTAATCTTATTCCAGTGGTAGTCTGGATACCAGTTTCTGCATTGCACACACTTATATCCTGTATTAACATCTTGGGCATGTGCCTTGGTGTCTGGTATTTGAATAAGTAAATAAAAATACACTGTCTAATGCTGTAGTAAGCAAATGCTTTTTCACTGCTTTTCTGCAAATTCTGGACTATTGATCAATGAAATCAAATCCCATTTGCACAATTGAAACTGTAGTTATTTATTCATAAAAATCAAGAACATGTACACTAAAACAAAGCTTTAAAAAAATACCAGGTGGACAAAAGGCAGCTTTTTTAATAAATGCATTCATGTTTTTTTAGGTTGACATATATTTAGGGCTGACCTTATTATATTTAAATTTAACTACAGCAGTTCTGACTACTCTTCAAACACAACACAAGAATACAAATACAAAACATGTATGTACTGTATTGTTAGTGTACTGCTCTCCATGAAATGTTAAGTCAAGAGAGGGACCTTTTTAAAGTCTTAAAACAATGGCAGCATTTAGAATGTCAAAAATCAAAAACCTCATTATATTTAACTTAACTGGAGCAGTTCCGACTATTCTTTAAAACATAAAAAATAAATAAATAAATAAATAAATACATACATACATACATACATACATACATACATACTTCTACAATTTTGAATTAGAATCTCAAAAATCAAGAACTGAAGCATATTTGCAGTTGTTTTCTCCAAAACATGGATTTTGCAGACGATAAAATAGGTTCAGGTAATGCAAAAACGTCATAAATATTTCAAAATTTGTACATCTGACTTATACGGAAGCATCCTAATGCCAATTAAAAATAAATAAATAAATAAATAAATAAATAAATAAAAATAATAGCGTTTCGCCCAAATTTTGACTTTATATCTCCATATCTCCTATGTTAGGACTTTTTAATTCCTACTTGGCTTGGCATTTACGTTTCAGGCATTGCAATTTAATTGCATGGCATTTTTTAATTTACTAAACCATAACCTTGTCACAATTAGACACAGACAGACAACTACCACGTCTTTACTGATCAAAAAAATTCCAATGCTAAATATCTCACACTAGAGGTGTACCTGGAGTGCCAGAACTAGACAGAGTGTTATTAATTAAAATTACCTAATCAAGTCTTACTGTTACCATGTGTGGCAGGAAATATGAACTTTGTCATTTTTTTGGATTATTCAAACTAATCCTATATTTTGATCTCTGGTTGCTGAAGCAGTAATTATAGTATACTGCAGCAATGGCACAGTCACACGATGGCCCTCCGAGAGTGTTTAGTTCTACTGCTGTTAAATATTTAGTCAATTTCTTTCCTGGCGCAATGCCTCCCATTTTTTAATATCCCATTTTAATGTATAATGGTACATACTGTTAATGCAGGCATTGGAAATGAGGTACACTACTGGTCAAAAGTTTTAGAACGTCTCCATTTTTCCAGTTTTTATTGAAATTTATGCAGTTTAATGTCTCAATGTACTCTGAAATTAAAGCATAGAACAAATAAACAATTGGAGATAAAAAAAGAAATCATGGAATCGTTTTGTTTAACAAAATTTAATCAAAATTTTTGACTCATCAAAGTAGCCACCTTATGCAGATATAACAGCCGAACACACTCGTGGCATTCTTTCTACAATGGAAATCAAATATTGTTCGGAAAGTTCTTCCCAACACTGTTGCAGAAGTTCCCACAAATGTGTTGCACTTGTAGGTTGCTTTGCTTTCACCCTTCTGTCCAGTTCATCCCAAACCAGCTCGATGGGGTTTAAGTCTGGAGACTGTGCTGGCCATTCCATGATTTGAAGCCTACCGTCTTGTTCTTTTCTTCTAAGGTAGTTCTGACATAGCCTGGAGGTATGTTTTGGGTCATTATCTTGCTGTAGGATGACCCCTGACCAACTAGGCATATACCAGAGGGTATTGCATGGCGCTGCAAAATGCTGTGGTAGCCGTTTTGGTTCAGGGTGCCACTCACTCTGTGCAAGTCGCCGACTCTGGATCCATCAAAAGAGCCCCAGACCATCACGCTTCCTCCTCCATGTTTGACAGTTGGTGTCACACACCGAGGAACCATCCTTTCACCTACTCGACGGCGTACAAAAACCCTGCGTGATGAACCGAAGATTTCAAAATTTGATTCATCAGTCCATAAGACCTTCTTCCAGTCTTCAGTAGTCCACTGGCGGTGCTTCATGGCCCAGGCAAGCCTCTTTTTCTTATTTTGCCATCTTAGCAATGGCTTTCTTATTGCCACTCGACCTGTCAAACCTGCAGCTTGAAGTCTTCTCTTCACAGTTGAAACTGAGACTTGCTTACATCGACCAGTATTAAGCTGTGCTTGAAGCTGTTGTCCTGTGAGTCGCCTATCACGCAAGCTGTTGACTCTCAGAAACTTGTCTTCTGATTCTGTTGTGGCTTTGGGTCTGCCAGACCTCTTCCTGTCAGAGTTTCCTCCAGTTTCCAAGTGCCTTTTGATGGTGTAGGAAACTGTACTCACTGACACCTTGGCTTTCTTTGCAATTTCTCTAAAGGAAAGACCTACACTTTTAATGGTTATAATGGTCTGTCTGTCTTCCTTTGTTATTTGCCTTTTTCTCGCCATTATGATAGCAATATACTACTTCCTGCAGTACAATACTGTCCAAATAATGCTTAAGAGGGTGTAGTAACACAGTCTGTTCCAACACTGCTTTTATACAGACAGAGGGTTTGTAAGTAATCAACAAAAGTTGGGACACCTGTAGGAATTGTTAGCATCAACTTTCAAGGCTTAATTTACTTCCATTGCTGCAGAACAGCTGTAAGTTGTTAACCCATTACTTGTTCCCTGAAAAAGGCCTTTTGTATAACTCTGAAATGTACATTATTTTTCAGTTTTGGTAACCTAAACTTTTTTTTAACCTCTGGCAGTTTACCGCTTACCTTTGTACCATTTCAGGTTATTCACTGGACTTGAACTGCTTAAAATTTCAATAAAAACTGGAAAAATGGGGGTGTTCTAAAACTTTTGACCGGTAGTGTATATAAATGATAGAACTGACGTCAAGGTAGCATGTGTTATATTGGAAATACTTTAACCCTACACAACCACTAGCAGTGCTCATTATTATTATTATTTATTTCTTAGCAGACGCCCTTATCCAGGACAACTTACAATTGTTACAAGATATCACATTATTTTTTACATACAATTACCCATTTATACAGTTGGGTTTTTACTGGAGCAATCTAGGTAAAGTACCTTGCTCAAGGGTACAGCAGCAGTGTCTTCCACCTGGGATTGAACCCACAACCCTCCGGTCAAGAGGACAAAGCCCTAACCACTACTCCACACTGCTGCCCCTCATGTACATTAATGGATTAGTTTGTTAGTCACTGCAGTTGTGTCTGTATGTGCTGCAGCCAATCCACATTTTTTTTTATATATATATTTTTTAACCGAGCTAAACTCATGATATAAGAGACTATTACATCACCACTTAAAAAGACATTAATATAACAAAACCACAACTGGCTTGCAATCAATTGGTTTCTAAAACAAAAGCTGAAAACAAAAGTCACTGCTCGCATGACATAACACACATACTGTACACCATCACCACCCACTCAGGAACAACATTATCCATATATTTTAATAGTTTCCTTGTTGGAACACTTTTACCTTAGTGTTTCCTATGAGAAAAATTCAGTGTTAAATCCAGCAACTGAATAAATGTATTTTTACTTTTTTTATTTTTTAAGATTTTCAACTGTGCATTTTGAGTAAAGTACATATTTTAAATAAAAACAATAATGCAAACTCGATTTTGCATTATAGAAAATGTATCTCTGTTTTTTTTCAGTCTGGGATTTAGCTCATGAGCTCCTGTTATCTATAACCAAGCCACTGAATTGAATCCAGGCAGGCAAAATTGAAAATAAAAAGCTTACTGTCACCAACAAGGAGTTATTGTATTAAAAAAATAATTAATTATACACAGGACACTAATTCCAAAGTATTTACACATCTCACATTTCATATAAGTGTAAAACGTCTGAAATCTTAATTGAATATAAAATTAAAACTGCAATGGAAGTTAGACCCCTGACAAACCAATTTCCAAAACAGCAGATGCATTAATGGTCAGAAGTTCACCAAAATGAACAGCTGATGCACATTAAAAAGGTCTGGATTATAGCAATAAAGTAAATTGCTAAAAGCTATTCAAATTGATTTGTGATGATGATCAAATAGTGCAGTGTGTAGGCCATTTCATATAAAATGTATGCACAGGCCTTTAGCAATAGCTAGTAAATTCAAGGCCGTAGCCTACTTAGATGGAACAATCTAGACTGAAAAATTAGCCAAACAGTGATCGTTCGGAACAGGTCTATGAAGTATATTCTGCTGAGAAAAGCTTTTTTAGTTACTAAACTGGTTAAAAAGGAAGCAGGGAGTACTTGTAAATAACTTATTTTTAAGGCAATGTATTTAGTAGGGTGTCATAAATGACAAACTTGTAAAATGTGCATACAACATGTATTCGGCAGCCAAGGAAATGGATTTAGATTCAGAACGGTGCTGAAACATGGAAAATTAAATACATGTTAAATAATGTAAAGTGTGAATGATTGAAATAATTAAGGATTCAAATAATAAATGGGTGGTACTAGAACCGATTATGAAAAAAGACCTTGGTATTGTATTAGACTCATTACTACCAGCAGCAAGGCAGTGTGGTTTGCAAATTAAAAAGAGTAACAGAACGGTTGGCTATACACAGTGTAGAGTGCAAATTAAGGGAGGTAGTCTGCACTTTGAATACACTGTTCAATTGTGGTCCCTGCACTACAAAAAGGACATTGCATCCAGGGCTAAAAGAGAGCTATGAAGAAAGGTTACGGAAATTGGACCTATTTAGCCTAGAATAAAGAAGAGTAAAATAAAAACCATGTAAAATCCTCAAGAAGATGACAAAGTTACATGTAGTCACTGATGCATGCTGGCAATGTCACTGGTATTAGATAAACGTTTTTTTTTTTCTTTTAGTGTATTAGAAGTCACACAAGCGCCAACAGCTTCTTGGCAGTGAAGTCGGATGCCTGGCAAAGTCACCTTAAATGTACTGTTTTGTTCTTTTAGACAGAATCTCCTTTTAAAAATACTTGTTTAAAACCATGCTGCATTAAAAATGTTTTTTAGTTCTGTATAAAGATAATAATGGCACATGAACTTTCACTACATATGTTTTTCATTTAAGAGTTCCTGTTGCAGCTAATACCATGGATTCTCTTGGAAATTAAATTAATTCTTCCTAGACTGTGAAATATTTTAATAAACAAACTATACTAGCATAATATAAACAACTTTGTTCATGTGCTGACGGGAAGAACAAAGCTTGTGTATGTAAGCAGTAAGACCCGACAGGGTAGGCAGTACTCTGGCATATTCCTGTCGCTTTTTCCTCAGCAACATACAGAATTCGCCCCTTCCTCACCGACTACTCCTCCTAGTTCAGGCCCTGGTACTGTCCTGCTTTGACTCCCTCTGCTGCTCACCTTGTCTTTTCCTTTCCTTGTTTCTTCCACGCTACACCACTGCTCCGCTCACTGCACTGGCTCCCTATCGCTGCTCACACCCAATCCAAAACTCTTGTACTCGCCTATCGCGGTCTTGACCTTTCTGCTCCCTCCTATCTCCAGACAGATCATTTCTCCCTACACCCCCTCTCGCCCTCCGCTCCTCTCCACCACCGGCAGATTAGCTGTACCCCCCCTCCGCTCCCCCACTTCCAGAGCCCGCTCCTTCTCCACCCTTGCCCCTCAGTGGTGGAACCTACCCACGGATATGAGGACTGCTCAGTCCCTGACCACCTATTCAGACAGCATCTGTAAACCTCTCAACTATACTGGACTATATGGTACCCAATTGTACCAGTACTTGCATCAGCTTGTACTTGCACTGAACACACAAGCCAAAAAACAGTTTCACATGCAAAAGTACACATGAACTTTAACCTGATGTAGCTACAGTAACTTGCATAGTGGTTTGTCATTGTAAAACCAAACAAAACAAAACAAAACAAAAACTGCATTTAGTTTGAGACTTTTTATTCACTCAACTTGGCTATTGTATAATAATAATAATTAAATAAAAAATACAAAAAAACAAGAAATATAAACCCAGATAACTGGGAACCCTAATTATAAGCCAATATAAACCAAAACCTACCTCTGGCAAAGGGTTTTTCTTTGTCCCTGAGAATGTACACAGACAGTCAGTGCTGCAGTGTATCAAAGCGCTGATGCGCACGTTTAATTATAAATAAATAATTTTAAAACAAAACAGAAACACTTTACAAAACAAAACAGCATGGTGGCTAAAATAACTCGGCAAACAAAACAGACACAAAACAAAACAAGTATCATGCTGGTGTAAAACCAGCACGGGTAGCAATTGTTATTTTCTTTTAGTTTTAGTTTCACTTTTCATGACTCCTTCTGCCTCTGAACACACCATCCCCGTTCAGCCAAAGCTGCTGGTTTTTTATATTGTGGCCGGGGGATTAACTGGCTATCAATTACCTAGTTTATCCCTTGACCACACTCGGCACAGGTTTTCTTATATGCATGGTCAACAGCCAGTTTGTCAATAATCACTTGCTGTTGACCACGCATTCTCACGATTTTATCTGGATGGGGCATTTTAACCCCATCCAGGCTGTAAACAATAATAACAAAACATTGTGTTTTTAACACTAAACCATACATTTTAAATAATAATACTACAAAACACATACAAGGGCAGGGTGTACCCTGTCACAGTCCTATATAATCTGTTCTGGTCAGAATAAATAAAGTAAAAAATGGGAATATGTTTCAAATTGTTTGTCTTCCTGTCTGGGTCTGGAGCATTTAGCCTGAAATATGGACCTCCACCCAATGGACAGTGTAAAAATAAACACATTATCAACTGCTACATGCAGGAAGACACACATCATTGTAGGATTTTAACAGGTAGCCCGGAAGTCAAAAAGTCTCTGCATTCCTTAATAAAACAAATGTCAAAAATGCATTATGATTGGGCACACACAGATTATTTTAATAGGTTAGAAAAAGAAATCTACAACCAACAACAATTTGGAGAAATTAAAATATACAAGGATACACATTCCTTTTACTTTTAGGCGTCAGAGTCAGAGACGCAGAAACCTGGACTTATTTGCGTACAGCTGCAGTTCATATTTGAACCATATCAATTCTCCTAAAACGTAATTACAAAACAAAAATAAATAAATAAAATAAAATTAAAAAAAGAAAAGTAAAATTTATCTTTACAATGTTTCATTTCAAATTAGCATCATTTTGAAAATCCTGAGAGGTGGCGTCATGGTCATAAAGTCTGTGCTGTGAGTCGCTGTGGTGTCAGTAGTACTGGGCCTACTACTGCAGGTTAATAAAAATTGGTATATTGGTATCACATGATATGCATCCAATTTGTGTCCCTCTTTTCTACAATAATACCCTTTACACACAACCTAAATAATATACAGTCGTCGCATTTTCAAAACTTAACTGTGAATGGAGTGAATGACAATCATGTTGTTTCAGTATTGCTTCTCATTTTAAGTAACATCTTCTTAATTTATATTATTAATTTAGGAACAACAGCCCAGAAACAGGAACATTTTCTAATTAAGAATATATGTTTTGGCAGTGTTCCATTAAAACAAAAGTCTGTTTCCTACATATCTTCAATATATTGTGTATTACTTCATCATTTAACCATACTATATACAAGACCACAGATGGGAACCTACTTAGTGGATATTTTCAGCAAGTCAGGAAGGAGATTACAAACATCTACCAATCTACCAAATTATTGTTTAATGCAGTTCTACATTACCTTTTTGGAATGCTGTGTTTTAGACTCTTACTATTCCAACATGGCCAGCTACCATGCCATAATACTAGCTACACCTGGCTTTATAGCTGCAATTAGACTTGATTAAAATGATACCTGTATTACAATGTTCCATTTACTGGACCCACTTCTGGTTTAAACAAAGCAAAGCATGAGATCGTGTTCTGCCATGTGAAATTCAGACCTAGGACTTTTTAAAAATGGACACATTATTACATTTGCAATAATTTAATGCAAACACATGTTTTCTTGAGGAGTGGCTCCAAACAGCCACCTGGTGTTAATTTTGTGCTGAAAAGTCAAGTTTAATTTGCTGTCCTTCAATACAAAACAACTGGAACGGCACATACTGTACAGTACACGCACACCCGGTTACATATTTTTTCAAGTTTTGCCAATTAAGACTTAAGATTCCATCCCTGAATGTATTTTTAAAAAGCTTTACGAATTAAAATACAGGAAACACAGTTTTCTTTGGCTTGGTCCAAAAAAGAAGTTATGAGACTTTGTATTTTAACTTTTTTTTCCCCAAGGATGGGCTTGTCAGTTGTGGTCAATACTGAATCCCAATATGCCAACTAAAGTGAAGCATGACTCATGAAGACTAGCACATTTAGTCAATCAATGCCTTAACTAAGCAGCCTGTATGCTGAAAGGCAATATTATTATTATTAATATTATTATTATTATTTGTTTATTTAGCAGACGCCTTTATCCAAGGTGACTTACAGAGGCTAGGGTGTGTGAACTATGCATCAGCTGCAGAGTCACTTACAATTACGTCTCACCCGAAAGACGGAGCACAAGGAGGTGTTAAGTGGCTTGCTCAAGGTCACACAATGAGTCAGTGGCTGAGGTGGGATTTGAACCGAGGACCTCCTGGTTACAAGCCCTTTTTCTTTAACCACTGGACCACACAGCCTCCTAATTTGTTATTCTTATGGGTATCTGAGGCACAGATAAAATGGTTTAAAATGTGATGGGTGTGGCAGTCTGCTGGTCGGTTTCACAGACCCTGATATATAGGTATATGAGCAGACTTTAAAATAAATTAATTATCTTCAGGTCTTCATGAGGAGACCACCCAGCTACTCATATAGTTTAAAGACAAAGTTTACACAGTTTGAATACCTTAAAATGTTCCTAAAAGACTTTAATCCTTTAGATACTTTGAGTTTATCAGAGACAATGGAGCTAAAACTAGTAGCACGGTAGAAGTTTTTTCTTGAATCCCATCACAAATGGCTTGTATACTACGGAGGACCCAGTCCAATGTTAAATATAAAATGTGGCCAACACTGGTGAGGTATTTGCTGACATTCTGGTCTACTTTGGGGTTGATTTGATCAGCCTACACCCCACAGTGATAAGCCACAGCTTTCATTTAAGAATTTGACAGCACTGGAGCATCACCCTGGATTACATTACCTCACTTTATGTAGTTATGACAGTGTCACAGGAAATTAGAATTGGAATCTCAATGTAACATACCTGCAATAATGGCTTGTAGAATAGTGTACATTACATTATACAGCTCAAATGATATGCATCCAATTTATGTCAGTCTTTTCTACAGTAATACAACACTAAATACTCCAACAATGTGAAATACTCCAGTTGCTCCCTTTCAATTAGAAGATGACCACCAATGAACATTATGTATGGGATAATGTATACCAGAGCCGTCGCGAGGGAGAAGTAACGGCATCATATGAGGGACGCACAAGCACCGTCTAACCCAGGGGTTAGCGGTGTGAGCTTACACCCTCAAGGACCCTCGTGCCTAATGAAGGCAGGGCAGGATCTACCACATTAAGGCGGTAGAACCTGGAGAAAGTATGTGGCGTAGCCCAGCTAGCCGCAGTACAAATATCAGACATCGAGGCCCCTCTGAAGAGGGCCCAAGATGTAGCCAACCCTTTAGTGGAGTGTGCGACTACCCTGCCAGGTGGGGGGAAACCAGCACCATCATACGCAGTCGAGACTGCGTCCACAATCTAATGTTACAGATGCTACTTTGAGAGGGTCTGTCCTAGGGTCCGTGTCCCATGACAGACAAACAGCTGGTCAAACTGACGCAGAGCTCAGAAATAGACTATCCACATAGCATCTCAATGCCTGCACTGGGCAAAGGAAATTCAATCTCTCTTCCTCCATTGAAGCAAACGGTGATGGATGGAAGGACTCCAGTTCCACAGACTGATTAATGTGGAAGGCTATGATCACCTTGGGGAGGAAAGCAGGGTTGGTGCGCAGAGACACCCTGCTGCCATCCTCCCAAATACGCATGCAGGAGCTGTGCACTGACAGCGCCTGCAGCTCACTGACCCGCTTAGCGGATGTGATAGCCACAAGGAAGGCTGTCTTCATAGACAGGTACTTCAACTCTATGGAGTGTATGGGCTCAAACTAGGCCTTCGTGAGAGCCTCCAGTACAATATTAAGGCGCCATTCGGGGAGAACAGTCCTCCTGGGAGGGCATAATCACCGAGCACCTTTAAGAAATCAGGTAGCCAAGAAATGCACACCCAGAGACACTGAATCTACGGGGACATGGCATGCAGAAATAGCCACTAAATACACCTTCAAACTGAAAGGTAACCTACCAGCATCAATAAGTTCTTGCAGAAACCAAGATGACCGACATAGGGCAAGATATTGGGTCATGGCTTCCAGCCAGACACCAAGCTTGGAAATACCTCCACTTATAGGTGTACAAAGACAGTGGAGTCTGCCCTAGCGCTCTGCAATGTACCCACAACCGCGTCTGATAGCCCTAGGACTAAGCAGCGGTCCCTTTCAGGGGCCAGACCCATAGCCGGAACCTGCCCTGTTCCAGGTGCCAAAGAGTGCCTCTCGTCTGACTGAGGAGATCCATGCACAGTGGGATCTCCCAGGGCTGGCCGTGTAACAGCTGGCACAGGGTTGAAAACAGATTCTCCTGGGCCGCTTAGGGCCCACTAGGAGAACTGACACTTCCTCTAACCGGACCTTTTTGAGAAAGGCCGGGAGCAGCAGTATAGGCATGAAAGCGTACAAAAACGCTTTAGGCCATTTGTGCGCTTAGCATTGAGGTGGAATGCATTGAGCCACGCTTGTAGCGGGCGCATGCGAAGAAGACCCAGCTGAATGGCCAATATGGCTGCGGCCATCAGACCTGCGATCCCTGTTGGAATAGGGAGAGGCAACCCTGGATAGCTGCAACTCTGCCGTCTGAGCATCACCGTGCGCTAGCTCCGTAGCAGTGGCCAAGCACCATGTGCACCATGCGTACCGAGCACCGCGCGCACGGAGTACCGAGATCACTTTGTGCACCGTGTACCATGCGGCGCTGTGTCGGTGCACTGACGTTGTAGTGCTGGGCACCGTGTGTCGTATGCAATGAGCACCTTGCGCATCGAGATACCAAAGTACCAAGGGCTATGTGTCTGCCGCACATCGAAGCACCGGGGGCAGCTACACAACTGTGCCTACCCTAACTGCGCGTTCACACACACCTGGTCAGCGCGTAGCGTGCACCAGGGGACACAAGGGCCAAAGACGCGGTTGGCGAGTTGAAGCAGACAGCAAAAAGCCATGGTAGAAAGATAGTACAGGGAAGAGCACACTGTTTGTTTACAAGGCCCGACTCAACGAGGTGGGCGGGCCTATGCAGCCGGTGAGGTCTACTCGAAAGCGAGGATACGGCAAGGCCTAGACCCGTGGAGAAACTGTGTACTCTCAAGAAAGAAATAGACAACCACTCGCGGGTGACTGCACAGGCAATCGCTCACACACGACAGACAGATAACAAAGAGCAGCCTACCAGGCAAGCGAGGAGGCCGCTGAAAGACAGAAAGGCTTAAGGCTCGGTTTTTTCAAAGTCGTTGATTCTGGGAAAGCGGCGAGCCAGCTTTCAGCGCGAATGCAAGGGAAATACAAATCGACTCGAGAAGCTCTTTTCTATCAACACGCTCAGCTCAACACAGAGACCTTACCATACTGTCTTGAGAAGGAAAAAGAGGAATGTTCATTGGTGGTCGTCTTTGAATTGAAAGGGAGCAGCTAGACACTGCATTGCATAATTCAGACCAGGCAGCACAATTCTATTTATTCTGCAGTTACCTTCTGAAAGAAATCCTCTCCACCGTTGACCTTCCCCTCTGTGGCAGCTGTAAAGATGAAAATAAAGATACATTTACTTAAAGTTGCAATGATACATTACACCAATATCCAAAGTTAAAAATGGAATTGAAATATTTGTGAAGCCTCTTTAAATGGCAGTGATTTCATGTACTGGTAATAGGCCACAAAGGCATATTATTTTACAGCTACGTCTGCAGCAATTATGTTATTTTACAGAAAGACTGCCCTAATTACATAGTTTCAATATCTTTCCAATAATACTTGATAGGTCAGCAGTGTTGAATGGATCATTCCTCTACCTGCATACTGTTATTATTTAGTCATTTAACAGACACATTTATCTAAAGCTTATTCCTGAGACTTGGGAGTGAACTATGCATCACAACTGCTGCTGCAGAGTTACTTACAATAGAACCTCGGTTTTACACCTCATTCGATGGACGCAACATAAAACCATGTAAATATATGCAGTGTTGAAAGTGCAAAGTAATATTTTTAAAAGTTATAAAACTTTATGTAACTAACAGTTTTTCAGGTACTTCCATTGGTTATATTTAGGCTTGCTACTTTTCGATATTAAAAATCGGTAAAGCTTGTTAAAAGTCAAATTCCCCAAAATTGAGAGTTTGACTGAAATAAATTTATATATGATAAAATGTCGGTAAAACCACCCGCTATTTTTTATTTTCTTACCAAAAATAATCATTTAAAATCCTCTCTAGTTTGTGTAGTTTTTATACTTGCTGTCTGTCCCGTCTCCATTCCGCTCTGAACGGCTAGGGGTCGCTGTCATCTCAGTGGTCTGTTAGTCTGTAGTTTCACCCTGTTCTGTCAGATCTCAGTGACTGAACAGTGCTAGAGTACTCTCATTTGCCAGCTACAGCGACTGTCATCAAAGAGCCTACTTTGAAATGAGCAGGTTAAGGTGTACGTAAGCTTTTGCTTTAGGTATACGGTGACATTTACTAGTTTGATTTGAAAATGGAGCACAAGAGAAAAACACTTAATGAATATTGTGCAGAATACCCTGCCCGACTGCTGAAGTCTCCACGGCAGGACCAAGCGGCCCGTCTGCCTTGCCTTCCAGGGACACTGAGTCCGGCTGTGCTGAAGCAGGAGGTGGAGTTCGGACTCCGAATAATAAGTGCAAGTTAGTTCTGTTCAGCTGTCTAATGTTTTGTTCTGTGCATATTATTTTTACTCACATTTATGCTATATAAGGTCTGTGCAATACACTTTTATATGCTGCATTTACTAAAGTTTATTTGAAACCATTTTTAAATGTATAGCTCAGCTGTGACCAAACGTTATTTCAATTAGAATGTTGGTAACCATGGTTTTGTTGCATATGACAAAGGGGTTTCGCTAAATGAGACGTTTTTCAATGGCATAAAAGTCTTTTTTTTTTTTTAAAGCATAAAAGGTCAATTTCACCCATTCTCTGCTTGAATTGAAAAATAAAGATCGAAAAAAAAACGTAAATTCTTTCGTCGATATTAATCGTCGATTTGGCAAAAAAAAAATCAAATAGTAGCAAGCCTAGTTATATTATAATAGCTTGATTACTTTAAGAGCTACATGTATTTGGGTTCCCATAAATTTCAATTAGGACTTCAGAATATACAAATTATAAGTTAAATGCCGATTACTCTCAAGCAGTAAGGGTTATAGTTTTTCTGCTGGAGATACCGGATTCAATACCCACAGCCAGCTTGGCACCCCTCAGGTAAGTATTAGGTACTGTACCAAGAAAGGACATGAAATGATGCTAGATTGATAGATGTACAGTTTAATAGCAGGTCAAGCCCTCCTCTTAGTTCCATTATGAATGTCCCTTTCAAGAAACATGGCTTGTTTCCAATGTTAACAGTCCATGTGCTTATTAATTGTAAGAAGCAATACAATAGCTCATTATTAAATTGATGATTTTCTTGGAAAGAGTGTAAAATGACATCTTTGTTGCAAACAACAAATACTCTCTGTTTCTGCCCTGGAGCGTTCACTTTGTTAAGTACACATTCTGCGGTATACATGGCAAGATGTACCGGGACACTCAATTCTTCCAGCTCGCACATCAACCGAACTATGACGACAGAGATGTCTTTACAACTCAAAACTACAGTCATTACCAAGCAGCCAATAACAATGATTTGCTCACACACATTGTATTTATAAATGTAATGTGTCAATGTTTGAATGGATTTCTGACGGTCATTCATTCCGCTTGAGGAAGTTTTCATTTGTAATATTCAGAACATTATACACACACACACACACACACACACACACACACACACACACACACACACGTCAAAAAGGAAGTTAGAAAGGCCAAGAGAGAGATAGAAATGAACATTGCTAAGGGGGCTAAAACCAACTCCCAAATGTTTTTCCAATATTATAACAACAAGAAAACATTCAAAGAGGAGGTTAAATGTCGAAGAGTTACAAATGGCAAAATCATAGCCGAAGAAAAAAAAAATAGCAAATATATTAAATGATTACTTTTCACAAGTTTTTACAAAAGAGAATACGGACAACATGCCCCACATGTTGACCTGTTCCTATCCAGTTTTAAATAACTTTAGCATAACAGAGGCAGAAGATTTAAAAGGGACTAGGAGCTCTTAAAATAAACAAATCCCCTGGACCGGATGAGATCCTCCTAATAGTACTCAAAGAAATGAAAAGTTATTTACAAACCGCTAACCAAGATCATGCAACAGTCTCTTGACACAGGGGTTGTACCGACAGACTGGAGAATTGCAAACGTAATACCAATCCACAAAAAGGAAGACAAAACCCAACCAGGTAACTACAGACCAATAAGCCTGACTTCTATTATATGTAAACTTATGGAAACTATAATAAGATCCAAAATGGAAAAATTACCTATATGGTAACAGTATCCTGGGAGACAGCATGGTTTTAGGAAAGGGAGATCGTGTCTAACTAACCTGCTTGATTTTTTTGAGGATGCAACATTGACAATGGATAATTGCAAAGCATATGACATGGTTTATTTAGATTTATTTGAATCTGTTCAGTCTTGAACAAAGAAGACTATGCGGTGATCTGATTCAAGCATTCAAAATTCTAAAAGGTATTGACAATGTCAACCCAAGGGACTTTTTCGACCTGAAAAAAGAAACAAGGACCAGGGGTCACAAATGGAGATTAGATAAAGGGACATTGAGAACAGAAAACAGGAGGCGCTTTTTTACACAGAGAATTGTGAGGGTCCGGAACCAGCTCCCCAGGAATGTTGTTGAAGTTGACACCCTGGGATCCTTCAAGAAGCTGCTTGATGAGATTCTGGGATCAATAAGCTATTAACAACCAAACAATCAAGATGGGCCGAATGGCCTCCTCTTGTTTGTAAACTTTCTTATGTTACGAGAGAGAGAGAGAGAGAGAGAGAGAGAGAGAGAGAGAGAGAGAGAGAGAGAGAGAGAGAGAGAGAGAGAGAGAGACCACCCACTCACTCACTCACTCACTCACTCACGTTCTTTGCCCCTTTAAAACAGACCCAGCACACACAGACTGGAAGTTTAGCACTTTCAAGATTTACAAAAATAAATAAAATGCAAATAAACACCAAGCTCTTTTGAGCTACACAATCAGGAACCTAAACTAATGACCGGACAGGTAAGCGGTTTACTGGCTGAAAAACAAAACAAAACAAAACAAAACAAACCACAGGTTTACACAAACACATGAATACGAAAATGCTACAAACAGTACCTTTCAGGACTATGACACACAGTCAGGCTCTTCACACAGCAGCCCCCACGAGACTGGCTGCTTTCTTTAAAATACCCTGCACCTGGCTCTAATTTACAATGATAGCCAGGTGCAGGGGATAATTAATAACAAAGCAATAATACAATTATAATTAAACACACAAACGTACATTTTTATGCAGGGAGGATTTTAATCCCCTCCCTGCTGTGTTTATATATATATATATATATATATATATATATATATATATATATATATATATATATATATATATATATATATATATATGTGTGTGTGTGTGTGCGCGCACAGCTATGTTCAAGATCATACAACCACACCCACTGGCCTGTAAGATGGACACAGAGCCATACAAAGTGTGACATTTGTGCCGTTCATGTGAAAGACAAAATGTACAGCAGCACATGCTTTATACCTACAACCAAACTACTTAAAGTATTTTAAGGTCTCAAGAGCATTCTTAATTGTTCCTTAATCTGTATCATTTACATTCAAAAAACAACTGAGTTACTTTATAACTTGATTAAACACGGTAGAACTGTAAGCCTAGGTGTAAAGCCCGTCGCACACAGCCCGACTCAAGCCGTCCCGACTCATCTCATCTGAGTATGCACAGATTCTGCGATCAGTTTTGGTTTGACATCACATTTGAGTTTTTCCTGACTGGGTGTCGCACACTGTTAAGACTGAATTACTGACCACAACTAGATACTGGTGATTACTATGTATGCAGATTTAATTAATAATGCCCTGTGCACATTTTTGTATTAAACTTAGCCCAACATAGCGCCCCCCACATTATGCATGGCATCGTACGCTGATTAGACAGTGGAGACAGCGCCACGAGGCAACCAAAAGAAGCGCTTAGCCTATTAATTTAGCCATTGACCATTTACACCGTGCAAACGTTTCAGGCAGTGTTTGACTTTTTGTATAGTTTGTCTACTACACTTTAGCCTGTGGTAAATAAAATCCAACCTGCTGATTTTTATTTGACTTTGGCGTTTTTTTTCTCAGCGTGTGGATCTAGGGGCTTGTGATTTGTGACCTATTGGAGATCGACGCACCGGTTACTTCTGTTTTAGCGCAGTAAGAAAATATAGGCTGCCAGTAGATTGATAATAAAAAGGTAAATTGATAATTTACCTTTGATTAGTAAACGCCTAAAAAAAAAAAAACTATTCAAATGTGCACATATCTGATATTTATGAATTCGGGACACTCAGAGCAATTCAAGACTAATGTATTTTTACCTGTGGAACTAAAGCTGTCAATATTCCGCCATTTTGTATGACAAGTTACATCACAAGCTACGTCACTTAAACCTGCTTCACCATTGGTTGACACCCTTATGACTAATCGATCTCAGTCAGTGTCGGTCGGCAACAGCCGCACACAGACTGATAACATTTGAACGAAACTACGTCTGAAAAAGATTCAACATGTTCAATCTTCAAATCTGAAGACACCCTGACCGAAATCTGCATAATCTTTGTTTTAAGGGCACGCACACTGCTAGGATTCATCAAGACTCTGTACGGCCAGTTGAGATGAGATGAGTCGGGACGGCTTGAGTCGGGCTGTGTGTGGCGGGCTTAAAGTATGACACAATGTCAGTGTCATCTACAGTATATTCATGAACAACTATAGTCCTAATAATGGAGAGGACAGTTGGCTGAAGATTGAGCTTACATACACAATATGAAATTACATCTCATACATATGCTTGTAATTACTCCCACACAGATTCTGCAGCTGGTTTCACTGAAAGCACATGCTAATGAAACAGTTAGAAAGTATGTGTTTCTGAAGCATGTGTTTTCTAATTGGTATGAAAGTAGTACGTTTACAGCTCTCACCTCTTTTGCAAATAGACAAATGAATCGTTTTGGCAGACATACAATATTAACACAAAGGAGACGGGAATGGAGCTTGAGTTGTCTATACACCAGCACTTTGGAATGGTTGTCAAAGTGTCAACTGGCTTTGAAACTAATTCACCTATTTTAAAAAGTGGCACCCATGAAGAACCTGCTTTAAAACAAACTTAACAGCAAAAACAAACTTATCCTCACATAAAGACAGAGCCTCTGGCAGAAGGGTTAAAACACAAGATAAAAATAAACTCATTTAAATTCAGGCATGGCTAGAACCACATACAAATACAATGTAACCAATACAAACTTTCCACGTATGCGCACGCCTATGGTAACAGAGCACATTCCATCTATATGTCATGTCTCTCAGATTGCATGTGTGTAAACAATGTCAGACAGGCTGTGTGTAATATGACATTCCTAATAAATCATAAAAGACAAGCTATATTTCTCTATGAAGGAAGTGAATTAAAAGATTAAATCAAGCAATAATTTCCAATGTTGCCGTCATTACCTGCTAAATAGTTGACCGCAGAGACTGTCCTAAGCCAAAGGCAAGGGCACTTAACCAAAGGGCAATTATATACAAGTAATGATCACAGAGGATATTGATGATATACTGTTTATAAACCAAACACATGTTTTTGTGTGTGTGTGAACAGATTTTAATAATGTGTTTTTATGTTATATTTTGGACTGGGTTGCTCAAGCTGCTTGAAATGTATGTAGCCCAGTTCAAGCAAGTCTCAATATGCTAAAATCCTGTTAACTTTAGAGGGCAGCTACCATAGGATAATGACAGCGCTACTCAGAAACTGATTGGCTAAGACCATCTTTGAGGTTGAAAAGATATGGGCCCAGATATTTGAAAGGTTTGCGCACCACGCAGAGGGTTATGTGCATCGCAAATGGCCATTATGCACGAATGCACAAAATGTACCCTATTCAAAACTTCTTTTTGCGTGCCACAATCCGTTTTGCGCGGTGCACAAATATAATGTATGCATAGCGCAATTTGGCAGGAGTGGCTGACAATTTGCGAGATCCTGCTATGTTCAAAACTGCGCCAAGCACAAAACCAATTCACTGAAGTGAAATGCAGGCGCTTTCCGAGGTACTTCAACAATGGAAAACACCCAGCGATCATACAAGGTTCCGTCCACATCAATATAATGATTATATTCAAAAGAACGATTGTGATAGCAGAATCACTAGTGTTAATACATGTTTAAAAAATAAACAGGGAAGCTGCAATCATGATCGTTCTTTCGGACCGAAAGAAAACTAATCACTTTCCAAAGCGTGCTTTCTTGGTGCTGAAAGAATAACTCCCAAAACAGAAATCAAGTACACTAAAGCACTTATACTGGAACAGTTTGTAGTATAAATTATCTATTTGTCACAATATTGGAGCACCATATTCTCATACACAAGGCAGTTGTAAGAATGTTCTCATGCAGTATTTTTTTTTTTTTACTATTTAAATATCTATTAAAAAATAGAGGCATGCTGTTAAAGTATTATGTAGAATCTGAGGTGGCAGGTGAGAGGTTAACATATTGAAAGGAGAAAAATCAAGGGATACTATTTCAGCCAAGTAGCAGCTATTAAAACCTAATTTAAAAAAATAAAATAAAAAAAATATTTACATAACCATGGCAACCTCATTTCTAGAGTCTCCATGGAAAACTTTCTAGGTGTTAACATTTAACTTCTAGTCTTAATGTCAAGCATGCAGACACAAGCAGTTTTAGAAGTAAATCCATCAGATCCAGGAATCTAAAACAAGTTACATGATGGGATCTGTTCTTGTGTAAATCTTGAGGTATCTTGGGGAACAGTGTTATCATGCACTGTGGATAACCCCCCCCCCCCCAAATAAAATATTACCTCCAAATTACAACCCGTTTTTAAAACATGGTTTATTGTGGTAAAAAGATCTAACAATCTTGAGTTTGAAAATATTACTGGACCAAGCAGCCATGTGCTATTGTGTGGAATGACCCATCTTGTCTGCCTTTAATGCAAACCCCCAAAAAACACTGTTTTTAAAGCTGGAAGACCAGTGTTACCCAGATGGAGGAAATCTATTTAAACTTAAATTTCAAGACTTTATTCTTTCTTTTCTACAACTAGAAATAATTTCAATCTGACCTTGCCTGGAAGCATAAACATTTGCTGGGGAATAAAAAAACACATAGTAATAAATACCATAATTGAATTAAGCACAGTTGTAGATCATCATGTCCAACCAGCAATGCTGCACTTGTACCTGATGGTGATGCAATGCATCCAATTGTGCTTGAATGGTTTGAGGAGCCTGACAGAGACTTCAGGAATCTTCCATGGCCTCAGCAATCTGCAGAATTCAATCCAATTGAGCACACACAGGATGAACTGGGACACATTTAAAACATCTAACTAACTAGACATTGCAGTTTTTGTGAACAAAAAAACAGGCAATTTCTATTTGCATAGTGTAAGGTGACAGGCAACTCTAAGAAAACGGGTTGTAGACATGAATATACCGGTATGTCGGAAGCAGTATGTATGAACGTGAATGGTTTCTGATATGTAATGGGCGGTTATAATTAGCTACACTAATTGCTACCCATAGGTAAGTGCTGCTAAGGATTTGACAGTGAGGGAAGTGAAATGGTTTGTTATGGTGTGAAAACTCACTGAAATCTCACAGTTCCCAGGAATTGTGCTTTGTCAAGTTTTTATCCATGTCGTCACAGTTCCTATTCATTTTCAGGCTACAATTTGGGAGCAATTTCAGCACCTCAAAAATAACCTTGATATTTCTGGTCTATCCAAACATCCAATTAAGCGCCTGGCTTGCTGTCTGTCTCATTCTTGAAGTCATCTGTGTCCTTGTTCGGATGTAGCAGCACCAAAGTGCTCAACATTTAACATTTCAACCTGGGCGCTCATCCCTACCTACAAACAGATGTAGAAACTGCTACAGGGAATTATACAGAAGACACATGGGGATATTTATGTGTTCCCCTTACCATTTTATGATGTCAGAAGTAATTCTAATTAATTCTTACTGCAAATACAGAGATCTTGTTTTGTTTGTTTTTTTCATATTTTATGGTTCAGCAGCTGCTCTTCAGTTCTAGTGGACTGCCATAGATATACACTACCGTTCAAAAGTTTGGGGTCACTTAGAAATTTCCTTGTTTTCGAAAGAAAAGCACATTTTTTGTCCATTAAAATAACATCAAATTGATCAGAAATACAGTGTAGACATTGTTAATGTTGTAAATGACTATTGTAGCTGGAAACGGCTGATTTGTAATGGAATATCTACATAGGCGTACAGAGGCCCATTATCAGCAACCATCAGTCCTGTGTTCCAATGGCACGTTGTGTTTGCTAATCCAAGTTTATCATTTTAAAAGGCTAATTGATCATTAGAAAACCCTTTTGCAATTATGTTAGCACAGCTGAAAACTGTTGTGCTGATTAAAGAAGCAATAAAACTGGCCTTCTTTAGACAAGTTGAGTATCTGGAGCATCAGCAATTGTGGGTTCGATTACAGGCTCAAAATGGCCAGAAACAAAGAACTTTCTTCTGAAACTTCGTCAGTCTATTCTTGTTCTGAGAAATGAAGGCTATTCCATGCGAGAAATTGCCAAGAAACTGAAGATCTCATTACAACGCTGTGTACTACTCCCTTCACAGAACAGCGCAAACTGGCTCTAACCAGAATAGAAAGAGGAGTGGAGGCCCCGTGCACAACTGAGCAAGAGGATAAATACATTAGAGTGTCTAGTTTGAGAAACAGACGCCTCACAGGTCCTCAACTGGCAGCTTCATTAAATAGTACCCGAAAACACCAGTCTCAACATCAACAGTGAAGAGGCGACTCGGGATGCTGGCCTTCTAGGCAGAGTTGCAAAGAAAAAGCCATATCTCAGACTGGCCAATAAAAAGAAAAGATTAAGATGGGCAAAAGAACACAGACACTGGACAGAGGAAGATTGGAAAAAGTGTTATGGACAGACGAATCTAAGTTTGAGGTGTTCTGATCACAAAGAAGAACATTCGTGAGACGCAGACCAAATGAAAAGATGCTGGAGGAGTGCTTGACGCCATCTGTCAAGCATGGTGGAGGCAATGTGATGGTCTGGGGGTGCTTTGGTGGTGGTAAAGTGGGAGATTGGTACAGGGTAAAAGGGATCTTGAAGAAGGAAGGCTATCACTCCATTTTGCAACGCCATGCCATACCCTGTGGACGGCGCTTGATTGGAGCCAATTTCCTCCTACAACAGAACAATGACCCAAAGCACAGCTCCAAACTATGCAAGAACTATTTAGGGAAGAAGCAGTCAGCTGGTATTCTGTCTATAATGGAGTGGCCAGCACAGTCACCGGATCTCAACCCTATTGAGCTGTTGTGGGAGCAGCTTGACCGTATGGTACGTAAGAAGTGCCCATCAAGCCAATCCAACTTGTGGGAGGTGCTTCAGGAAGCATGGGGTGAAATCTTTTCAGATTACCTCAACAAATTGACAACTAGAATGCCAAAGGTCTGCAAGGCTGTAATTGCTGCAAATGGAGGATTCTTTGACGAAAGCAAAGTTTGAAGGACACAATTATTTCAATTAAAAATCATTATTTCTAACCTTGTCAATGACTATATTTCCTATTCATTTTGCTATATTTCCTATTCAAACTCATTTCATGTATGTTTTCATGGAAAACAAGGACATTTCTAAGTGACCCCAAACTTTTGAACAGTAGTGTATGTAACAGATACAAATCACTTACTTATAAAAAGTCACTTTTTCCTACAGTATCTAACCCAGATTACACCAGTAGTTACAGACCCTTAAGGGGACAGTATTAACAAACAATCTGTTTGAAGCTACTCTTTAATGATTTAAATGACAACAGTATTTAGATCTACCACTGTTTAGATCAACTGAATAATCACCATAGTGGGATGTAAAACAGTAAGTAACTTCTGAACACAAAACACTCAATACAAAATGTATCCCTTTCAGGAGTTCCTCCTTTAAAAAAAGTCCTCCCTAAAAACAAAAACTCCATATTCAGCATTCTCCTCAGCGATATAGCCAGGGTACATTTTAAATAAAACATATTTAATTCAAGAAGGTTTGCTTCCTGCC
The DNA here is from genome assembly GCA_030684275.1 of Acipenser oxyrinchus oxyrinchus. NCBI lineage: Eukaryota > Metazoa > Chordata > Actinopteri > Acipenseriformes > Acipenseridae > Acipenser > Acipenser oxyrinchus. Next base: position 36,841,283 of record CM060257.1, read on the forward strand.
AAATTCCCATTAAAAACAAATGTACTGAAAAGGAAGAATGATGCAAGATAAATTCCAGGCCATCTTGTCTATCTGGTGCTTCAACAGTAAGTTCCTGTGTGGGAGGTTTATAGTGATGAGTCGAACACAGAATTGTACCAGGGATAAAGAAATAGCCTTCTCAAAAACACCCCTTTCTAAATCTTCACTTACTATCTGCCCCATTCCTTTAACCTTTGGTCTACTGCCTCTGAATGAAAGGAATTAAGCAAAGAAAAAAAATGCTCCTTCAAATTATAAAACTTTATAAAAGCTAGGTTAACAAATTAGAAATAAAAAGAAAAATATGCACCATTGCATATCTAATCGGTCAGAGTAGGACAAATAAATAAAACTTAACAAAAAAAAAAAAAAAGTGGGGGTCTTGGCACTTGCGTTGAAGAAGCTCAGAAATACGTGTTCATTTAGTTTTGTGCTTGCTTCCCAGACAGGAAGTTGATGTCATGCAAGTTTTCAGAAAAACTCCCTCTATTTCCATTTTCTGAGGCAAAACCATTATGTAATCATCATGAAGATGCCTTCACAATTTACCTGTATATAATGATTGTACGTAATAAAAATGGAGGAAACAGATTAGTTATTTTAATTAAGAAGAGGTTTTAAAAAGGTTTATTAATGAAAACTGTACATGGACTCCATAAGGTGCTGAAAGAGATGTTAATCTGTTTTGTCACTATTATTTCAGATCCGACAAGCCTCTATACCGGTCTGTTACCTCTGCCAGTCACTAACCGCTTGCGGCCACGTCTCTCTTGGTGACCCCTTTCCCTTTGTTTTGCCATTGCTGATTACTCATCGGGCAGCTTACAGCACCAACATAGCTGTCCTTACTACCATTGGTACTGTCACATCACACGATCAACCTAATTTACATCAAGTCAGGATGATGCCAATTCCAATCCGGAAGATGGGACCTAATAAAAAAGTGGCCAAGCAGCAGAATGAATGAATGAATGAATGAATGAATGAATGAATGAATGTATGTATGTATGTATGTAATAGCCAGTTAAGAGACTGTGCTATTTGTCTTCTGCCTTATAAGGAGGATGCTAGTGTTTCATGGCATTATGGGGCAAATGGAAGCCATGACTGTACCATTTTATAATCTGTTCTGCAGTATAAAGGGCTGCCTTATAAAAGGGGGAGCACTGTATATATGTATGTATGTATGTATGTATGTATGTATGTATGTATATACATACAATACCAATCACTTTTTGTTCAACCCTGCCATGGAAAGTATTAACAATTATATTTAAATTGAACGTTTGCAGCAAAACACACAATAGGTACCCATATGTATAGCGCATTTTTATCACATAAAAACAAGTTAGCACAGATTGAGGACCTAAGTTTACACAACTGTTGTCTTTGTTTATCAAAACCGTGCGTATGTAAAGAAATGTTGCTTACTTTGTTTTGAAGTGCAGTAGATAAATTTGACCTTTAAATAAGCTGCATTCCTTACAAACAATGAACTCTCCTTCTGTTGCAGTTTAGTACAGTTTACAGCAAGGCTGGCTATTTTATCTTCAATTATTTTGCCTTTCAGGCTGCTACATTTTCAATGATTTACATGTATTTGTACTAGCTGTTAGAAAAGAACTGAAAGAAAAGTATGGAAAGTAACTTTTTTTTACAATAGAAGTTTCCTTCTCATGCAAGAGATCAAGGCAATAGGATTACATTTGCCAAAACATTTCAGGGGAGGGTTAAAATATTCAGCATTATCCCTGCCAAAAGTGAAAAAAAACCCTGAAACCCTGGAAACCTTCAACACCAGTCACATCCCAGCCTGCTGTATTACAGGACTAAGGATTTACAAAAACTGATAAGAATTTGTGGTTACAAATGTTTAAAACTTTTGAACTGATCTGTACACACACAATACATATTCCAGGTGCTTAAAAAGGACCTTTTTATTTTATTGTGTTGCATGTTTCCTCAAGATGGCTTCACATATACCCGCATGGACCTCTCAGAACTAGAGGAGGATGACAGGAAATGTAGATTTGAGGAGGTGCATGCGGGTACATGTGAAGCCATCTTGGAGGCAGGGAATGCAATTTAAAAGTTTAAAAAAGTGGTCAAAATGTAAAAAATATATAAATAATAATAATAATAATAATAATAATAATAATAATAATAATAATAATAATAATAATAATTAAAACAATACACGCACCTTACGTAAAGAGTTGTAGCAACACATGGGAACATGTAACACAATAAAATAAAAAGGTCCTTATGTATCCTTTAATTTGAGGACACGAGAAACACAAGAACTACTGTTTAGCGAGCAAGACAGATATGAAGACAGCTTAATAGTTTAAAAAAAAAATTGCATCCTGATGCATACTTCTATACCAATTTAGTTTTAAATGTACTTTAAAACGTGTGGAATTGTGTAGGGCTGCAACGAAGGGTACATTTTGACCTTCAAAGGATCGGAACACATTACTGAAGGAAGGTTCGAACCTTTGATTGTACTCATTTGCATAATTTATTGGTGACATCACCATAGCTACTTGTTTATATTTGATTGAAAATCATATATTTTACAGGTTATCCATATAAGGCGCTCTGCGTAGAGTGTAGGACGGACGTCGCGAGTTCGAGTCCAGGCTATTCCTTTGCCGACCGAGGACAGGAGCTTCCAGGGGGCGGCGCTCAATTGGCCGAGCGCCGTCCGGGGGGACGGACGGATGGCTAGGTCGGCCAGGGTGTCCTCGGCTCGCCGCGCACCAGCGACCCCTGTAGTCTGGCCGGGCGCCTGCGGGCTTGCCTGCAAGCTGCCCTCCGAAGCTGTAGCTCTGGGTGGCTGCATGGTGAGTCTGCACTGTGTAAAAAAGCAGTTGGCTGATGGCGCACGCTTCGGAGGACAGCGTGTGCTCGTCTTCACCACTCCATGAGTCAGCGGTGGGCTGAGCCTAAAAAAATAATTGGACATTACTAAATTGGGGAGAAAACAATAAAAAATAATTGGCGACCACTAGCTGAAGATGAAGAAGATGAAGAAGCAGCAGCATACACTTGTCAAGTGATCCCAGAGACTGGTTATGCCTCCATGATACGAGTCGTTTGCACAGTTTGCATTCAACTTTTTTTTTGTGGTCGTCTGGGCATTTAACAAAAAAATCCCAAACAGCAGAGGGGTTTTGAGACATTTCTTTCAATACAGCTTACGCTATACAGCGCTTTGCTGTCGAGACGACAAATGAAGAAATTTGCTTTTCGTTAACACAAGCTGGAGGGGCTTTTCGAAATTAAAATTATTAGTGTTAGCGTATATTTTGTAAGTTTCAAACATATTCTACCATAGCACTTCATTTACACTGTCTTGTACACTAGGTATGCTTTGGCTACTATACTCTGTTCCATACACGGCAGAGGCGCCATGTACAGTTGTACGTAATCTATAATGATTTGGTAGTGGATTTTAAATAACTTTTGTTTACGTAATATGTATTATACAAATCAAAAGATCGAATTTTGCATGCGAGTGACATTTAATTTGTGATTTATAGTATTCACAAATTGTCAAACAGTTTATGTTAACAGGAAGAAAAACACAAAAAAAAAAAACACACAACCATACAGTGCATGAACCCGTCTGACGAACCTTCGAAGGTTTAAAACAATCTTCGAATCCCTGGCTAGCGAACAAACCTTCAAACCTTCGGACTCAGCCCTAGCATTGTGTTACGTGAGTAAGACTATTCAATGCATTGTTCAATCTCACAAAAAAACACATACTACTAATGCTAGGGCATATTTTAATATTCAAACAAAAGCTGCTTGAAATGTATTCAGGGGCAAAAATGACCATGTTCGTATTCATTCTGAGAAAATAATTAATACATCACTTGCAAAGGAACTACAAAGGCATGGGTTCTGTAAAAAAGCCCATGTTCTCCCCAGCACTACAGACTACACACTATGTGTGGTAAATGTCCCAAGCACATTTCTTGTACTAAATATTCTCAGGATGTCTTTGGAAGTGAAACTGTGTTGAAAAGCTGGGAGAGCACATTTCTGCCACGCCTAAGAATCAAAAGACCCCTGCTATAAAGGCGCCGGCTCTTTCCATTCGGGGACATATAATCTCGACCCCTTGCATGTGATACGTTAATTCAGTCAACAAAAATCTGAATAAATAAACTGATTAATCATGTAATCACACCACCGCATTAACACCCAGGAGATGGACTATACTGCCAATACATTCAAGACTCGCATCACCAGGGAAACTAACCCGCTAGATGGAACATACATTTTTAAATTTGAAAAAGTAAAAGGGAATCAATCCAGGGGACGATAAGGGGGACAGGACACGAGTGGTATAGTTTTGTGTAACCCAGACAAAATCAGAGAACTGGTCTGGAATCAGCTCTTAAGGGGAGTTAAAACCTGTTTTTTTAAAATGACAAAGTTTCAGAAGGAGAAAAGTTAATACATTGCATGTAGGGTATCTCTCGTGAAATATGGCCTAGAGAACAGCAAAGCAACTGTGTGGAAATGATGCTTCTTTTAATAAGAGACACCCCACACAAAGCACTGTATTATTAACAAATTATAAATCATAAGTGTATATACATAGATTGTGCTTTATGTTCTCTGCACTTGTTGACGTCTGTACACAGGATAACATGTACTGGAACTTCTGGAACTTCTACACATCTGTAACTGTAGTGTGTGTGTAATATATATACACAGTATATATATATATATATATATATATATATATATATATATATATATATATATATATACAGTACTGTGCAAAAGTTTTAGGCAGGTGTGAAAAAATGCTGTAAAGTAAGAATGCTTTCAAAATAGACATGTTAATAGATTATATTTATCAATTAACTAAATGCAAAGTGAATGAACAGAAGAAAATCTAAATCAAATCCATATTTGGTGTGACCACCCTTTGCCTTCAAAACAGCATCAAGCATCAATTCTTCTAGGTACACTTGCACACAGTTTTTGAAGGAACTCGGCAGGTAGGTTGGCCCAAACATCTTGGAGAACTAACCACAGTTCTTCTGTGGATTTAGGCAGCCTCAGTTGCTTCTCTCTCTCATGTAATCCCAGACAGACTCGATGGTGTTGAGATCAGGGCTCTGTGGGGCCATACCATCACTTCCAGGACTCCTTGTTCTTCTTTATGCTGAAGATAGTTCTTAATGACTTTCGATGTATGTTTGGGGTCGTTGTCATGCTGCAGAATAAATTTGGGGCCAATCAGATGCTTCCCTGATGGTATTGCATGATGGATAAGTATCTGCCTGTACTTCTCAGCATTGAGGAGACCATTAATTCTGACCAAATCCCCAACTCCATTTGCAGAAATGCAGCCCCAAACTTGCAAGGAACCTCCACCATGCTTCACTGTTGCCTGCAGACACTCATTCGTACGCTCTCCAGCCCTTCGGCGAACAAACTGCCTTCTGCTACAGCCAAATATTTCAAATTTTGACTCATCAGTCCAGAGCACCTGCTGCCATTTTTCTGCACCCCAGTTCCTGTGTTTTCGTGCATAGTTGAGTCGCTTGACCTTGTTTCCACGTCGGAGGTATGGCTTTTTGGCCGCAAGTCTTCCATGAAGGCCACTTCTGACCAGACTTCTCCGGACAGTAGATGGGTGTACCAGGGTCCCACTGTTTTCTGCCAGTTCTGAGCTGACGGCACTGCTGGACATCTTCCGATTGCGAAGGGAAGTAAGCATGATGTGTCTTTCATCTGCTGCAGTAAGTTTCCTTGGCCGACCACTGCGCTCACGGTCCTCAACGTTGCCCGTTTCTTTGTGCTTCTTCAAAAGAGCTTGGAGAGCACATCTGGAAACCCCTGTCTGCCTTGAAATTTCTGCCTGGGAGAGACCTTGCTGATGCAGTATAACTACCTTGTGTCTTGTTGCTGTGCTCAGTCTTGCCATGGTGTATGACTTTTGACAGTAAACTGTCTTCAGCAACCTCACCTTGTTAGCTGAGTTTGGCTGTTCCTCACCCAGTTTTATTCCTCCTACACAGCTGTTTCTGTTTCAGTTAATGATTGTGTTTCAACCTACATATTGAATTGATGATCATTAGCACCTGTTTGGTATAATTGTTTAATCATACACCTGACTATATGCCTACAAAATCCCTGACTTTGTGCAAGTGTACCTAGAAGAATTGATGCTGTTTTGAAGGCAAAGGGTGGTCACACCAAATATGGATTTGATTTAGATTTTTCTTCTGTTCACTCACTTTGCATTTAGTTAATTGATAAATATAATCTATTAACATGTCTATTTTTGAAAGCATTCTTACTTTACAGCATTTTTTCACACCTGCCTAAAACTTTTGCACAGTACTGTATATATATATATACATACATATATACATACATATATATATACATACATACATACACACACACACATATATATAAAACATGATATTGTTGTATTACAGCCATCTGAAATGTATTTGCAAAAGAAACTATATTAAATGGAAATTACACCACATTAAGAGAATCTACATTGTTTAGTCTTATTCAACTGTAAATTATAAAAAATATATGTTAAATACAAGCTGGTTTTCACCACACTCAAAAAAGCCAACTGTAAACTTGTTCTACATGGTATCTGACTTTGCCTGTGAAGGAAGAACAGTTAAACTAAATCAATAATCTTAGTAAACGATATTTCTCTTCTGGTTGTAAAAAATGCTATTCAAAATATTGGCAGGTGGTGCCAAACTTCAAAACCATAAAACAAACCTTGCTGTTGCTTTTCTTTGAAAAACAAAATCTATCAAATACAAAAAGATGTACCAGCATCCGTTTTGCTATCTAATAATGACTTTAATGTTAGGATTAGTTTAAATGTTGAGGTAAAATTGGGATTTAAAAAGATGAGGCTTCTGTGAGCTCCTGGAAGTATTTGCCTGCAGATGAAATGGCACCATGCCACAAATAAGGGGCGGAGTGGCCTGGGCAAGTGTTTTACCTGAGATAAGAGAATGTAAACAATACTATCTTTACAAGATGTTATCGCAACAACAATACAGCAAGATCTAAAAGTCTGATTACTTAAATACATACTGTATATTAAACATATATAAAATGTCTTTTGTTGGAGTAGACGTCTAAACTTTAGCTATTCAACTGGTAAGATATTTCTTCTCCGATTTATTTTTTAAACTTCCAGCTACTTATCAATACTTCTGCTTATCAGCTCTGGTCAAGGTTGTTAACGATCTTTTGATGGTTTTTATTGGACCTTAGTGCTGCTTTTGACACTGAGAACCACAATATTCTCCTTGCTCGATTGGAGATGAAGCTCAGCATATCTGGCATTGCTCTTAGTTGGCTTAATTCATATCTCTAGGAGAGAAAGCACTTTGTCTCTTTGGGTGGTTTCAGGTCTGCTACTGACTTGGTCTCCTCTGGTGTTCCTCAGGGCTCCATACTGGGACCTCTGCTGTTTAGCAAATATATGCTCCCACTGGGTCAAATTTTTAGAAGTCCTGGAGTTCATTTCCATATGTATGCTGATGGTACCCAGATTTATTTGCAAATTTCACTTGATATTAACTTGGCTATTTCTGTGCTTACAAATTGCATTACTGACGTAAAACTTTGGATGCAACAAAACTTTCTGCAGCTAAACAGTGACAAGACCGAGGTTATGTTTTGGGTACTCTGCATCAGTTGCGAAAATCTAATCATCTATACATGACCATTGATGGGGTTCAAACAGAGTTCTGTTCCAAAATGAGAAACTTGGGTGTCATTTTTGATTCTGGTTTAACTTTTGAGCCACATGTTTGTAATATTACCAAGCTTTTTCCATCTTAGGAACATTGCTCGGCTGCGCCCTGTCTCGTCTATGTCTGCTGCAGAGAAACTAGTACATGCTTTTGTCTCATCCAGACTTGACTACTGCAATGCCCTACTTGCTGGGGTGTCAAAGAACACCCTTCAAAAACTACAGTATGTTCAAAATTCAGCAGCTAGGGTGTTGACTAGGACTCGTTCTGGTGAACACATAACCCTTGTTTTGAAAACTTTACATTGGCTGCCAGTCAAATATCTTATTGTTTATAAAGTTCTGCTCCTGACTTAAGGCCAATAAGGGAATTGCTCCCCTTTCTATCTCTGACCTCTTGTTTAATTACACTCCTAGTCGTCCTCTGCGGTCCTCTGATGCTGCACTTCTGGTTGTTCCTCCTCCTAAACTGTGAACAGTGGGCACTAGGGCTTTTTCTTGTTATGTACCTGGGCTGTGGAACGCACTTCGAACTGAGACCAGAGGTTCTGAGTCTTTGCCTGTTTTTAAATCTTGCCAAAAAATGAATTTACTTAAAATTGGCATTTTTAAAGATGTATTTATTTATTTATTTTAATTGTTAAACATTTCTTGTTTTTATTATTGTTCTACCTTGGTATTATCTGTACATTTTTATGATTGTATTATTGTTATTTTATCTGTCCTTTTTCATTTGTTAAGCACTTTGTGATATTTGTTTATGAAAGGCACAGATTTTACAACAGTTGTGTTTACAGATAACAGACACGGTAAATGTGTACTAAACACTGTGAAACACTTGTTGCAATCTGCATTTTTGCTACAGATAACCATTTAAAGACTGAAGATATCAGCTTGTAGATGTCACTCCATCAACTGTTCATTTGAGCCACACACACCCTGATACGTATCTAATGTACTTTTAAAATATATCACGCATTACCTATTGTGCCCGAGTCCTTAACTTCCTCCGACACGTTACGCTTTAGACCTTGAAGCTTAAAACTGCTGGATCTGGAATTAACTGCAGATAACACTGGAATTTATTAAAGTTGCAACTTTTGTGATCTTATTAATGTTTATTCAACAACCTGAAATGAATAACTATGGGAAATACCTTTTAATTGAACCATTCCAGATAACGTCATGTATGATTTGGCTATAAAACAGAGAAAAACAGGATTCCTTTCATGTATGGGTAAACTGAACTATTTATCTCTGACGTATGGATGCAAGCCAACGTTTCAGAGCAATACAGTAGTGCCATTTAGGAACTTAGTAAACTCTGTTAATACAAAACTAAGTTCATGGTAAGTGTCTCTGTATTTAAAGAAACTGCATGGTTACATATAGCTATGGCTCAAAGAATGCTCAAAGAATCCCAGTATATTTATCTAAAACAGTGGAAAATTCTGCCACTGTTTAGATAAATTGAATAGACCCTCAATGTCTTGCTTTTCAGCCACAGCACACATTTCCGCAAGTAGCCAAGACTTTTAAACATAGAATGCCCTCCAAGCCCTCTTGTTAAAATGATTATATATAGACTCACCGTAAGCAGTATGGAAATCTGATATGGTTAAGATGTGAGCCTGTCAACTTTTAGGTGACCAGGGAGTTCTTAGAGTCATACAAAAAATATAAATATTACTTATGGATGAAAAAGAATGAATGTGACATGAAGTAAGTTTAGTTTACTAAAATTAAATAACTGACTAAATAGTAGCAAAAGGTATTTAAAAAACACAGTGGAGGAAGACACTGAATTAATATGATTTTGTTGTTTTTATGTAATGTGGACTTCAAGAGCTTTTCTTTTACTATCGCAGACTGGTAATACTGTATAAAATAGTTGACTCAGGCCTTTCAGACTTAAAGGTCAATGAAGACAGGGATTGTTGAAATGTTTTTTTAATAGTATTTTCATCTAATGATTATGATCTAAACAGTGGCAGATCTCAATTCCGGTACACTAAAATATAGAAACCTCATATCCCTGCAAGTGTTTTCAGATTCTAAGTTTTGCAGGCATCTACTGGGGGGATAACAACCAGAACTGGATGAGATGATTGAAGACATTTAGGATACACAGATAAAACAGTACGAGCGATTTACAGATCATAGAAAATAGTATGAGCAATTTACAGAGCATAGTTTTTGAGCTATAATGTAATGCTACTTATCTTTTAGTACATTGTCTAGAGGAGTTGCTGCCACAGACCGTCCAAAAAAAAAAAAAAAAAAAAAGGAAGAAGGAGAACTCAATCCTTGGAGCCGGAAGTTGAACGTTTGCTTACATTCCCAGTAATGCAGAGTTGCATTTTTGCAAGAGATGACTTTTTACTGAAGTTTGAAATGGTCAGAAACATTTGTCAAACACTGAAATGATTGTGGCTAAAATTAAGAACAGCTGGAAAACATTCTTTCCTACGGCAAAACCCCAATATGAATTCTTTGTTCTGTCACACTCAAGACTTCTACAAAGCTGTATTCTCTAGCCAGGTCAGGCAAGAATATGAAACTTAAGTCACTTTTATTGAATTTATTTGTTCTACAGCTAGGGTTCGTGCCAAAACTATTAAGCTCCAACATATGCTGAACTCATTACACAAAGCAATTCCCTCAGTAGAGTTCACACAAGTAGTGAATTTAGGACAGGTCAATTTCAAATCTGGAAGAGCATCACCTCTTCTCATCCAGGTTTGTATCGATTACTGATTCCGACAGAACAACTGCGCGCAATGCCATGAATTACCATTTTATAAACACACTGCACTTCAAAAGACCTGTCAACTGTCCCTTATTTGCCAGGAATCTCACATTTTTTGACACGTCTCCCAGACAACTCCCGGGGCAGATTTTCTCACGTATTTTACTCAAAAAAAACTGTACTGTTAAACCCGTTTATGTCAGCAAACCTTTAATTTGTGCAAAATGCATGTACAGTGTGTGGATATTATAATCCTTGCATGTACCTAGCAGGGTTTAGGGAGCCTTGTGACAGGCATGCATTTAGCAGTTGACCATGTACGAAGGCTACGAGTGCGATAAGCCGTCCTGGTCCGGTTAAAAAACAAAAAACACACACACACACACACACACACACACACACACACACACACACACACACACACAGACACAGACACACAGACACACAGACACACAGACACACACGTCAAGCTTCTGGGACCACAACATATTCTCACATAATTCTAAGCAACGTTCGAAAAACGCAGAACTGATTTTAACAATGGGACATGGGAGCTAAAATGATGATGTGTGTGGTAAGCACAAGACAAAAGATCACAGAAACACCAAAAAGCCAGCGACGCTCAGAAACCCAGTGCTTCAATAACATCTTTCGTTGCCAAAGGAAAAACGGAAAATCAAGAAAGTTACATATGCAGAGATCTTTGCATGTTATGACTAGTTCAGCAAATCTGTTCCCAGACTCTCACACTGCAAAGTATTATGCAGGAAAGTCTAAAAGTCACACACATAGTGAAAGATAAGTGTTTCTATTACAATTCTCACCATTGCTCTAGAAATTCATATTGATTGATAACATGTGTTTATATACAGCAGTAGCGTGTTCATTTAAAATGTAAGATGGTTGACAATGAAATGTTACTAACAGTGGTATTATTGATCCACAACATGTGTAGTGTAATGAATAATGTTGCAATACCACATTGCTGTGCATTTTGGCTTTTTTGAAATATATTTTTTTTTATGATGGACTTACTGAATTTAGAGGTTTTTTTCTTGTTATAAAGTAGGTGCCATAGCTCGTCCTTGGATGACGAGGCCAATGTGTACCAAAGTACCAAAGTACCAAACTCAGCCTTTAGGTTTGCTGTGTGATGAAAGTAGCAACGCCAACAGGACCCGTTACAATAAGAACCACAGGGGCCAAGAGAATCTGATTGTGAAGCATGTCATGGTTGTTTTTCTGTTTGATATTTTTCCTTTTTAAAAGCAATTATGTCGGTATTCACTTCAAGTTAGGCTACTAAGATTACAGTTTACAAAAACTCCCTAATTTTGAAAACTCAATGTTGACAGGTATGATTTCCCCACATTTATGTATTTCATATACTGTAGGTGCCTGTCCAGAACAAAGCAACACCAATAAACAGCATCAAGTTTTGTTCAGATTAAAGAAAAAGTATCTACTAGTTTAAGTAGTTTTAAAGGAAAATACATGTAATTGTGTTTAGATTTACAAAGAGCAGTGGGGAGTATAATAATCAGGTCTTTATGGATAAACTGGAGGTATCATATAAAATATACTGAATTGTAAATTAAAAAATAGGATGCTTCCAATTTTAATTAATTTATTTATTTTTTACATGTTTTTTACAGACAGAATTACACTAAAATCGTACTTGAATGCATGGAAGTTTTTTGGAATTTGATGCTCAAAGAATCCCAGTTTATTTATCTAAAACAGTGGAAAATTCTGCCACTGTTTAGATTAATTGAATAGACCCTCAATGTCTTGCTTTTCCGCCACCACACACATTTATGCTCAATATTTTTCTTTTAACAATGCATTAATACTGAACCCAGGGAAAATCATTGCCATTTCTCTGTCCTGCCTTTAGCGCTTCAGTGTTGGTTATATGGCGTACTACACTTGAGTAAATCAAATGTACATTATATTGTGGTCATATTATATAACACTGGGAAATCATGCAGTTTGTTTCATTCCTCTAACTCCTGGCTCGGTCTCTTCAGTGGCATTTCAGTGAACCAATCAAATGCTGAAATCTCTCTGATGCTATGAGTGATCAAGAACAGTCTAACTGAGATAGTGGACTACTACAGATTCTGGACTGTTTGTTAGCCATCCACGTTGAGAATGTGCAGGTCACCGACATATAATGTTGGGTGGACTTGATCTGAAACAATGCCACAATTCAGGGCAATGTCAAATTCAGTCAGTTAGACAGGTCCTAAAAAAGTGGCCTGTGTGTGTAGATATGCATGTATGTATATACAGTAAAGTGTGTATGGTTATAAATGGGGGGAGGGTTGTGGTATCATCCATGTGCTCAATATTTTTCTTATTTGATAAGGGTTTGACAGAATGCAGGGTTTGGCTACTTATGATTAACCACATTACAAGAATTATCTTTAATGCAAGGTTTTCATTTTTGGGGATTTGTGTGAACCTCATGTAAGCCTGCGTAATTATACCACAATTTTCATTAAACATAGTTAAAATTATAATTCCAACAAAATTGCTGTTACAATTCTACATTTACATCCCACCGGCTTCATGTGCTATCACTTTTCAGTCAAGCAGCTGATTCAACAAGAAAAACGACTTGAAAATTTCATGCAATTATTTCAGAAAATGTATATCACCTACATACCTCATTGTGCCATCATAGTTCTGATTTATTACAGCAGAACAGGTCAGAATTCTAAAATGGCAGAGAAAAAAAAATGCACACCCTTTAAAATGTTACACCTAAAAACCGAAATATTAACAGTATACAGTAGGACAAAATATTGTTGGAAGCAAGGATTAAAAATCAGAGGAAGTGGCATGATAGTGGATGGAAGACAAGTCAGAGATTCGGTATTCCAGACTGCAACTACAAATTGGAAAAGGCAAGGAAGCCTGTAACACTAGACACCAAGCAGACAATATCTATATCTATGTTGCTTAAGGAGTTAATAGAAGGTCAATAGCATCTGTTTCAATTCACTAGATTGACCTTGAACTTCCCGAAAAGATCTAAATTAATGTTCATAATGTTATATTTTTTATTACGTCTCAATCCTAAAATTCTAAGGGATGCAAAACTTTTGGCCATAGCTGTTTTTTAAAAACTTTTTTTTTTCCTGGTAGATTAAGAAATATTTGTGGTGACCTTCGACCCATAATATTAAGAGTTTACCCTGTGCTGGAGGATGCTGCTAACAGCTGGCAGTTTAGATGAACCTAGAGGTCCCCACAGAGAGCTCAGTTTACTGTGCTAGGCAACATTAAAACAAACATGCAGCTCTGTACTTTTGCGTCACATTTAAAAGCAAAGCTCAGCTCCAAAATGATATTCGCTCACTGGAAGATATGTCACAAACTTTACACAGGTTGTAATGGAAATGAGGTCTCGCATCACCTGCATGCACAGACATACACACTAGATTTAGAAATATGTACTGTGCAACAGTCAATCTTTTTAAGAGCATAACATAGAGCAGATTCTATGCATTGAAGGACAGCAACAAAAAACTATTCAAAACCTCCAACTGTACTACAACAATGTTTAAACTAAAATATGACACTAAACAATGCCTAGTCTTTGTTGAATGTTTTTTAAACCAGACTTTCACCCAAACTCAGTAATACTCAGAGAAAGCTCTAAATGTTTACGTACTCATGAATGACACACACTTTACAAATTTTACAGTTTGGGTTTAGATTTTAGATACATTTGGAACATCAAGGTTACGATTATTGAGTCTACTGTACTCTTGATTATTAGATTTTATTATTAGGTTATTAGATTTTACAGACATCTATAAAGCTCATGTTTTCAGCTTATAAAGCGATCTTAAATATCTACCAGTCATAACCATTTTAAAAAGACATTATTAATGTCATCTTTAATTATATCTTATAATTGTCTCTTGTTTTAGGGTCCATTCACAGGTGGTTCAAACAGAATGCGGTTTAGCTGGTTTGAAAGGTTTTTTTTGGGAATAAGAACAGAATTTGGTAGGTTGTAAAAGCGAACCAGTACAATACATTTAGTTCACTTCCAAGCATCCATCCGCCCTTTCCGAGTCCTTTTCTCAGCAGTTTTCCATGCCAGGACCTCTGATCCAGAACTTCAAGTTCCTCCTGATTGCTGCCTAATCTTCAGAGTTGTTGTTTGGTGGAGAATCTCGTCACTCAGCACGACTTCTTCTGCAGTCATGAGAATGAGACGGTGTGACGGGGTGCCCACCCCTTGGATGTTGATGTTGTTGTATAAATATATCGTGTTTATATGCGAACGGACGAATGCTGTCCGACATGATTATTTATTATTTGAGACCGGCGAAGACCTGCCCTTTTGTTTATTAGTGTGTTTTTGTTCAACTGTTTATTTTGTGTATTAAATAAACCACTGAGTGCCAATGCGCTGTTTCAGCCCCATACCTTTTGTGTTTGCACTTCTTCCTGGTCCGTCACTACATTCCTGCGCACTGCAACCACTCTGCCACAGATGGCCAATCATTAATCATCTGAATAGTACTTAACAAACCAGTTCTACGTAACTTTTGCTCTGTAATGGAGAACCTCATTTCTCATACATTAAGGACGTTGTCACCTGGAAAGGCGGCCAACTGCTGCCTAGATGGTATACTTTCTGCCTCATTGTGTGTCATATTTTCTGGATCTCAACATCAGATTGATCGGTTGGCAATAAAAGGATTGAAAACTAAAGTCTTTAATTTTATTTTGTAACCACCCTTGTTGATTCACAATTCAATAATGTACAAATTAGTTTAATTCACGGTTGGACTATGTCGACAGTACATTGCACCTTCAATAGTCAATGATTTCACAAGAGTTCTGTATTATAGTGCCCCTTTTCTTGTGCTGAATATATTTGCATTCATTGATTGTTTTTTTTTCACATTAAATGTGGATTTACATTTTTGCAGCAGTTCTGTATAACTTCCTGTGCTGTATGGGAAGTCTTACTTCAATACAGACCATGTGACCTGCAGCACAGGAATCATCACACTTTGACTGCAGCTGTTGATACACTGCCTAATTTACAGACAAGTTACACACAAAGCTTTAAAACACTACTCTTTGACATAACTGCAAACCACTTTCAGGGTATTGAGAATCACACAGCAAAACAACTTCCTGGTGTAGCTTTCCATACAACGGGTTTTGGCAATGGCCTGAATTTAAGAACTTGTTTCACAACTGTGAAAAATGATAGCATATAGCACATAACATATATTTAAATAATTAATTAGTCTTTATAACTGATTGAAAGAAAAATAATCTGATATGAAAAAACTGCATCAACACCACCTTGTCTTTTCTGGGTGCTATAGCAAAACATGGGATGAAGTGACGGAGCCATTCAATGGAAATGGTATACTTGTTACATTTAAAAACAGGAATGTCTGACTAGAGGTAAGATCCATATATTTGTGGTGATGAGTCGATCTAACTTTTGCTACATCAGTAATCAGACACCTGATACTGATGTAGCAAAAGTTAGACTTTCATAGAATGCTCTGACAAGTTCATATGCTTCCAGTGAGTGAATCAGGCACTGATTTGGACAGAGAACAATCAGGCCGTTCAAATTGTAAACCTGGAACTTGAATTCAACAGCTTTCACTCCAATTTGCATTAGGTTAACATTGGGCAAGCCTACATAAGTTTTAAATCGAGGTCTGTGTAACCAGCCGACATTGCTGAACAGAGAAGCACTTTCTGTAGGCAAGCACATCAAATAAAATACAAAAATAGATAGGGGATCCAAGGAAGGATAGCAGTCAAAGTCATTCCTGCCTTAACAGTCGCAATCACAGGTGCCTTAAAGAATGCAGTATGCGTGATCTTTTTACAAGTTCCAGTTAAATTGTTTAATAACTATTTAATTTTACTAGAACCTGGTCCCAGCATCCTTGTTCTACAGCCGAATGTCTTCTGCCAAGGGTAATTTTGCTAGTATGCACTAAACATTTGTTTTTGTATTTGAAATTTGTATTGCATTATAGTTAGAGTAAGGATGTCATGGTATCAGATTTTGACGGTATGGTAACCGTCAAAATATACCATGATTATCGCCGTACCGCGATATAATGTCATTTTTTTGTAATCCATTTTTAAATGGCTATTTAAAAGAAATACACTCAAGTCAAGCCATTTTTTAACAAGAAAAATAACTAATTTAAAAGTTGTAAAACAAATACAACACACTGGTGTACTACAGTTCTATCAGGCACTAACTGGAAGTAGTATTCACTCCAGCTCACAGAGGCTCAGCAAAATAATGCTGGTTTTTTATTTCAAATTACTGTGGAAAAACACCAAAATATTAACATTATCTGGGTTAGGTCTGGAATGGTAGGTGGTAAGGATGTGACCACTGCAACTGAATACACTCTTCATCTTTATCAGTTTGGATGGCATCCTATTAGTTAAGAGAAGCAAAGTGTTACCTAGCAGTAGCCAATCGAGAGCGTTTTAAGACAAGCAGTGCCCGC
Source organism: Acipenser oxyrinchus oxyrinchus (assembly GCA_030684275.1). Classification (NCBI taxonomy): domain Eukaryota; kingdom Metazoa; phylum Chordata; class Actinopteri; order Acipenseriformes; family Acipenseridae; genus Acipenser; species Acipenser oxyrinchus. Next base: position 36,858,357 of record CM060257.1, read on the forward strand.
CCACTGATCTCTCAGCAGAGTGCAAAACCTAATGATGAGAAGACGGCGCCTGCAATTATTTTTTTTTTTTTGAACTGCATGTTAACAGCAACGAACACAAAGGAAAGAAGAAAAGTTAAGGTGGGTATGACACCATTGCAAAGTTAAGCAGCATCTAGGGGACTTTTTTATTTTTTAAATGGGAATAAAATTGTATTAATTATTAACATAAAACCAAAATCCCTACAACACTATCAACTCGAAGAGACAGCAACATCTTTACAATACCGTTTAAAATAAAAATAATAGAAATGCCTGTAGCATCTTAGACTTACAGTGCCTATAGTATTCACCCCCCCTTGGACGTTTTCACAGTTTGTTGTATTACAACCTGAAATCTTAATGCATTTAAATTTGATTTTTTTTCCTTTGATTTACAAAACCTACTCAACACTTTCAATGTGTGAAAAAATGGGGGATGAAAATAACAAATCAATTAAAAATAAAAACCTGAAAAGTGTTCATTAGATAAGTAATTACCCCCTTTGCTATGACACTCCTAAATAAGCTCAGGTGCAACCAATTGCCTTCAGAATTCACACAATAAGTTAAATGGACTCCATCTGTGCAATAAAAGTGGTTCACATGATTTCAGATTAAATACACCTGTCTCTGTAAGGTCCCATAGTTGGGTAGTGCATTCAAAGCAAAGATACTACCATGAAGACCAAGAACTTTCAAAACAACTCTGGGATTGGGGCTCCCGAGTGGCGCATCCAGTAAAGGCGCCCGTGTGGAGTGCAGGATGTGCCCTATAGTCTGGAAGTCACGTGTTCGAGTCCAGGCTATTCCTTTGCCAACCGAGGACGGGAGCTTCCACGGGGTGGCAAGACTTGAAGATTGCTGTCCACCAACGATCCCCATTCAACTTGAACAAGAAGAATGGGCGAATATTGCACGATCCAGATGTGCAAAGCTGGTAGAGACTTACCCCAAAAGACTCACTGCTGTAATTGCTGCCAAAGGCGGTTCTACCAAGTATTGGCTCAGGGGGGTGAATACTTATCTAACCAAGACATTTCAGTTTTTTTATTTTTCATTAACTGTTGTTTCACAATAAAAATTCTCTTGCCTCTTCAAAGTGTTGAGTCGGTTGTGTAAATCAAAAGGAAAAATCCCATTTAAATGCATCAAGATTTCAGGTTGTAACACAACAAACTGTGAAAACGTACAAGGGGGGTGAATACTTACTATAGGCACTGTAGTTATATAGTAGTAAATACAGACTTTTTGATTATCGGCATTGGTGGGTGCTTACTGTGTTTCTCTTGACCGATATGATAGATAATAGCTACTTTTACTTCTTTGGTTTGGTAAATTAATAGGAAGGCCGTGATGAAAAGTTACAGTGCCTTGTTCTTGCTGATACTTTGGAGTATTTTTTTTTTTTTTCTACTGACAATCACATTTGCTAGCGATCATTGTTCAGTAGGGCGGTTTATATTAAATATGGCGTCACTTATTTAATAGCCTACTCGGATAATCTCATGCATGGCAGTTTTCAGAACTTGATGTCTGTGTTCATTAGTTCTAATGAACACAGTGGCTCACCGATGGACAAACGGTGAATACAAAAACACGCCCATATCACCTTAAACCGTGTGAACACGGTAATCATGGTATAGAAAAATGGTTGCGTTTTCAAAACCGTGGCAGTTTATAATGCAGTTTACCATAAAACCAGTATACCGTGACATCCCTAGTTTAGAGGCTATATACTGGTGGGATTATGACCTGTAAACTGGGAATCTGATTGACAGACAGAACCCGTGAGGTAATGTAAAAATGTGAGGCCACACACGTATCTTTAAAAACAAATAAATGCAAAATAAATATTTAGATAAAAATCCAGTTTCAATTCAAAATAGCCTGAATGTATTATTTTTTTTATTTCTAGTACGTTTCCAAGTTAGAAAAGCTGAAATACAGACCTTAAAATTCCTTAGAGTCAGATTATGGTTCATGAAGCATTCTAATTACAGAAAAGAAAAAAGGCGGTCTGCTGCACTGTGTGCACAGACTGTACCGTATGCATTGCAGCCCACCCGGCTCAACGGTCCAGCAGGCTGCCCATTTACAAAGCTCAAACCAACACGCATTATTCAATTTGTAGCATACTGTGAAATCATTGGAAAAATGCTATAATATATGCTTGATGGAATTTAGCCCACAGCTATTGAGGCCTGGTGAGTGTGTTCGCATACTCCCACACAACCCTGTTAAATAAACAATTAAAACAGATCAGTTTTAAAATTCTAACATTCCAGCAATCCTTCTGGAGCAACTTATTTACAACACAGATATTATCTCATTAGCTAATATGCTGTCACATGATCAAAAGTAGTTGTGCAATTGCCTACAAACCAGCCAGTAGTCACTCTAGCGGTCAATATAGTCAAATAACTATTGCCCTCTCACATATCTCAACAGTTAAAAGTTAAAACACAATTGCCCTTTGACATCATAGGTAGTTTAACAGAATAAACCTTGGCTGCAGTTTTCACCATATAGTGGAAAACATTTCCACTTGGGATTAATAATACCAACACTGGGAAACAATGCCCAAAGTCTGTGGTAACATATGTTTAAATCGCATGACATTGGGCTGCTCAAGAAAGGTAAGAGCACTGGATCACAAATGCACTGCAACTAATCAACATCACTAATTTTAGTAGGTTTCTGGTATTCTAAATGGAAAAATTGACTTTGACAATGATCAGGCCCCTTCGCATCGCATTTCTGACTTCCAGATTCTGTTCCAGATTCCAATGTCTTGCTAATATTTTGCCAGTGACGACTTCATCAGGGTTGGTGTTCAAGCTTTTATAATTACTTAATTGCTACACTGTGTCGCACAGCACCTATCCAGCAACACAGTTAAACCAAGATGGGTTTTGCCAAGTTACTGAACCTTGGAGGCGAGGCCCAGCCTGGCTATTCATATGCCTGAGGTGAACCATCTCCATCCAATTTTCCTCCCTTACCTGGCGGGAGCACAAAAGTCACTATACTGTAGGTCCCAACATCCCCAACTGCACTACTGGGATTCAAACCAATGAGATCATGAGAACATGACTAATGAGGCATTCCGGACCTCAGTTCCTACATAATTGTATGCAGGGCTGCAGAATAGTTCCACACACATGTGCACCGAAGGATTTGGTCGAGACCCAAAGATTTTCTTCTAGCTATAATATTTTTGGAACCAACAGTCTCATGTCAGCATCAGCTGCAGTCGTGGCACCCCCCAACCCCTCTCTCACTCCCCGCTGTCTTTAAATTTTACGGAACACAAACAGTCTCTTAACTATGGCTCCCGACTACAGCGTTATAAAAAGGGGGAGCACTGTGTTTGTTTTCAACACATTTAGGGACTGTGGGTCAGATTCATAATACTATTAAATCAGGAGGGTGGGTGTATATATTTAATTAAATGCATTACATACTATATTCTATAAAGCCATTCCCCCCTTCAGACTTGATGGTTTGGAGCCTTTAAAGCATTCTGCTATCCTGGTTGTATGGGTTTGACTAAACTAATAACTCACTGCCAGTCACAGTTGATGTAGAGGTAGAAGTCAGACATGAATTACCCAGTCACCAGTGAATGAGAGAGCATTTATGGCTGCTTTTTCAAGGTGCATCCACTTCTCTTTGGTATTGAACAAGAAAATACATTCTAGGGTTTACTAACTAGTAGGTGACCAAGAAGACCACGCTTACTGCACCTAAACAGCCCTGCTGTTAAAATACAAAATGAAATCGCAGTCAAACTGCAGTTTTCCCCTCTATAAGGTAAGCACATGGGTGACACCCCCAGTGTGCCTGCAGAGTTTAAACTCAGTGCAATGACCTCTGCTCCAACAATGTTTTGGTTAAATAGTTCTGTGTTGCTCTGGCATAAGCTGGATTGGACCTGCCAAGTCACAGCACATCTACAATCAATTCAATAAATATCACTCATCCATAAACAGCATTAGTATACCCCAAAATAATGTGCTAGCATCACTATCTCATGCATCCGAGTGACCTGAATCACAATTAAACAGCATTTAACTACAGAGTTCCAAATAATGCAGCCGCTTCATTTTAGCAAATTCCTTGTTGCGTGGAAATAATCGACTTAGACCAAGTAGCAAGCCCTACTTAAAAGGTCTAGTGTCCCTTCTGGTTATAAGAAACCATATTTACTTGAAATCCCATGTTCAAGATATGGACTGTTTAGGTGTTTCCTGTAAAATGTTACCAGTCTAACATTAGAAGAAAATCAATTTTTTTTCCCATTTTTGTTTTGTTACCCTTATCTAGGTACAAGTGGAGGCATTAGCACAGCAAACGAACGTCTACCCACATCATTAGATTCCGATTGTCAGTTCAGCCAATCAGAAGTTTGCACAGCCTGGTGCCGCCCAATCACACTACATTATAAATGATCTATATGCACGAGTGAGACCTAGAACCAATGTTAAGAGGTCTCCTATAGAACAGGTTTAGAAGATCACTAAAACAGGACCTTATAAGTTACTTATTTGTTTTAGATGTTTATGCCAATGCATTCGTTTTGGCCACCAGTGACAGATATAATATTGTAAAACATGGGCTTTATGTAGGTTTATGAAGCTTGTTATTACTTTCAGAGCAGACATTACTTGTTATTACTTTCAGAGTATACATTACTATCAGGGTTTGTACCAGTCCATCGACCACTGAATGTGTTGGGGTGGCGATGACCACAGCATTGCAATGAAATAGTTACACTAAGTCCTTGCAGCAGGAAGAGAGCTTTAAAAGCTGCATAAATGGTGTGCCCTTGAACACAGCATAGTTACATTAAGTCCCAAGAGAAGGGAGAGGTTTTAAAACGTGTCCAGAGAATCAAACACATTCTAAAATCATGAGGAAGCAATACTTTTGAATCTCACAGTTCATTCCTGACGAACTCTGAATCCACTCAGTTATAACCACATCACACAGCACCAGACTGGCTCCCCAGATTGTTCCAGCCTACTCCAGCTCTCTCTTGTCATAACAAAAAGTAGCTAATTGGAGCCAATATATAGAAAGAAAGAAAGAAAGAAAGAAAGAAAGAAAGAAAGAAAGAAAGAAAGAAAGAAAGAATCTTTGTAACAGCTGGTAAACATTATAACCATTGTGAACAATGGGAACCTTCCAATCAGTTCCTAAGAGATTTCAGCCAATCATTCAGAATGCAAGAGGAATATGCATTCTGCATATTGTGGTTACATTATTTAACTTTTGTACTGGCTTTCATAAATAAATAAACACACTACTTGATCAAACATAGTATTTACATATTATGCGATTATGAATGTATTGAAAACAAACTAAACAAATGATGCTCAACAATAATGTGGTTTTAACAGCAATTGATCAAACAATTAACTTTTTGCAAGAATCTCAGCAGTATACGACATACTGCAAAGGGAACTTTAAGTATTCTGCATATAACTGGCATGCATCACCTAGAAAATGCAGCATACTTGTATACTGAATATGGCTGATCACCTTCAGAACATTCAATTTATATGGAATTTATATTGTACCCTGTATGCAGAATATTAAATGGAATTTAAAATGCATGTCAAAATGCTGAATGAGAGTTTCTTGCTCCAACTGAGAGGGACAGTTTGTATCAGCTTGAGGGGGGGGATTTACAACCTCCAACTTATATAAAAAGAAAGGCATGCAAAAACATACTGCAGCTGAGTGGAAAGGTGCAGAGGTTAAGTGGTCCAGCTAAGATCTGTACAAAAAAGTGTTTTAAAAAATCGAACTAGGGTTCAAACTTCAATATTTTTCTTAGACAGCAAAACTGAACACACCAATGCAATTACATCTTGTGAGTTTGATTGTCAAAGTAAAGAAGTGCCCTAAACAGTATGAAGCGAAGCTTCATGCGCATGTGTGAAGCCAGCAAACACTTCCAAGCACTGGTTGACCCATAGTTCACTCCTTTTACAATCAAAGCTCAAATTTAAAAAAACAGTGGGTATTATCACGTGTTTGCACTGATGGATAGCATTTGATGGTCCACCTCAGATTACTAAACTGCACTGATGAACATAGCCAAACTCTATATTAGTGCACGGGAATGGTCACCACACTGTAAGGTCTATTCACAGCAGCAGATATAAATACTGCCAATGTTGAAAACAACACTACTAAGTTTCTGCAAGTATCTTTAATGTATTGTTATTTTATCTTCATAATCTTTTGTCTTTTTAACCAGAAGTAAAATGCAGTCTTTAAATGGTATTTAGAGCAACTGAAATGACCACAGTGTCTTAGGCGAGAACAATACAGCTACACTGCCAAAGACATGATGGAGTGCAACAGCATGCAAGCTGCAGTGCAAAAGGCTAATGTAAAATTAATTTAGAGCTTGAACTTTTCAAATGTTTATTTTTTACATAAATACTCTCATAAATCACTCAAAACATATTTGTTTTGAGCAAACTCGGGTTCTTCATTGAAAACATCCTGAATCCTCCATGTTTCAGAGCCACTTAAATGTGCTCTTAATTTGGGATGAGCTGTTCAACACAGCCGGACTGAGTGGGCAGAGGAGAACAATGCAGAAAGGATGCAAGCTGGATGTCAATCTTATGTTACGACTCCCCTTATAAGCACACTTCTCCAATAAGGACCTACTGTATAGTAAGAGGCTCACAAAATGTATAATGAATCATAAAGACCTGTGATCTAGTCCTGTATGTCTCTTTTAAAAAGGAATCTCCATGGGAGAATTGTGCAGATAGTAGCATACCGTGTGACTGACATCCAATCCAACATTTGTTAATATTTTTGTTTCGTTTCCCCCCTGAGACTTCAGCAGAGCCTGTATGTGTTCATGATATCCATGAGCTCCTGCTGCTGCAGGTAGTAGCAGGGGGCATGCCTGTTTAGCTACCAGACGACAATGTGTCAAGAAAGCTGCATTGTGAAGGAGGGATGAAGCTTGTGTGGCCGCAGCTGAAACTACATTTAGGGAATGTAAACAGGCAGCAAAGCCTTAAGGTCTGGTTTTAGGAGTGCACACTGGAGTGCGCAGGAGGGTAAACTATGGAAGAATGTAGTAAACAGATCTAGTAAAACTGAACAGAATTGTTGGATGGGCGGATATTTATCTTTTTATGTAGCTTTTATAGTTATTTCAAATTGGTGCTAAATGACCAATAATTGATATTATGGATATGGAGCCTTCAACAAAAGGGCTACAGCTATTTAACTGGGTTAACTAAAATTGTTTTGTTAGCTTCATGCAAACATGGGTGAAAAGGATATCTGTAACTAGTTAGTTATGGAGAGGCGCACACTGTATGAACGCTTCGAACCGAGTAACCCAACATACTGTATGAACACTTCTAACGGAGTAACCCAACATACTGTATGAACACTTCTAACGGAGTAACCCAACATACTGTATGAGAGCTTCTAACTGAGTAACCCAACATACTGTATTAGAGCTTCTAACTGAGTAACCCAACATACTGTATGAGAGCTTCTAACTGAGTAACCCAACATACTGTATGAGAGCTTCTAACTGAGTAACCCAATAGACGTGCTATGCTTAACTCTTTAACCAACCCAATCCTGTTTTCATAGGCCCCATTCCAGAACACTGCAAGCTCAAAGCACATTCCAAACTGCATTCACTTCCTCTAAAAGCTTTTATTTAACACCATGGAATAAAAGATTAACCATGTCCTTACTCACAGTCCTGAAGCAGTGAATAAATGTCAAACAAACAAGGAAGAGTATTAATAGTTATACAAAACATACTAGCAGCACATAATTGGATTAGAAGTCTCACCCAAAACAACCTAAGGCTGATTTCAAGAGGAGTCCTGTCCCATAAAGCAGGTCGACAATATGGTTGAGGAATGGTCACATAACCCTCCAGAACAATGTAAACACTTTGCTGACTCAAGCTGAATCAGTGCGGTGGTCCTGACTACTCATAGTGGTGGACCTGCACACCATACATATCTCGCCTAGACACCATTGATATCACTCAGCTTTAAACAGTCTAGATTTGTAATGTCTATCTGTTATTGCAAGGAGAATACTGCTAACATCAATTTCTTCCAGAATAAATATTTCCAAGCAAAACTTAACAACCCAGAGTTGCACACAAAATTAGCTTTTGGTATTGATCAGGAAATGTAAAAAAATCGACAGAGAGTTATCGCATACAATGCGAAAGGAAGAAGAAATTCGCCAGTCTGTAAAACATCAATGAATAAGCATTTCTTTTTTATCCTAAAACATTAAAAAGGTTATAAAACACATATTAGACAGCCCAAGAAGGAATTATAATTTCACAGAACACCTTTTATGACAATGCTTATCATTACATGTACTGTAGAGATCAATTGCATGCACTGTAGAGATCACTATACAATACTGTCCAGCAGTATGATATGGTCCCAATGCTTCTACTAATTCACTGCTTGTGTTTTCTGAGCAAATACAAGCAGATGTTCATTTTCTGCTTTGAGATTGACATGCCCACAATGTCTGTAAGTATTGTACTTTGTAAATTATTGAAAAAACAAGGACAGAACTAAATTATACTTTCAACTGTCTTTTCTCAAAGTGTCTTTCCCAGGTTACAGATGGTTCACACAGATGACCATAAGATAATTTTAAATTATGATGTGTTCAATAATGTTTTAATCTGTTTGTGTAATAGAGATTTTACAAGTAGTATCATACAATCTGGATCATAATGAAAAATGAACTACAGCATATATATATATATATATATATATATATATATATATATATATTTATTTCTGTGTGAAGCTCTGCGTAGAGACCTGAGAGGGTGAACCTGTGTGATTCTCCTGAAAATCCAAAAGATACTGTGTATGAGAAGTATGTACCGTGTGTAAAAAGTGTTTTGTTGAACCGGGAAACGGCTTAGCCGTCCAGCTGACAGTTTAGGTCATTTGAAAAAGTTTAGTTAGCGCTCTTGTTTTGCCGTTTGTTTATTTGATTTAATAAACATGCGCAAAAAGCGCTTAAAAATGTGCATTTCTTATGTCTGGGTGCAAGGGGGCAAACCAGCCTGGGCTGGGATGCTTTTCCACAATTTTATTTTATATATAATTTCACACACACAGACACACACACACACACACACACACACACACACACACACACACACACACACACCTTTCAAATCTGAGTAAGCCCAAACCAAAACATAAAAACATGCACTTTATTTCTGAAGAAAAATCACCTCCATATGTTTCTGAAACTAACTGTGCTGAGCAAAATGAAACTTGCCAAATAAGAATGAACGCCAAGTATGGGGTGGAATAACTTCCTGGTCATGTGGGTAAATCATCACCAGCATACAGCTGGAACAGCATACTTTATGGGATCCCTCCATTTGGGTCAAATACATTCTCTTACATTTCAACTCTAGAGGACTATGGGATTCATGTACAACTAAAAACTCTGATGGTCAAACCACCAATTGTGTCTCGCAGTACACAGGGGAAAATAGTTTTGTTTTTTTATTTCTAACTACACAGCAAAACTATGATTGCAATAGCTTCAATGTCCAGATGGATCCCAGTCTTGTTACAAAATGGCTGGGTCTGAATCTAATCTATCTCCTATACCCCAAAAACCTACATACTAATTTCATCAGGCCCTTGCAGTTATGATGCACTGGCTATGCTGTTTACAGCACCCTGCCAGGAATGGATGCGGGAACGGAATTAAACAGCATATGAATTAAAACTTCTTAATGAAATACAGTATCCCTGTGGGCCATAGCTGAAGTTGTGACAATGAGACTCGTATCATGTGGCTAGTGTGCATACTAAATTTACAATATCAATTCTCCATCTATGCCATTTAGTACCCAAGTTCCTACTGTAGTTTAGAATGTACACCCCCCAAGTCAGCAAGAACACTCAAAACAATGTGGTCCCCTTTTTACATCTGACTAAGGTCTGAATTAGTGGTGTCCTGCAAGGTTTTTATCTTTTAACAAAGTACCTTTTATAATTTGAGGCCTCTCCCATAAAGTAAAGTGAAAATGTGCCATATTTATGCAGGGTAAAACACAAATGGTCTCTCTCAGAGAAAAATGACTAAGAACCGCACCCTAAACTGCACAAAATAGGACTATTGAATCTAATAAGCATTTCATATAAAATGCGTATTACTTGCAGAAGTATCGTTATTTAGAGAGAGTGAACTGAATAAGGAATTATTTTTCTACACAAATTAGAAAAAATCCCAACTAAAAGCTAATTAAATTACAGTCCTAATTCTGGATTATTGCATTAGTAATAATTTGAGAGTGGAGTTACTGATGCAGTCAGCATGACAACCATTTGAAAGTGGAGGCCTTTGCAACACAGCAACAGCAGATCACATTAATTCAAACAGAAACTAAATTCAATGCTAGCTCAAAGGACATGATGGAAAATGTGTTGTCAAGAGATACACTTGCTACACAAACACTAGTTCAAGTTCATCCTGACATAAATGGCAAGACAGATGTTGAGATCACATTTTATTTAAATTATGGGTGAATCAATTTTTAAACGAAGCACATTGCATTTAGGAGACTTGATGTAATTGCAGTGACCCAGTTGTAAAATACAGAAAATGAATTTCCCCTAATTAGTGAATTCCCCCCAGGTCACCTGCAGCAGATATACAATGAAATGTAGTACAGTATCCACCACTTGCACCGTACAGGGTAATTTCAGGCAGTTGTTTATATCGGACAAATAGCGTTTACCATTCCCATTGATTTCAATAACAAAGACATTGTTTATACCATGTAAAGTACACCGTATATTTTGGGCAAACTCAGCTGTTTGGATCTCGTTATGTGCCATATCCATAATTTAAATTAAACACACTGCTTATTACTGTAGTAATCGCTCTTACTAATCCACCAATCAGCTGTTTTCACCATGTTCCTTGTCATTCACACAGATTTCAATAAAAAAATGCAGCACTTTACTGTAGTAAAAAAGCTTGCCTGATCAGTCAATCAGCTGTTTGCACCTCGTTACTGAGCGATTATCCCTGTACTGTACCTTGGCTATTTAATCCCTTTACGCAGTGTCAGGTTTATTTACAGTTTGAAAAAACAGCACTGACTGCAACAGCAAGCAAGCATGGCTGGAAAGAGAAAAGCATTGAGCATCAGCACGAAAATTCAGTATAAATAAAATGTCTCTGTTAGATGGCGTGCACTTGATAAAGCATGCTTGGAACTCTGTCAGTCAGCAAACAATGCAACGTTGCTTCAAAAAGCTGGGGACAATGTGGGAATGGACCTGATTATGCAATGTTATTTTTTTCAGATCTGTTAGCATTCTCTGTGTGTTTTGGTGCTTGTGTGACTAGAGCTGAAAGACTGCCTGTGTGTGAGTGCATCACTGAGGGGGGTGGGAGCAGGTCTGACGCGAGCAGTCAGAGATAGGGAGTGTTGGACCAATGAGTGAGGAAGGGGGAGGGATTTGTGTGTGTGGAGACAGTCTGAAAGAGAGAAGCGGGACCTGGCGGTGGGAGAATTGAGACAGCGAGAGAGAGAGCTGAGAGGTTGAGTTTGTGAGCGAGAGGAGAGGATTGAGAACCATTGTTCACAAAGCTAAAACAATAATAAATACAATAATAAATCCTACTGCTTTGAACCGCAACTGTTGTCTGTCTCATTATATCCTGGAAACCCTGCGCTACAATATGTAAATAAATCCTGTTTGCCTGCAGGGCGTATGAACTTCAACCTCTGTCTCGATCTCCTGCCTGTCACTCAGCAGCGAATGCATGCATCCACATGGCTCTCTCACAGGCATTAATACCCTGTATCTTTCTAAACAAGGGATTTAAGGGAGCTCCCTCATAAAAGCTGAATCTCAAAACAATAATACTATAGTACAGTAATTGTTACAGCTGTGTATAATGGTATTTTAAACAGAATTCATTTATCTGCCTTTTTACATATCTGCCCTTACTCTGGTGCCATCGCAGTTGGATACGCGACGGATTACTGTACTTTTTATTACATTCATAGGTTTTAGTACATCTTTTTTATTAGTGTAATGAGAGTTTATACTGTTCATCGCTTACTGCGGGTGAATCACGTTAACACAAATGCGCCCATTCTAAGCGGTGGCGACTGTAATAAGAAATAATCCATTTCCATGACGATAGATAAGACGGCAGATTTGACAGACTGATAAAAGTACATATACCTGTACCTTTGCAAGGAACAGACTCACAAATGACTGATGTTTCATGAGGGAAAATCTAAAAAGTGATGACTTAAACCCATTCTGGAGGCTAATCTGTAGATTTCCTTTCACAAATGTAAATGACAGAAACCATGTAAAACACAGAATAGTCTTGTATCCCTCCAGAACAATATAAACATAGTGTCCCGACAGCCTCCCGTCAGGGTTAATCCAGATGTTTCTGTATATATCTGCTTGCAATTGTGAACAATTTCTCCTCCAATTATAAGCATGTTCTTTTTGACAGAACTCAATAGCTACATTTAAGATTCATAGAAGATTGGTGTCATGGAACATCGCTTATAGTTGAAATGTATTTTCCAGAAACGGCGGAGATGACATGTAGCTTTAAGGAATGTGCATAGCAGCATTGTTTAAGCCAAAAACATGAGAGGTTGAAATACTATTGAAACTGTAAAAGGCCTAGGGAAAGTAATTCATAAGCCAATCAAAACCAATACAGGAATGCCAGTTCTAACCACAGACTGTTTGTCACACCCGAAACCTGGTACTCTGAGGTAAAATATAAAAGTATTACTAAAAACCAAAACAAATAAACTGTTGGTCTCAAAACTATTTGATGCAAGAATTACATAGCTGACAAGGCTATGTGAAATGCACGAACACCATACAAATGATGGTGGTAGATGATGTGCAAGTAATTGAAAACATCTTTTAATAAGTCATAAAAAACGCTTGTTGCATTACCTTCTACAAGTATGTGGAGTCGGTTGGCTTAAAATCCTTCATCGTTTTCTAAAAGAATATTTATATTCACTGCAGTCAAAGTACCACCCATGCCCCATTAAAAGTTGGTTAGAAAAGTGATACTCGTTGTAGCTTAGGGCTTTGTGAATTCCTCTGTAAATTCGAAGTCGTCTCACCCACCTCCTGAATTGTATTACGAAATCAGAGTACATCGGACATTTTTTTTTTCTTTTTAGTATTACAGTACATTGAATCATGTGTGTGTTGTTGCCTCCTCTATAATATTACCAACTTACATCATGTGTAGGGTGTATCTTATTATAAGAGATGTCATTTAATAGTTTTTAATAACCAGAACTGCTCAGCTTTGTTTTACAGTTCTGTTTTTTTTTTTGTTTGTTTTTTTGCAGTAATACACCCTACACATGAACTTCTAAAACTGTGCATATCAACCCACTGAAACTAGTATGATAATTCCAGTTAATTTCTGTTCCTAACTTAAGTAACATTTTATGCACAAAAACACAGTACATTTAAATTACTAAAATCTAAAGAACTTAAACTTTCATTATAAAGTAGGTGAACATCCTGCTTCGATCAAAGATGAAGATAAAGAAATGTGTAAGGTAAATCATATATAACCAGTAAAATTATATTGTTGAAATACATTGGTGTACTGTATAACCAAGTGACCAGCTTATAACCAGCAATTTTCCATAAGCAAAACATTCATTTTTCAAAAGCAATCTCGCTTTCAGTCACTTAAGGTTCCTGTAGCTATCTATAGTGGTAATAAATAACCAGTTCCATTTTTCATGGAACCTGTCGAGTAATAAAAAGTTATTTTTTCTTTGCTTAAGGGCCACGAGTGGAGCAGACAAAAGACAAACATTCTCTAGAGAACGATTAAGAGGATATTTTTCAGGGCCTGACACGAACACTGGCACTGCATTAAAACATGTGGTTAGAAGACTCAAAGAGCCTCAAAGACAAAGCTACTGAGCTAGCAGTCTGCCAGGGCCTTGCCTAAGACCCTAACAATGCACATGCTGACCAGTATAGTGCAAGTGTTTCTAGCAGAAAAATGTGACGTGCAGAGGGAGCTGTTCCATTGGTTCCATTTGCTTTTATCACTATACAAAAAGAAAGGTCATAAATCAGATGAAACTAAAATGTTGAAGAGCCTTCCTCTATCTGTGCTATTTGACACATTTAACAGGTTGCGATAATCTTTTTTTTTCCCCTCTTGAGCAAGCAATTAGACTCGTCGCAAACATTTCAGAAAGATCTACATGCATGTAAACTGCCTTTTCTGAGACAATTGAGGTAAATAGCACAAATCACAGCCTATTGATTTACATTTTCAAGCTGTTCCTGTTTGTTTTTTGGGTACCACTATACAGGACTTTTTTTGTAACAGTGCTAGGGGAACGGACAGAATTTCTTTTTTCTAAAACTGCCAAATGCTTTTGTGAATTCGTTTCCAATTGTATTTGATGACATATCACATTTTACAACTGCAAAACTAAATATATGCCCAGAGAAATGCCAAGCTCAAGTTCCATTAAGTTAAGAAGTTTTTATAGTGAGAATGTTTGACTGTTAAAGATTAACCTACCCCCAGCAGAGAAAACCCACTTCAAGCAAATTCCATACAGCCAGCCAGACTATAGAATTGAGTGAGTCAGACTATGGGACATACTTTGGCTGTAGACACGTCCCAATAACCTTATTATTAAACTTTCCTCCTTTATTTGAAGGTACATTTGTCAAAAAACAAACAGTATGCAGTAAACCTACCGTAACCTCCCAAACCTTTTGACCACAACAACCACCCAACAAGTATGAGGACATTGGTTTATATTATGCTTTAAATAGTACATTAATATTTTAACTAAATAGCCAACTGAAGGCCTCAACCCCATTCCTTTTCTTGAAAAACTATACATTGTAGTCCGTCATTCAAATAGTCTTCTTTTAAAAGTGACATTGTGGGCCCCATTCACACAGGTTTTAACACATGAGTTTGCTAAAGGTTTTTTAATGAATATTTTTTAGACAAAAGCCCATTTACAGTTATAGACTATGCCACTCCAAGTTTGTAATACAACTGAAGCTATAGGCTATAGAGGACATAGAACAAGTTGTGCTACTGTTCATTTTGCTTAAACAACCACACTGCAAATACGGATCATAAAAGCCATATTAGTAATAATCACTTAACATTGCACATCTAGTTTATTTGCTCTCAAAATGATAACCCACATGACAGAATGGCAGACATTTGCCAAAACAGCTTAGTTAATACAATGCAGTCAAGTGCTCCTTTTAGCTTGACAAGATGTGTGCATAGTTTAATGCAAGCACACACAGTGTACCAGATGCTGCAATGGATGTGAATACACCAAGCAGAGGGACATAATATGACATGTTTGGCAGATGATAAACGCATCAACTAAATGCAATAGTGATATGTTTTGTAACTATTTATGCGGGAGAACAAATGAGACATTTTAAGGTGCTAGTTAATTTACGACAGGCTTTGTAGCCTTTAAACAAGCATGCCTTCTGGAAACTGTCCAGTAATGATGCTTCTCAACAGCCTGGCTTAACAACAGCAAAGAACTTGAATATTTACTCTCATGGTTTGAAGCAGCTCTCAGGTGTTGCTACATCCAAAACATCCTGGAGAACAGGCTTAGCTGCAGATTCCCAGACCCAACTTCCCTGCAGGAATACTGGAGGTAATCGCTGAAGAATGGTCACATATTCCTCCAGAACAGCTTCAATGGCTGCTTCACCTGGACGTGCATTGGGTTATATTCATAATGCTTAAAGAAGACACCAGGTCTAGAACAGTTTCATGATTACTGTCCCGAGTTAAAGCTTGATTAACACAGCCCATTAATTGTTTCACTTGCGTGGCAACAACTCAAAATGAACTTGTCAAAACTGAAAAACGCTTACAGCTTACGTCAATACCATACCTTTTAATTTTGACAGCGTCCTCCATGTACAAGCATCCCAGAGTACTTGGGAGAACTAAAAAGATCTCTAAAATGCTTGCTAGCAAAAGGCCAAATCAACAAAAGCTTAGATTTAAAAGATATTGACTGACTCAGAAATTGGAATGGAACGTGGCAAGTTCCAAAGTAAAAGAGCTTTATTTAGTGCACCTTAGCTTTTGAATCGGAGTTGTGGGAATTACCAATAGATTTTCTGGCAGATCTTAAAGTACAGGCCTGATATGCAAATAGGTAGGACCAGAAGCTGGTAGCCTTTTAAGTTGACAGCAATGTCTTAATCAAAACAATGCTTCACTGGAAGCCAATGTAGTGACCTTAAAAGTGGGGAAATGTGAGAGGTATACTGGCTGCTGCATTTTAAACCAGCTGCAACCTATTCAATGAGGCATCAGGGAGACCAGAAAACAAGGAAATGTAATAATCACCCCTTACAAAAGTGAAAACCAATGTCTCTACATTTTAGTTTTTCACCTTCCTACCTGAGAAGTACAGGTATGCAGGGCTTCTAGAGGTCAAGGGAAATGTGACATTTTTGCCCAAAGCAACACATTATTTCAGACCAGATTTTGAATGGTTCCTTTACCTCATGTCACAGACAGGGTTAATGGGGTAGAGCAGATATACTGCATTAGAGATTTTTGGTGTTTTAGTCTATGTCTTGAGCAACTTCAGTCAATGATGGCCACATAGTAGTGTATAACAGCACACGGTTGGCACACTGCCCTTGCTGTAAGCATAAACACTCCACAGAATGTATTTAAAATTCCCTTTTGGCAGCACGCATGCATGCTATAAAATATCCCATTAAATAAACAGGAAGAAAAAAGGTTCCAATTGTACATTGCGAAACATAAATTCTGATGAAAACAGAACAATCAGGGTTTTTGTTATTCATTCTGTAAAGACACGCTTCTTAAAAGTTAGTTTAAAATAAAATGGAGAATTGTACTTAGTTACAAAAAATAGGACAGCATAAACTACGCAATCCTATCACTGACCAATTCCCCACCCACGAAATGGAGACATACATGGGAATGTGAGACACTGCCAAAAGATTACTAAGGAACTTATCAAAACCGACTCATGTTTAGAGATTTAAACAAGCTGCCTATTTCTAAAAAGTGAAAAATACACAATACATGGTTTGTCCTGAAGTGCAAATTACACCAATACATCTGAAAAGTTTTAATGTTCTACAGTTAAAAAAAAGGATTGTTAAAGTTTAATATATTGCAGTTTTGGAATCCAGATACAAGGGCAATTAAGCCTTCCTTTTCAGCCTTGACCCTACACTCAGGTGCACTGTTCTTTCAAATTGTCAGTGTGATTTATTATGCATTACTTAAGCTTAGTTTGTTTATTTTCCTGTTTAAGAAAAAAAATATAACTGTATGTATGACTGATTTTATACAAGTAATCAATCTCAGCCTATACACCGACAATGGCCTTGATCTAAAAAAGCCTCTGAATCAGTTTGAGGATCCCAGCCTAGGTCACAGCTTCAACTTCAGGGTTTTAGGCCTTGAATCGAACACTAGGATATTGGATTATTCTACTCATTAGTAGAAAGTTTAAACGTTAAATGTATGAATAATGAAGCACAAAAAGCTTAATAGAACAAAGGAGAAGCACCCATTCCCATCCCCATCTACACCTCATGAAGTAAAATATATAAGCAAAACAATTCCAAAGTGATAACCGATTCTACAGTACTGCATGTCTGAGAAAAACTCTGATACGTTGTGTTGGAAGATGGCGCTTCCTTTAACTGCGGTGAGAAGAACAACAATTAATACAAAAAAACTAACACATAATCAGATTGACAATTGTGTTGGCTTAAGCAAGTTGCCGTCATAATATTATTCTTAAATCAAATTGTAGTATCATATTTCTGATGCGCTACAAAAATGCAGTCAAACATCATGCTCCTCTTTCTGCATATTCACATGCATAGAGAAAGAGAGACTGGTGTCAACCCAGTCAATTAAAGTCAAAAATAGAATAGATGTACTTGTTTTAAAACAGCAATTACTTAAATAAAGCAACAAGTTCATATCGCACAGGCAGCAGTTGCTGCATAATCCTTATCTGCAGTGAATCATTGTCTGTTGGTAATGATTGAAACTGTGGTATGCAATCCTACACATCAGACAGATATTTAATTTGTTTCACCAGAAACACAAGCAGCTGGATTTACCGTAAGATTAGACAGCCCAAGATAAGTGCTAATCAGGGTCTGGGGAACTAGCAGAAGGTTTACAAAAGTCAAGCTTAACCCTTTTTAGCACCCTTCAAAATGACTAATTATGACTAACAGCTGGCAACCCTTTAATAATCTTGTGACCATATAGTTGCAGGTCTCAGTGCTATTCAATGGTCTAAGGCTCTCTAAGCTAAGCCAGTATAAAAGGGTTAAGGCTACCTAAATAATGCACGATTTACATGCATTGAAACCTTATAATTGCCATTACTTCATTCACAATTATTTTCAAAATGATCACACATATTTGAACAGGATTTCCCATTACAACAGAATAGTACGGATTAACAAAACAAAGGATACCATTTAAACTTCTCATTTCGTAAACACAATAACGTAAGACAAATACCACCATTTCTGTTTAATTGCACAGGGCTGACAACGTTTCTTGGCTTGGGGTATGCTCACATGCTGTGCCTTATCTAGCTGATGCAGAGTGCAGCATGGAACAAGAACAACAGTTGCTGAAGTCAATATGTGAATATCATTTAGCTAATTGACTCTGAGCAGCTATAAAGCTGTGTTTTTGAGGCTACAGATTATCCATTCAACATTGGCGTTAACACTCATAGTTAGTTAACCAAATGATCTGGGCTTCAACCAAATCCCCCATGGGCTCTTTATTATTGTGTCATTATACCCTAAAGCAACTACAGCCCCATTCACACTGGCACTCCCACCTGGGTTCTGACTACCAAGGTCACAATCACACGTAGTGTGAAACCATGTACCCGGGTCGACCCTAGCTCAAACCAGGTCGGCAGCGACCAACCTCAGGATGTCAGCTGACATGCTTTTACCTGGGTCGAGCGAGACAAAATGTATGATGGGCGTTCATAAGCGGACAAAATAACAAACAGCGACGCCTGCGTGAAGGTTTCACTTCTGCAATGAACTTGCGCGCCATTTCTGTTTATTCACCGTTTGTTGATTGAGACACACCATGAGCCAGATTGCTGCAGAGATGTCGTGGCGCGATGAAGAAACATTTGCTCTAAATCAACATTTGGGCCAACGATTCAATCCAGAGAAGCTTGGATGGAAACATCTGTAACAAGCACGACTGAACAGATGAAAGGGTGGTCATGTGAATGTTGCTGCTTCCGGGGCATTGTGTACTTGCTTCTGTCATCCAGGTTGACCCGGCTTCTTCAAAAAGCAGTGTGCAATCACATAGCCAACACACACAACCCCGGGTCATGACCTGGGTAGAGTCCAACCCAGGTGGAGCATGCCAGTTATACTGAAGCCAACAATATGTAAATTATGTAGATTAGCAATATTACACCCCACTGCACATGAGAAATGCACAGACAAACACTTCAACCTTTCAGGTATTTATGGGGGTCAAAATCAGAATTATCACATTGGCTACATACATTACCTTTTAGAGACTACCTATATAATTAAGGCACAATCATCATGTACTGAAAACGTGATGTTAATGAAATAAATGACAACCACGTGTTTTCAACGGGTATTCATTGTGCTTTACTGTATTAAAGTAATATGAATATGGTATACTTATTACCTTTCATGTTAAAGAAATTCACAACACCACAGTGCAATAACCTAACGATTACTAAGGATATCATTTAAATTTAAATAAAGGTTAGAATTAAACTGACTTTCTTCTCCATTTGCTTGCCTTTTAAAATACGTTACTAATACGAAACTTATTTGGGACTAAAAAATTCAGTTTATACTGATGAAACTTGCACTATCCCATCCTAGAAAAAAGCAAAGCAAAAATAATTAAATAAATAAAGCATTAACAGTGATTGCAAACAAACAAAAAATAAAGAAAAACATTTTTAAATAGTGCATGAAACTGATTAAACATGTTGTTTATAAGTTTGACTACTTTCAGAACCCCTCAGCTAAATTGGCAATCGTTAACCAGAAATATTGGATACAACCGATTGTTATTAGTTCTACTGGTTTACCAATTAAATAGATTGTTCAGATTGCAGGAATGTAACTCAACCTTCGAGGCAGTCACCTTGAGTTTATGTTACTGTGCATAACACGCGTTTTCTAATACTAAGTAATTTACCAACAGAAAGCAAAGAAGGTTGTGTTCTTCAAAATTAAAAGTTTCAGCAAAGTTTAGTCAATTTGTTTTTAAATGTTTAACACGTCATCCTGGAAACAACAGTGCAACATTCTCGGCAGGAGAGAATGTTTCACTGTCTTGAACATTGTCGTGTCAAATATAATGGTTGTTTCAAGCTACTGTATTAAAGTAATTTCCGGGATGTATTTTTTAAGATCTTCGTTACATTGTAAAAGTTTGTAATATAGTAAGTACTAATTCTCAATTTACGTTGACCTTCTAAACAATTGTAAAAGTCCTGACTCAAAGTGCATTACCAAAACTCGTAATTTCCAAACATTACATCCCTTCTGGATTCACTGTAAATTGTATAACTCTAAAAGTTAAACTATGTTGTCGCTTTACATATTTTTCTTACTAAACATTTATGGGGGCTACAGGTTCATATCAACAGTATTGACTGTATTTAAACTTTCTCACAAAAAAATAACAAACTTTCCAAGCGAGATTCAATCTTGACTCTTTGCCATTTTCTTTCGTTTACCTAGTAACATGACTTCCAGTTTCTTGCGATCCACACGAAATCTCTCCTCGGTCCATTCTGGGTCCGGTGGGACAAGGGGCCCGCATGAATCATCCTCAGAGACCGGGACGGGAGAGTCTGTGCTGCGCTCGCTGTTCGAGCCCGGGTCCGATTGTTGCAAGTATCCGCTCAAAGAGTCGCACTGAGCAGCCATGGCGCCTGCTGAGCACCGCTACGAGTCCCCACTGCGCCGCACACGGAGTTAGTCGTATATCATACACTAGACTTAGAAACACAAACTAATCACTATCATTCCTCTTCCCATTCACTGAAACTCTCTGCCTCCACTCATTGTTTTTTATACTATTTCTTCTACTGTTTCCTCGCGCACTCGACTTTGCCACAGCTGCAAAGCGCCGCCCAGAGAACCCTGTCCATGTTATTTCGACTGTGCAATGTAACTCCTCAAGTTCAGCGAAGCATCTCTGTTCCAGCAAACGAGTATTAATGTGCGAGGACCACAGATTATGTCATACACACTAACCTCCCCCACTGTTTTTAAGGCAGAGGTCCAAAAAGAGTACACAACCTTTCAGGCACAAACCAAGTACAGTGAGTTGGATTTATATATATATATATATATATATATATATATATATATATATATATATATATATATATATATATATATATATACAGCTCTGGAAAAAATTAAGAGACCACTGTAAAATTATCAGTTTCTCTGGTTTTACTATTTATAGGTATGTGTTTGGGTAAAATGAACATTTTGTTTTATTCTATAAACTACTGACAACATTTCTCCCAAATTCCAAATAAAATATTGTCATTTAGAGCATTTATTTGCAGAAAATGACAACTGGTCAAAATAACGAAAAGATGCAGTGTTGTCAGACCTCGAATAATGCAAAGAAAATAAGTTCATATTCATTTTTAAACAACACAATACTAATGTTTTAACTTAGGAAGAGTTCAGAAATCAATATTTGGTGGAATAACCCTGATTTTCAAGCACAGCTTTCATGCGTCTTGGCATGCTCTCCACCAGTCTTTCACATTGATATTGGGTGACTTTATGCCACTCCTGGCTAAAAATTCAAACAGCTCGGCTTTGTTTGATGGCTTGTGACCATCCATCTTCCTCTTGATCACATTCCAGAGGTTTTCAATGGGGTTCAGGTCTGGAGATTGGGCTGGCCATGACAGGGTCTTGATCTGGTGGTCCTCCATCCACACCTTGATTGACCTGGCTGTGTGGCATGGAGCATTGTCCTGCTGGAAAACCAATCCTCAGAGTTGGGGAACATTGTCAGAGCAGAAGGAAGCAAGTTTTCTTCCAGGACAACCTTGTACTTGGCTTGATTCATGCCAAAGCTGCCCGATTCCAGCCTTGCTGAAGCACCCCCAGATCATCACCGATCCTCCACCACATTTCACAGTGGGTGCGAGACACTGTGGCTTGTAGGCCTCTCCAGGTCTCCGTCTAACCATTAGACGACCAGGTGTTGGGCAAAGCTGAAAATTGGACTTATCTGGGGGTGCTTCAGCAAGGCTGGAATCGGGCAGATTTGTCTTTGTGAAGGACGCATGAATCAAGCCAAGTACAAGGTTGTTCTGGAAGAAAACTTGCTTCCTTCTGCTCTGACAATGTTCCCCAACTCTGAGGATTGGTTTTTCCAGCAGGACAATGCTCCATGCCACACAGCCAGGTCAATCAAGGTGTGGATGGAGGACCACCAGATCAAGACCCTGTCATGGCCAGCCCAATCTCCAGACCTGAACCCCATTGAAAACCTCTGGAATGTGATCAAGAGGAAGATGGATGGTCACAAGCCATCAAACAAAGCCGAGCTGCTTGAATTTTTGCCAGGAGTGGCATAAAGTCACCCAACATCAATGTGAAAGACTGGTGGAGAGCATGCCAAGACGCATGAAAGCTGTGCTTGAAAATCAGGGTTATTCCACCAAATATTGATTTCTGAACTCTTCCTAAGTTAAAACATTAGTATTGTGTTGTTTAAAAATGAATATGAACTTATTTTCTTTGCATTATTCGAGGTCTGACAACACTGCATCTTTTTGTTATTTTGACCAGTTGTCATTTTCTGCAAATAAATGCTGTAAATGACAATATTTTTATTTGGAATTTGGGAGAAATGTTGTCAGTAGTTTATAGAATAAAACAAAAATGTTCATTTTACCCAAACACATACCTATAAATAGTAAAACCAGAGAAACTGATAATTTTACAGTGGTCTCTTAATTTTTCCAGAGCTGTATATATATATATATATATATATATATATATATATATATATATATATATATATATATATATATATATATATATATATTAAACTCACTTATATCGCAGTATCTATTTTTCTTAAGTTTTCAAACAGTTAGTGAAAGTTTTATTTTTCTCTCAAGGAATTTCTACTCCTCTGTAACAGTGCAGTGTTTAAGTCACTAAATTAATTAGGTAGTTGAGACATAATTCAGAGCCCATTTTTGTTAGCCCCATGGCACTGAAATCGCTAGTTTAACCTTGTTCTCACATCCTCATTTCCTCTTAAACCTCCACAGTACATTTTGCAATTTGCAGCTGTTTCTACTGTGAGGCAGAGGTAAGTTGTCCATCTAACTAATAATAATAATAATAATAATAATAATAATAATAATAATAATAATAATAATACCTTCACCAATTTCTTCCAGACATAGATGTAAAGCTCCAAACAGAAACACATTTGCACCTAATATATGTTCAGAATTGCCCCTCTTTTATTTTACACTAAAATATAATTTCATGGTTTAGTTTTCTTCTGTACTTGTGTCTGCTAATTAGACATGATCCTGCCAATACTTGTGGCAGTGGTCGATTCCTCTGGAACACCCTGTCTCAGGTCTTTAGATGTCTGCAAATACAACTTCTGGATCTTCACAAATATTGTTACACCATGCTGTTGTTACAACTGGATATTGGTTATATCTCAGCAAGCAAACCAGAAATGAAAATGTGATTCCTGGGTGATGGTCTGCTACTGTACATTCTCCAGTCCTTTATCTGCCACTCACCCAGGCATGCTTGTACTATACTACCTGCAGAAACAGGGGTGTTTGGAATCCACCTGCAAGCTCCAATATCCTAGAGAAGCACATTTCAATGGTGTTTTGTCATACTGACAGTTCTTTACATGAACCACCTACAGAGTTGATATTTTTAATGCGGGTTAATATAAGGTAACCACTTTCTTAAATATAACTATGAAATCGTGTTGCTCATCACACCTTTCCATAACTGTTGATTAAGAAAGCAGCCCCCCGAGCTATTCCCATGGTTATACTATGCATTTACCATAGTTTACCATAGTTTACCGTGGTTTTTTCATGTTTTACCATACCGTACTTTTCTGGGCTTCACATTTATTGCACTATGCTATGCTTTTACTAGGGTACAATTGTGTAAGGGTATGACCATGGAATTTAAGACTTTAGCCAAAATAATAATTTCATTTCAAATAAAAGGGAAAGAAATGCCACACAATACCTCTTCTTTGTAGTGGTCAACCCCTGAGTTGAGGGAAGTAATAGAGCCGTTAAGTGCAGTGGGAAGATAGTAATTTGACTCTTGAGGACAACACAAGGAAATAATAATGACTGGGTGTGCTAGTCTGCATTTACTCTACAGGGGAAATGCACATTTTGTCCATGTGGTGAGAAAAGTAGGAGGCACTTATTAGTTTTTTTTTTTTTTTAAATGACAGGAAGGTGATTGCTAAAGTGGAACACATTGGTTGTTTGGCCCTTGTTTATGCTTCCAAAACCCAGAACATGATAAACTAAGACCCCACTCACTTCTATGCTATACATTAGAAGCAACAGGTATATTCTTAAATGTGAGTTTAGTAGAACTCAAATTGACTCAGAATGCTTGGCACAAAAACATTGTAAACTGGATAAAGTAAAAACAAAAAGAGGACTAGGACTGAAACTAAAAACAATAAAAATATGATAGTTAAAATGATCTACTGTATAATCTAAATTCTAAACAACAGTTTTCTCTGCATTATTTTTGCTAAATCACATACATTTCAAGAACATGTACATACATTTCTTAAAGCGTCATTGTAATCAGCACCCACACAAACGTCCCCATGATCACTATGCAAGCTTCCATAGCAAATGAAAAGGTTTTGTACAAATGGTTTCTAATTGCTTGAGTAAACTATGACCTATTTACATTTTTTTAGTCTCCTGCAACAGCTTGTTTAGACATTTTCCAAATGTTTCCAACAACAACGTGACAAAACAAGAAGATAGTAATTAATGATCCTTCTTTACCACACGGATTGCATTATAAAACACATATTACGTCAAGGCAGATGTGCATAAACACACCGGCTGCACAAAGAAGCTCCAGGGCACAGTTTTGGTCTTCAGCTAACAGGCATAATGGATCATAAACTCTCCAGTACAGACAAATAGTTTGCCTTTCAGTTGCTCCACAGAGTTAGAAACAATTGTTATATGACTGGGCTCTTTAACTTCAGGTTGCATATGTGAAAAAAGCTCATTTTTTTTCAGAAAAAAATGCATGTTTCCTTGTAATTAAATTCATTTTCAATGACATTTTAATTATTGTTTGTCACTTACCAGTATACATCTGCTTTGCTTTTGTATTTCGACTTAAATTCAAGGTTCTATTTTTCTCAAGAAAGTTGTTGTTTACATAAATATGCAAAAATGTAATTCACTTTTTTTTAAATTACAAAGCCATATTATTGGGGAGCTGAATAATATAATTTACTAAGCTTTTGTCCCTAAAGTCCTGCTCTGACTTGCTTACAGACAATTAATTTCAGAGCCCCACAAGAATCACATTCAGTTTTACACTGCCAAATAATTCCTTGTTTTTTGATTTACTGCATTCTTCTTATAATTTACCATTCTGTGTACCATTTTTTCCCTTTGTCAAAATACCTTTTTGGCAGTTCGGTTTGTTTACATTGTAGTTCTAGCTATCAGGCCACAAGCTTTCTTCCACCTTTTCTTATGATTATATCACTATATGAGCCAAAGGGACATAGGAGTCTATTTTAATGAGCTAAACAGTGATAGATCTAAATCCAGCTGTCTTTAAACATGATATATGACAGAAATCTAATTTTTATTGTGTTAAATTATGTTAATAAATAAACTACGTAGAACAACTTTATATTAATCCCCATTAATATGAAGATTAATATAGATTAATATAGAACTACACTTTTGAGATAATTAAAATAGACCACAGATACAATCAGTAGGACATTACGAATGACATTTTCAGGCTATGATATAGTCCAGGAAGCAAAATAGAAATTAAAAAAGGACACCACCCTTTATCAAATGCTGTTTTTGCAGTACTGGCAGCATTTTACATGAAATGTCTATTGATATTTTAAACATGAGCTTTATAAGGTCACACATACAATGAAATTTTCTCAGAGGATACTGTTGAAATGTCGAAGGACTGGCAACCTCACAGAAAGTTAATTGAATAATGCATTATACTGGTGCATGAGCTGTGTGCTGCACGGTGTATACTAAATATTGTAGTGACACCTAGTGGTCAATTTTATACATTGCAAAATTATAAATGAGGAAAGATCTTAACTTGAATGTTTGTTCTTTACCCCTTGCGCTCAGCTCAATTCACAGCAAGTCTCTTCATAAAATCCAAAAAACAGTGCGTTGGCTTCACAACAGTAAACTATATTAAGCAAGTTCAAATAATTATTAGTTCATATTATTTTATTTTCGAGGCTAAAAACATAAAAAACGAACATGTTTCAACCAAACAATGGCCGTCCTCAATCTTAAAGGGCCTGTTACTTAAATTATACATAGGATAAAGAAAATAAATACAAAACACGGTTCGGCAAATTTTATTTTTGAGCATAAAACATGCAGATAATGATATTATAATTTCCCTTACATGAAAATTGTAAAAATAATTGGATACCATTATAATATCAGTAATTAACTTGAATAACCCTAAGAATAAGCATTAACAAGCCACAGCATTAACAATAATGTCAACACAATGGTTCTGGAACAAGTACAGCAGTGGTTCTGATATGGTAGAAAACTGGTACTGATATGGTACAGCAATAGATAACCAATACAATTCACACTGTACCACAGTGGAACATTTTCATAATGTTACCGTGGTTCTATAGTACAGTGGCAGCCCTTGTGCTACCAATGCCCCCAAGTACAGATCATTTAGTGTGTAGGTTGTCGTGCAATGGACAATATAATGCGTTCCAGAAGTGAACTGAACTACAGACACTCAGATTTACTCAGACCTGGATGGACATGGACAAAATATTAGCCCTACTGAATTTGTAACAGACAAAGACAAACTTGGATGCGTATGTAACCTAACTCGATCCTTTAAATATTCAATAAAAATGTGTGTAAGCCAACCCTGGATTTTAACAGGATTGTGGAATTACCCTGGATTGAATCAACTACCTGTTAATGCAATTTTAGGATTCCCGGGTGTGATATAGGTTAATGAGACCAAACCCTTTTAATAATGGAAGAGAATATAACTGGTAACATTTTATCTCTTACATTCTGGTCATTTAACTGAGACCACACAGTGCTGACAAGGTTAAAGATCAGATGGTTTACTTACCTTAATGTTCTCCTTCTGTAACTTGAATGTTGATTTTACAGAACCTAATGAATGGAACAAATATTCTCCTTGTTTCTGACTTTTACCATTTACTAAAGTGACCAGTTCATAATCATAAAGAAGTTCATGATCTGCTAAAACTCAGTTATAATTCTATCTGACTATTGCGCTTCAAAATATCCCAACTTAAGCTAATTTCATATTGGCTAGCCAATGTTAAACTACAGTACAGAAAATCTGTTCAGGCAAGAATCAAATTGGAATGTTATGGGTAGTCAACAATCATTTGATGTAATACTTCGACATCAGAATTTACCAATGTAACATTTTGTACTGGGAAGTAAAAATATGCATTGTTTCTATAAACTAGAACTATAAACTAGAATGAAAGTTTCTGGAGAAACTTTGTCTGCGTTGTATGGTTGTTTTGTAAGTGTCGTAGAAGTGAAGTAGCCAAAATGGTTCTATAAGCATTTGTATCCTGTAATTTAACATTTGACCTTAAAAGAGAGAAGTAAATTCAAAAGTGAATTCAAAAGTATAAATTGTTCTATACAGACCTTTTAAATTTT
This sequence comes from Acipenser oxyrinchus oxyrinchus, assembly GCA_030684275.1. Lineage (NCBI taxonomy): Eukaryota > Metazoa > Chordata > Actinopteri > Acipenseriformes > Acipenseridae > Acipenser > Acipenser oxyrinchus. Next base: position 36,886,543 of record CM060257.1, read on the forward strand.
TTATATACTGGACTTCTATAGCCAAAATCATAGTGTAAGATTTCATATCCTGGAATTTAGTATTTGACCTTGAAAGAGAGGTGAAAGGCCAAGGTGAAGAACATTTTTGGACATACATGGTTAGCTATACATGTTCTATATACAGTATGATATTGCACTTACATGTTCACATTTTCAGTGGTTTTATATTGCATAATCTGTTCACTTACTGTTATACTTACATTAAAAAATATTGTTATGAAACTTTGATATCAATTGACAAGAGATGTGTGTATTTGTAACAATCTCATTTTCTTAATACAATGATAAACTGTTACAAAAATTGGGCATGACAAATTATGCTGCAAGAATATTATGTAGTATAATTAATAATGTTAATTACTGCTCTTCAGTAACTTAATATTAACAGAATACTAACTTTTTTAGTCATTACAATTTTACTAGCGCTGAACAAATTCATATAACATTTCCATATTCCATTTAAGTCTAGGGCCTTCACACACCAAACGCGCCACGATTTTTACTGGGGCGACACGACAAATTCGCTGTGAAAACACTGTGCACACCAGAAGTCATCACAGACACGACGCGACAGCTGGAAATTTAAGGTGCGTGTGGGTGGTGCTGTCAGACCAGGAAATGAAACCATTACAATGGTTGTAGGGGCAAAACGGCGCTGCTGCGCTCGTATTTAATAATTGACAAAATAAACAGTTTAAACAAAAGAACACACAAAACAAAGCAAATGGCACTCTGGGCAAAGTAAAACAAACACTAACAATTCTAAACAAGTATATTTTAGATATAGCAATTGCTTCTCTATTAATTTAGACTCACGTCTCACCTCTGACACCCCACTGGAGTGCAGAAAGCTGCAGGTTTTTAGGTGACCATCTCCCGATTTAGCAACAATTAATCAATGAATTAATTCGGGAGATGGTCACCTGCATCTCCGTCATCTTAAATAGTAAATAATCATGTCGAATGGCTTTCGTCCGTCCGCACATAAACACAATATATTTATATAATAGTAGTAGTCGTATTAGTCGTAGTAATACTACTACTACGACTAATAATAATAATATACACCCTTGGGGTGGGCACCCATCACAAAGTGAAGCAGGGCTTTATTAGCAGACGCCCTTATCCAGGACAACTAACAATTGTTACAAGATATCACATTATTTTTTACATACAATTACCCATTTATACAGTTGGGTTTTTAGTGGCGCAATCTAGGTAAAGTACCTTGGCTCAAGCGTACAGCAGCAGTGTCCCCCCACCTGGGATTGAACCCACGACCCTTCAGTCAAGAGTCCTAACCACTACTCCACACTGCTGCCCTGGTTATGGTTGTGTAGCGCATCACATAAGTGTTTTATATTATTATTAATAACAATAGCAAAAGTTTTAATACACGGTAAATGCTAGTTATTAATCTTGACTGTGATGTATGTAATATAATTTATTACAACTTCTACAGAACAGTTCTATGTGACATGGTGTGACAGAAACACAGTGATTCTTGGTAGTAAATCTCCCTCCCGACCTGTGAGGGCGCTAAGCAGCGAGAAAAGAGTTCCTTGGATGGGCTGGCCCTCTTTCGCAGGGGTTCAAGGGAAGTCAGCCAGCTAGAAAGGGGGCGGCACTCCGTTGCATTAACACATTGACCCGGGAGGGAAACGACGTAGCATTCGCAGAGTGAAGGGGCAGTTGCACTCGTTTAACAAGGGGTCATGTCTGACGGTATAAAAGGGGATGAAGAGACGCAATCTGTTCCTTCGCTTTGGTTTGTGTTGTTGAACCTGAAATGACCCGTGAGAGACCCAATGAATATACATAGCATGAGTGTTTTGTTTGTTTGTCTGTAATTGTCTTGTTTGTTATTATTAGACGGCTAACACGTTTCAGAGCTCTTGCCAAGGGTGAGCACAAAACCCAGAATAGCACTGCACTACTGTCACTGATAAACTTGTATGCACCCAGGACTGGTGACCGTGTTAGTATATTGTGGGATGGATATTTGTGTTATATGGGATCGCAACCCTGTTGTTATTTATTCCGTGCACCTCACATTGTTGTGTATTGCCGGGGATTATTATTTGGTCACCAGACCTGGGTATAAAATAATAAACCCCTTTCCAAACATTGATTATAAACCTCTCTGTCTGCTTCATTACGCACTGCATCACTCCTGCACTGTACCCACTCAACCACTTTGCCACACATGGTTACTGAGTTATAGTATAGCCATTACAGTTTTGACCCCCAAATCCATATTTCACTTATTCATTATATAGAGTCAGTTGACAGCTATCAGCATGCACAAACAGAACAGTTCTAAGTGACATTGTTCTCGAGTTATAGTCATTACAGTTGGTCACAGCCGTTGGTCAAAGTTCAAAATAAAGGTTTTTCATCAAGCACACACAATATTTCGGGATGGGGTAAAAGCCGGAACGGTACTTTAATGAATTCAATTGCTTTAAAAAAAAAAGCAGCATAGAAAGTTGCACACACGAGGAGAATATTTTAACAATCAGAACCGATTAATAACGCGCTGTCATTAACCCGTTCCGGCCCAGAACCCTCTTTTTATCACCAAAAAGCTCCCGGAACACTGGGTTCCGAAGGTGCAAAGACGACGAAAATTATACACATAATACAACTAAGTGAGGACATCATAACACTATCGAGAAAACCCACCTGACCGACCTTTAACTGCCCATTCCGTGCAAGAAACAGCTGTATAGACAAAACCGCCCGGAACACGGGGTTCCGAAGCTGCACAGAATATGAAAATGACACACACAATACAACTAAGTGAGGACATCATAACACTATTGAAAAAAACCCACCAAACCGACCTTTAACTGCCCATTCCGGGTAATAAAACGGTGTATTTATTTTGTTTGTATATGATCTTCTCTCTCTCTCTCTCTCTCTCTCTCTCTCTCTCTCTCTCTCTCTCTCTCTCTCTCTCTAGAATTGTTTAGAATTGCTGGTAGCCCCTAATTGTAACAGTTATATGTGATTAGAAAATAAAAATTACACGTATATATAGCTGCAACAGTTTCACAACATTTATTTGTTGCACAATTTTTTTGTTCTTCTTACTTACAATGATAAAAAAAGTATTTAAATGTATTTAACATATTCATATATGTACATAGGCTATATTTGATACAAAATGGATACAATGCAATTACAGTGCAAAGGCAAGCAAACACACTATCTTACAATTAGGTAGTTTACAACATGTAAGGAAAAACGAGCAAACAAAGCAAAACAGTTTAGATTTTAATATTATGCAGGGTGACTTCAAATACAGAAACCTTGATGCATTTCCCATTTTCTTCTTCAAAAAAATGAATTCGTTTTAACATTGTGTGTCATATGCATAAATAAATAAATAAAATAAACATAATAAACAAACTAACGTGTTTGTGTTTAATTTGGGAACCTCCTGTCTGAATACGAGAGAGAAATGAAACAATGTATTCTTGCTCTAAATGAGTTGCTGCTATATTAAACTATGTAACAGTGTAATGCCTGAGAAAGCACGACTGAACCATTGAAACAATGTATCGAATTGAAGTATTTGGCTGAAACGCTGTAACTAACAGATAGCACTAGTTTGTGCAATATGAGAAATGAAACGAAATTGTGTTTTAAATAAATTTGACTATTTTACATCCCTGCATTTTTATTGTGTGTTTGTGTTGTACTTGGTCAAGACCTTATTTTATGGCCCAAATGAAAGAACCTGGTGCTAACAACCTAAAATCTTTAACTTAATCTGAAGGTAGCGCCTTCAGTGGCGTAGACGGCTACCATAAATTATATTTTAAACCCAGTTTAGCCCTTGCTACAGTATGACCTTTATTGCTAATAAGTAGCGGAATGTTTAGTCACCAACGAGGTATTTACTGTTGAAGTTTAATTAAATATATGGCTTTCAAATGTGGAGCCATGCACAAAACCTGTGATTTTTAATCAATTTGCATGGCTTTTCAGTATTAGAAGGCTATATAGATTAGAACCCCTGGGGGTTATTTTTGAGTTTTAGGGTTTCTTATTAATCCTTCGAGATTTCAACGTTTATTTATGGTTGTTAGCCTGCTGTTTAAAAAGGTTCTTTATACTATTTGGAACCCCTGAAATACGGTTTCTTGGAATAACTTTTTTCAAGAGTGTAAGATTTATAAACCTCACTAATATATTTTAGATTATTCCCGGAAGGTATTAGTAATAATCAGACACTAACACAAGTGTAGCCCATCAATCAACAAAAACTTTATTATTTAACTTCCAGTACCAAACAATATTAAGCCATAGCAGTCAAAACGATGGTTATTACCTGTTCTCAATGGGAAGTTGGGCGCGGTCTGGAGTCTCTGCGTCAAGCTGTTTTGTCTCTTAATTATTCATTATTATTAATTAGTCATTTTAGAAGACGCTTCTATCCAAAGTGACTTCCAGAGACTAGGGGTGAGCTATGCATCACAGTCAGCACCAACAGGATCTCTGTTTTACGTCTCAAGGACGGAGCACAAGGAGATTAAGTGATTTGCTCTGGGTCACACACAGTGTGAGTTGGGATTTGAACCGGGAACCACCTGGTATGAAGCCTTTGTCTTTAACCACTGGGCCACCTTACCCAAGCGTCATCAAATACCTAGCTAATTCACCTTTTTAACTCTCGACTCTCGCTCTAATGTCATTAGACGAGAGCATGACAATTCGTCCAATAATTACACTGTAGCCTATAATATTCTGTGCACAGAGGGAGCACATTTACTAATGAAACAGGAGGAGGGAGGAGGAGGTGTTTTGGGCAGGGGTGTGTTGGGGGCTATTGTTGGTTGTTCGGCGAGGGAGGGAGCAATTACTGAATGGCTGGATATTGTGAGCACGGGTGTGGAGTGTGATTGTGGGGTTATCTGGGGGGTTTATTATTGAGCTTTGTAGTAGCCGCCGGGGTATACAAATAACTTTTATTTGCTCTGAGTTCCCGTTCCCTTTTTCTTATTAATTTAATAAACATTGGCTTGAGATGTGTTGTAAAAGAAATCTGACATGCTCTTTCACATTCGGACCCACAGGGGTTGTATCTTACATTAAAGGCTTATGAAACCCCAATCTCATCATGCCCAACAGATACCACGATAAAAATGAAATACAGTTTAACAATCCGACTTATCTCACTCGTTTTACATTGCAATCTTAATATCACACATTTACTACTGCTGCTTTTGCATCTCACCATAGTCTCATCAACAACACTAGCTTGTTAAAGTGAACAAACAACAATTTATATGTGGTTACACATTCAACATCTTAAAAGTACACACACATTTTTCTTATATTATGACTCTTAAAATATGTACATCTAGTAATATGGATGAATTATCTCTATATTAGTGATGCATGGACCAAGAAGCCGCGCATGGGAACCCAGGAGCAAGCTGATGTTCTCTAACCCCTATATTCCCCCCGATACGCATGCCAGCGTCAGTGACACACTGTCGCTGGAGGTGAAAAGCGCTCAGTGCCTACTGGCGCTGGTGTATAACACCTGTAACATGTTAAACCAGCGCTCAGTGCTGCACCGCCGCGGACCAGCAGCCAATTGTAAGCTAGCAAGCCAATATAGAAAGTGTCACATGACAATTGTTCGTGTGGTGTTTTAGATAGCTGAAATCATCTTCTGTATAAACTTTATTTTTTTATTTTTGATGGCGCACATTGTAAGTGATATTCTGGAAGACGAGACTCCCTTTTCAAAGCGTGTAGAAACAACCAATCAGCAGCGACAGTGCTTCCCGGCAGCTTTTGTCGAAATTCTCTTTTTATATTTATTTTCTGTTAAAATAGTTTATGGATAATCTTGTTTGCTTTTAAACCAATTAAATTGTTAAAAAAATAACTACTATTCTATAGTCCATTCATTTAAATTCCATACATGGTCTTGTTGTACTAGTGCTAAAATATACACTCCCTTTTTTCTTTATATATTTAGGAGAAACCTCGCTTAATATAATTTTAGGAATTGACATGTTAGCACTGTACTTGCATCCAGAGCGCGTATGCCGATGAAAATAAAAATACGGCTAAAAACAAAATAGTATTCGGTTCAACAGAGACAGTTAGTAACTTAAAAACACATAAGCGAAATGCTCCGTATCTGTCTGTGTAGTTTGTTATTTGAATGTGCTGCCCCTGCTTGTTCTGCGACGCTCAGCCAATAGGCAGGGACAGGACGTTGAAAAGAATTGTGGGAAATGTGGGATCGGGCATAGAAGTTAAGGTATATTTCAAGGTCTTAAAACGACAGTGTACCACAAACTTACCAACACAAGTTTGAATGGTTGTCAACGCAAAGCACATTCAGCAGTTTACAGAAGTCATGACATTTTGGAGAAATGAGTACAGAGTTCTCAGCATACTGCATGGACTATAAAACTGATTATTATAAAGTACAAATACAGAATCTTACACGTGGTTTCAAACAGCACCAGATAAACGGTTCCACATCTAAGACATAGAACCGTTTTTGCTAAATTTGGTTTTCCTGAGAGTATAACATGTAGCTGAAATTTAATTCTAGTGCTTAATCACTAAAAACAATATTTGGTCAATAACATGATATTCTCTGTCGTCACTGAATTTGTAGGCAAACGTAGTGTTCCGTTCCAGTACAGTATTAAAGTACTAATCAGTGGCCCTTTGCAGGTGTTGGCTGAAAAGAGTAGTTTGTATAGACAGTAAAAATCAACGAACATCCCTCGGCTGAATACACATTCTTGAATTTGCAGTAGTTCAATTCCTATTAACCCATTTCATGCAGGGAATGGGCAATTAAATGTCGGTTAACACTTCAGACAGTTTTGTAAGTATGTTACTCACTGTATTATGTGTATCTTTTTTTTCATCTCCTGTGCAGCTTCTGGGCAGATTTATTAATCAAGCTGTTTGTTGCACGGAACGGGAAATGAAAGGCCGGTTCGGTTGGATTTTTCAATAGTGTTCTGATGTCCTCACTTAGTTGTATTGTGTGTATCATTTTCATACTCTTTCCAGCTTCGGAACCCCGTGTTCCGGGCGGTTTTGTCTATACAGCTGTTTATTGCACGGAATGGGCAGTTAAAGGTCGGTTCGGTGTGGGGGTTCCAGCAGTGTTATGTTGTTCCTACTTAGTTGTATTGTGTGTATAATTTTTGTCGTCTTTGAACCTTTGGAAACCAGTGTTCCGGGAGGTTTTTGGTGATAAAAAGAGGGTTCTGGCCCGGAACGGGTTAATGACAGCGCGTTATTAATCTGTTCTAATTGTTAAAATATTCTCCTCATGCGTGTGTAACTTTCTATGCTGTTTTTTTTAAAGCAATTCAATTCATTAAAGTACAGTTCCGGGCCGTTATGTCTCGTTCCGGCTTTTACCCCATCCCCAATATTTCACTTATTCGGTATAGCGACAGTTGAGAGCTACCAGCATGTACAAACAGAACAGTTCAATGTGACATCGTTCCGAGTTATAGCAAACACAATTTTTTTTTTTTTCCGGGGGGGGGGGGTCTCAGCCCAAGACACCCAAATCGATGTCAGATTGCCAGAAAAAGTAATAGCAACTAACTTCAGATATAGTGAATAGCTGTGCCAAGTACCGAGTTAATTGGTTAAAAGCTGTAGGAGGACATACCGTTACAAAAGTTAGGTGAAATAATAATAATAATAATAATAATAATAATAATAATAATAATAATAATAATACAGAAACCGAGAGAAAACAGTCGTTTTATAACGCAGACAACAATGTACCATTATATCAAATTCTGCTCAGCACGCTACAGCACAACCTCAGGTCAACTCGGATAAGTGCAGTTCCAGTCAAATAAAAAGCCAATGGTAATGGTGACAAAAGCGATGTACTGTAATATAATTCAGGTGAGTAGTGTTGTTTTTAGTTATTGTTTGTTTATATATATATATATATATATATATATATATATATATATATATATATATATATATATATATATATATATATATATATATATATATATATATCCCGTCCTTTAATTTCGTTTTTATCAATCGACTGTTTAAAGGTGTTCCTGAGATATAAGTTTTTCATTTGCAGAGAAGAGCTAATGGACGGATCTGTTTACATCGTGAACACAAAATACGTTGGTATTATTGATTTGTTCGTAAAAATCAATTATAAGAATATAGGCAGAATGTTTATGCAAAACTCATAAGCAAACAGACTTACACATTTTCCTAGCTTTTCTAGCAGCGTGGATTTCAAATACAACTACGTTAATATATACGGAAACTAAGCACAGTACAACAAACACGTACTGGACGTATTAATTTAGTATTTTGCTCGTGTATGTTTTTTTAATTAAATATTATAGTAATCTGCAATAGAATGAAAGCACTGTATTATCATTTTAGGCTATGCACAAGGCTATGTTAAATCGCTTAGTTAATGGTTTGTTTAACTCTCAGTGTGCAAAATATACAGAACACAAGGAAGTGTAACAGTTTTACTGTAATGTAAACAAAACGAAACCAAAGACAGACTGGTGTTTAAACTAACACTGACTTGGAAATTGTAGCTAATGATGCTTCTGCAATGCATTATCTTGCCGTGCTAGCAAGAAAATGCAAAAACTCCTCATGGGTTGCTTGCGTAATCAACTGCTGTGCCAACTTTACATATTCAAAACCTGCAGGTCAGGAGACAAGGTTGCTAATAAACATCCACAACTTTAACACGGTACCATTTATAAATCACAAGGTATATGTTTTTTTAATTTTCCTGTAAATACAGTGTCTGCATGCCTTTTCAGCATGTTCCACCTCCTCAGTGAATTGGACAAAGCCCCCAGTACCTCTGGTTCCAGACCCTCCTTTGCTATTGGGTGAAGTTTACTTGGAGGAGCATCAGTGAATACCCAGTCTCCTCCAGGTCGTCTTAGTTCATTTCCTTCTCGAGATCTTATATTAGGAGGTTTTTAAAAAAAGGTGAGACCATAAAACACTTAGACCCTTGACTTTCTTTTTGTTGTATTATGTTACTAAAATAATTCATATGTTTTGCAGAAAACCTTTGCTCCAAATATACATTTGGTTCGTAAAAAGAGGAGCATGTAGATTTTAATTATTTAAGCTCTTAATTTGAAAAAAAACCTAGTACATTATACGTTGTCTTCCATCAATGCTATTTACAATACCACTACATATATATACGTATATATATATATATATATAGAGAGAGAGAGAGAGAGAGAGAGAGAGAGAGAGAGAGAGAGTGAGTGAGAGAGAGAGAGGTCAGCACAGGTACCCAACACTACCCGTGTTTCTTTTTACTACCCTGGTATTGATTTATTAATTTGAGAATTACATTTTTTTTTTAGAAAATATGACAATACAGTTGTAAGCGTGGGTCTCTGGCCGGCATAAAAAGACATTGTAAAACAAGCTGTGCATGATTAAGCATTTTCTTAACTGACAGGATATCAATGTTTCACAGAAAACAATAACACACAGCAAGCGGCAAGTACACCTCAATAATAATAACTGTGGCGACTATTCAACATAAACAACATCCTGTCGGTTTATGTCAGAGATAACTCTGTGATCCATAATAACCGTGTGGCTTCCAATACGGAATGCATTATCTACAGTTACTGTGCAGATATACTGTAGTTTCTTACCAAAAAGATAAATTAAGTTGCCTTTATTTAAAAATAAATAAGGAAATCAATGAATTAAATACAATAATGTGGAGCACAAGAGCAACGCATGAACCACAAGAAAAGCAGAGAGCAAGCAAAGATGGAGTTTGATGTTTTTATAAGATAAAATATGCTTTTTGCATTTACAAAAATAGAGTATCAAATTGTTCTATTTTTCCAGAGCTTTGTAAAAACAGGCATATTAGTTACCAGCTAGACAAATTATACACCATCGTTCACAAATCAACATCACAATTTGTAAAGCACTGATAGGCACTGTGACCGAGCTGTTGAGTGGCTTGTGGGTGGTGATGTCACTGACCAGAAACAGAAACCAAAACAGTGAATGGCGTTGGTGAAACTGCAGCGCTACGGCGCTCAGTGTTTTTATTACATAATAACAAAACAAAAGATTTAAACAAAACAAACACCACAAACAAAAGGGGACATTGGCCAAACAAATAGAAATAAACAAATAAGTATCGTGCTGGGGTAAAACCAGCACGCTTAGTAGTTGTTTAGCTTTTAAATCTCTCTCCCACCTTGCTCACTCGCTCTCCTGTACTCTCCTCTGTACACTCTACTCCTTGAGCGCAGACAGCTGGCTTTATATGCTAGCCAAGGGGTTAATCCCACATTAAACAAAAGGCTACTACAGAGGCTGCTGAACAGAACGTAAAACAAACAACAGCTTTCAGAAAACAAACTGGAAAGTCAGCACAGACAAAAAAGTATTCCTGTGTTGGTTGTACCCAAGTTAAATCAGTACTACAAGTACGATCAAGCATAGCTACCTCGGTTCAAACAACCTGCTGTATACTTTTTAAACGCAGTTAGAATTTTAGACCCGAATAGGCACGTTTTCTTTGTAATGACTGTGTTATAGAGTGTTAATAAAGCACTGTGGATGGTTTATAACCATGCAATAGCCATAGACAGAATTACGTTTAAACCTCTCAAAGTACAATAGGTGGCTAAAATCTGTCCCCTTTATAGAAAAGTAATGCTGTTTATGGCTATTGCATGGTTATAAACCATCTATGATTCTTTATTAATACTTTATAACGTAGTTATTTATAAAACATTAATAATCAGCACCTTAATATAAAGTGTTACCAAATAAGGTTCTTGATTTAATACCTTGCTTTTTATTTTATTTTGTTTTCAAAGCAGGTGCCATAAACTAAAAGCGGTTGTTTACTTATTTTGACAAAAGGTATTTAGAGTGTGTCGCGGTACAGGAACTAGCTGAAAATCAGCAAAATGTCGGGACACTGGGACCTTTGATGGAAAACCGGGACGTCTGGTCACCCTAATGTATATATTTGTGTTTCCATGTTGCAAAAATGACTAATGTGTCCTGTGGCAATGTGCCCCGCCCCTGTGTGTATTTTTGTGTTCTGTGTTATATGTTGCATGTGGTGTGTTAATGTTGGTGTATAGATATGGCTGCACAGGATATAAATGGGTGTGTGCAGCACGAGTTATTTAAAATGTATAATTGTATTTAGGCACAGGGATTGCACTTCACTTCACGTGCATTTAAAGTATTTAATAATATGTGAGCACAGGGTTGCACATAATTAGTTCACATGCTGGGATTCAAGTGAATAATTAATTAGTAATTGAATCCCGGCACAACAGTATATATAGATGCACGTTTCACTCACTCAGGGTTGTGTGTTCGGTGAGTGGAGAACGGGTGTGGAGAAGGAGATAATAAAAAGTAAAACTAAGGAAAAAGTAAATATAAGTTTGTTTGACTCACTGTGTTTTGTTTGTCTGTCCGCCCACTGTTTGTTTAGTGTTAATCCGTTTTGTTTGTCTGTTTAATTTGGCCTCAAGGGCCATGTCCTGTGTTTTGTTCAACCTTTTATTTATTTGTTTATTAAAACATTGAGCGCTGCCGCGACTCAGTTTCATCACTACTGCCTGTCTCTGTGATTCTTTCTGGCCTGACGTCATCCACTACAGCCTGCTTGTCACAGTCCTGACAGAATGGTGACAGATAAATCACCTTACAGACTTGTTAAAATACATTGTATCATGCAGACTGCTCATGGTGGCTCTGCATTCTATAATGTCATGGGATGTGCTTCTGTTTTTTTTTTCTTGCCCTGTGAAACGAAAGTATTAACAATTCCATCTATCATCATAAAACATCCATGTATTATTATCCCAGTGTTTAGATGCTTAATAAAATATCTTTAGTGTAAGGTTAGAATAACTGAAATGCTTCTGTACTTAGACTTAAGGATGACTCCCATAAAGTTCCAAAGATAAGGTGAGATAAGGAGGATCGACAGAAAGATGGCCATGGTAGAAAGAGAGACCGGCCACAAACTAGTCACACTCCATCTTTGAAAAAGGCCTTGCTGACACAATAAGGAGAATAGGTAAAATGCAAGAAGCATTCAAGCAAACTACACTTAATGTTCTCCATCGCCATAATTCATCTGTAGATATAAAACTGACTGGCCCAAAGAAATGGCATGATAATGGATGTCCATGCAACCCTTATAAAAGTTGATTGTAGTAAGAGCATAGCAAAGTTATTATTAAAGCAAAGTTATTATTAAAGCATAGTGGAAGCATGATAAAGCATTGGTAAGCACTGTAAAGACCAGAGAGCTATGGTAATGCATATTCATAAAAAATGGCAAACTATGGTCTACTATGGTAAATGCATAGTAACCACAGGAAAAGCAGAGGAAAATTACAGTGTGAATTTACCATGGTAAACATATATAAGGGATAACAACAGAGTGGCTGCATTGATCATCAGGACAGGCTCCTGGGAGTTCCTTGACTGGCAATCATTGTTTGTTAATGTCAGGGACTGTAGCACCCTACTATTAGATAAATACAGTCATGCATTTACAATTTGCATAGTTATGAAAGATTTACATTTTCATGTTGATTTTTTTTTTTTAAATACAAACAGATCAAACATAAAAATGAATAATTTGTACAAATTTAATCTGTAAAGTATAAAGTAACCTCTATAAAATATGGGCTAAAAGTTTAAGAAACTAAGGGTTTTATATTCTATCTTTAATTAACTACGATTTTCTGAAAGCAGGAAATATCATGTTAATGTTATGAATCTGGGGAACAAACAAATTCACAGTACATGACATAGACCTTGAATTATATTACTTAGTTATTAAAGACTAGTAAATGTTTTGAACATAAACCTCAAACGTTCCAGAAAATGAAAGCATTGTCTTTGTGGGTAAGGAAGTTATGAATTAACTTCTTTAAAAGATTATATGATATTTTTCTTTAATTTATTTTTTTCTTTAGGGAGCTGGGACAGTACAGAAAAGAATGATTGTGGCCCGCCTCAAGTATTAAAATCTATTAAAAAGGAAAAAACATCATTTGAAGATGACGCACAGGATATTTTACAGAAGCTAAAACGGGATGATGTAAGTTATCACAAATTCTCTCAATCTTCTCTCATCTCTTATTTGTCTGGGAATTCAGAGGACCATAATCATACATAACTGTTTTTGTAGTAATTGCACTGGTCTTTCAATTTGAAGTGATGTCCTGTTTTTGCAGTTTGTTGATGATCCTGGCCTCAAAAATGATGCAAAAACAAAAAAACAGATCAATTCAGCGTAACATAATTGTTACTATTTGTGTTGTATAACCATAGCAATTGTATACCGGTACTGTATCAAGAGTACATAAATATTCCTGGAATAAAATTAAACTCAGCATCTCGCAATTTCTTTTATCAGAATATATTTTTATAGACATAAAGCTAATGAAATAATTCCAGCAAGTCTTCCACATTTCCCAATACACATATTGTCATTTGGGGTCTAGTTTCTTGATCTAAACAGTGGTAGATCTAAATGTCACTCTATTCTATTGCAGCTGGGGTTTTCCCTGTGGGGTGATATATTGACCCAAATATTACTTTACTGCATACAATAAAAAATACTGAAATGAGGCTGAAATAATAAAAAAGTCAAGTTTAGGGGGGCTCCCAAGTGGCGCATCCAGTAAAGGCGCTCTGCGTGGAGTGCAGGATTCGCCCTATAGCCTGGACGTCACTGGTTCGAGTCCAGGCTATTCCACTGCCGACTGTGGACGGGAGCTCCTAGGGGGCGGCACACAATTGGGCAAGTGCTGCTTATGTCAGCCAGGGTGTAGCCTGTAAGCTGCCCAGAACTGCGCAGTCCCCCCGACGCTGTAGCTGAGGTGACTGCATGGCGGGCCTGCAGTGTGCAAAAGAAGCAGTCGGCTGATGGCACACGCTTCGGAGGACAGTGTGTGTTCGTCTTCGCCGCTCCCGAGTCAGCAATTGGCTATTCCAAATTAGGGAGATAATGATAAAAACAATTGGTGACTACTAAATTTTAAAAAAAAGTAGTTTATAAATGTTAGATCATTAAAATAGACCCCATGGAAAATGAGCTTTTTTTTTTTTTAATAAGAATGGTTCAAGAATGTACACTTGAATTTAAACGCTTACCTCTGTGTGATGATACGACAGGCATTAAAGTACCGAGACCACAATTGAAGAAAGGTTTCTTAATTCCAAACCAGCCTACTGTAGCTGAACTCTTCCAGAAGATGAGCGTGTCCAATGAAGATGAGCTGTTGTTCATCCAGCTCCCTGATACAATCCCTGGACAGCCGTCGGCACAGTGACAAACTTGGCAAAGAATCCAAAGCAGAGTACACGCTTCTAAAAGTCAAGTAACCCTATTCATGTGTGGGAGCTTTTCTTCATTCAAAGCTAAAGTACCGTATAGTAAGTATTATTTTGCAGTTTGAATGATTGCATTTTAATTTTGGAAGATTTAAGAGACTTCCAATTATATTAAGGAAGCGGGTGTTTACAGATTTGTGATACCCAACACTTTTTAACATAATGTAGTTGAAGATTCTCCTTTAATTGGAATAATCTATCCTGGTTATCACAAATAGCTTATGAAAATGGTCATAGTCAAATGTGATAACTTAAAGGAGTAATTACCAAAGCTTTAAAATACCTTTTTTTCACTAATTGGCATTGCAATATTGTCTCTGGCCCCTCTGTTTTGTTGAACATCTTTTGTTTTTTCCCTGTTTGTTTGCATGCAATGTATTTTTTTATTTTCAAATACTGGTACCTAATACTTCTTGTAATGCACATCACATTTTTGGATTGCATTAAAACCATTTAAATATATCGATAAATAAACACAGGAAGTGGTTAAGAACCACGAAGCAACAGCAACATTTAATACTGTAGCGTTTCACGCAGTAGGCAGAACAGAAGGAGACAACACGCTGCTTCCAGATTCAAAGCTTTATTTAGGATATCTCTCAGCACCCTACAGAGCCCACTGCTCTAGCTGCTTGCCCTGGAACAACCTCAATGAGCATGCAACGCCCCCTTTTATAACTTAGCTCCGCCCCTCTATGCTAATCGGGTGCCAGACCGAACAGCTATCCCATTGGTCCCCAGCCGCACACTAGGACCAATTGGCACACACAACCAACAGCCAATGACAGGGGCCAGAGAACACCATGCGTGCAGGATAGCTTGCACAGCCACAGGGACAGAGCGAAACCGCAACTACAGGTAATACAGACGGGGGGGGGAGGAACACAATACAGCGGTATTAACAGCACAGACAGTAGAAACAAGAGGGAATACAGTACACAAACATAATACACGGATTGCTACAATACATTCAGCTAAACACAAGAAAAGGGGTCTTAGAGATAAGGCTGCTCGTGCCAGTAAGGCTTTTACTCTTTTGGATTTTACTCCTTTAATAGGAGTCATCTTCCACTGAGATTGATTTGCCAATAACTGCAGAATGTAAGATATGCCACTAGTTAAGCCAGCAAACCAAGGGCAAGCAGGAACAGGCAGTGAATGTGGGTACATTGCCACCTTTTTTTAACCAGTATTATGCTTTACTGCTCAAATCTACAGTAAGTGAAAAGTTAAAAGAGATTTTACATTTATAATAAAATGGCCAGTGAGTGAATTACCAATTGTAAAAGCGTTCTAATACCCAGGCTCTTCATAATGTCACAGTTTGACATCCGTTTTTGTAAGATACTCCAATAAAAGAAAGCAGTCCCACCCTATCAGACTTCACAGAGGGTGCAGATCGTCATGAGAGATGTCACGCTGGATGTTTCGGAGGGAGCAGCTTTTTCTTTCTTACAGGTATGATTTGTCTGTCTGATAACTGGCACAAGCAACACCTTAAAAAAAAATCAATTTTACCAGGCCCATATACGCAGCATTTAAAACCAGAGCCACACTCCAAAATGGACTAAAGAAACAGATGTGGAAACATCTTTAAATTAAAGTTGCATTGTGTGATTTGAGATACTTTAATCATTATTTATTTGCATAAAACCACAAGAATCTAGTATAAAAATAAAATCCATCTATGACTAAAAGCAATCAATTACTGCTGCCCAGCATAGATGACCAGTATTTCATACTAATAAAGATTTGTCTTCAACAAAAAACAAAAATGCTGAATGTCCACAAAATGTAATGTAAAGCAATATTGTACAACTTTTTCAGTACACCAATGTGTTTTGAAATTTGATGACATGTTTTATTGTTGGTTAGTTTTAATTAGAAGGTCTTTTACTGTACATTGAAAACACTTTCATAAAAGGAAAATAAATTGTAGGTCGCTGTGTTTCTTTATCTAAATGCAATTCATAAATCTCTTATGAATATTCATTAAAAATCTGGTTCACCATGTCCGTAATTGAGGTACAAAGGTGGCAAGTTGATTTTTGGAATCAAAATTATTTAATTCCAATCTGTTTTTACATACCAAACAATGCTGGATGATAGCAACCAATTTACTACAAGGAGACCTGACTTTTCAAACTGCATTTGACCATGATATATCTAGCACAATAAATGTACTCAAACAATGCACTTTTTTGTTTTTTTTTACTTCAGCAACTGGTTTTTGTTTGGCGGTCTGAAGGTGGCACTGGGGATGTGACTTTACTGGGAAATGTAAAGCACAAGTTGGTGTGTTCCCTGGACTTTGAAACACTTTTGAAGGAAGTCGTTTTTGCACCATAAATGCATTCAGGGATACATTAACTTTTTTACTGCAAAAGATATTCAAAGATCAATTTGTTAAACAATACTTCATAACTCTGTAATTGTATATATTCCTATATAGGAAACATGTCTTTTATATTTGCTCTCAGTTCTGTATTATTTCAGGCATTGAGATAGAAAACGTGAATCATCATTTTTTAGCTGCAAAGAACATAAAAACAAAGAAGCTATCTCACAATTACAAACGTCTAATACTGTTTAAGAAACACAAACATATATTTATACATCAATAGTGCTTTTTAGTCTTTATTAATTTCATTGATGCTTAATTTTGCTTTTTTAAAACCGACTATTTTTTAAAGATTCATGTGAATTTTAGGTAATTATTTCCAAAATCCAAAGGCAACTCCCAACAAGTATATTTGTCTGAAAGATTTAGATGCCTTATTTTATGTTAACTAAAAAAAACACTATTAGTTGTTGTTTTAAACAACACAAGCATGATTTGCAACAGGCAAGGGACCTTCCGGTTCAGCATGTAACTTGTTTCACAGCTTCTTAAGGATTTACTCTTCCCAGCACAGTAAGTGCTAACAGTATATACACTTACAAGGTTTAAATACAGTATGTATCTGGAGGGATACTGAAATCAGTAGAATCCATGCTCTTCACTGTTACTCCTCAGCTTTCTTAATCCTGCTAGTTGACTTTCCAGTACCAGGTGAGCTTGCAGGCGTTTCAGTGCCTTTGCTTTCTGAAACCACTTTGGTATTAGTTTTATTTCCTTTTGCTTTTACCGACTTCTTGGGTTTCGTCTTCTTCTTCCTCCTGCGAATGAGGTCTTCACGCCCCACCTCAACCATGTGTTCTTCCCACGATTTCATTTCATTTTTATACCGGATTTTATCATCTTCTGCAAGTTGCATGTAGACCTAGGTTAAAAAGAGAGGGGTCATTTCTTTCCATATAAATTATTTTATATTGCAACAACATCATAGAACAGAAACATACAATGAAAAAAGAAGAGGATTTTAAAAAAAATGTTTAGTGCAATAGAACATGTTGAATATGGTAAACCTTCTGAAGAGCATACAGCAAGTACAAATTAACTGCACTAATGGCATCAAACAACATGTGATGGCTTATATAGAAGGATTTTAAAGAAAAAAATGTCTGTACCACATAACCGGTTCTATTTTAATTATCTAAATAAAACAGTGGCGGATCATTTTACCATACATTTTAGGTGAAATCACACCTGGATGAAACACCAGCAGGGTTACTACAGAGTATTAAACTGGTTAGATCATTAAAAGTGACCCCAATATGTGTAAAGTTTCAAATAATTCAAATAGTTGATCACATTCTTTAATAGCAAATTATGTTCCCCCCCCCCCCCAAATGATTTCTCCTGTAATGGTATAATTTACCTGTTTTTGTGAAGTACGCAGTTTACTCCAGTCTTCGAACAAGTTCTTCATCTTGGACTAAAGAAACAGAAGTACGTTTATTTGTCACGTTCTGATAAGTGACGGATTCATGAAGAGAGTGTTTCTTCTTACATTTCAATGTCTTTAAAATAATTTTTTCTTACCTCTTGAAGCACAGAACTGTAAAACACTGACATAAAACAAATGCAAGCAACCTACTAAAAATTTAGGAAAATGTTCAGTAAAGAATATGAGTTTGCATCTTCTGTTCCCATGTTCACAGTGCATCCATGTATTAATGAGTCTCACTCACCTGCATTGATTCTCCTGTAGCTTCATGAAAGTGTTCAGACATAAAGATGTTAAATGCAGACCTTGGTCGTTTGGGCTTGCCTAACATTGTAAGCTCCTGTAAGATTACAGAACGTAAACAACATGTGGTCCAAGTTATATTTGATAGAATACAGAACATTTGAAGATGCTCTTGATTCTCAAAGATGCAGGGAAGAGAATTGAAAACATGAAGTATCTGGTCTAGAGTTCAATTGAAACAGGCCATTGGAATTATTAATGTCCGTAGAGTTCTGGCCCAAAGCACCCCCTACTCTTTATGCCAGGACAACACAGCTATTTTGATAGTCAATACTGGTTTATCTCTATAAAAGACTGTGACAGAAAGACAATGATTCTTGGTGGTAAATCTCCCTTCCGACCTGTGAGGGCGCTAAGTAATGGGAACAGAGTACCCTGGACTGTTTGGCCTGACAATTTATTCCCTGGGTTAAAAGGAAGTCAGTCATCTAGAAAGGGGGCGGAGCGTCGGTGCACTAATGCATCGACCCGGAAGGGAAACGATGTGGCACCCATGGATTGAAGGAGCAGCTGCAATCGTTTACCAAGGGGTCATGTATAACTGTACAAAAAGGGGATGAAGCAACGTAATCTGTTCCTTCAGTTATGGTTACGGAACGACCAGGAAGGACCAGTGTTATGAAATATATTGTGAGTGTTTTGTTCGTTTTGTCTTGTCTGAAAATACTGTTTTTTTTTTTTTTAAAAATAAATTTAGACATTGCCAATTATTTTTATTATTTTCTCCCAATTTAGAATGGTCAATTATTTTTTAAGCTCAGCTCACCGCTACCACCCCTGCACTGACTCGGGAGGGCGAAGACGAACACACACTGTCCTTCGAAGCGTGTGCCGTCAGCCAACCACTTTTTTTCACACTGCGGACTCACCATGCAGCCACCCAAGAGCAACAGCGTTGGAGGAAAACGCAGCTCTCGGGCAGCTTACAGGCAAGCCTACAGGCGACTACAGGGGTCGCTGGTGCGCGATGAGTCGAGGACACCCTGGCCGATCTAACCCTCCCTCCCCCCGGGCGATTGTGTGCCGCCCCCTGGGAGCTTCCGTCCACGGTCGGCTGTGGAATAGCCTGTACTCGAACTTGTAACGTCCAAACTACAGAGCGCATCCTGCACTCCACGTGGAGAGCCTTTACTGCGCCACTCGGGAGCCCCAGAAAATACTGTTTGTTATTGTTTAAACGGCTAACACGATCCGCAGCTGTCGCCAAAGGCCAGCACCAACCCGGACAACATCACTGCACTTTGTTTCATTAAGGACTGTATATTCACTACGAGCACTCGCTGTGGACTTGTGTTTGTGTTTGCATTATGTGTTACGTGTAGGTGAATAAGAACGGAACTGTTTATTATTTGGGAACCAACTGTGGATTTAAACAGAGCAATACAAGCCACTGTATTGCCTGTTAACATTGTTTATTATTTACTGCTGTTACGCTATCAGGCAGATGGATTACAAACCATTAAACACCACTGCACCTGGATTATAATTGTCTGTCGGTTTATTGATCACCTGTACACTGTTAACCACTTTGCCACAAAGACATAGCTAATTCCCCAAGAAATATGGATAAAACATTACAGTAGGCAATTGATTAAACAACACTAAAAGGACACTGATGCTGCTTAATGACTGGCAATCCAAACCCATTTACTTTTATTTTTTTTATCTGTATCAAAGACAACTAGAATATAGATTTCTACTTTAATTCATCAGTGCTCACCCGCTTTTTCCTTATTGCCCTTCTCCTGGCCATTTTCTGCCTCTTCTCTTCTTTCAGTGCTGCTGCCTGGGCAGGCGTTAGCTGTTCTTTGAATTTTGTCATCTCTTCTTTATATACCTGCCTCGCTCCAAGTGCAGCCTCCTGATATGGCTGCAATAAAATATATACACATGTATTTTTTTTAAAGACTATAAATAGCCTTTAAAGAGCACAATAAGATAATGTACTGCTGTAATTATGGGTTTCCTGGTAAATATAATTGATTGCAAGCATGGTCACAAAATGTTCTATTAAATTGTTCTAAACAAATGGAAAATCTGCCACCAAAACCATCAGCGACTAGCTTTAAATATAATTGCTTTTTTGACTGAAATGAGAAAGTGTGTTCAACCCCAGCAGCTAGGATATCCAAACAAGCTCAAAGCCAGGTAAAGCAGGATAAATAGAAAATAATACAGTAACTCAGTGATGTCTATCCAATTAATCTAAACTGTGGTAGATCTTCATACCACACACAGATGTTGGTTTTCTTAAAGATTTCTTTTACAGATTTAATCAATGGTGGTATTTAGATCTGCTACCATTCAGACCAGCTGAACAGACCCCAATATTGGAGCAATAGAACCCAGAACCACTGAGAATGACGGCAAACATCATAGAAACATTTTAAACAACTTGCCTTTTAATACATGGCTTGTTGTGTACCAATGTTATTAATCAATGTTAACATTCCTAACAGTGTGTACGAATGTCTGTTGTGAATGTCAGATATCAAAGGCAGCCCAATTTTAATGATTTAAATCAGTTTACCTGGACTCCAGCATCTTAACTACGTGACAAAACATTTCCTTACCTTTTTTTGTTCAGGAGACAGCAATCTCCACTCTTGTGCAATCTTTTTAGTTATTTCCACAATCCTCACATCTATATGACAGACATTAATATATAGTAAATATGGTTTGGCGATAAATTGCAAGGACTCATTTGCATGTAACCCAACAGATAAAATGAACTGATGGGACACAAGGGTCAAGGCTTTTTAGAATACTGTAAAACTTTAAATTATTTACAATATTTGCCAGCAGACCCGGTGCGTATTAGACAGGCGATTATTTGAGACCTGGCAATTATTTGAAGTTTTACGGTATTCAGATTGTATACAACTCACTGTACTGACAGTAGACAGAAGAAACAACAATTCATTGCCATATACATAAGCTTTTCTTATGGCACAGCCCTAATAAATTATCTTACAAATGCTTACTTTAAGTAATATAATTTAGACTGTATGAAGTTCCTGAACTACAGTAGCATAATTTTGAAAAATGACATGTAACAAGAAGTGTTAACAGTAATCAAAAGCTACAGACATTAATGAACAAAAAAACAACCATTCAAATATGCATGATGACAGCTTTATTTTTTTTAATCAAAGTAGGTTTTAAAAAAGCTCTTAGTTGCTAAGGTAGTGTGTACATATATATATTGTTTTAAAGCATTTGCAGCTGGTATTTTACCTGGATACTGTTTTGCCACTGCAGGCCACTGCTGTACTGCATATCGAAGATAACTAGTCAGTGGTCTTTTTGGAGGTCCACCTGAGCTTGTGCTGAAAGAAACCCCTCTCACTGCTGGGCACACACAGGTACACCTTCAATAAAACCAAATATTTACAGTTACTTTATTCATGAGTTTTAAATAAAACTAAAAAAATGTTTACGAATAAAGCATCCCTGTGAGAATAGTATCACTGAGAGTAATGTCACTGGGTACTATACCAAACATGCAGTGAGCAGGGTGGGAGCAATGGGCACTTGCCAGGTCTGAGGGAAGGTCTCAAAGACAGAGGTCCACAAGAGCCAACCTGGACCAAGACCAGAACAGACGGGTGAGAGAAGCAGGTGCGAGTTTGCATCTGTCACAGGTTAAATCCAGTTCAGGGTCAATTCTACCGTCCTTTGACCTAATGTGGCTGGCAATGCAAAATCAGGCATTGTGTCTGCCCATGTGGAGCACAAACCGAATGCTCAGGTGAGAATGAAACATTAAATCTTGTTCCCACAGTTAAAGTGTAGACAGGCAAGGGCAAAAAATCATTGATTTAAATCATTTTTTCATTTACTACCCATTTTACATAGTTTATCAAGGAAAAGACATGAAAAGTATGTTTTAAAAACCTTTTATTAAACACAAAGATTTTAAACTCTTACTGTCTATAAACTAAAACTCTTAGGGCTGTATTATTCTGATAACAGCGGAAATGCGAGTGCAAATGCATATTCTGTGACGCATAAATGGAGTGAAGACGTAAAAAAAAAAAATACTGCACTAAAATGGTATTTCTTAACCCGTTATAGAGCGTCAGCCCCATTATTAACACATTCACCAAAGCAATTCTGATGACAATGCAATGGGGTCCCAAATAGACAATTGTACTGTGTTAAGACTCGCTGAAACCAGGTTTATTTAGTGGTGCAATCAGGAGCTTTAACAATTGAACACACTATAAAAATCAAAGCAGTCCTAAGTAACAACTGAGTGTGTTTGGACTGACACAGAAAGAAAAAATCAAAGAAAGAAAAGTAAAAGAAAAGAATGACTGGGATGAGTGAGGGGGATTTTTCTCTGGCGTACTCCATCGCTATTCTTGTTGTTCACATATTGTAGTTCACATTTAGAGGATAACGCAATGATAAATAATGTGCTTTATTTATGTATTCATTTAAGATTGAGTAATTTAGTTTGGTATGTAACTATTCACAAACCACCATTTCCAACATCCTTACAGTTTGGAGGTACTGTAGAGCTACAACTATGGTACTACAAAAAATTCCATATATATAAAAAATCAAACAAATCGATTTAAATAATAAAAAAAAAAAAATCGCCAACCCTACTAACTCCCCACAGTGAGGGTTGAATTCTGGAATCAATAGTGGATTTGGGGCGTAAAATGTGGCTCTTTATATAAATACTTTGCGACGGAGTTGATTTACAAAATTCTTTCAACTTTTTAAAAATAGTGGCACATCAATTTGTTATTCTTATGGCTGTCTAAAGCACAGATAAAATGGTTTAAAATGTGGTGGGTGTGGCAGTCTGCTGGTCGGTTTCACAGACCCTGGTATACACTAATATTGGACTACCTAATTTTACATTAGGTAAGGTAGTCCACGGTTAATGCAAATGATCAGGGTCTGTTAAACCAACTCTGTAAGTCTATATAGTATTTAAATCATATGTCATGTATCTTTCCTAAACACATAGTTTGCCTAAATAGAATGCAATAATATAAACTATCCTTTTCTAAACATTATACTGTTAAGATTATACATTGTACTGCATAATCTTAGCATCATCTTTCACGCATTAGTTACAGAATACAATGGGGTCGATAAAAATACACTCTGCCCAGTAATGTCACACTGGTAAAAATGGAATACTTGTCTAAGATTTATACTAAAAAAAGTCAATCGGTCTTGCCAATTCCCGTACTATTTCCAACTTGGAAACTGGTATCAAAAATCAACGCCTTGACACAACATGTAACTACAATGTAAAATATGTTCAGAAATATTTTGCTACATTATTAGTGTAGTCTATTGGCTCCGAGTGAATTGCATTCGGGACAACCACGTGTTAATACATAATTAAAAAAAAAGTAATATAAAACACCTAAAAAATCCAATACATTTTGATATCTAAGTAACTATCTAGCAAATGGGTCACTAAAATGTTCATTACCCTAATCTCAGTAATTTACTGTACACCGTTATAATCCACAACATTAATGGCATTTAAAAAATGTTGCCAACCTGTATTCAATTAGACTAACTGGGTTGACTGACACTGCTTGTAAGAACGTCTGTAAATATACTCAGGCCTTTGGGCTCAATCAGTGGCTCAAACTCGTATTTTGACCACGCATGAGCATCTGCACGAGCATTAATAAATAGCACACTGTCTTCCTTACCTTGCAAGAGATCGACTACTTAGGAGCCCCAATGTTTTCGCAAAAAATCCAGCGCCACATGAAATTAAACTGGCCATCTTTAAAGAAATATATTTATAATATATATATATATATATATATATATATATATATATATATATATATATATATATATATATATATATATATATATATTTTTAAAAGAATACAAAATATGTTATTCCCTAGATTTACTGCCCGTCACTTCAGTCAAGTTTAGGCGCTGGGAACTGTTATGGTCCAGATGCATTGTGGGGGAAGGTCACACAGTCCCTTGTCTAACTGCACATTGACTGCAGCACTTTCAACGTTTCATCACACTACACGCTGCTTCTAGTGCTGCATTAAAACAGGTGTGGTCGTATGGTGCTGTCATTCAGCTGTGTTTATTGAAGTATTTTACAGAGGGAAATAGACAGTTTGAAAGTGTATTGATGCCTTTTATTAAAAAAAAAGAAATATGTGAAGTACTTTTTTCTCCTTTTTTATTATAAATACAACACAAACAATAGTTACACAATACAACATGTGAAGGAAACATGTACAAAGTGACGTGTCCACCATACAAAACAAAAACAAGCTCCTTCCTTAAGACAACTTACAAAAATGAACAGTATTTAAAACATAAGCATGGGTTGCCTCACTTAAATCAAATGTTTCAATAAGGATACAGTTTGTATTACTTTGTTATATTTGTTATGCCCATTAAAGTGGTATATATATATATATATATATATATATATATATATATATATATATATATATATATATATATATATATATATATATATATATATATATATATATATATATATACAGTACTGTGCAAAAGTTTTAGGCAGGTGTGAAAAATGCTGTAAAGTAAGAATGCTTTCAAAAATAGACATGTTAATAGATTATATTTATCAATTAACTAAATGCAAAGTGAGTGAACAGAAGAAAAATCTAAATCAAATCCATATTTGGTGTGACCACCCTTTCCTTCAAAACAGCATCAAGCATCAATTCTTCTAGGTACACTTGCACACAGTTTTGAAGGAACTTCGCAGGTAGGTTGGCCCAAACATCTTGGAGAACTAACCACAGTTCTTCTGTGGATTTAGGCAGCCTCAGTTGCTTCTCTCTCTTCATGTAATCCCAGACAGACTCGATGATGTTGAGATCAGGGCTCTGTGGGGCCATACCATCACTTCCAGGACTCCTTGTTCTTCTTTATGCTGAAGATAGTTCTTAATGACTTTCGCTGTATGTTTGGGGTCGTTGTCATGCTGCAGAATAAATTTGGGGCCAATCAGATGCCTCCCTGATGGTATTGCATGATGGATAAGTATCTGCCTGTACTTCTCAGCATTGAGGAGACCATTAATTCTGACCAAATCCCCAACTCCATTTGCAGAAATGCAGCCCCAAACTTGCAAGGAACCTCCACCATGCTTCACTGTTGCCTGCAGACACTCATTTGTGTACGCTCTCCAGCCCTTCGGCGAACAAACTGCCTTCTGCTACAGCCAAATATTTCAAATTTTGACTCATCAGTCCAGAGCACCTGCTGCCATTTTTCTGCACCCCAGTTCCTGTGTTTTCGTGCATAGTTGAGTCGCTTGGCCTTGTTTCCATGTCGGAGGTATGGCTTTTTGGCCGCAAGTCTTCCATGAAGGCCACTTCTGACCAGACTTCTCCGGACAGTAGATGGGTGTACCAGGGTCCCACTGTTTTCTGCCAGTTCTGAGCTGATGGCACTGCTGGACATCTTCCGATTGCGAAGGGAAGTAAGCATGATGTGTCTTTCATCTGCTGCAGTAAGTTTCCTTGGCCGACCACTGCGCTCACGGTCCTCAACGTTGCCCGTTTCTTTGTGCTTCTTCAAAAGAGCTTGGACAGCACATCTGGAAACCCCTGTCTGCCTTGAAATTTCTGCCTGGGAGAGACCTTGCTGATGCAGTATAACTACCTTGTGTCTTGTTGCTGTGCTCAGTCTTGCCATGGTGTATGACTTTTGACAGTAAACTGTCTTCAGCAACCTCACCTTGTTAGCTGAGTTTGGCTGTTCCTCACTCAGTTTTATTCCTCCTACACAGCTGTTTCTGTTTCAGTTAATGATTGTGTTTCAACCTACATATTGAATTAATGATCATTAGCACCTGTTTGGTATAATTGTTTAATCATACACCTGACTATATGCCTACAAAATCCCTGACTTTGTGCAAGTGTACCTAGAAGAATTGACGCTGTTTTGAAGGCAAAGGGTGGTCACACCAAATATGGATTTGATTTAGATTTTTCTTCTGTTCACTCACTTTGCATTTAGTTAATTGATAAATATAATCTATTAACATGTCTATTTTTGAAAGCATTCTTACTTTACAGCATTTTTTCACACCTGCCTAAAACTTTTGCACAGTACTGTATATATATATATATATAAAAAAAAAAAAAGAATATTCTTAGTACCATCTAATGTTTTAGGTCATCTATCAATACTTTCACATGGAGCAGTATTAAAATCTCCACCTATAATAAGTTTGGCTAAAGGGAATTCATCTAAAATTAACCTAATTCGCTTTTCCATTTCCTCCAACAGTTTGTTGTTTAATGTGCTTATTATAACCATACAGATTGCATATTAAGAACATACTACCCTCAGTGTCAATTAATAAACCCAACAACCTTTGATGTCACCTTTTGAGGGTATAGTTTTACACTTGAATTTCCCTCTAATTATTGCAGAATGATTATATTACCATATGCTAGCAATATTTCACTACCCTACTGATTATTCCAAAAATGAACATCAACTGAGCATGAATGTGTTTCCTGAACAAAAACTAAATCTGGATCACCTTCCTTACAAAGCAAAAAGAAAGCTTTTCTTTTAACAATACTAAACATTAACTCCATAACAATATACTTACAGCTACACTAAGTTTCTCATTTTTCTGTTTTCTCTATTATTTAACACTTTGTATTAATAATCAGATTAATAAAACTGATCAAAAAGTTATCATATATAAATTAAAAGGACATAATAATACATACATAAATAACAATATATTAAATAAGAACATTAAATAAATAAATAAAATAAAGAAAAAAGAAAAGAATGTAGTGTAAGGCAGCGGGATGTGTGAGACAGCAGGGAGGGGGTTAAAACCTCCCTGAAGAGAAAATGCACCTTCTGTTTTAGTTTAATTGTTTTACTTTATTGTTTAATTGATTTGTTAATTGTTTTATTATGAATCATTCCCTGCACCTGGTGCTTATTAAATTAGAGCCAGGTGCAGGGTATTTAAGGGAAGCAGTTAGTCTGCTCTAGGCTGCTGGGTGGAAGGAGGCAGAAGGAAGGTGCTCTGCTTCGGAGCAGTCAAGGAGAAAGAAAATAGTAGGTGCTGTGTTAAACCTGTGTGGTTTGTGTTCTGTATGCCAGGTAAACGGCTTAGCCGTCCTGCAAGTTAGTCAGGGAAATTACCTGTGTAGTAAGTGCTCCAAATCGGAGTTAGGTGTTTTGTTTTGCTGTATTTATTTTTGTGTTTATTAAAATATTCGCGCAACCGCGCTTGAAAATCCATTTTTGTGTGCTGGGTCGTAGTTTTTAAAGGGGCACGAACCCGTGAGTGGTGCGATCATTCACAGTAGGCATAAAGCTATTCTAAAGTTCACATAAGGTCGTTTAGTGTTGATACTCTCTCGAAATAAAATAAAACACAACATTAATGACTTATTCTGCAGCAGTTTAGTTTCTAGTACCACTATATACCGTCTACGCGAATTTCTTTTCCCTCGATGTAGGCTCTAGCTCCGTGCTATATCTACCTGTTGCCAAAGTTTCTTCCGCGCATCTTTGTCCATTTCTGTTAAGTCTTCTCCAAATCTTACAGTTGTTTTTCTTTTAAGAAATGGTTGGTTTTGGCAGTTTTATAGATGACATTCCTTCAGAACGAAACGCAAATTGCATTATGACAACTCTCTCTTGCCCAGCCGGTGAACGATGTCGACAGCATCCTCAAGTTTGTGTTATAAATCTGGAACCAGATTCTGGCAGATGTGGATTACTTTCTTTTTGACGTTTTCATTTTCTTGTTCTGGAATTCCATTAAGCAAAGGCCCCGTTTTCTTCTGTATCGTTCTGCTTCTGCCACTCTATCCTCTAGAGCAGCAACGATTTTCTCCTGCGTGTTGCACTTCTGTTAGAATATCTTCTCCTTTTTTAGGTCTTGGATTTACTTATCGTGTCTGTCTTAGTTCGAATAGGAGTACATTAAAGCCTAACTTACCCAGATTGCTTTTCCTTTTTTCTCTTGCCTTCTTTCTTATACAGGGAGTCTTTGAGTCTCGACATTTAATTAAAACTTTAGCTTACACTGTTTTCAAGTCTAACCCTGTTTTTAAATAATATCTGTATGATTTACATTCCTATCTAGCAGTTACTGCATATTTATAATTGAGAAAACAAACAAAAAATTAACAGCTGTGTTGCTCCACCGCCCAGCTGTGAAGTACAGTATTTGATAAAGTATAAATGAAACTACTGTAAATTAGTGTAAGCTACACTGTAAAATAATCCACACAAAGCACTTGCAATGTTTTGCCTGGACCAATTAAATAGGGAGGGCTGTGGAAATAAAGGACATAACCAAACTAATGGATGCCTTCTAACAAGGTATGGTTTGCATGTGTAGGGCACATAGTAGTTAATTGTGCTGTTTTATATTTTTTAATGATGTAACCCTTTTCACAAGGTGACCTTAATAATCATATAATAGTTACACGGGTCCTACCAAACCTGTGGAGTAGTTGCCTAAAATCTTGTTTTTCTGGCCATTGCTGATGAATGAGGTTTCCACATCATCACTGCAAAGTGGCTTAAAACTGATCTATACACGTCAATAGTCTAAAAGGTATAGGAATATGGTTAAGTTCATTCTATAGGACCTTAAAAATGTGATACCCAAGTCTAACATTTTCTTATCTCTCTGTGGCTGAAGGGTTGATTTATTTAACCTGTACCCTGTGGAGAACTGCAATTTTTTTGAGCATTTTATAGTTCCAGGGAATCAAACTGGATTTAATCACTTATTTACAGGTGTAATTCCTAGCTAAGCACAGATTGGTGGTTTATTCAATTCAGGTTCTTTCCCAGTGCTGCTCTAAAACAATGTAATTCATTTAAAAATATCAGCCCTTAGTTTTATCTTGCCACTCATTAGCATTTCAATTTCTCACTTAGGCCTTTTTGTTTTCCATACTTGTCACTTTGACTCATTAAGACCATGTATTCTTGACGTAACATTGTTGTCTTGTTTCAGACCCTGATTAGCATTAATCCACTACCTAATGTTGCTCTAGGTAAGGTATTCCAAATCAAGTGTGAATCAGGGTCTGTGAAACCAGCGATAAAAGTTCAGTGAAAGTATTGTACTTAATTTGCTTTCATCATGCACTTCTTGTGTTACATAAAATGGCTTTGCCTCATTCAAAGGGAAACAAAATCTGGATGACATCAACATACATGTTGCACTTAAGTAAGAACTTATTTTGAAAGCTGAATTAAGACCCAGCACTCGGATGTCAAGCTGCTTTATCAATAGATATTATTGAAAGAGGCATCTTTGCTGTAACCCTTCCCTTTAGTAACAAATATGAGTGTTTATATAACCCTGCTTATATGACGTCTCTGAAGTCCGCTGCACACAGCCCAACTCAAGCCATCCCAACTCATCTCATCTGAGTATGCACAGATTTTGCGGTCAGTTGTGCTCAGTTTTGGTTTGATGTCACAATTGAGTTTTTCCCCGACTGGGTGTCGCACACTGCTAAGACTGAATTAGACGGACCACAACTAGATCCTGGCGATTACTATGTATGCAGATTTAATTAATACTGCCCTGTACACATTTTTGTATTAACTTAGCCCAACATAGCAACCCTCATATTATGCATGGCATCGTACGCTGATTAGACGGCGGAGACAGCGCCGCGAGGCAACCAAAAGAAGCGCTTAGCCTATTAATTAATTGACCATTTACACCGTGCAAACGTTTCAGGCAGTGTTTGACTTTTTGTATAGTTTGTCTACTACACTTTAGCCTGTGGTAAATAAAATCCAACCTGTTGATTTTTTATTTGACTTTGGCGGGGGTTTTTTTCTCAGCGTGTGGATCTAGGGGCTTGTGATTGGTGACCTATTGGAGATCGACACACCGGTTACTTCTGTTTTAGCGCAGTAAGAAAATATAGGCTGCCAGCAGATTGATAATAAAAAAGGTAAATTGATAATTTACCTTTGATTAGTAAACGCCTAAAAAAAACCTATTCACATGTGCACATATCTGATATTTTTGAATTCAGGACACTCAGAGCAATTCAAGACTAATGTATTTTTACCTGTGGAACTAAAGCTGTCAATATTCAGCCATCTTGTGACAAGTCACATGACAAGCTACGTCACTTAAACCTGCTTCACCATTGGTTGACACCCTTATGACTAATCCGTCTCAGTCAGTCTTGGTCGGCAACCGCTGCACACAGACAGACTGATCACATCTGAACGAAACAGCGTCTGAAAAAGATTCAACATGTTCAATCTTCAAATCTGAAGACATCCCGACTGAAATCTGCATAATCTTGGTTTTAAGGGCGCACACACACTGCTACGATTCATCCAAACTCTGTACGGCCAGTTGAGATGAGATGAGTCGGGACGTCTTGAGTCGGGCTGTGTGCGGCGGGCTTAACTCAAATGGTCTCCGATAGATGTGGCTTGGCCAGTACAGAGGCAGCAAGTCATTAGTCATTAATCAGAGTTGTGGACAGTCAATGTCCTAAAACCAAAAGGACTCAAAAAATGGGAGTACAGCAGACCAGAACTGCAGTGCTTGGCAAAAGCAGCCCACACATACAGCAGCTGGAGCACGGTTTGTAAATGAAATAAATACATAGATACATATTACAGTACTAACCAAATGAATGATAGTCTTCTTACTTTAAATTTGTCTAGTATGATTAGAACAGTTTTTTCTTCTCAAGTCATTAAATTATTCACCCAACATGTATAGTACAAGACAGTCTTACAAGGGTGACATTTTCCCTTTTCCCCCATTAAGCACTGGCATTTCTATTAGCCAAAATGATTACCTACAAAATATGTACACAGAACCCAAATATAGAAACATGCAGTTGTCTGGATTTTTCATTTAAAAGATCCATGGGTAGTGTATGTGATGTATTAATATCACTGAAAATGCCAATACCATTCAAACTTTTAATAAGATATTACTATGCAAGAGACGAATGGGACTCAAGTTACGGAAAAGCAAGACAAGCGCATGTTTTTTTTTTTTAGGTTATGTTAATATTTTTGGTTAGATTAGTATTGCATAACAGTGCATTCAGATGGCTTTTAAATTACAGTTGTGATGTCAATTCACACATTAATCTTAACAGGTTTTGTTCAATTTAACTCAAGCTATGTATATATTACTAGTATTTTAATATGTACAAAAGTAAATTAACAACTTTACAAATGTTATTTTTTATTTTTTACTTTTAAATGCAAAATAATAAAAATAGATTCTGTATAGCTTTTATACTATACAATAAAAATCTCAAAAAAAAAAAAAATAGAAATGACCTACAGGATGAATAAAGGAAAGAAAACCAAATATTTTAAATGAAAGAAAATAAGATTTCTTTAAACCTATTTGTGACCACAGCAAGAAAGCTGCATTACAACTTTAGTTTTAATGGGTTTAAGAGATAAAGAAGTGCTAAAATAAAAGGAAAAAAGTCTGTCTGCAATGCACAAAATCCACTAAGCGTTCTCATGTAATTTTTGGACAGAGGAGAATTTTCCTGTAAAATACTAAATCTTGGTTCATTAATGGTAATTGTCTTTTAGTGATATGCTAACAGTACATTGTGTTCAACAATATTACCTAATTTTACTTTTTTTCCCTTAGATTCTAGAATTTACAGTGCCTTGTGACTTTAAAATCTGTTCGGCTTTCTTTACATTGCGTACTTCTGAGTCCATTCTCTTGCTAGTCTGTTGTATCTGGAAAAACAAATGACATAAGAAATGAGGTTAATGCATTTATGGACAATATACATTTTATGAGCATGACAAAAAGGGTCATGGCATAGGAACATTACCCAAGTTAATAAAAGTAATACCATTTCTCAATATTGAAGCCACTTTATATAATGCTTTGTTTTATGCAAGTGTTCATGAAAGGTGAGGGACAATGGCATAGCAACAGGTGCCTGCTGTCGTCCTGCAAGCTTCCCCCACAGCTCTGTGAGCACACCTCAATCCCTACTGGAACAAGCTGTGCCATTCAATCCTGACTCCAAGGTGACTTGAGCATAAAACATCCAATTTATAAGTAACAATACACCTAAATTAGTTCCCTTTACCAAGACTTTTTAGAAGAAAAAAACAGTATCCCTAAAAAGATATAATCCATGCAGTATACCGATACTTTACTACACAGTAACCATTTTAACAAGCAGTCTTAATATTTTCAGAATACCAATGATTAATTGATGGAAGTTATGGATAATTAGAAAAACTGTACATGCACATTTGAACTTTTCCTAGTTTTAATTTCACCGACATTTATTCAGACTGATTTATCAAGCACAGCTGTTCTACATAGCTGTGGATGGATGTAAAGCAATGACGATAAAATTGAGATTACAAAAAACACAAATCAGAAGCTGCAAAAATTGAAAGTTAAAAAAAGATCAAGGATCAGTAATTCCTATTAAAACTGAACTCCAAAATAGCTAGCAAGAGTGACCTCATTTTCAATATTCCAGTATTCGTGTAGATGACCCATATGGTGAACAAATCTCCCCATACAAGTATTTCAGCTTTTATTTTTAGAAAGAAAATCAGATAAAGATGATCAAATATTTATGTTGATCCTTGTTGACCTATAGGATTTTATTATACAGTGCCACTGTAAATGTAGTGTTGATCACATTAGTCTGCAAACCAAGACAGAACACAATGTCCAGGAAATGCCTCGCTTACTTCAAGCACTGTAAAAGATCAGCAGGGGAAATGATTTATTCTTCAGTGTACTTGCTACACATTTTAAATTTAAAGATACATAGAAAACATAATTAAAAACATGGGTGGGTAATGCAAACAGATACTTGCATCATTTCTTTTTTTCAGAACCATAACTGATCCTTCATGTCAAAAGGGGCAAAAAAATAAAATAAACATAGAGGTTTCTTTATTATTTATTTCTTAGCCGACGCCCTTATCCAGGGCAACTTACAATTGACAAGATATCACATTATTTTTACATACAATTACCCATTTATATAGTTGGATTTTTACTGGAGCAATCTAGGTAAAGTTCCTTGCTCAAGGGTACAGCAGCAGTATCCCCTACCTGGGATTGAACCCACGACCCTCTGGTCAAGTCCAGAGCCCTAACCACTACTCCACACTGCTGCCAAAGCTGAGCTCCAGCAATGCCTTTGAGAGTATGTCCTGTATTTCATTACAAAAAGTAAAAAAAAGTCAGCTACTCCAAACAGGCATCACTCTCACCATCATTTCAGAACTTCAAAGGCTCAAATATAACGATGGAGAAGCTCCAGTAAAAAGAAAACCATACTCACTTTTCTTTATCTGACTTGTAGATGTGTGCTATGTCTGGTACTAAGGGGTCATCAGGGTTTGGGTCACAAAGCAATGAACATATGGACAATAAAACTGTAAAATACAAATTGTTGCAAGTTAAAAACTAACATAAAAAGCAAGGATTGATAAAGAATATATTAGACAAATAAAGCTACGGTGCATACACTTTACAAAAGACAGTTTTGTTTATAAATAGAATTACCTTGCACTGGTGAAAAAAATGCTAGCTATAAACACTACAGTTTTAGTGTGTTTCATTTAGTTACACCAACCTGGAAGTATATAAAAGCAACAGTGATAGGTTAAAGACAACTCAAAACCCTTAAACAGGAACGATCAATTAAGCTTTTTTACGTCTTCAAACCCATTTCCCCTTGTAACTGTAAACAGGATGTAGATCAAATAAAAAATGGCATGCTATTATAACGTTTAGATTTGTATGAGATGTAAACATGGCACACTGAGGAAAAGGCAAACCATTTAAATCCTGATCCTTTAAAAAAAAAAGTTATAGAAATAAAATAGTGATGGATCCCTCATGTTTACTTTTTAACTGCTGTTTTTCTAATGTCTATACTATGAATAAAAGAAAAGGGGTTAGTGCTACATAAGACACCCCTATTTATTTCATAACATATGAGTTAGTAAAAGTATCTAAAAACTAAACATAACATGAACCACCATATTTTATTTCACATCTAAACAAAATCTATCAATAGGAACTGCAAGCCATGTGTTTCCATTTGAAAATGGGAAACATAACGGGGTTCATCCTAAACTTATTTTTTTATAACCATACCCTAAACAGGCTTACCTTTTGATACTGTTAGTGCCGGGGACCACTGTGATCTCAAAATATCCAAGCAAATACTTCCATTACTGTTTATGTTTGGATGATATATTTTTGTTGTGAACGCTACCTGTTGAGACAAAACAAGCATTTTGCTGTTAGAGCCTTTTGTAATTGGGAACCCCTGGACAGGAGGAGGGTGTAGCTTCTTTGTTTAACCTACTTTGTATATTTGTCACCGTATTTAGGAGCAGAAGACTACCAGTTAGTTTTACAGACACCTATTAGCATTAATCTGATGGATGCCTAAGATTAGTACCAATTTGGATACAGTATTTGAAACCAGACATACATGGGTACATAAAATTGACTTCACAAACTACTGTGTAAACACTGATGCCAACATCTATATTGGTCATCATGCATAATTTAACAATGATTCAACAGTTAAGCACAATTTTAAACGTTTAGCAGTTGGCTAAAGTTTAGACAAAACTCTAAACTTAACAGCCCTAGAACAAAACATTTCAAATTTAAAACCTAAATTTATATGGTTATGCTAACCTTTGGTGGTTTAAATGGGTAATCTGTCGGAAAGTGGATTGTGAGAAAGAAAACCCCTCCTTGATACGGACTGTCGCTCTAAAAGACAAACATTGGAATGATTAATACACAACACATTTAACCTAGTGTGTCACAATAAGATAAGTGGTTCTAGATACAGTAATGTAAATCTACAGTACATGCAGATGTACGTATGGCCGCCGACCACAACATACCCAGCTGGAGATAACGTACATTAATCTCCTTAATGCTTTATCCAGGTCATCTGCCAACCTAAACATACTATGGATATACGAAAACTACTAATGTTCTATAAAAAAAAAGAGACTAAAACAGCAACAATACACAATCAAACTTTAATTAGAACGGTCACCAACATCTGTGGCTACTCAAGACTTGTGCCTCACATTCATTATTATATCTATGTGTGCAAAAAACTGCAAGTTGGCTTGTTGTGCATACAGCTTAAAATATATTTTACAGCTTGCAAAGAAAAATAATGTACAGTGCCTATAATAAGTATTCACCCCCCTTGGACATTTTCACAGTTTGTTGTGTTACACAACCTAAAATATTGATGCATTTAAAAGGGATTTTTTTTTTTCCTTTGATTTACACAACCTACTCAACACTTTGAAGAGGCAAGAGAATTTTTATTGTGAAACAGTTAATGAAAAATAAAAAAAATGAAATGTCTTGGTTAGATAAGTAGTCACCCCCGAGTCAATACTTGGTAGAACAACCTTTGGCAGCAATTACAGCTTTGAGTCTTTTGGGGTACCAGGTTGGACTACCAGGTTTGCTTATCTGAATCGTGCAATATTCGGCCATTCTTCTTGGCAAAATTCTTCAAGGTCTGTCAAGTTGGATGGGGATCTTGGTGGACAGCAATCTTCAAGTCTTGCCACAGATTCTCAATCGGATTCAAGTCCAGGCTTTGACTGGGCCACTCTAGGACATTCACTTTCTTGTTTTTAAGCCACTCCAGTGTCGCTTTGGCTGTGTGCTTGGGGTCATTGTCCTGCTGAAAGGTGAATCTCCGTCCCAGTCTGAGGTCTTTTGCAGACTGAAGGAGGTTTTCCTCAAGAATTTTCCTGTATTTAGCTCCATCCAATTTGCCCTCTACCCTGACAAGCTTCCCAGTCCCTGCCGATGAAAAGCATCCCCATAGCATGATGCTGCCATCACCATGCTTCACAGTAGGGATGGTGTTACATGGGTGATGTGCTGTTGGGTTTGCGCCAGACATAACGCTTTGCATTTAGGCCAAATAGTTCAATTTTTGTTTCATCGGACAACAGAATCTTTTGCCACATCTTTTCAGAGTCTCCCACGTGCCTCTTTGCAAATTCCAAGTGGGATTTTACATGGGCTTTGTTCAGAAATGGCTTCCTTCTTGTCAATGTTCCATACAGGTTAGATTTGTAGAGTACCTGAGCTATTGTTGACACATGGACAATTTCTCCCATCTCAGCCATGGAACGCTGTAGGTCTTTCAGAGTTGTCATTGGCCTCTTGCTGGCTTCTCTGACCAATGCCCTTCTTACCCGGCTGCTCAGTTTGGGAGGACGGCCTGCTCTAAGCAGATTCTGGGTAGTGCCGTATACCTTCCACTTCTTAATGATCGACTTGACTGTGCTCCAAGGGATATTCAATGCCTTTGAAATCTTTTTATACCCCTCCCCTGATCTGTGCCTTTCCACAACTTTATCCCAGAGTTGTTTTGAAAGTTCCTTGGTCTTCATGGTATTATCTTTGCTTTGAATGCACTACCTAACTGTGGGACCTTACAGAGACAGGTGTATTTATTCTGAAATCATGTGAACCACTTTTATTGCACACAGATGGACTCCATTTAACTTATTGTGTGAATTCTGAAGGCAATTGGTTGCACCTGAGCTTATTTAGGGGTGTCATAGCAAAGGGGGTGAATACTTATCTATTGAAGACTTTTCAGGTTTTTATTTTTAATTGATTTGTTTTTTCACCCCCCCCCCCATTTTTTCACACATTTAAAGTGTTGAGAAGGTTGTGTAAATGAAAGGGAAAAAAAAAATCGCATTTAAATGCATCAAGATTTCAGGTTGTAACACAATAAACTGTGAAAACATCCAAAGGAGGTGAATACTTACTATAGTCACTGTATAAACTCAGATAAAGCTACAGCGTACCACAGATTATATTTAAGTGCTGGAATTGTATTCCGAGGCAAACATCTCAAACACAAATGTGTACCGAAATGATGTTGCATAAGTGATGTCTGATATAATCATTCTACTTCATGGATTTCTCTTTTTTTTATTTAAAGAATGTCATCTGATATATCAGGATTATTTAACTCCTGTGAGATTTCTGTAAAATAGTGCTAGATTACACTGTCAACCAATTAAATATGATTATGAAAATAAACTGCAGTTATTTAGACAGGGGGTTTAACAACAACATCTGTAAGCTGCAACATCTGGTAAGAATTTAAACTAATGTCCTATGTAGAAGTTGATATTACATAAATAATGCAGATTGGAATATGTACTTACAGGTCCCATTATTGTTGCTTGCCAATGAAACACTGCAAAAGAAATATTGCAAATAAGTATCACAATTAAGTTCTGTAAACAAGAAGTACTAAAATGAACAAGAATTCTGAAGGCAACACTTACAATCATCCCCCACTGGACCCGCTGAGCACTGTGCAGGTGGATCCCGTTGCAAGTCATTTAACTCCTGAAATGAAAAAAAAAAAGAAAGTTATTGCAAATAAAATTACTGTTTAAAAGTGGAAACACAATAAAACAAACACATGCCTTATGCTTCCTTTCGTGGATAATTTATGTAACAGGATGTCATGAATATTCAGCAGAGAAGTATTTGTTACTGTAGATCAAGTAAGTTATAAGCCACAACACATACATTAAAGTAATCAATGAAGTGAGGGCATAAGTGATACAGGAAATTGTGTCTGCATAAATGGCAAGGAAAACATTTGTGCTGCCAATATAAAATTAGGTAGGATATACGCCACAATATAACCTCTTCAAGGGTATCAATTGGCAGCGCAATTATGGTGATGCATCAATGCCTCCTTGGCACTATGGTGTTTGACTTTATGGGTGACCAATTTGTAGAAATTCCCTTAAGATGACCAAAGACGGCATTAGCATAGCAGTTTGGGCACATTCCAGGTGTCTCTCATCTCAGAGATGGATTCCGATGAAATACATATGGGCTAATATTCACCTAAATTCCTTAAGTCAGAATGTTATTTAAAGGTATCCATCCCCCATCGCAAAATATAATGCAAGAGACAAGATATATAATCACACATCAACGGTTATATAATCTGTTATGTAAAGTTAACTTAATACTGGTGGCTGCTTTCCTTCATTTCTCACTGATCACCGGCGATTAGGGGCTCAAACAATAGTGACATCGTCATGATGAAGCAAAAGACCTCCCATAGAACTTCATTAATGTAAAAAAATGCTAGGTGCACTGAATTTTACAATGGATGCTGTAGCATACGTGACACCAAAACGTGTACTCAAGCTATGTATTGTAATATTTACAAAGTTGACACCGTCTATATAAATGTGTTTCAGTTTATATTTTTTAACAGTATCAGTACAACACGTGTGAGCGTAGTTGTGGAAATCCTTTTCGTTAAGGCCCAATCTTGGGAAAACGTTGTAGGCCTAATATTACATACAACCAAGTATACTGTATAAGGACGGTACTGATTCCATATCTGTCGAAATAATTAATCGTTTTCTAGAATCCAAAAGCTAAATTCTAATTGTATACAATTGAAAATACAAACCAGTCATTAAAACACACACACACACATTAAAAACAACGGTACTTGTATTACATTGCAATTAATTTACAATAACCCCCAGCCTGAAAAAGAAATATAGATTGAACCCCATATTGAAAACCCCCATTGCAAATACCTCAGTAGAAACAAAACTGAAATTAAAATATACCTGCGGAAATAATTTACTGGTATACTAATGGAGATTTTTCACCTTTGTTAATACTACCGGTACATTTAATCAATTTTTTTATCAAATATAACATTTACTTTATTAATAAACACATAATACCGGGAAGTTTATTTATAACACGCATTACAATATGAGATACGTGTAAAGACGAAAGCGTAAGCTAAGGTTTATTTAATTTAGCTAGCTAAACCACTTCACTACCCCAAGTAGCACCTTAACTAGTATGATGAAAAATGCAGGTTAAATTGTTTAAAATACAGAGTGACTATATGGATTGCTATGTAATTCAACCCTAAACATCTCCTTTTGTACAGGCCTTTGTTGTGGTGTAGTTTCTGGTACTCGACAATTGAATTTGTACTGTGTGCATTGTGCTGCGTCTAGCAGAATTACAGACATCTTCCGTACTTACCTTCTGTATTCTTTTTAAAGCCATGACTACAAGCCGGACAAACTAAAACTAATGAACGTATATTTCTGTTCGTGTCTTTTGATACGACTACAGAAAAAAAATCAGACAAATACTTTCTCTTTCTCTCAGTCGCTCACCAAGGGTGTGTTTTAGGATTTTTGATTTCTTTTGTTTCCGCTTTTTGTTCAGGGTAGCACAAATACCGATGCATTCTGGGAATTGAAGTTTGACATAGGGTGCGTTGTTAAATTCATCGGTGCTCTGCATCGCTGAGTCGGAAGTGACATCACTTGGTTCTCATCAGTGCGGGGAATTTAGCAACAGTTTGGTGAATCAACATAGCAGATAATAATAATAATAATAATAATAATAATAATAATAATAATAGAAAGGTTGCTGCTGTGGCATGCAAGGCTGTGGTTGATCTGTGCGAGCTGAAAGCTTATAGGTCGAAGGTTTAGTTATCGTTAACCGACTAATTAGGAGCTAGCTTGTTACATTAAAATATCGAAAGCAGCTATCCTGCAACTGTAAATATTTTTAAATATGAATATATTAATGGAGACACTTTCAAATACAGTTCGCCCAGTTTTTGCAACTTTGTAACATTTGTTTGAAGTATAAAAGGACAAAGAACATACACGATAAAAAAAAATAATAAAAAAAAATCTGTTGTCTCTCTCCTATCGAGTTGTTGTACGTCACCAGCTCAGTCGGCTACCCTGGATAAGTTAGCAAATGTGATATTGTTTATCAATATGTTTATTAGCGCTATTATATATTTATTTAAAATACACAACTCCATACCCATTTTCAAAAGATGTGGCGTCTCTGAATCTACAATTGCAGTGATAATAGTATCTCCAACAAGACAAACTTCTACAGTGGGAGCGGCCATTTGGTTTTGCTGCAGTTCACCAACTCTCAGACCCGGTGAATCCGCTGTTTCAGGGGTGACTCACCGGTCAATTTAACAACAGTTTGTTGAGCAACTCCTGGTGAATTTAACAACAGTTCGTTGAGCAACTCCTGGTGAATTTAACAACGGTTTGGTGCACGCAGCGGTGAATTTAACAATGCACCCATAACAATCCCTTTCTTAAAGGGGAAACGTCGTTTTTTTAAAAGTGGTGAACATATCATTATGTACATTCTGAAATACATTTTTGACCCTAAAATGTTATACAATGTTTTATTACAATTATACTATTCAATTTAAACCATACACAAAATATAGATCAAACCTTTTTAGCACTATACGTTTGGAAAGCTAGCTGCTTATACACAAGGTGCCTCTAATAATCACTTACATCTTATTCTGGGTTTCAGGTGACAGCTTACTTAAGGTGGCCATAAAAACACTTTTTACTTAATTTGCCAAATCCTTTACAGGCATCATGAAAGATAAACTGCGTACGGCCCGTTCTCTGAAAGTGAACACGTTTACATTTGAGCATGTTCCCCCCTGACTCTTAAGTCAGTAACTCATTCTAAGGTGGGGAACTAAGAAGAGGTTGGCTTGATCACCCTATCCCTCAAAGATAAACCACGATAGTATTTTTATTTATTTAGTTAACCTGAGATTACCACAAAAAGTAGTTGATGCAATCTAGGCGAGGAAAATGTTTAACTTTAAATGGGTATACAGTCTGTTCACCTTTTTGCAGTATCAAAGTTTCCACATTAGCTACTCCACTACTACTCAGAATAGTAAGGGTGCTATTGTTATTCAGAATTGGCCTTCCCTTTGCTATTAATCCAAAAACAAAACCCACGCCTATATTGAACCAACTGCTTTTTGTTGCCAAAAGTTATCCTCGCATGCTTACATTAAAGAGGCTTTACCATTGTGGCTTCCACTTTAAGAACACTCCCATTCTGAAGACGAAACTTAAACGTCACAGCCCTAGGTGTTAGTGTTTGGAGACACGTGATCCTGCGGTTACAGAAGCGACTGACCTTTTCTGTGTAAGGAGATTGTCAATACCATATACCAAAACATGAACGCGAGGTCTATGTCAAAAGGTAGGGAATACCAATACATGTGTGTACGTATATTTTGGTACTATCCTTAGAATGCTCCCTTTCGGTTTATTAGTGTCTGGTCCCATGTCTTTGACTCAAAAGACTGGCAGAGGTTGATTTGTTTTTTTTTTTCTTTTTCAGGAAGAGATCCGGCTAAGTGACGTTTTTAAGGCACAACGTGTTTGATTACGTATGAATTAGACATTTTGTTATTAAGGTCGACTATGTCTAATAAAAATAACAAGGTGACATTGATCATTTGAAATAAAAATCGGTAGAAAACAGAAAACGTGAAGGAAATCAAGTGTCTTCATTCAGGCTGTCACTGAGTCCTTAAAAACCTGGCAACACTTTAATCGTGTGTATTCTTTCCAAATCATTGCTTCACGACCAAATGCAAATATATATATATTGGAGTGTTGCACATATGCTGTTTAACGTCATGTTTTTTTAATTCATTTGGACACCATATAATAGGCTATGCCCTGTAAGATTCTATTGCTCTATATTTAGATTTGTATTGCACTACATGTAGGCATATATTTGCCATGTGTCGTTGGTTACTGGTTTATCTGCTTCTACAGCATACCACAAAGTATTGTTTAAGCGACCATTGATTTTTAGTGTGGTCACATTAGTTTTAACCTTGCTGGATTTACAGTGTTGGTCAAGTTACTGTTACAGTTACATGTTATTTGAACACATTTGTAACTAGTTACAGTAACTTTGAATAGGTAGTTACAGATCGTTACTTCTCAGGCACAGTTTACTTATATATATATATATATATATATATATATATATATATATCTCGAATTATATTTAATCAAATATCTTCCCATCGAATACTTAACTGGCTGTTCCATGTTTTTATGTCTTTGTTATAGCTGAGCTGATAGCGGCGATCTCCTTGACAGCAGGATCAGCTGCTATTGGGTACCTGGCCTATAAAACATTTATGTCCAAAGAAAAGTGCTGTAAGACCCGGGTCAATCTAGAAATCCAGAAGGACAACCCTAAGGTAGTTCATGCCTTTGACATTGAAGACCTGGGAGACAAGGCAGTATACTGCCGCTGCTGGAGGTCTAAAAAGGTAAGATTTGCATGTTGGCACCTTGAATGGAAAGCATTAGCTCTGCACTGCAGACAGTGGTAGCAAAAGGACATCTGCAATGGTATATAAGCCATTGGTTGAGTGGCTCTACACTTATTTAAAGAATATTGTCCATGCCATATTCTCAGGAAATATGTGACCCTTCCACTGCATGAGTCAGTTTCTCGTGGATCAATGCATTCTTCTGGCTGGAAGCAAGTCAGTCAACAGGGGAAGCAGCTTATTGGTTAATGACAGAAACAAAGCAATTGAATGAGTGAGGACAATTTCAGCCTCCAGGTTAAATGACCAAGGGTTTCAACACTACCTGAAAGCATGGCTTTCAAACAGATTTCTTTAATCTAGCATAGTATCAGATATTATGTTTTAAAATAAAAATACACATTTACTATGCCATGTGTTTCTTTCAAAACTGCACATTTGAGACCTAGATAAAGAAAGGAAGTGCACAGCAGGTAAGATTCATGGAATTGTGTTGTTGGCTACGATCGCTATACAGAAATGCCTGCTCTAGATGATATTATTGGGTCATTCCACGCCATCTCAACCAGAAAAGGGACATTTCGTTGCCTGTCCGTCTCAGATTTTCCTAGAAAAATTCACCTGGGGTTTTTCTGATATGCTGAGTTAAAAAATGATAGCCATTTTTTTTTTAAATTTCCCCTTTGACCTGTGACCTTGCAAAGGTCAACCTAAAGTGAGAAAGGGTCCTTGACCAGAAAAATCACCCTGGGTGCTAATGTGTAGCACCTCGTTCTACTCGTATTGAATAGGGCTTTTCAGAGAAACAAAATACTAGGAGCACCCTACTCGCTTCTGGCAAATTGCCAGACGAGGGGTAACTGACGAGTTTTATTCGTACTTCAGCCTAACCCTTTACCCTGTAGGGGATGTGGATCCTAAAATGTAAGTATTGCTGTAAGAACCTTAGGAACCAGTCTTCCAAATTCTGTGAAAAACTTTTGTTTTCAAGTCTCACCATTGGTCATTAAACCCCCTTGAAATTTGAATTTTTGCTGTTTGTACCAAGTTTAGGCCGTAATAATTTGCTGGGGGGTTCTCAAAAAATCACCCAAATCACCCATTATTTTTAAAAATAATGGCTATGTGTGGAGTGTCCCGCCTATGTATTTATTTATTATTATTTGTGTTTGTTTTGCGGCGGATAAAAGCGCCGCGTCTTTTGTTATTATTTATAATTTAAAAACCCTGTGAGGATGCGTGACTGATCAGCTACTGATTATTTAACTAGCTGACAGTCACGCATCCTTACCAAATGCGTGCAGACTATGGCCAAGGGGTAATAAGATAATTAACAGCTAGTTAACCCCTCGGCCAGAGTATAAGAACCTGCAGCTGTCCGTGCTGCGGGAGTTGAGTGTAGAGTCTAGAGAGGAGAGTACGGGAGAGCGGAGAGAGCGAGGAGAGAGATAAGAGTAAAAACCAGCCTGCTTATTCGTTTGATTATTTGTTTGGCCAACGCGCCTTTTTGTTTTATTTTGTTGTTTGTTTAAATCTTTTGTTTGTGTTTAATTATTTAATAAAATCAGCTGAACGCCGTAGCGTTCAGCTTCACCCGCCCATCCACTGTTTTGGTTCTGTTACTTCCTGGTCCGTGACGTCACCACACCTCACCACTGCAAGCCATCCTGCCACAGGCTATCATTTCTGAAGTCGGCATGTCTGAAAACCCTGAG
The DNA here is from genome assembly GCA_030684275.1 of Acipenser oxyrinchus oxyrinchus. NCBI lineage: Eukaryota > Metazoa > Chordata > Actinopteri > Acipenseriformes > Acipenseridae > Acipenser > Acipenser oxyrinchus. The sequence goes on from CM060257.1 coordinate 36,931,123, forward strand.
GTGAATTTTTCTAGGAAAATCTGAGACAGACGGGCAATGGCACTGGTTGAGTTGGCATGGAATGACCCTATTCTATTAAGAGCCTTAAACATATTAAGTAATATGTTTGTGTGTTTCACATTGCAAAACAGTGCAGCCTGCTCCTCAGGGCAAATTCTTTACTCAAAATGTTCTCTGTGGGAAAGCAATTTGAGTCTAAAGTTCAATAGTATTTCTGGCCTCTGCAGTTATACAACCACATATTTTAGGTATTCATATAACATGTTAAGGTGTATGCCTTATCTATAACTTTATTCAAGTAGAATAGCTACACATATGTTTAGCTTCAAACTGTCTTCATCCCAAGTGCTTCCAAATGGAGCTTCTAAAGTTACAATGTACAAACTATTAGTAGAAAGACAATAGTGTATTTATGTAAGTACTTGGTTGGAAACCATACAGTTGGTCTTCTTTGGTTGCCCAAGTTCTTAGTTAACCTTCTTTGTTTTTTTCTTATGCTTAATTTTAGTTCCCATTATGTGATGGATCCCACACAAAGCACAATGAAGACACTGGTGATAACGTTGGGCCTCTCATCATAAAGAAAAAAGAAGCTTGAAGGATCGTGTATGCACCACCATAAGAATGTAGCTAAAAAGATGCAAATGTTATTGCTTATAGAAATATACCTTTATGAATACTAATTTTAGTTATCCATTCAGTCCACAGCATGCCATAGTATGCTTATTGTATGGCAACTCCTTGTTCTTGTATTAACACTACATTAGCAGTGATTCTATCATAATTTGTATTGAATCAGGGTGGGACAAATCATCTCGGATTCTGTGGGCCAGGTTGCCTTTGTTGTTGATGGTCAAATCAAATGTAGAATAATATTGATAATATATGCTTTTTGGTGGGTTTTAAACTGTCGGTCCAATTAAATTACTTTTTCAGCTGGTTGGATGGTGTTTCCTGTAAATGTTATCTGGTTGTCTGAACACCTTTACATTTCTGTTTTGCTTCCTGCACCGTACCAGGTATTTACTCCCTCTTACTGTGTTCAGGAGGAGCAAGGCCATGCCTTTTGGCTTAGGGAGTGACTTTGTGACACACACTTTTAAAATATGAAGAGTGCCTTGGAATGTTGTCAAACCAGAAAGCGCTACTTTCTGAATCAGTAGAAAGAGGACAAAGCTAGTTCTGAATAATGCAGTAAACAGAAACTGAGGACTTATAGTTTAGTGTAAAACTCAACGTGATTGTGAGACATTGCTAGGGACAAGTCAAGAAAACATTTTGGGATAATTCTATGAACATATATGTGGTAATTTTTGAGAATTATTCTATTTATTCCCATGTATCCTTCAAATTACTGTTTTTATCTAAAACTGAGAACATTTCCATACTGCCTTCTGAATAGTTCAATATTATTTCAATGAGGTGGACACTACTTAATATGTATTCAGTTAAACACAACTTAAAAGCTACTTGTAAACCTTGCTACTTGTGTCTCTAGTACCTGTAAGAGAAATCCAAAAGACAATCCCGGAACTAATTGGTAACCTGGTATTTGGTAACCTGGCAACCAGATTTTTTTTAAGTGTATAACAGTAAAATTGGATGGCTAGTGCAATATATATATATATATATATATATATATATATATATATATATATATATATATATATATATATATATATATATGGACATGATTGTATAATAGTGTCATTGAGAGTTTTTTTTCGAGGTTACTTGAATAATACTGTATTTTATTGGATGAAATATTTCTTCATTGAAAAAGGGAAACACAATGCCTTACGATGGAAGTGGGTTTGTTGTTGGCATATGCATAACTAATAGGGGATTGGTCAAAATCATTGGTTTTTGATTTCTTATAGAAAAGCATACAAAATCGTAAGCCTTAAATGTATTATTGTTTAATACTGGGACACAGATTCATCAGTTCTGTCATGATTTGTTTTTAAGGTTTAGGAATTCCTACTTCCTGTCAAAATAATTAAAGGAAAGGTGTGTCATTTCAAATTGTACTGGGGTTTATATCCAAAGGTAAATGGTTTAATAAATAGAATCAAGTTCAATATGTTGACTCCTTTAGTATACCGTAGTTCTTGATTAATTCTGTCCGCGTATAGAGGGTAATTTTTTGTCATATTGGAGTATTCATTTAAGGCCATTGCGTTGTCTTTTTTTCTTTTCTGAATCTCTTTGCTAGAAACATGATAGGTCAATATTTAAACCACTTTACTATCCCGTAGATAATGATTTATTTATATTTTGTTTGTAAATAAGTCACAATCATGAAGTCATATACATGTGTATTAAGAACTGTGTAGTAGTGTAATTTATGCTTTTCATGCTATGCCAAAAAATGTAAAAATTGTGTTTAAACGTACATTTATAATAAAACAATGTCAATATGTATGTATGTATCTATGTATTAACAGTGTCCCACATTGTTTTGCTATACCTTGAGAGCCAGTCATCCAAGTATGCTAGTCCTTGGTATGGACATTCCTTTGCAAGTTATTGAGTGTATTGGCTGAGCTGTTGATTGCTAAACATTGGGATTCAATTTCCAAATTGATAAAACTTGGATGTTTGTTTATTCTATGTAATCCCTTGCTCTAGTTTTGATTAAACTATGCCTAGGTGCTCTTCTATATGCTATGGATGTGTGATGACACCTGCGTGGTATTATTTATATCATTTTAAGAGGATGTGTATGTTTTCAACACCAGTCCTCAATTATCCACAATAGTCCAGGGTTTTGATTCAACAAGTTTATATTGCAATCAGCACCCTAATTTTGTATTTGATTATCGTATAGGCATTTATCAACGATAATTGATGCAGAACAACTAAAAACACTGTTGTCCATAATAGTTAAACAAAAAGACACAACATATATTCGAATTAGAACACTTCTGATTATAAAAAAATGAAATAAAGGACTTGAGTTAACAACCTGAAAGGAATATGCGTTGTCTGCATCAGATGTCCCTTTAACAATGTCCCTTTGTAATAATAATAACAAATACTATATTTTAACAAGAAGAAATTTCTATCTGAACTATGGTTGTTCATTACTGTTAACATTTTATGTCCAAAAGCAAAACATTTGAATTAGTCTTACAAATCCAGAGTAATTTAACTATGATACTAAATTCAGCTTCTTTTTATATAATATTGCCATATAATCCAAATACAACATGCTTTGAAACAAAATGAGGTAAATCAGTAGATTTAATAGATTTGAAAAACAAAACAAACAAAAAAAAGGAATTGCCTTCATTTTTAAATCAAAAAAATGTGACCCACAATAGGCCTACTTCTGATTTGGCTTGTCCAACTCGAATGTAGAGGCCTAAAGTGTGTATCCTAGCATCGCGCTAATCTACCATACTAGCACTAAAAGAAGCGCACTCTCATACACTCAAGGTTTTAATGCAAACCGGCAACAGGAGACTTCAAACTGGGTTCTAATTTGATGCATCGATTCACCATTATGTAATCGAAGCTCGGGAAATTTAATGACAGATGATCAATAATCGATGCATCGAGTAGTTGTTGCACCCCTAAACACAATACATATTAAAAGCAAATATTTAGTCCTTACTGAAACAAAAAACTATCCTTATCTAAACTGCGGCAGAAGTAAATATTCTGTACTAAAACCAGCTGTATGAATTATTTATTACCTGTATAATGTTATATAACACATGTCCTCTATCATTCTCAGTTACAGTTACTGCCTGTATCATTATTTACCAGGTTGACTAAATAATATCCTTTTTAAAAAGCTGCATTTCTGAAGTGAACTTGTTTGGTAAATGGGGATGGGAAGTTTTAATTTCTGCCCCCTGAAACTCAAAGCTGCAGAAGGGCAAGTTGAACAACCCTAGTGGTCATTTTTTAAACCACCTCACTTCAGAAACTTTCAGAAGGCAGAAGCAGCCCCTGTGTTTGAACACAAATATTGGTATGTTTGGTATATCACCATTTAAGCAAAAGCATCAATAGATAGTTTTACAAAACACAGGATATTAAACAGGTAAAACAAAATTAAAGGTAGGTGGTATATTGTCTCTTTAATATAAATTCAATTAAAATATCCCGCTGTTTTTTTTTTTAGATTTTTAGATCTGATTTTTAGTTTAGATATTATGTAGGATTCAATCGAGTAGGTGGGGATATACAGCCAATATGTACATTAATTGAAGCCCCACTATAACAAATAATTCATATTTGTTATTGCTTAGTGCTGGACATGGTACATGAGTTAGGTTTTATTTTTTGGTTTGGACATCAAACCACAACCCACCCTGGGTTTAAGGACAACAGTTTTTTCATCTTATTCTACAATGTGATTTTAAAATAAATCTTGACATTGCATCACCATGGCATTGGACTTAACTATAGCAAAGAGGAAGAAATCATTAACTTGTAAGAAAAAAACATTAACACATTCGGTCCATGTTCTGGATAAAAATCCTACAACATGTAGTTATGAAAACAAAAGGACTATTCACTTGCTTTGATTTAGAGAAGGTCTATATTAAGAACACCAATGAGGAATGTAATGTTTCTTTTTTAAAAGACTATTAATTACCCATCAGACAATATTGGGACATTAATGGCTACAGAACAACTAGGAAGAGGTGGGGATGGGATATTGGTTTTCTCCGTTCTACTCAGTCCCCAGACCTGACCCACCTAGATGGCAGGAATGATTTGAAGGTTCAGGCAAATCAACTCCCAACAAAATCTTCCAGAAGAGGACAATGTTGGTATATATTTATGAAGACTGCATTACAGACAAATAGTAACACGTGTACAAACAGAATGTTTAGAATTTTCATTGACTTATAATTGAAATGATAGAAAAAGATATTTCATAGATTACAAATTAATTTGGCAAAAACTCCTTAAAAGTAGTTTGGATGTAAAATTGACAGCAAATGACCCAACCCCAGTTGTAGTGTTTATTCATCTGTTACTTGCTGGAAGATTTTTCAACCTAACAACAGTCCTGTTGACCAGACAGAAGACGGCACTGGTGGTTTCTATTTGTACTGAACCCTCTGCCATCCAACAGCTTTGTAAGACCTGTGACAGAGAAAGAATGAATCTTGGTTATAAATCTCCCTCCCGACCTGTGAGGTTGCTGCGTAAAGGGAACAGAGTGCCCTGGACTGGATGGTCAGACAATTCATTCCAAGGGTTAGGTGGAACTTGGCCATCTAGAAAGGGGGCGGAGCTACGGTACACCAAGTCATCACTCCAGAGGGAAAGCGATGTGGCAACTGCGGATTGGAGGAGAAACGGTTGCACTCGCTAACCAAGGGGGCGTGGCTAGGTGATCTGTTCCTTTTGTTTATGGTTAAGAGAAATGCTGAAGGACCAAATATAAAATAACCGTGATTGTTTAGTGTTTATTTGTTTTGTCAAGTTTAGAGTACTGTTTGTTATTTATTAGACAGCTAACACTGTCCGGAGCTGTCGCTTAAGGCCAGCACAAACCCGGACAACACTGCATCATTGTTCACGGATAAATTGTATATTCACCTCTTACACGTTAGCACTCACTGTGGACTTGTGATAGTGTGTGTGTCTTGTGTGTGTTTAATACTGTATCTATTACTTCGGGACTGTAACTTGTAGTTTAAACAGTGCAATACACATTGCTGTTTTGCTGTGTATTGCCTGGGATTATTATTTGCGGTCACAAACGACCTGGATTTCAAACCCTTCCCCAAATAAAACATTGTTTGGATATTAAAATCACTTGTTTGTCTTTACTTGTGCACCTCATCACTTCAACACCTGCACACTGCAAACCACATTGCCACAGACCACATCAGCTTTCTGAGCTCTGATTCAAAACTAAACAATTTATTGGTTAATCCTAGGACCAAATTATGCCCCTCGATTGTATTTATCACCACCCTGAAACAGAGATGCAAATTAGTTAGATCATATAGTGTGATGTGTGATTCCTGCAGCACTGTATGTTGTCTGTATGTAAATATATTACCAAAAAAAAACAAAAAAAACTGATGTGTTAAAGTGCTTTGACCTGAGTTCAGGAGCTGCTCTTCAGTTATTGTTGCATACCATAGATATATGTAACCTAGGCTTGATCAGCCAAAAATGTTTTATCGAAGTAAGAGTGATCTGTGGCATCTAGTAATCTGTCACTTTGGAAACACATGTCCTTTAGTTTTCCTGGAAATACAGCCCTCTGCACTACATGGTGCTGGCAACCACTAATATTAAAACACTTTGGCTACTGTAGTCTACATTAAATAATGTATGTATGTGACAGGCAACTATAACTGATGAGCAGCTCCTGAGCTTCTTGGTAAAGCAACTAAACCACCTTCCAACTTAATGATGGTTGAGCGTCATTTTTGTCATTGAATGAACCAAAAAAACAGGTGCTTATTGAGGTGCTATGTTTGAAATGTGTTCTGAATAATACCTCGTCCTTGGATGTAGTTATGAAAATGGACATACATGATGATAACCAATGCTTTAAAATCCATATTATTAACATTATCAACATGATCACTGGCCCCCTTTGGTTGCTGTATTTATTGTCATTTCACCCCAGGCTAGGGTTAAGAGATTAAGCAAAACACACAAACACCACCATTTTGACCAAACCCATTTGCTGGAGCGAAAAAAAGGCTCATTAGGTCAATCTTGCTATTAATCAATGGGTGCGTTAAGTAAGTGAGCGGCTCAGAGCGGCTCAGTAAAATAATCAACTTAACGACTTGCTCAGTTCCGCTCCCGCTGAGCCGCTCAGAGCGCTCCTGAGCATTTTTCATCAGCGATCAGAGTGAGCGGACGGAATGGACACCTGCAGGAAACAAGTGAGATGACAGGCAGAATTGACAAATACGTTTGTCAAGAACGATGAACTGGTTCCGACTTATGAAGTTATGTATTAATTGGCTAAATAAGATGGTAAAAATTGTTGTTTTCGAATTTGTATCATTTAATTTCTTTTTTTTTTTTTTAAATGTAGAGCTGTTTTATAGTTATTAATGTATTATTATTAGGCTTGTAGTATTAATATTATTCATAATTCTCATTATTAACGTCGGTATTGCCGGTATTAAACACAGCCAGATATGAGGTTCAGTCCAAACAGAGCGCCGAACTCAGCGAGGTACAGCAGGGGACAGTAACTTCACACGGGGTCATTTTATCTACCATCACCTCAGAAACACAAACAAGCAAATAATTATTATTCGCCATTTTTAAAAGTCGCTCAGCGCTCTCGTGAAGCAGAGCGTTAAGTCATTTAAATCTGCTCAGTGTGCTTTCTGAGCGCTCTCACTCTGAGCGGCTCACTTACTTAACGCGCCCAGTATGATTTTTTTAAAATGACATTTGAAGGCAAGTAGTTTTGTTAGGAATATACATCAGAAACTACCAGGCCTATTTATAATGTCAAGATGTTTAGAATGTCAGGCATTTCCATCTGTGGACTATTTAAGTGATCGAGCCCGTCGATGTGGGCTCTATAGTGTGGTAGATGACCATGACTGGAGTTATGCGTCCCGAGCCGTATGCGAGGGCACCAACGAAAGTCAAGGTCATCTACCACACGGTAGAGCTCGCATCGAGAGGGCTCTATCGCTATTAGAAAATTATTTATTTCTTTATTTTCTCTTTAAAAAAAACTTTTAAAACAATGTTTACCTTGAACTTCTGATATTTCGCCGGGTAACCTTCCACCGAAGAAAATAGTCCCTAACATAATTAGAATAGAAAAACGACATAATGAAACTTGTTGGATATCTATAAAAGTAAAATCTAGTACAAGATACATTGAATAGTTAGAATTAAGAGCAGTAGTAGAATACGGCATGGTATGTATGTAGCAGTTCAGTACAAGTACAAGCTTATGCAAGTACTGGTACAATTGGGTGCCATATAGTCCAGTATAGTCGAGAGTTGTGAGGTTTACAGATGCGGTCTCAACAGGTGTGTCTTGAGGAGGCGCTGGAAGCTGGTCAGGGACTGAGCAGTCCTGATATCTGTGGGTAGGTCATTTCACCACTGAGGGGCAAGGGTGGAGAAGGAGCAGGCTCTGGAGTGAGTGAGCAGAGGATAGGGGTTGGAGGGGAAGGAGGCGAGGTATTGGAGAGTTTGCGGATGTTGGTGATTTTTAGAGGCGAAGGAGGCAAAGTTGTCAGCCGAGATAGAGGAGGGTGGAAGGGGGGGAGGGCTAAGGAGGGAGGAGAAGTGTGGCAGGCTGGCTTGGGTGGTGACGTTAGACCCGGAAGAACACACAGTAATGAGGGTGAAATTAATGGATAGCCACAGCAGATTAGGTTAATGAATGCGTTGCTTGCACTTTTTAACAAATAAAATATTTAACAAGCAAAATAATTTACAAAAACAAAAAAATCACAACAAAACGAGTATCTTTCAGAATATTACAGATGGTAGCAATCGTTGTATCTTTTTGTCTAAACACTCTCTGGCAGCCAAACTACAGGTCTTTCATATTATGGCCAAGGGGTTAACTAGCCATTAATTATCTTATTACCCCTCGGCCATAGTCTGCACAAGTTTCATAATTTGCATGACTGTCAGCCAGTTAAACAATCAATAGCTGACAGTCACGCATTCTGACGAGGTATTTTTAAAATACGAAACAATAACAAAGGTGGCGGACAGCTTTTTTGTCCGCCCTGCATTTTAAATAATAATAATACAGAATAATACAAAACATGCACAGGGGTGGGGAGTACCCCATCACAAGAAGGTAGAGAAAAGTTTACAGGGATTGCTAGCAGAAGACTGAATGATAGAGGGGAAGTAGGAGCATTTGGCAGAGGTGAGTGTTGAAGAGAAGGAAGAGTGGAGCAAGCGATAGAGATCCAAAGCAGCAGGGAGATTGGGTGAGGAGGGTGGAGGTAGCCAAGTCTACAGAGGGTTAGGAGAAGGAGTCGATAGAGGGGAGGTGCGAGAGAGCAGCAGAGGAAAAGACAGAGGGGGAGAGAGAACTGAGGTTTCGACGAAAGGTGACAGAGGGGGAGGGTCGGCGGAGCAGGAAGGGATGGGAGCGACAGAGAGGAGATAAAGTAGTAATATTGAGAGGAAGAGAAGAATGAGGAGGAGGCAACAAGGGGAGGTGAGTTCAACAGCATGAAACTCAAAGGTGCTAAAAGAGAGAGAGAGGAGAGAGCGGGGGGGGGGGGCAGAAAAGAGCAGGGAGGGAGAGAGCAGAAGTCCTGTTCCCCAACCCTGTCCAGAGGGGCGAGGAGAGTGGGGCAGGACATAGAGAGAGAGAGAGGAAAGGGCAGCCGCATTGGTGTTATCAGGGGAGATGCAGGTTTCAGTGAGAGCTAGGAAGTCAAGAGAGAGGTGAGAGGCAAAGGCAGAGATAAAGTAAGCTTTGTTGGAAGCAAAGTGACAATTCCAGAGGGCACCCGAGAAACCCCGGGGGTTAGAGGAGTTTGTAGCAGCAGATAAAAGCCAGGAGCGGGAGGAGAGGATTACGGGGATATTAAAGTTAGTCATGGTAGGGAGCAGTAGAGGAGAGGGAGTATAAATGGCTGTGGGAGAGGGTGGTATCAACAGGAAGGTGAAAACAGACAGATATGGCTTGAGAGAGCTAAATCTTCCAACTAAACATAGCTAGAAAGAAGGGATATAAGTAACTTAGACAATGTTTCTTGGCCATCTTCCCTAATAAAAACTTTTGTAATAGCCATCTTCCCACTAAAAATAGATAGAAAACAGTGATTTGTGTAACTACAGTGTTTGCTATATTACTCTGATATATTTTAATACTCATCATATCAGTAAGAATTGGCAGAAATACACTTTTTAGTGTGTTTTCTGCCATTTTCCCACTGCAGACTGTATTAATAAAAGTATTTCTCCTGAAAATGCATATTCAACTGGACATTTCACAATTACAGTTCAAGTAAAAGGTGTCTACCAAAACACAGTAACACAGTAAATAAAACGTAGACATTATTGTAGTGGCCTCTAGTGTCTGTCAGAGTAATTGCAGGCAATCATCCCAGTCATCCAATCATCCCAAGCTTCCTTTTAGTACGAACCGGTAAAGGGTTTTAACTCTTAATATTATCTTAACACTATTAACAATTTGGCATGCAACTTATGTATCGTGAAACTAAAACTGATGTCATTATTTATTGAAAAATCGGTATTCTTAAATTAAAATGTACAACTTAAAAAAAATACAGTTGTGATACACTATTACATACTTCTTATATTATTTAAGTTAAATATAGAAATATCTACATTAGTAATTTATGACAATGCAACATAATTAGATTAAAACATTAAAATGAACACTTAGGCCTAACAAAGTATGCTGCTAAAAAATAGCAAATTGTAGGTCCAGGAATATAACTAGCAATCCTCTGATTATTAAAGCGCTTCACTTGCCGCACATACTTTTACTCTGTGTACATAACTTAATAAAAAGTTAATAACAGTAACTGTTTATTTTCAGCAAATACATATCATTAGGAGATCTTTTTGGTGGCCATCTATCCAAAGTATCATCTTGGGTTATATTAAAATCCCCTCCGATCACAAGTTTAGAGTTTGGATATTTTTTTTGCCAAAGTAAGATTTTATCTTCTAAAGTTCCAAATAGAAAATCATTTTCAGTATGAGAATTATAACCATAAATATTAATTAACATTATAACGTGATCATTGAGTTTAACAGTGACAATAATGTAGTGACCATCAAGATCGCTTTCTGATTGAAGAATGTTTCCATTAAATTTATATTTCAGAACAGCAACTCCAGCGGAATGACCCGACCCGTGTGATAACCAGATAGCATGGCCCCACTGAGACCTCCAGAACCTCTTATCATCTTCACAAGAGTGAGACTTGTGCAAAGCAAAAATCAGAATGATTTTTTTTAGCGTAAATAAATAAAGCTTTGCGTTTAACATTGTTTCTTAACCCCCTGGCATTGAACGAAATAATGGATAACGATGAAGAAGATTGCATTTCACCCCATCTACAAATACTCGAGTCCCTACAAAATATGCGCGTTTTCCTTCATTGCGTGCCTTCTCAATGGTGGGCCAGAGTTGACGTCGGGTTTCTGTCTGCCGGTGACAAATCTTCTGCAAATCGGTGTGCTTTTTCCTTTAGAAACAATGACTTTTTGGCAGCTTTCCAGATCGCATCCCTGTAGTGGCACAGTGAGAACTGTAAAATAATCTGTAGTGCTGCAGTGAGAACTGTAACATAATCCCTCTGGGACAGGTGTTCCCCGATTGTTTTTTCCCCAGTCAATGACATCGGGTATTTTCATTTTGACATCCGGAAGGGGTGTTTGACAAATCTGAATAACTTCCAATCTTATGTGTTCATTTTCCTTTTCTGGTACACCATACAGTTTTAAGTCCCAACGCCTTTTGTATCTTTCAATTTTGCATATTTTGCTTTTGCATGCATCTAGCCTTCCTTCTGTTTTGTTTATGCGAAGTTCAACTTGCTTAGCTTTGCTTTTCATTTCCTTGACTTCAGCACATACAAAGTCTAGTGTTTTTTTAGGCCTTCAGTTTTTATTGCATTTTCTCCAATCAACTTTTCAAGACCATCCGCTCTCTCATTGATCACTTGTTTCTGGGCAGCAATAATATTCGTTTCCATGTTAAGATTTGGGTCTGGCTGAGTGTCAATCTTACCTTGTTTAGGAGCAGGACTCTTGCTAGGGGTACTAGGGAAGATAGCACATCCAAAAAGTTATCCAACTTCATTCACTTAACTGTCAAAACCTCCAGAGGAACACATTTAGTTGTGATTAGTTACAGCCACAGTAACATTAGCTCCTTCTACCAGTATCGGATTTTCAGCATCCGAATTTGATTTTGAATTATTTATTTTGTCTTGGTACAAGACAGCCTGTTGTATTTTATTTTTTCCATTCAATTTCTTCCTTTTGCCTTCTTTAGACATTTATACACTCAGAAGTTTGGAATTCAAGAATGAAAAATATTTCAGTAGCATGTTATTCTTCAGCCAGTAGGCCTAGAATTAATTAGAATTTGAGTTACTAATTTTGTTTTCTACTTGCTTTAAATGTTTGAAAGTTATGTTACCTTTCTGACAGAAGATTGTGAAATATGCATTTCAGTTATAGTGTCATTATGACCGTGGGAAGAGCGCTTTCTTAAAATTATTGTATGTTTGAAAACAATGGAAATAGAGAGAGAACACAGAACAGGCTGAAAGGGGATGAAAAAAAAACCTTATTAACCGATGAACACAATCTTGAATATCGTTTTTGTTCCAGAACGTAATAGATTTCGTTTCGTTTTTTTTCTGTTCCATGAAAAATGTATTTTGTTTTTTCGCTTATCGTTCCTGTTCTGGTTCTATTTCGAATCCTTACTCAAATTCAAAATTATTTCAATTGTCTTCATTGGGGGACTGAATAGTGTTTTTTCAATCTTTTGTGACTTTGTGAAGGTTAAGATTAAGTTAAAGGTTTAGGGTTAGATTTATCTGTGGATGCTCCTGAATCTGAGACTATGCAACAACAACAGAATGTCACTAGTGCACTCTGACACCATCCTACTATAAACACAATGGCAGACCAGCCATGGCATCACAGGTGTCTCTGCATAATAAATAAGAGTAAAAAACAAAAAACAAAACAGATACTGACTACAGTTTTCATCTAGTTGTGGAAAATTGTACCACTTGGGTTGAAAAAGTCACCTCCATTTAGCAATAAGCCAACAATTTATTTCCATCCTGGAGTAACAATTTTCCACTAGAAGCCTCAACTCCAGTCAATATTTATATAATGTTGCATGTTTAAAGTTAAGTACTATCCCAGTATGATTATTTAGTTCCGTCCTAATCTGACAAATCATTTACCTAGGGACTGGGTAAGGATAGATATTTCCTGTAATCAACTGTTATCTGATGTACTAGTTCCACATTATATTTCTACAAACATTGCTTTGGTAAATAGCCTGTAATGAAACAATCATAGACTTATCTAAATTATTGTTTAAAGTAAAGAAGTCAAATTAATTCTTATATCTCAATGTGAACTTAATTGAAAGTGGGTCTTAGGCAAGGACGGTTTACTTGGCGCCATGACCAGGTGCTGCGATGTTTGGCCTTAGCATTGGAAGACAAGTGTAACATGACCAATAAGTTGCCACTAGTTCCATCAAAGCATTACACACAAAAGACAACATTCCTCCGTCCAGGAGAACAACCACCAAGAAAAGATATTAAAACCAAGCCTCACCCAGGACAACTGGAAGTTACTAGAGACTGGAAAATGCTGGCAGATGTTGGTCAACGGCTTATTTTTCCACCTGAGATTGCCACCACTAACCTTCGACTAGACATTATCTTGTGGTCTGGATCAGCATGCCCTGTTCATCTGGTAGAGTTAACAGTGCCATGGGAGGATGCTGTGGATGAGGTGTATGAGAGGAAGAAACTTTGGTATGCTCATCTAGCTGCTGAAGCGGAACAGCGAGGATGGAGAGTGCAGGTTGACCCAGTGGAGGTGGGTTGTCGAGGATTTGTGGCACACTCTACAACCCGGTTTCTCAGAGATATTGGGTTCAGCGGCCAAGAGTTGTGTCGCACAGTGAAGAACTTATCTGAAGCAGCAGAAAGGAGCAGCAACTGGCTGTGGTTGAGATGGAAAGATTCTGGCTGGGGATCTCAAGCACAATAGAAAGAAAGCAATGCTGATGTACGGGTAAGTAAGCTGGGCTGAGTTGAGTGGGAGACGGAGGGGGGTGATGCTGGGGCGCCAGAATCACTGTCGAGCCCTCTTGAGGTGTCGTGGGCTAGTCGATGAAACACCAAGGATGGAAGGTATTTAGCTCAATCCAGACGGTTGTCATGCTGATGCGCTGGGGAGACTGCACTGTGGTTGATCCCCGGAGCCAACTTCGCAGCCATTGTGTGTGCTGATGCGCTGGGGAGGCAAAATAAGCAGATCCCTGGAGCCAGCATTACACTTCAGCCATCAACACCAGGAGAAGGATATCTACATCATCAGATGGAAAGAAATGCAAATGGATGGAGATGCAGATGGATCACATTAGTTTACTGTAAAGCTACATCTTAGTTGGTGCTTGACTTGGCGAGAGCCGAGTTCAAATCAGCATGAAGTTTTAACATCTACTCTCATGTAATGGAAATCAATCATGACCTACAGTAAGCTCACAATGATTACCTACAATCATTATCTACAGCAAACTTACAATGAGCACAATAAACAGACATGGAAAATTACATAATACCAAATGCCTCTGGTTGCTATTAGACCTAGGTTTCTAAGTAACCTTTGATGAATGGTTATACCGCAATACTGTTATAAAAGCATATTGTATTGGTAAGCATTGTAAAAGCATGGCAAAGAATAAGCAAACATGATAATAATGGTTAAGCATGAATGAGTGTTAATGCACTGCATCAACATAGTAAAAACAAAAAATAAGCACAAATATCACAGTAAATTTGTTTAATGTCACTTTATATCAAAAATACACATTTTGGATTCGGGTTTAGATTGCCAGTGGGATCCTTGGATTTTCTGGGAGTGGGATTAGGATCAGCATGATTACTTTGAGGCTGGTTTGATCAATTTACACGCTACACCTACATTTTATTAGAGCATTAACAGCACCGGGGAGTCACCCTGGTCAACTACCATTTTTATCCCAGGATTACCCCACAAACAGCTGATAATCTGCAGGTATTTCTCAGTGCTGTAAAATGTTCTAATAAAAGCCATGGGTGGCTCATCCCAGTAGGGTATAGGTTTATTACATTGATCCTTTAGTTTCACCGGCATTATCAGAGTTTTGCCCTGTGGTCCCACAAATATAGGCAATCAGAAAAACAAAAGCAACATATTTTCTAAATATATAGCAAGTGCTGTATAACAAACATAAGAAAGTGAATTCAACAGTATTGACCCTATTTACAAAGCTTTAACTGAGGCCATAAAACAGTTTATTTTTTTAATATCAAGCTTGTATTTTATTCATATAACCAGCGCACATGAATATGATGGGTCCTCATAATCTCGGACTACATTAATTTATATATTAAAAACCGGCAGAAAACCAACAGTTTACTGGATTACTGTATAACCAAATGCACTTGTGTTCATATATACTGTATAGGGTGCTGTTCAATTCAAGCTGAGGTCAGAGTGTCAGAGAAGCTACCCACGAGTGTCTCTGAATGTTTCCATATTTACAAATGTATGTGATATAAATACCAACTGCATCCTGGCCGAAAAGATTAAACACGATTATAGTCTTTGGAACAGGATGGATACACACAGCTGTGTGATTAATATAATTAACAAGCTGATATGGGAATAATCTGAGATTCTCATTAACAGTAATTTAGTGATAGAATCTCTTCATCCTGCCCCTGGCCTGTTCAGATTACGTTGATACAAAGATTTCTGTATATCTGTAGGTATAAACATAGAAACCATCCTAGTTGTGTTGTTCCACAGTAGTAGAAATGAAGTACAGTCCTCACTTTCCTTCAGAATTCGGGGCCGCATTTGCAGGTGATCGATTTGTCCAATGAAATAGGCTCTGGGCACACCTGTAACTCTAGGAGTAACTATACACAAACTTAATGTCATTATATATAAATATGTTATTCAGCAAAAAAAAGGGGGCACAAATAAATCTAACCCAGAGTGTTAAAAAACAGAAACCTGTTTTGCGAGATGAGCATTGTTTACAAACCCTTGAATTGAAGCCTACAGGAGGAATGGTAATGTCTTTGTGTACTTTAACTATTGTAGTTTAATTTGTAGTGCTTACAGTTTAAAACCACGCCCTTCTGTGCCTTTGTCCTGTTTAAGCTGGTGGAGTTGTGGTTTGCAGTAATAATTGCTTACAGCATATTGCATTGAGTTGTACAGAGTTCAGCTGGTTTAACTGATCTACCTTTGTAATCTCCAGTGTAGGAAGTGCGTCAGACTCTTAGCCTACTTCAATCTGCAATAGTAATGTTTAAGCCCCCATTAAGTACATTTTAATGAGGATCAGTTCTTGAAGGTTGCCTTCTACCACTATATCTTTCCCAGATGTTCCCAGCTCTGTGAATCCTCAAACTCTCTCGCTGTCCAGGTGGAACAATCCTACCACAGCGCACGTCTGCTCTTCCCTCGCTGCAAGGTAATGCTTTGGCAGCAGTGTGGAGTAGTGGTTAGGGCCCTGGACTCTTGACCGGAGGATTGTGGGTTCAATCCCCGGTGGAGAACACTGCTGCTGTACCCTTGAGCAAGGTACTTTACCTAGATTGCTCCAGTAAAAACCCAACTGTATAAATGGGTAATTGTATGTAAAAATAATGTGATATCTTGTAACAATTGTAAGTCGCCCTGGATAAGGGCGTCTACTAAAAAATAATAATAATAAAATGCGACTCTCCTCTGCCTCATATAAATGCAGAAGGTAATATACACCATGCATGTGCTCTGCATCAAACCCTCTGACATCATAGCCCCGTCATCATAATTGTTGAGAGTGGTCATATGGTAGGTGTATTCTGAAGTGTCACCATAACATTTTGTGCTGTCATTTGTTTTTCTATCAACAGTGTTACAAATTAGCAGTGGCCCGACACCTATATTATTAAAGCTGCAGTATTTCCCATAGCCATATTCATTATTTACACTTAAATATGATTTGTGGTTTAATGTTTACTACATTTTCTCTTTCCTGTTAATGCCACATTTTGTTGGTCCCTTGACTCTTCGAATATTGAGATTTCACTGTATTATAAAGACCGCAGTGGTCATGGTGCAAATATCACATTGGTGAGTAATTCCCATAAAACGTAATCTGTATTATAAAAACAAAACAAAACCAAAAAAAAAACAAACTTGTTTGTAAATGTTAACATTAGTTTTGCTTCTCTGAATTAAAACAGGCCTTACAGATGACATTCACAAACTGCTGCTGCTGCTGAGGATTCAGCATGTACCTATTCCAAAGGCTTCCATGGGGGAGGGTTTCCGTTTTGTTGTTGTTGTTGTTTGAAACTCCATAGCAGCTTGTTTGCTTAACTTGTCTGATCTAATGTACCAAAGCACACCACACCTATAACACTGTGCCCTTTATTATTTGCAATGAGACTTCAGTGTAGTACAGTATTAGTATTTGTCTTTCTTTAAATACTCAGTTAGTTTGACTGTGTCTGCTATGTTTTTATTGTATGTTATTTTACAGGCAAATTTAAGATGTGTTCCTTTAACTTTTAAAATTGTGAACTATTATATGACTCCAGAAAACCAAAAGCAATGGCCATCTCATTTCTCAGGTACAGACTGGTACCACAGGCACGTATTATGTGTCACGTTGTCCTCTGATTTAGTTCGAGATTACTGGAAAGTGCCGTCAATTCTATTTGCCTTTGTTGGCGCTCAGTGCTTACAAAGGTACCACGAAATGTTCCTGTCAGGATAACTGATAACAAAAAAGCTTATTCACTGTCAAACATAAACTATTAGATGTGTAATGACTGTTTAGGATACTGACCTTAAGGTTAGGGTTTCAGTGTCGGGAGAACATTCATTGTTTTATTAACAATAATATGATAACCAATCAGAGTGCAGTGTCCTGACAAGAGAATTTCGTGTTACCTTTGTAGGGACAGCGCTAGTGAGTGGGCAAATATTTACGACAGTGCGGGAAGTGCCGGAAATGTTGCTGCTATTAAGTGAGAGAAAGTCGTCTACCAGCTCGCAAGAACTAGAATTTAAAAATGGAAACAGGAACGAACTGGCGACCAGAGTGGCTGTGAAAAGACTACCCGTACATACACGGAACTCCCAAAATGCTAAAAAAAATATGGACTTTACAATATGCCTACGACCATTTTTGCGTAATTATTGAGGGGAGTGAGATTATAACTCTGGTCTGAACCTGGCTGGGTGTCGATAAGGCTGATGTCACGGGTGCTTGACTGCTGGGATTATTATATAAATTAAAACTGGAAGAGAGAAAAATATATATATATTTTTCCAAATCGTTTTCTGTCACTTGAATGAGTGTGATTTTTTTTTTAATACTCAAAATTGTATTACAAGGCAACGGGATTCTCACAATCTGTACAGCTTTACAGTCAGAGCAGGAGTGTTGACGTTCTCATGAGGAAGTGGGATGTGGCCAGACTGTATTTTGTGTTGCCAGAATCATTCAAATAGTACTGTAGGACCATGCAACACAGTGTTATTAAGATATAGACTTGGTATCTGATGGCTGCAAGTCAATTATTACCAGAATGAACGCTTCTGGTCATCGTATGACTCGAGCTGCGGTTACCTCGTCAGATATTTAAAAAAAGTGATTTAACTCAGCATTTACCAGCGTTGAAGCAACGTTGCCTCCGCCTCATCACCAGACTTCAAAAATGACAACTCAACACCAGATAGTGGATTCGTCTCTCACACTGGGACAAAATCAAATTGTCAGTTGTGACAGCGATCGTTCTGCATCAGAAAAGGAAAAGAGGAAAAGCCAGGATGGATCACAGAAGCATCTGAATGGATGTGTGCCACTTTCCCATCAGGTGGCTGGTCATAAGTATGGAGTAGATAAAGTAGGTCAGTTGAATATAGATTTATTTCTGTTGTTTTGCCTAAATGTTGTACTTTGTGTACTATAAATACGTATAGCAATACGGTGTGGTTCAAATCTCCACGCCATATTAGAATCAGTACAGAAGGTAACAATGTTGTAATGTTGATTTTTGTAATAATATGAAATCAATCAACACAGTTACTAAACATTACACAAGCTAGTTGTTGTGTAATACATCTATGTCTTGCTAGTGCTTATTGTACACTGTACGTTCACGTTCAGTGATTGTGAATACGCGTTCTTTACTACTTGCAAGTTTATTCAGAAACTACCCGATAATTTCAATCATAATATATAACTGCACTGGTACTCCTGGTGCTAACTGGCAGATTCTTAAGTCAATATTTTCTGAGGGAGAGGTGGAGTTCTCTCGACCCAAGGGTGAAAGTCCGTACAGTATTCTGTCGGTGTCAGGCGTTTCTTTGTACTGGAGTTACTCACGCGCAGACATGCACGTTTAATTCGCACTCTTTGTGGACAAAGTTGTTTATAAGAAAAAAAAAAAATACAGCAACGTCCAGGAAAGAAATATCAAAATGATAACTTATTCTAGTTATTCCAATACTTTATCTCTATGGTCTTTTGCAAAGTCGATGCCTGGTTGATATTTCTGGTTACAAGCATTTAATATCGTTTGGTGGTTATAGGACTGGTTGTGAGGGTGTGTAACCTGTGAGTCAAGCATACATCTACTGTACCCGTGTACTGCACAAGTCTTCACAAGCCCAGTTACATTTGCATTATGGCACCTTTCTAGAAATTTTAAAGCAATTTGTCATGTTGTTAATATTCTTAAATAGTAAAAGGAATATAACATATTTGGGTTCTCCAGCGCTTTGAAACCTGTGGCTTGTGTGTTCCAAGGTAGTATATATAAACAGTGAGTCTTTCGCTGTTTATGTTAGGTACTGTTGGTACTTCACTTCACAGTAAAACACTTTTTCCATTGGCATGCAGTTTTAAAGAGCAAGGTTTATGTTATTAACAACACCTAAAGTACTTGTACAGCACTTAGGAATTACAGACGGTGCAAAACACCACAGTCGTTTAGGTTAGACATGGAACTGGGGGAGTGTGGTAAATAAAGCATTCAGTCTGCAGTGTAGTAACGGCTTTCAGAAAGGAAAAAAAAAAATACTTTAAGCCTACAGTATAATGGGACAATACATTTTCATAATGTAGGCTATTGCAGAGGACAGCTTCCATATGTAAAGGCACTACATTATTGGTTAAGTACAGTATGTAATATAATGAGGTAGCTTTGACATTTTGTAATTGTATCCTAATATGAATGACCATACTATTATAAGGCCATAATAACAATACAGTTACAGTTTTGCCTATCCATGAATATGTGTTCCTTTGTAAGGTGGTAGAGGAGTACCATTGCAAACTATTGCAGGCTGTGCTATGAACCATCTGAGGTCAATTTCTTTTCACATGTATCTGAAGATTGTTACCTTACAAGTCCAAGTTGAAAGTAGAGAACTGTTTCCTAGTGTTATCAGTAGTAAAACACCAAAAGGTCACCTGCTTTTTAATTTCTGGTTTGTTTTCTGATCTGATACCATGCTTGGAACCTAAAGATGCAGCTTAATTAACAACCACCTGCTGCATTATGTCTGCTAGTACACGAGTAGCAGTGCATGCTTATTTGCCTCAAGTGTTGTAAGTCCTGGCAAGTAGGTTTCAAGGGTGTGGGTTAAGATTGTGTCACCACTGCTACTGTAAAACTACCTTTGGGCTTTGTACTGTAAATTAGGTGATTTATATGTGTTCTGATTTTTGTGGCCTCTAAGAGTTGCTTAACTTCAGCTGTGGTGTCTTTTATAGTACCTTGCTTATAATTAGGCTTGCTACTTTTCAATATTAATTGGTAAAGCTCGTTAAACCTCGAATTCCCCAAAAATAAGTTAGACTGAAATAGATTTATATAGGATAAACGTCGGTAAAACATCGGTAAAACCAAAGATTATTTTAATTTTCTTACCAAAAATAATCATTTAGAAATCATCTCTAGTTTGTAAAGTTTTTATCCTTGCTGTCTGTCCCGTCTCCGTTCTGCTCTGAATGGCTGGGCGTCGCTGTCAGTCAACTCTGTGGTTCGTTAGTACTTGTGGTTTCACTGTCACTGTCATTTCACCCTCAAACTTTCTTCCATGTACAGGCACTGATAATGTTGCAGCCTATGACACAAGTAAGCCTTAAAAATACTGTTACTAATTACTCTGAAAATGAGTTTATCTTACTGCGCATTGCAAATCAGCTCAGTTACTGTTTGAACACCACATGTGCATATGAGACTGTCATATTTAACATTATAATTCATAATGTATCTTTCCCCACATCAGTCTTGGTAAACTTTTGAACAGGTTTAGAAAAAAAAAAGTTTTTAAACCTTTCCATTTTTGAACTTTTTTTGTGAACGCAGCATGCACAGAAACCTACAGTACAATGGCAAACTGACTGTACTGTAAGTGGGCAAATAATCTGCTTGTTGAAGAATGAAGGATTTGAGATCTGGTGGTAAGGATCATTTGGCTATTTCACACCATATCTGTTTACTTTACTGTACATACCAGCTAGTTTTTTTTTTCTTTTATTCTGCTTGTAAGTAAACTGTTATTATTAGTAGTACTGTAAAACAGTAATTCTAACATTATGATATATGTATGTGAATCGATTTTTTTTATTTATATTTAATGTATTTCACCTGTTTTTCCCAATTAGTATTACATTATCCAGCCTTTGATGTTTAAATCTACAATAAGTAATTTGTTATTTGGGTGCAAACAATATTTCAGATGTGACTCTACTGTTGTCCCACCCTGTGCACAATGAGTTAATACGGATGTGCTTTTGGTACATTTTTATGAACGTTTAAATGCTATGCAGGAGTCAATGTTTAAACCATATCTACATACACACACATTTATATTACATTATGATGTATATTGACAGCCCTCATTTTTTTCTAAGCAAAGAAACCCACAATAAGCAAATAACATTTGACCATAGTAAAGACTTATCTACAAAGTAAAAAAAAGAAAAAAAAGTACACACCAAAGTGTATATTGCAATTTAGGGCTGTCACTCGATTCAAATCTTTGATGAGTTAATTTTATGACATTATTAACCTGTAGATTAATCTGTACACATTTTTAATAAAGGTTTTTTTTTTTTAAAATCTTATAGCGCCTGGCCTGCATGTAACGCTAAAAAAGTAATACTCTTAAAAAAAAATAAAAAAATAATAATAATAAAAAACCCAATGGGAATTTGGTCTTTTTAAAAGCATTTATATTATCATTTGTATCTTAGTAAATGTCTTTCTTTGCATTTGTACTGCACTACCTGTGCTGGCCCTGTGGGCACAAAGTGAATAAAATAAAGTAACCTTTTTTTTTTTTTTTTTTTTAACATATTATATCAAAAGAACAAAACCAATAATAATAATAAAAAAAAACAGCTGCATATGTTACAAAATCTATGAAATGCAGATTCCAATAATAACGCTACTGTTCATGGATCGGTGCCACAAACGGGAAATTATATATATATATATATATATATATATATATATATATATATATATATATATTAAAATGGCCCCTTCTCTTGACAAATTACGTAGATATCAAGGACTTTTTTTTTTTTTTTAAACAAACGATTTGCATAAAAGTGTACTGATGTTTGAGCAGAAAAACAGAGTGTGCCAATGAAGCGCCAGGTCGACCGAGAATATATGGCAAGCCAAATTATCATTTAGCGATATCTCAAATTGCATTTTAAGATATCTTGAAATATTTAGAGATATCTGTAAAACATTTCCAGATATCTCAAATTGAATTCTAGATATCTTTAATTGTGCAGTTTTTAAGATATCTAAAATTAATTTAAAGATATCTGTAAATCAATTTGAGATATCTAAAAATGAAATAAAGATATCTCAAATTGATTTACAGATATCTTTAAATACTATGGAAACCATATGGATTGTGCTAGCATGGCACGCATTTTTAGAGATATCTTAAAGTGAGGGTTTTAAAGATATCTCTAAATCATTTATAGATATCTCTAAATAACTTCCTGTTCATTTAAAGATATCTGTAAATCATTTAAAGATATCTTAAAATAATGTCCTGTTCATTTAGAGATATCTCTAAATCATTTAGAGATATCTCTAAATAACTTCCTGTTCATTTGAAGATATCTTTAAATAGACAGGAAGTCCATTGAAAACATAGAGCATTTTCACAGGAAGTCATTTCGAGATATCTTGAAATAGCTTCCTGTTCATTTGAAGATATCTTAAAATGTTTTAGAGATATCTCTAAATAAACAGGAAGTTATTTTAAGATATCTTCAAATGATTTACAGATATCTTTAAAACCCTCATTTTAAGATATCTCTAAATGACAGTTTCGCGCACCATGCTAGCCACATATTATTTAAAGATATCTGTAAATCATTTGAAGATATCTTAAAATAACGTCCTGTTCATTTAAAGATATCTGTAAATCATTTGAAGATATCGTCAAATAGCTTCCTGTTCATTTAGAGATATCGCTAAATAATTTAGAGATATCTCTAAATAACTTCCTGTTCACTTGAAGATATCTTTAAATAGACAGGAAGTCCATTGAAAACATAGAGCATTTTCACAGGAAGTCATTTCCAGATATCTCAAAATAGCTTCCTGTTTATTTGAAGATATGTTCAAATGATTTAGAGAGATCTCTCAATGAACAGGAAGTTATTTCGAGATATCTCTAAATGATTTAGAGATATCTCTAAATGAACAGGAAGTTATTTTAAGATATCTTAAAATGATTCACAGATATCTTTAAACCCTTCATTTTAAGATATCTCTAAATGACAGTTTGGCGCACCATGCTAGCCAAATCCACATATTATTTAAAGATATCTGTAAATCATTTAAATATATCTTAAAATAACATCTTGTTCATTTAAAGATATCTGCAAATCATTTGAAGATATCTTTAAATAACTTCCTGTTCAATTAGAGATATCTGCAGATCATTTAGAGATATCTTCAAATAGCTTCCTGTTCATTTAGAGATATCTCTAAATCATTTAGCGATATCTCTAAATAACTTCCTGTTCATTTGAAGATATCTTTAAATAGACAGGAAGTCCATTGAAAACATTGAAACATTGAAAACAGCATTTTCACAGGAAGTCATTTCCATAGACAGAAAGTCCATTGAAAACATTGAAAACAGCATTTTCACAGGAAGTCATTTCCAGATATCTCGAAATAGCTTCCTGTTCATTTGAAGATATCTTCAAATGATTTAGAGATATCTCTAAATGAACAGGAAGTTATTTGAAGATATCTTAAAATGTTTTAGAGATGTCGCTAAATGAACAGGAAGTTATTTCGAGATATCTCAAAATGATTTAGAGATATCTCTAAATGAACAGGAAGTTATTTGAAGATACCTTCAAATGATTTAGAGATATCTTTAAATGATTTAGAGATATCTTCAAATGAACAGGACATTATTTAGAGATATCTCTAAATGATTTAGAGATATCTGAAAAGTATTTCAAGATATCTCAAAAACATTTAGAGATATCTTAAAATGATTTAAAGATATCTAAAAATGCATTTTAGATATCTCATTTAAAGTTCAATTTAAAGGTATCTGTAAATCATTTTGAGATATCTCTAAATGTATTTTAGATATCTTAAAATGATTTAGAGATATCTTCAAATATTTAGAGATATCTTCAAATATTTAGAGATATATCTTCAAATATTTAGAGATATCTTCAAATATTTAGAGATATCTATGAATGAATTTGAGATATCTCTAAATGATAATTTGGCTTGCCATAAGAATAAAACCTGCCCACCAATCAGAAAAGCTACTTGGAGGCAATTGCCAAACCACTTCCTTTTTATAATATCTGCCCTTACTGTGCCACCACAGCAGGAGGATACGTGACGGACTGCTGTATATGAGGATAAATTATTAAAATTAATACATAAAAAAATATGCATTTGGTGAAATTTGTCACGTGACCGGTTATACGTCTAGCATATTATTCAACGTTTGACCAGTTTTTTTAAGTTTACGTTTAAACATTTAAAATTCCCATCCCTAAGAGTTAATACATTAAGTACAGTATGGGTGGTGGTCGTTTTTTTTTTTTTTTTAAGCGCCCTTTCATGTCTGTAGCTTTCATCTCATCTCTGTGGAGGTCTCTGGCAGTGAGCTCAGGAGAATCATTTCTCTCTGAAGTGTTAGTGTGAAATTATTGATTAGCTGCCCTCGTAATGTATGGAATGTGAATAGTGTGTGGTTGTTACACACAGAGGTTGTCTTTTCATGGCTTTAAAAAAAAGTTATGCAATATCGTACTGTACATTTAAAATACCCGTGTACTGTACTGTGTCAGACTCAGAAACTCTCATTCATATGTTAAAATACATTTTATGCCTTCTAAGTATGCGTATCACTATCTGAAAACTCCCAGAAACAGACAAGAAATACAAAAACGTTTTCTATATGATTCTGTTTTATGGCATTATTCAATCAAATTTCCTGGCTACTGTACAATAGAAAAACATCGATCACATTAAGAGGTTTTCACTGTACATACATAACAAATAACATGCCTTTAATAGTGTGAATCTCTGAGATGAAGTAGAAACATGGGGAATTATTTCTATAGTTTGTTCTTTCATGGGTTACAACCTAATATTAATTTAGGTATAAAAAGCAAACAAAGAACCAGTGATAATTGTAAGTGTTAATATCGTTTCTTTAGATTATTATTATATCATGATAATATTCTAGGCAGCTTTGAACTGGTATTTTAAAATGTAAACCTGTTTGTTTTGTATTAGCAGCAATTTCAGCAGATTAGCAGGGATTTGGTAATGATCAGATGCTGTTCAGGACCATTCACAGGCTGCTACAAAATGGTAAAGGTCAGCATTTTTGACAAAGCGAGAGGCTGATCATCCACAATGCTTTTACTTGTGTGCTGGCACCAGGATTGCTTTTTCATCCTCACACTGTCATGTTGAGTCAGCTTCCAGCAGAAACGAATGAACTAGTGCAGCAAGAAATGCTGGGGTAGACTTCTGTTTTCTGATGTGAGTGCAAGTGCTGTACAGTAGAGCTGGTCAATAGTAGCTGTTGGTTGAGTTAAGTGTTTCAGTAGTAAGCCTGTGATGGCTTTCAGGCAGGTACAGTACCAGCAGGCACTGTGAAAAGTTTCCACAGTCCTATAAGCTCTGAATCCTGGGCCTCTTTGCCAGATTGAAACCTAGACCTCAATGGGTAGATTATCAATGGGAGACATGGGCATTTCATTAAAATGTTGTGATGTAATGTGACCGAAATATTTACCTTCATGTTGCGTCCAAATACAGTGTTTCAAAATATAAACAATTGCTACTCATGCTGGAGTTAGACCAGCACGATATTTGTTTGTTCAGTGTTCATTGTTCCCTTATTGTCTGTTTTGTTTTGGCCATCGTGCTGTTTGTTTTTTAGTGTTTTGTTTTGTGTTTTGTTTAAATCTTTTATTTAATAAAGACTAGCATCAGTGCTTCATACCTCGCAGTACTGTGTGTGTCTCCTTCCTGGTCTGACATCACCACAAGCGATCTGTGGCAGTTCTCTACTGTACAATGGACCGGGAATGGCAGTGCACAAATATTTATGACAATATTTTGCGTGTCGACTTTAAGCTCTACAAATATTGATCAATTGGATAGCCTACTAATCTTTTAATATACTGAGCAAGTCAGGCCCTTTTGCATTTTCGATTCTATTAATAATGTAAATGGTATCTTGGCTGCCATAGCAATAAGGCCTACTTGTTTATATTGTTGTTATATAGTAACTGGGAGTATCATGGCTGTCTGTTTAGATGAAACAGTTCCTAATATTTTATGTCTTTAAACAGGTATTTTGCAGCACCCAGATGGCACTGTTTTGAAGCAGCTTCAACCCCCTCCTCGTGGTCCCAGGGAGTTGAAATTCTACAGCATGGTAACTATTGTTTCTGTGGACAGTGTACATTATTGGCCAAAGTATTTTATCGTGTATTTTCTGGCAGAAGGCAAGATTCCAAACTGACTCTGGTCAGTGATCTTCCGTCATTGAAACAGTTATTCACATTCACGCTTTATTCATTTGTTTATCTACAGTTCTCAGGAACTGCAACATTAAAGAAGTTACATCGCAGTTAGTCATGCCTTGACGTCACAGTCGAAAAAAGGGCCCACTGTCTTTCTATTCACTGATGAGAAGAAAGGTTATATCTGTATTTGCCAGTCATTTTATCTATTAAAATTAGGTTTCTATCATATTTCTATTTTACTGTATCTGTTTTAGTCATACAGTAGTTGTTACTGTAAATGAGGACCTCATCATTTCACTTGGTAATGCTTTGCAGTCATCCAGAAGATTAATTAAAATACAAAATAGTTCTCAGATATGTACCTCAGAATTACCCTGCAATCCTCGTTTCCATTTGCTGCTTCCCTAATAAACATGCATTTGAAACCATGACCATTGTAGTTTCATCACTGCTTCTCTTTAAAATGCCAACACCCCTATGGTTTGTTCAACGTCATTGTGACACGATACAGTGTCTGTTCTACTGTACGTAAATCCAGGGGCGTGTAGCATGCACAGGATCTGCCGGCAGAGCAATTCAAGTGCACTCTAAATCTGACTAGCTAGATGTTGAGTTACAGGGTCTTCTGGAGGTGCTTCAAGACACTGCCCAATTGTATTTCGCGCAAGTGTAAAGTGTTCAGTGCACTTTGTCGAGGGATTTCAAGTATTTCATACCAGATACATTCACTGTCGCACATTGCCTGTGTGTGTGTGTTGCTTTTGTACATCATATTAACAAGTTATCGAGAATAAAAAAACAGTTTTGTGGGAGGAATGTTGCACAGTGGTGGCGTACCAATGTGATTCCGTAGATAAACTTGTTTAACAAACTCCCCTATTCTTCCCTACACACATCATTTCGGATATATTGTGAGAAGTGTTGACTTTAAATCAAGGGAAGTAATGTTAAAACTTTACAATGCATTAGTAAGACCTCACCTAGAATATTGTGTTCAGTTCTGGACATCTCGTTACAAAAAGGATATTGCTGCTCTAGAAAGAGTGCAAAGAAGAGCAACCAGAATTATCCCGGGTTTAAAAGGCATGTCGTATGCAGACAGGCTAAAATAATTGAATCTATTCAGTCTTTTTTTTTTTTTTAAATTTAGTTGTCGCCAATTTTTTACCCCGGTTTTCTCCCCAATTTAGTGTGCCCAATTATTATCTGTATCCTCGGCTCACCACTCACAACCCCCCCACCGACTTGGGAAACGGCGGCTGGAACAAGCGTCCTCCGAAACGTGCTCCTGCCAAGCCGTCATTTTTCGCACTGCAGATCCACAACAATGCCACCAGACCTATAGTGCCGGAGGACAACACAGATCTGGTGGCTCCACTGCAGAACCACAGGCGCCCTATAGGCCACAGGGGTCGCTGATGCGCGGTGAGCTGTGGATTCCCCTGCCGACCTAAACCCTCCCTACCCGGGCAGCGCTCAGCCAATTGTGCTCCGCCCCCTAGGAACTCCCGGTCACGGTCGGCTGTGACATAGCCTGGTTTTGAACCTGCGATCTCCAGGCTACAGGGCGCATCCTGCACTCCAGCGGACCTCCTTTACTGGATGCTCCACTCGGGAGCCCCCCGAATCTATTCAGTCTTGAACAAAGAAGACTACGCAGCGATCTGATTCAAACATTCAAAATCCTAAAAAGTATAGACAATGTCGACCCAGGGACCTTTTTTGACCAGAAAAAAAGCAAGGACCAGGGGTCACAAATGGAGATCAGATAAAGGGTCATTCAGAACAGAAAATAGGAGGCACTTTTTTACACAGAGAATTGTGAGGGTCTGGAACCAACTCCCCAGTAATGTTGTTGAAACTGACACCCTGGGATCCTTCAAGAAGCTGCTTGATGAGATTCTGGGATCAATAAGCTACTAACAACCAAACGAGCAAGATGGGCTGAATGGCCTCCTATCGTTTGTAAACTTTCTTATGTTCTTATACCCATTTATCAGCTGGAAAAGTTGATAATGTAGCCAGGATTAAAACCATTTGACTGCACTGTAGAATAAAGGTGTGTATAAATAGAAAGCAGGCCGGACGATAACTCACAGTTTCCAAATTGCGGTGTAAATCATTTCAGTTTATTAAACAGAATCTTTTTCTTTTTTTTTTTTTTAAGGCATGGCATTGTTTAAACACATAAAGGCACTGTGATGAATAGCAGCTGGGGCTACTACAAGACTTTTTTTTTTTTTTTTGGCTGCAGAAGAGCAGGCTACTGCAATACAGTGTACAAGCACATTCGATTGCGTCGCGTAGTGGAGGTTGTTTGTGTACAATACATAAACCAGAGCGGCATCTGGATTTTAATGGCTAATGAGTCAGGCAGTTTGGTGGAACAAGAAGTCTTTCTGGTCACCGAAACCCATGCGCACATACAAAAACAAACACAAACGTGTGATACTGCATGCATATTATCTATTAGCAAATTTAAGATTCAATCCAAAAACCTAAAGTGCTAAATCTAAACAAGGCCCTGACCCAGATTTCACATTGTATCAGCACTGTGTGTGCTGTACTCATTCCCATTAGAGGGATGTTATGACCGTGTTGTGGAAAATTATGCCCAGACTAGCAAGTAGACTGCAAGTTTGTTTACTGTGATTTCAAGGAGCAGTCACTGTCGCCTTCACAAAAAGTCATTTACAATATGAATAATGAACTTTGGTTCTTTTTAAAATAGTTCTGCACATTTAGATGACATTCATAAAAGGTAAATGACTGGGTTTGTTTCTCATTCAGGTGTATGATGAACACTGCTGTGACCCTGTCCTGTTAGACCTCCAGATGCATTTGCCAAAGTACTATGGCACCTGGACACCAGCTGATGCTCCGAATGGTATGCCTTTACTGCTTTAGATTAACTGTAACACATGACTGTGCACATACAGTAGGTGTGCTATTCTTTTGGCCTCATGTATAGGCTCGTGCACGTTTTAAAACCTACATAGATTTTGCCTTTTATAAATACTTTCCATCATTAATAAATAGAGGCTCTAATTTTAGAGTTAAACCTGAAAGGCCAGATTCTCTTAAATAAGGGTTTCTTCAAATCTCTATTTAAGAGTTTCACATATAATCTTATCTTCCATACTGTGGGTGTTTGCCTCATATAGAACTGCATGTACCTATTTCCACACTGATACACTATTATTGGATTGCCTGATTTCACAGACCCAGATTAGCACAAATCTATGATTTCCTTACCATTGACATTAGGTTGTCCAAAGTTAGTGCTAATCAAGGTCTGTTCAACCAGCCATATATATACAAGGGTGTTTTAAGTTGATATGAAGCAGACCTTTAGAACAAATTCAGATTTGTTCCAGTAACTTCACTTGTGTAAATAAATTATAATTGAGATCCTGAAACAACACTCTTGACATTTGCTCACCTGGTATGCCAAGTTTAATAAAGCAGGAGGTTGGCATTTACATGTTGTACATCTTGTACAGTCTAATGGTTTTTGGCTGCCTTTTTACTTTGTGTAGTCATCAGGGATCCTAGGAATCTGTTTGCTGCGGAATTCACAAGGAAAAATGCGTATGTTTTTTTTTTTTTACACTTGGCGAAGGGCAAAAAACATGCAAGGCTTTTTTGTTTGTTTGATAATAACCAAATCAATACACGTATAATATATAAATATTAACACAGGCAACTTTGCTTTAAATCTACTTAAAGATACCTGTCAAATAAAACTGCTTCTGGTATTCAAGTTCAGTTTACTTCAGTATTCAGGCCAACAAGTTTGCCAAGGACTAATTTCACGTTGATGGTAATGTGCTGTTACACAAGTAGGAAGACCATTGTAGAACACATGGGAAGCGCTAAACATAAATTGAAATGTAAACAAGCAAAGGCCGAAACAGCAGGGCCATTGAAAACACTGAAACAGACCACTGTGTTTGATCATTTCAGCTTCTTACTACTGCCAAAGAACAACGTGAAACTGTTTCAGATTTTGTCAAAATGTGTGTAAAAGCTGACATTCCTGTGTACAATGTGGATCAACCAGCAGTTCGAGATTTTTTCATCAAGTACATTAGGGTGGTGGTGCCATTCCAAAGTCAGACCAATTGTAGCTGGAATGCTGCAACTCTATTTTAACAATAGCTGTCCGGATGACGAAGAGTTGAACTAACATGATTTTTTTGGGGGGGTGGGGTTACAATAGGGAACTATTTGTAATATTTGATGTAAAAAAAAAACAACAAAAAAACAAACAAAGTAAGTTTGTTTTGTTTTATTGATTTTAATGGTGCTGGGAAGCTTGTAAATTGCTTAGAATTTGAAAGTGTAACCATTTTTATTTTATTTATTTAGCAGATGCATTTATCCAAAGCGACTTACACATGTTACACTGAAATACAAGGTTACAGTTCGAGAATGATTACAGTTATAAACTAAAATACAACAGTCACAACAAGTGTAACAAGAACAACAATAAATACTTCCTTTGTTAACTGTTACCCAGTAGTACTGTTTGTGTGTCTTATAATGTGGTAGGGAAAACTCATGTTTACCCCTTTTATTTTACTTGCGCAATAACGTCGATATTTCTTTTTTTTTATTGGAGAATTTCATTTTTTTTATTGCGGAAAACTAGGATCCCTGGTAGTCATGCAGTGGTATTCTGACTGTACTTCTCCTTATTGCTATCACTGTTTCTCTTGGCTCATACACACGCATCATTATTCAGGAGTTTCTTTTCCTTCTTTCCAGCACAAGAACTACTGTGGTTGCAATTTATAATTCTTGAAACCAACTCAAAATTGGGCCAGTATAAAGAAGATGATAAAGGCTCTGCTAGAGTTATTCTTTGTCACAGCTCCATTCTGGTACCCACCATTTAGCTTGTTTTGTTCAGGTTCGCTGCTTGCATTGTAACACACCTGTAGTGTGCTAGTAGAGCACTCTGTATCGCTGTATTTTTGTTTGTTTTCCCTACTAAACCAGATAGCCCTGGTAATCTTGGTTTACCCTTTCTCCACCTGTGTGAAAACAGAGTGGGTCTAAACCACGATTGGTTTGCTGAATTTTCATGCAGCACTTGAAACATTGTTTTCTTTTTCCCTTCTCTTTAATCATCTGCCTTTAGATCTGTACCTTAAACTGGATGATGTGACCCGCAAGTTTAACAAGCCGTGTATAATGGATGTAAAAATAGGCCAGAAAAGTTATGATCCCTATGCCTTGAAGGAGAAGAAAGACCAGCAAATCAGGAAGTACCCCTTGATGGAAGAGATTGGCTTCCTAGTACTTGGCATGAGGGTAAGTGGATTACATTTTATATTAAGGTTTCCCTGATTGGCAAAGGCACGTCCACATGGTGTGCAAGGTGAGTCATACAGCCAGGGGAGCGCAGGTTCGCGTCCTGGCTGTGTGAAGTTGCATCGCTGGGGATTCCACAGGGAGCATTGCATTGGTTCTGCTGCTCCAGCAGGTTACAAAGGCAAAATCATCAGACTGTATCTCCTCACCACGCTACAACCCTACTCATCTGAAGCGGACTCCTGGCTTTTGTCCTCCCAGAGGCAGTAGCTTGCTGAAATCCGCTCTCAAACTCCCTGATTGTAAAGAGGCAATTGGCTTGGTTGTGGCATCAGAGGACATTCACTGACCTGCAATTATCTTGAGATGTTGGATCAGGAGAACTGAAGGGGAATTGCTGTGGTGAGCGAACATCATTTTGGTGATAAAAACGGTTGCTTTTTTTAACAGCCTGCTGTTTTGTAGAGTTAAGTTCCCTAGACCTCTTTAAATAAAGGCCTGTAATTTTGAAAAATTAGTATTTATAGAAGTGTTTTAAGGTGAGTTTTTGAGTACATGAAATTCTGTGGAATTTATACCTGGTTCAAAGAGCCATTGATTGATGGAATGCTTGAAATGCACTTTTCCAAATGAGGAATCTACGAGTCAAACCTGAAGTTTTTAACTATATACTTTATTATTCTTCATTATTCTCTTGTGGTGCAATCTCTACTATTCTAATGAGGACTTTCATTATAGTTTCCTTTATCCAATTAATGAACACCTGTTTCTTACTGCCGCACAACTGCTGCCTTGTCAGTAAGTGAAAGGGAAGTGTTTCTTAGTGGCATGGTGGAAGCCCTGCCAGTGCACGGGTATATGTGTTTGGGGTGAATATTAAAATCCTCCCTGCAAAAACACATGTGGGAATGTAGCTGGAGCTGTCAATTTAATACATGTTTGAATGATTAATTAAGGCTCCAGCCACAGGTGTATAAATAAGGTGATCACGGGTGGTGAAAGGGTTAGTTAAGAGTTAATGTTAGTGAGAGGTGTGCGTTTTCATTTTTCCGTGCTGTCTGTAGATTTACGTCTGTGAGTGTTTTGTATTGTAGACCTTTTGTTTTGGCCCTTGTGCCTGTTATTTTGTTAATGTGTTTTTGTTCTGTTTTAATGTTTAGTGTTTTGTTTTATTTATTTATTTATTTATTTATTTATTTATTTATTTATTTATTATTATTATTATTATTATTATTATTATTATTATTATTATTATTATTTTTATTATTAAAAGTGTGCACCAGAGCTTAAGTCTGCATTCTCTGCCTCTGAGTCTTGGCACCGTTCCGTTTCTGACACCAAATGTGAAAAGGATGACATCACTGGCCAGGCTGTTGTAACCAGGAAAGCAGAGGCAGAGAATGCAGGTTTAAGTGCTGGGACGCACGAATAATAATAATAATAATAATAATAGATCAAAACAAAACATTAAACAGAACAAAAACACATTAACAAAATAACAGGCACAAAGGCCAAAACAAGAGGTCTACAATACAAAACACTCACGGACGTAAATCTACAGACAGCACGGAAAAATGAAAACGCACACCTCTCACTAACATTAACCTAACCCTTTCACCACCCGTGATCCCCTTATTTATACACCTGTGGCTGGAGCCTTAATTAATAATTTAAACATTTATTCAATTGACAGCTCCTGCCACATTCCCCCCCACATCTGTGCACTGGCAGAGCTTCCACCCTGCCACACCCTGCCACACCATGCCACACCATGCCACTAAGAAACACCTCCCTTTCACTTGCTGACAAAGCAGTAGTTGTGAGGCAGAAACGGGTGTTCATTAATTGAATAAAGGAGACTATGATGAAAGTCCTCAGTAGAATAGTAGAGATTGCACCACAAGAGAATAATAAAGTATAAAGTTAAGAAAGTTCAGGTTTGACTCGCATTAGATTCCTCATTTTTGGAAAAGTGCATTTCAAGCATTCTATCACCCAATGGCTCTTTTGAACCAGGTATAAATTCCATAGAATTTCATGTACTCAAAAACCCACCTTAAACATTTCTATACGTAATCATTTTTCAAAACTACAGACCTGTATTTAAAGAGGTCTAGGGAAATTAACTCCACTCAAAACTACAGGCTGTTCAAAAAGCTTCAATCATTTTTATGATCAAAATGATGTTCATTCTGCCACACTGCAACCCATGGCAATGGTTTCTTCAAACCCTGCTGTTGGTGTTTTTTAAATTCTGATCCTCTGGTTAATTACCAGTAATGCTTGGAACATGATGCCATCAGCACTTATCGGGAGAAGCGGTTTTACTCGAGTGATCATCAAAAGACTTATTTAATTCAGTTATTTATTATTTACTATAAGATGATATCTAACAATTAATGAACAAAATTGTTTAACCTATTTGCAGCTAAGCTAAATAGAACCTTACCACCTGTGAGGTAAATGGCAATTTTACATTGCTAAATTAAAATCTTCACACATCATATTGAAATGGGATATCAGAAATGGTAGTTACTGGGAGTTTTTCATAAGCTTTGTATGCGTTGTTTCTTCAGTTTTAAGAAAAACCCAGATCGAAATCCAGAGATTGTGCAAACCCAAATAATCCAATACTACACAAATGTCTGATATTTCAAAAGGAACTGTCTCAAAAGTGATGGCCCATTAGCCTCTCTAGAGTGCAGAGTATGCTGCAGATTGCTGAACTTCCCTAAATAACCTTGCTAAGGAACAGTCACACATATCCCTCCAAAGCAATTAACATATTTTAAGGCTGTTCATTTTTGGGTGTTCATGGGGACCCAACTACAGAATAGCCTTAGGCTGAAGTCAAACTGCAAAAATTTTTACCGGAGCTCAGGTCCGGACAGCTCCGGCTGAATTTAAGCACTGCATGTAGCTAATATCTAGTTGGGCCATTGTTTGCCGTGATTACAGCCTTGACATGACGTGGCATAGACAACACAAGGTACTGGAAGCTGCTTTGAGACATGTTAATCCAATTAATCATTAGTTTTTCAGACTTTTCTGGTCTTTCTGTCTTTTCCCTCTTTTTGTCACTAACTTTTCTGCCTCAGCTGTCTCTCTTCGTGACCATTTCCTTTTTGTTTTGCCATTGCATCTCTGATTCAGGTGCCAAATCAAATTGGGCAAGTAGTGTATATAGTCAATATTTTTATAGTTATGGGATAGGTAGTGCTGTACTAATGTACCCAATCAGTTTCTTGAGCAGCAGTTCTATTTTTCAGTTTTGTACCCCTGGACATCTCCCATTAAGGTTTGTTAGTGCTTCCTAAGGAGGTGATGAAGTTCAATGGCAAACCCCGCTGACTGAATGACAAGTATCTCTGGTTGTTTTCAGTAGTTGCTCATTTACCTTGTCTTCCACACAAGGTCATACAGCTCACAGTAAAATATAACTTGCCCATGGAATTATTTTTGGAAAATGTCAGCAGTAGCCAAATGCTTTCCTGTTAATAACCTCTTTAAAAACTATGCTATGATGTTGAAACAAGTTGCAATTCAAAAACTAGACACTTGTTTCTATTTCAGTCACTTAAAATCCAGCCAAGACAATTATACAATCCATGTACTGTTCGTGACTGCAATTATGACTGCAAATTTTTTTTATATATATATATAAAAATTAGGGATACACCGAATCCAAGATTCAGTTTCGATTCGCCCGAAATACCTACTTTTGAGCAGGGTTAGAGATTTATATATATATATATATATATATATATATATATATATATATATATATAGAGACCACTGCAAAATAATCAGTTTCTCTGGTTTTACTATTTATAGGTATGTGTTTGGGTAAAATGAACATTTTTGTTTTACTCTATAAACTACTGACAACATTTCTTCCAAATTCCAAATAAAAATATTGTCATTTAGAGCATTTATTTGCAGAAAATGACAACTGGTCAAAATAACAAAAAAGATGCAGTGTTGTCAGACCTCGAATAATGCAAAGAAAATAAGTTCATATTCATTTTTAAACAACACAATACTAATGTTTCAACTTAGGAACAGTTCAGAAATCAATATTTGGTGGAATAATCCTGATTTTCAAGCACAGCTTTCATGCGTCTTGGCATGCTCTCCACCAGTCTTTCACATTGATGTTGGGTGACTTTATGCCACTCCTGGCGCAAAAATTCAAGCAGCTCGGCTTTGTTTGATGGCTTGTGACCATCCATCTTCCTCTTGATCACATTCCAGAGGTTTTCAATGGGGTTCAGGTCTGGAGATTGGGCTGGCCATGACAGGGTCTTGATCTGGTGGTCCTCCATCCACACCTTGATTGACCTGGCTGTGTGGCATGGAGCATTGTCCTGCTGGAAAAACCAATCCTCAGAGTTGGGGAACATTGTCAGAGCAGAAGGAAGCAAGTTTTCTTCCAGGACAACCTTGTACTTGGCTTGATTCATGCCAAAGCTGCCCGATTCCAGCCTTGCTGAAGCACCCCAGATCATCACCGATCCTCCACCACATTTCACAGTAGGTGCGAGACACTGTGGCTTGTAGGCCTCTCCAGGTCTCCGCCTAACCATTAGACGACCAGGTGTTGGGCAAAGCTGAAAATTGGACTCATCTGGGGTGCTTCAGCAAGGCTGGAATCGGGCAGATTTGTCTTTGTGAAGGACGCATGAATCAAGCCAAGTACAAGGTTGTCCTGGAAGAAAACTTGCTTTCTTCTGCTCTGACAATGTTCCCCAACTCTGAGGATTGGTTTTTCCAGCAGGACAATGCTCCATGCCACACAGCCAGGTCAATCAAGGTGTGGATGGAGGACCACCAGATCAAGACCCTGTCATGGCCAGCCCAATCTCCAGACCTGAACCCCATTGAAAACCTCTGGAATGTGATCAAGAGGAAGATGGATGGTCACAAGCCATCAAACAAAGCCGAGCTGCTTGAATTTTGCGCCAGGAGTGGCATAAAGTCACCCAACATCAATGTGAAAGACTGGTGGAGAGCATGCCAAGACGCATGAAAGCTGTGCTTGAAAATCAGGGTTATTCCACCAAATATTGATTTCTGAACTCTTCCTAAGTTAAAACATTAGTATTGTGTTGTTTAAAATGAATATGAACTTATTTTCTTTGCATTATTCGAGGTCTGACAACACTGCATCTTTTTTGTTATTTTGACCAGTTGTCATTTTCTGCAAATAAATGCTCTAAATGACAATATTTTTATTTGGAATTTGGGAGAAATGTTGTCAGTAGTTTATAGAATAAAACAAAAATGTTCATTTTACCCAAACACATACCTATAAATAGTAAAACCAGAGAAACTGATAATTTTGCAGTGGTCTCTTAATTTTTTCCAGAGCTGTATATATATATTTATATATATATTAATGGTGTTGGATAGTTGTAGCTGCCCCACTGGCAACAATCGAAATTAGCCTTTAACTAGTTTAACCTTTTCCAATCGTACATTCATTGTTTAAAATACAGATCATTAGTGTGTAACCTACAAAATTATGTTTCAGAAATCACATTTATTACAATGTAATTTCTTTTATGTTTTTGTCAGCAATTGGGATGTGACAACGCCATTTCTGCCACTGGCAATACAGGTGTGGCACACGCCTTCTACTGCACCTTCCAGTCAGTTGTATAGAGTAATCATTAACATAACTTTATTCTGCCTTGAACAATGAATGCATTGTTAAGGAAAACAAGGTTAATCATTTGTTACTGGAAAAGGGTCATTTACAAGCTATGACAAGGAAGTGTTATGTGTGTGGGTCATCACAACAGGGTGTTGACACGCTGCACGGGTGCGCAGATTTCATTCAACACAAATGACACAACAAATGACGCAATGGTAGCCCTAGTGTCAGATTTAATAAAGAAAACAAAACAAAGCTAAAAATAAAAGTTTGCCACACAAGGCGAGTGCTCGTCTCACTAAAAGAGACGTCCTGCTCCAGCAACCTACTACATTACGAAAACCCTCTCAGCCTCCCCGGGCCCGCCCCCCAGCCAATCCGGACCTCCCGATCAGCTTAGCGCTGGGCAAGTCTACCTGCTCAATTGGTTACCTAGCAACGCATCTCCTGTTACGGGTCCCAGCTGCACAAGAACCAGCTACAGGGTATTCCTTGTCACACAAGCATATTGTGCCATCTGACTTTTTTTTTCCGAAATCAGTTAAAATGAATAATGCGTTTGTGAAGGTTTTACTTTACTTTCTGCAGTCGCTTCTACAGTATGCTGGTAAAGTACAGGAAGGCTCAAAGGCAGCCAGATTGTATGGAACATACAGAACAATGAGTAGCAGCAGCAGACCATGGATACAATTGAATAGTGTAGCCTTAAATAACCTGCAAGTCATGGAGCCATTCGCTATGTTTGCAATTCCTGTAGTGGTGCCGCTTTCTTACAAAAGACTCGAATGGTGCCTATGACAGTGCAGTGCCTATGATATTAGGTGTCGACCATATGCCATGTATGCCATCAATCACTACCTACGCTTACACATACAACCCCCCCCCCCCCCGCATGCCCATTTACTCAAGTTATGTTTGAACCACCCTATATCCACACTTTGCCTTGGAAATAAATATATTCCAGGTATTTCCAAATAACTGATAGTTTGGTAATATAGACTTTTATTACAGAGATGGAAACTCAATTCATAAATGCTCCAATAAATGCAGAAACTGCATTTGAGTCTCTACTATCTTAAAACAGTCTACTCACACAAAAGGCAGTAATCTCTTGATTACTCACCAACCTGTAAAAAAAGGTCTGTTAATCATATTTTGTGGCGTACAGTTATTAGTACAACTGTATAATTCCCTATTTCTTTTTTTAAATAGATTTTTTTCTTTTCCAAGATGGTTGATGTTTGTTTATTTGCTTCTGGTTTCTTCCTCACAGAATGGGTCAATAGAAACCACAAAGCATTTCTAGTCAGGGGTTGTTTGAAAAGGAACATCTTTGTGTGATTAGATTACTGTGGTTAAATACAGGGGTCAGACTGACCTTTTGTTTACTGTTGATTGGCAGGCATTAAATCTTCTGGAATGATGCAGTAAAGGGTTTATCATTATTATTATTTATTATTATTAGTTTATTTAGCAGACGCCTTTATCCAAGGCGACTTACATAGATGAAGCATAGATGAAGCAATGAAGTTGTAATCTAATTTAATGGTACTTTCCCTGTATAAATCAAATAGAAGTATTTCCAGTGATACAGAATATTGACCTAAAATAAAATCATACTTATTGTATTGCAATACTATCGCATCAATCCTTATTCTTGTCATTTCCCCCCTTCCCAATGCATGTCTCTAGGGGAAGTTGACAAGATCAGATCTGGTTAATAATGAATTGACTCTGGCGGTAAACTCAGAATTATTTATCAGACATTCCTTAATGATTCATGTGTTTTTTCATAGTTTTTCAGTGTGAATGCTACAGGTTAAAGTGGCACTGAACAGGCTGTAGGGCTTAAAACACAATGCATTACTTTCTCTAGCTTTTTGCTGTACGTACACCTGCAATATCTTTTTCAACATAATTGTGATTGTTTTTGTATATTTTTATTAATTAGTTTTGATCACTTATTTTCTGACCACTTTGACCACTTATACATCAGGTCAGCTGCCGACAGGAAGATTTAATGCATAACCGATGTAAAACGAAAAAAAAAAAAATCAAAACAATCATGATTGAGTTGAAAAAGATATCGCAGGGGTACGTACAACAAAGCAGAAAGCTAGGGAAAGTAATGTGTTGTATTTTAAACCCTACAGCCTGTTCAGTAACACTTCATGCATGTTCTGTATTGCTCTTTCATTTTCTTCAGAAAGTTCCCTTAACAAGCATGTATGGAAGCATGTATTTATATGAATCGTGTCCCTTTGGCAATAATATGTTATTCTCTATAAATCATTTTCCAAACATTGTGGTGGAAATAATCAATGAATAATTGTTAAACCAGGAAGGACCCATTTTAATCTAATCTAATCTAATCTAATTGATGCAACGCTATTAATCACAAACAAAATTGTGAAAACACATACATATTTAATAAAAGTAAACAAAATAACTATTCCTGTTAGCACAGCCAATTAATGTCTGTGTTTTAAACAGTAACTAACATTACCTGGTACTTGCCAATACTCTGTAAATAACCATTTGCTCAGTAAATAAACTGAAGACCTGACCTCAGATTCAGTATTGATGTGCTGAAGTGGTTTCGTGCTGAGTTTAAACAGTAATCTGTCTTTTAAAAACTCAGTTTTCATTCTCATCATTTTATGAGACATAGGGCCGGACCAAATCAAAGTTAGCACTTGGCGAACAAGGATGCAAAAGCATTCGCGGTAATAAAACACAAGAACAATTCCAAGCGAAATCTCGCAGAACCAACACAAGCCCTTTTCGCCCTTCAAAAAACAGCTATCGCTTGTTGACTACAAGTGGGTTGAGAAGGGGGAGTGGTTTGCTATCGCCCGACCAAATCTACTCAATTCCAGCTATAAATCACATCACAAGACTTTCACAGGACCAAATTTTATAGTCAACTTCGAAGTTGTCGAAAGCTATCACGTATTAAGCAAATAGTAAAAAAAAAAAAAAACAAACAAACCACTAAGCATCCTTATATTTGCGAAAAAAACCCCAGTACATGCCTCGACGCTCCACTGACCTCATATCGAACACATGCACACAACACTGAATAATTTTAAATTAATAATTTACAGTGTCAAATATTATATGTATTATTCCTATTATTATCCTAATATATGTTCTGTTTGTTGCACCCTTAAACGAAACACGCACAAGACCATTTTCTTCTTTAGCCTACTATTTTTTTCTTTTTTGCCACAGTTTGAGTTAAATGTTTAGTAAAGCAATATGTATTATTTCTTTAA
This sequence comes from Acipenser oxyrinchus oxyrinchus, assembly GCA_030684275.1. NCBI lineage: Eukaryota > Metazoa > Chordata > Actinopteri > Acipenseriformes > Acipenseridae > Acipenser > Acipenser oxyrinchus. The sequence goes on from CM060257.1 coordinate 36,972,188, forward strand.
TACATTCAGACAATAAACTCTTTTTCTACTCACAGAGAGATTTGCGTGGAGCAGTGTCTCTTTTCATGATGGTAAAGCTTTTTCAATATATTTTCTTTTATTTCTTATCTTTGTAGTAAGCTACGACTATGGTACACTTTTGTTTTTAAGTCCATGGACATGCTCGCACGTCATCTGTGACGTCACCTACTTCTGTTCAAATGATTCATTTCTTAAAGGCACAGTGCTCCATTACATTGACTCAAGGCTAGCAAATGTAAATAAACTAGAATACTAATAAAGAACGTATTAATGTTTTAACCACTTTAAAGATATTAACTTTTCGTTTTTAACTTTTGGTTACTCTCATAAAGTATTTCAACATGTTGGCCTACACGGAAACATTATGAAGCCCAAATTCTCGGCATGCCACCATGCCAAGAGGTCCCCTCGAAATGTATAAATCTGTGTAGATAACAAAATTACGTTGTACCTATAATGGTAGCCTAACTGTCACCTTAAGATGAAGTTTTTAAATTTGCTTTGGGTTTTTGACAGAAGTAGTAGTAGGCTGTGTAGGAGGCTGTGTGGTCCAGTGGTTAAAGAAAAGGGCTTCAAATCCCACCTCAGCCACTGACTCATTGTGTGACCCTGAGCAAGTCACTTAACCTCCTTGTGCTCCGTCTTTCGGGTGAGACGTAATTGTAAGTGACTCTGCAGCTGATGCATAGTTCACACACCCTAGTCTCTGTAAGTCGCCTTGGATAAAGGCGTCTGCTAAATAAACAAATAATAATAATAATAATTGACAGAAGTAGTAGTAGTCGTAGTAATAATATATATTTTTTTTTTCACGGCACTGGATAGCATTTCATTCGACTTCTTACTGTATATAATATGAACTGGTACTGATCCTGGCGAAAGTGTTACGTTTTTTTATCAGCATTTTAATTTTATAATACTCGCCGCACAGTGTCTTTGTTAACCAACTTTTTTTTTTTTTTTACACAATAAAAATGAAAGCAGATTATAATTAATAATAAACGTATATTATTATTATTATTATTATTATTATTATTATTATTATTATTATTATTATTACTACTACTAGTAGTAGTTGTATATAATAGCATTCACTGATAAGCAAACGAAACAGTACAACACAGATTTTTATTTTATTTTTTTTCTGCCCTGGCTGTCTTCGCCTTCCTTTTCACATGTTGCCACTTTGTTTCCGCCCCTTCAAAATGTCACAAATACCAGCTGGGGATTAGTCAACAGCTGTTTTCATGTTGCTTTCGGTGGTCTCTCCTGCTCCTGCGAAACTTCTCTCTGCCCCTTTCACGGATTGGAAATGGCTAGTTTTGGTTTCGCGATAAAGAAAATGCAACATGGAAACTAGCGATATTATTGCATAAACACTCTTTCGCAGACAGGCAGTGCTGTGGCAGTTTCTCAACCCTGCCCTGGAGGCAACACTCTTGGCTTGGAAACGTGGCCCTCCAGTGCTTTGACCTCTGTGTGGTTGCTGACTAAAGTGGCCCATTATTGCAAATTGCTGGTATGCTGCTGATTTTGTGATATGGACACTTGCCCAATAGGAAATGGTCTAAGACCACCAGAGTTACACTACACTCACTGTACTTACACTTATCGTGATTATAATCGTTGCTTTAGTATGAAGAGCTGAGAGCGGGGACATGCTGGTTTTTGAATCCCAACTGCATATTGGCAGTAAACCCATTGGAATCTGTGTCTTGAATCCAGCTCTTTGTAAATATCAATTCCAGGTCTGGAGTGCAATACTCAGTGTGGCAGCAGAGAGCCCTGTTTGAACACGCTGAGTGGTTGTATTTTTCTGCCTGAAAATAATATAGCCACCCAGTATGTAGAAACATGTAGCTAGTGCATTTCTTTGTTGTTGTGTGAAACATGTGTAAGAAGATGCCTTTCTTGGCCATGTGTAACTTCTGCTATTACAGGTGCCCTCAAGCAGCTCGATCATGATATGCTCAGATAACATTTTGCGTGGAGGGCTTCATTTCTGATCATCAAGCCATTTTAGAAAGAATCAAGTGAAACTACTCATGTCCATGTTTATTGTTTTGCAGATATATCAAGTGAACACTGACAGCTATGAGACCCATGACCAGCATTACGGAAGAGGCTTAATAAAAGAAACAATAAAGGATGGTAAGTAGTGTGATACACAGAATAACTTATTACTACAGAAGAGCTCAGAACTGAATTGTCACTCTTGTGTTTAATAGCTTTCAAAGTTGTTACTATGTCCTGAAATTCCTTTAGTTATTTGCCATTTTGGCATGTAGTTTATATATTTTACATGAGAACATGTCCTGGGAAATTCATGACTTTGAGTTACCTCATTTAAGCAGCTTCCTCTTCCTACTGTTCAGTCACGCAGAAACCAGTTGTGTCAAATTTTGTGTTTTAAAAAAAAAATTATATGGACTAATGTCCATCGGGAGACCATCAAACTTATGTTGATATAAGCAGGATTCAAACCTATAACGGTGAAGTTCATAGACATTATAGTGTAATAGCTTCCCTTATGAAAAAAAAGTCTTCTAATCTCTTTTTCCTCTGTAGGTTTAACCAAATTCTTCTTTAATGGAAACAGCGTCCGGAAAGATGCCATCGCAGCCAGCATTCAGAAGGTCCAGAAGATCCTGCAATGGTTTCAGAGCCAGAGCCAGTTACATTTTTATGCAAGTTCCCTTCTGTTTGTGTACGAGGGCTCGTCTCAGCAAACAGCTCAGACGAAGCGGAAGGCTGGCAGTCTGGCAGACGTGAGCGCCGCTCCCAAAGGCTGTCCCACAGACGGAGAGGTGCTGGAGTACAACAATAATGTCTGCGTGATCGGCTCCATGGAGAATGGGAGGACGATGACGTCGCTTGGCCAGAGCCTCTCCAACATGTACGCGCTCCACAAGAAAGGCTGTTCCCAGGGACATCACAATGACGTCCCTCTGGAAATCGAAACCAGCGAGCAGGATAACAGCTTATGGAAATGCACTACTCCACCAAACGGTAATGATAACAAACCCCAACTGGAAAAGGAAAGCCACCATATGCCAGCTGTGATGCAGAAACCAAACGAGGTAGAAGTTAGAATGATTGACTTTGCTCACGTTTTTCCCAGTAATACCAAGGACGAAGGGTATGTCTACGGGCTCAAAAATTTACTGACTGTGCTGCAGCAAATCCTAAATAATTAAACCTTTCCCCGTGTTGATGTTGTGGTTGATGTTGCACTTCTTATTAATATTGGGGCCAATATCAAAGAAAAAGTAGCAGCCATCATGGAAATAATTCTGCACTAGCAGTGATGCATACTGATGTTTGTAATTCTTTGTGTATTACATGTGCTTGTTTTGTACTACTGGTAACTATAGTTTAATTTTATAATTATCTTACTCAGGAAAACGAACACATAAAAATATTAATTTAAAAAATAATAACAATTTGGACACCTGATGTGACTAGTGGGAGGATTACGACAGTTATAAGTAGGTGATAGCTTATGGATATAAAATATATCCTCTATTTTAGAAATAGCCCCAGAAAAAAATAATTAAACCGAAGAAACTACTGATTTTTAAAAAAAAAAATACTATATTTCTATTCCTATTATGTTAGCTACAAATTAACCTTGGAAGGTATTTTTACGATAAATAGCTTATATGACTTTTTTTTTTTAAGCTGGCTAATTGTTATAACATTTATTCTAAATCCAAACTCTGGAAAGAAGGTGTGCAAGGTATATATTATGCAAGGTATATATTAAATATTGGAATGGGTTGAATTGATTGTAATAGTGCTTTTGTTTATTTATTAGCAAATTATCTTAACATTATTTTAGTGTAAATATATGAATTGTGCTGCTGTGTTATAAGGAACATACTGTGGAATGGAACTACAATGCTTAATGATAGGAATTACCTATGTACTGGTTAGAGTGCAATATGAAGTCAAATTATTTAAGAAAACTGGCAACAAAAAAAAGTAATACAAAAACCTCTCGTTGTATATCTCATCCCCAGAAAGACTGACACATTTATTTTGCACTCCCAGAGCCAAAACTCGAGGAATAGAGGCGGTCAGTGTGTAAAGTATAACGATTCTAAACCTATGTAATGGTATAGAAGGCAAATTGGGCTCTTGCAACTTGGCAAAAGCGGCTAATATATTAACGTTTCTTATTAGAAAGGGTTTCATACGTTTGTTTTCTGGACTCTTTCACTTTGATTCAGGGCTGGCCTGTTTGTCTTGTCGGAACGCTAGTGAGTTCACTTCCTGTACAGTAACATGATCCCGCGCCTGCTTCACATAGGACACTATGTGTGGTCTCATTACCTGTAACAAGTAAGCAACAACTCATTGTGCTTAGAAAATTACCCATTGTTGCTTTAAAATTAAAAGGTGCTTTTGTTTTTACATTGTGTGATGTTCCAGACCATGCAGTTGTGCATAATTACATATTTACATGGTTTGGAATCCTTTTCAGTCCAATCAGAGCACTTTGTTCCCCCATGTTATAAAGGAAATCGGCTTATAGCGCTGTGGCAGGAAAATTGGACTTCATAGGAGCCATAGTGAAAATAAAGTTCAACAGAAGTTCAGAAGAATAGGGAGAATTGGTAAGGGAATGTAGGTTGCACTTTAAGGGGCATCCATAACAATTTAATTGCATTGTAATAACTACCATTCCCTGCTCTTACATGTTAACTACTGGTGGAATAAGTGTATTACATGGAAATGGCCAGTGCCATGGTGTTACTATGTAATTAAGTATACCGTTGTTACGATGAAATAGTTGGAAGCATTGGTAATTACTTTGTTGTTACAATGTGATTACATGGCTATTCATGCACTAATATAAAGTGCGACCTGAATGAAAAAAAAATCTTGCATAGTACAACTTTAAGCTACTGCCATTGTTTTTGTACAAACTCTTAGTCAAGTAAATCACTAAAACAATTACTAACACAGCTGTACCTTGAACATGAGAATATAAACAAAGTGTATTACTACTTTTCTATTTTAATCTGTGTCAGAAATCAACAATTCAATCGTGATGGAATTGGTAGACTCTTTACTAGCAAATGCAAGCTGAACTAATGAAAGACAAAGGTCAACTATACCATATCAACTGTATATAGTTTTCACAACTATATAGTCCTTACAAACCCCCAAATATCTTGGTTGTTTTTTTTTCTGTTTGGGTACGTTTATAGGGTGCATTTTGTCTTTTTGAAAAAAAAATGTGCTAATGACAATTTGGAGTACATACTGTAGCTGTGAAACCAGTCCAAAATAATACATACAAAAAATGAATGCCACTACAGGGGGCTCCTGAGTGGCATATCTGGTAAAGGCGCTCAGAGTGGAGTGCGGATGCTCTATAGCCTGGATGTCGCTGGTTTGAGTCCAGGCTATTCCGCTGCCGACTGGTTGGTTAGTATCAAGATTTATAAATGAATAGAATGGGCTTAGGTTAGCCAGTGTGTCCTCGGCTCACCGTGCACCAGCGACCCCTGTAGTCTGGCTGGGCACCTGCAGGGTTGCCTGTAAGCTGCCCAGTGCTGCGTTGTTCTCCGACGCTGTAGCGCTGAGGTGGCTGCATGGTGGGTCTGCAGTGTGAAAAGAAGCGGTCGGCTGACGGCACACACTTCGTGGGACAGGGTGTGTTTGTCTTCACCTCTCCTGAGTTAGCATGGGGATGGTAGTGGTGAGCTGAGCCTAAAAATAATTGGCTATTCTTAATTGGGGGGGGGGAGGGGAAACAATCGACTAAATTTAAATAAATAAATAAATACATAAATGCCACTACAGACATTTCCAGAGCTGAATTATTTTGAATCTAGCATAAAAAAACGCACAAAGTACAAATTAGTTAAATAGTATTAACAGAGAGCAAGATATTGGCAATACTTTCGATCAATTTCTTCACAGGATCAACATGTTACCATAACATACTTAATTAGGGGTTTCTGTCAAATCACATATTACATACATTACTAATGATTAGAACTATAACCAGTTAATTACATCATTCTACCATGTTAAACACAACTTGAACCAAGAAATGTACAACTCCACTGGCGCGGTCTTGTAAAAGTATAAATCTTTTATGCTTGAATGTGTTTCTTGTTCCAACTTTTGATAAGTGAACCTGAATTACCATGTGACTTACTGTGCCCCTTCACCGGTGGGCCAAGCTATATTTAACAGCCTATACCGGTAGCTATTTGAATATTTTGGATAATGCAAGCATGAGTCTTTGAATTAACCAAATTCTGACTTTAACAATGTAATTAGTATACATTTAGATTCAATTGCCGAACATATTAATCTAGTGCTGTAGTATATTGATTATACTATAAAGCGCTATTACATGTAGTGTTTAAATAGGCATAACAGTCCTGCTGGATATCATGAGAAGATGTGGTTTTAACCCTGCCTGCCAGAGAAATCCACCTTACAGTATCTGTCATGATCTTCTGTGATGCAAATGATTCAGAACTAGTGGAGGATTAAATAGGAGCGTTGCAAATCCTTTGGTATTAACACACACTTTCTAAATAGGTCAAGTAAAGACAGCAGACTTTTATACACACCTTTTACGAAACTACAGGCTCCTTCAAACTGCTTTTTGCGTCTCAAGTGGCCACCCTTATTAAAGGCTCTTGAAAGGCAATGGATCTGTACTAAGGGGCAATGATAACACAATAGCAGCGATTGTTAGAAAATTGTGTTGTGATGAGATACTTGAGTCAATTGATGCTCTTAATGATTGAATGTATATATATCGATTCTTAAGGAATGAATCTTAAAAAAAATAAATAATTGGTTTGTATTAATATCCCATCAACAATTAACTCAAACAGCACATCAAAAAGCAATTGTCAGCAGGTAAGCTGTTGAAGGTGGAACTATGCAAAAAACACTTGTGGGAGACTGAACTAAGGCTTGTGGATATAAACGTTGCTGAGCTTAAACTTTTTAAAAAGTCTCAATGATCTGATGAAAAACAGAAACCAAAAAAATAAATAAAAGTATTGAAAACCAAACAACACAAATGATGCGTGGCTACGAGAATTTTTTTATTTTTTATTAACAACATTTTACCTTTAATCACAATTATGACCAAAAGTTGTAGACAAGTGTTCAACGTGTACATGTGCTTTAACTTGATTTTCTGAAAATATATTTTAAGAAGGCTGCACATTGTGAAATGGAGTATGTAAGTGTGTTCATTAACACACAGTAATTCAAGTTGGTTTTACACACAGCGATGCAGTGGCAGACATGTTTTAAGGGCGTGGGGGGAGGTACATTGCTTCAGCTTTTCATCCCAGCAGTTGCAACTGCTGTTTGGGAATCTATATAATGTGCATGGTCAGCAAAATGAAGTCTATTATGAATTGGACTGCAACGAAGGCTAAACTATGAAAGAATGTAGTAAATGGGCACCAAGAATGTTTTTTTAGTTTAAAAATTAGCACAATTTTGAGTCACTGCCACTTTAAATTAGTGAGATAAATTATAAATCTAAGCAAAGTACATATAAAAGACCATATTTGAGTTTCACTCAGATTCTGCATTGGTTGCAAGTGATTCTGTTCCATAAAAATTACAAAAGTGGATTTTGATTAAATGTTGTGATTGATCAGGAATTTCATCTTACTTTCCCAAGCTGTTTAAAAGAGTGATAACAAAGTCAATCACTGGTCCACATTCTTTTCATTGTTATTTTATTTTGGCAAAAAATATCTTCAGCACAACAATGAGTGGATCAGTGAGAATGTTGCCAAAACTAGTAAGATTGATTTTAAATACTGAATACTACATATTGAAATGAGTGAAGTGACCTTTTGCAGTTGTCAATTTGGTGCATCTCTGGGTAAGTTCAGGGCTCAAGCTAACATGCAAAGGGCTGAGATCTGAGATTTAAATCTTCTATTGCAGCTAATCCGCACACTAATGCACAGGGCGATCGGAGCATTACAATATATGTAAACAGGTAATCAGTCGATGCAGCTTATTTCAGAGGCTATTTATTTGTAGTCTTTTTTTATTGTATGGTTTTATGTCATCTTTTCCTTTTTGTTTACAGTAAATTCTATGTATCTTACTGGTTTATTGTTTTCATACACCTAGAGAACTTAAATTCATACTGTATACGAATGTAGCCGTAATTTGGCTAAAAATATTTTCCCTCCCTGAAATGTTAGTACATGTTTTGCCTCCAGAGCCAGACATGTTATTATGTACAGCATATAGTCGTGAGAATAGGTTTATGCCTTTGTTAATGGTTTTTGCTGTGAATGATATGAGGACTTTTCCTGTGTATTTTGGTGTTAGCAGTCAACGTGGGCAATTTAACATGCATCTGGTTTTAAATTTCCAAATGAGCAGGTGGTGCACAGAAGCACTTTAGTAATTCTGGGACTGTACTGGATCCGTTAATAAAGCATCACACAGATCAGGGCTTGACTTTAACTTTGCCATAAAACATTGTAGACTGGTGGAGCAGACCCTGATTAGCACTGATACGAATCTACAGAAACATTCATACTAACCCGGGCTCTGTGAATCATTAAAGCTTCATTGATTAAAAAGTTTTAGTTTTGTAAAATTATGAACAATATTGGTAATATGAATAATCTATTTAAACTGTGTTAAATCTGAGCCCTGGTATTCTTGCTTTATGTGGTTTCTGGAAGAAATTGTGTCTTGCATCCCCTATGCTTTTGCCTGAATGTTTTTTATTTTGATCTCATAGTCTTTGTCCCAGTTATGTTCTTTTTTGTTTTGTTTTTGGATTGTATCTGTATTTTGTCTTTTTTTTCTCCATTTTTATCATGGAATCACAGGGGAAAGTGTTTGTTTGTGTGTAATTGCTGTTTCTTGTAATACAATGGAATCAACTACATTTAACTAATGTTATTACCTACTTTTGTAAATGAAATGAATATGATAAATGATATTTAGATAAACATAATGCCTGTATATTCGGCTAATTTTAAGTTACTAATAAAAAATGACTCCACAAAAAAACGCAAACTGTTTATTCTTGGGTGCCTTTTTAACTAGTAAGGTTGCCAAGCAAACCACACACTAGAGAACTTTAAGGAGTAAGTAGCTTACCTTTTTATCGTTTTACCTTTTCCCTTACCTTTTTATGTTTGTAGACCTTCATGGCAGACGGTGCTTTGACTATGAGTTGAGGAACTGGCCTTCAGTTCCTGTTGACTGACAAAGGCATATGCAATGTAGACTAGATCAGCCAGTGTCTTTATATTAGCAAGCACCAACGCCATCTAGTGCACAGCAAAACTAAAGGAAGCAGGTTTCCAAAGTGGTAGATCACTATATGAAGTTGGTTCTTACTTATGAAGAGACTTTGGGAGATCTAGGTTAAATGCAGCTATGGCAGGCAACTCAAACTAATGAGCAGCTCCTGAATCCAGGTGAAAGCACTTAACATGGGCAGAGAAAATGAGCTTGGACACTCAACACATGAAAAGTGCTTGCTGTCTTTATACAGTATCCCCCAGTACAAGCAAACATCTTCATCAGAAAAAAGAACCTGTGATAATACCGCTAGTGCTAACAAGAGGGAAGAAAATGCTTAGTAGCACTGAGAACCATTACAATGGTCTGTTGTTAAAGTTGATTTTGACTCAGCCTGCAGCTGTTGTGGACAGTATTTACAAATGTAGGTGGAAGTGGATTGGTTGTTTATGCACAGGGATAAGTGAGCAAAAAAAAACAAAACACAGGGAAGCACTATCAGGTCCTTCTGTGCCAACTGCATGGCTGGCTTCACCTCCGGAGCAGACAGATACAGTGGACTGCCCTGCTCCCACACTGATCCCGATCGGAAGAAACCAATCTGTTTTAGAAATGAGACTGCATACTCCCTCCTATCTGACAGACTTCAGACTCAGCATTCAGAAGTAATGATGGGTCGTTATAAACTATTTGCACTAGCTGAATACCTTGACATCATTATTATTATTATTATTATTATTATTATTATTATTATTTTCAAAGCGTGTTTGTGTGGCAAAATTCAGTAACATGTAAAAGTTTTTTTTTTGTGCATTACAGAAGTATCCTTTTGGTCCCATGACAATTATAAGAGCACAGGAGGATGTGTGGTCCAGTGGTTAAAGAAAAGGGCTTGTAACCAGGAGGTCCCCGGTTCAAATCCCACCTCAGCCACTGACTCATTGTGTGACCCTGAGCAAGTCACTCAATCTCCTTGTGCTCCGTCTTTCGGGTGAGACGTTGTTGTAAGTGACTCTGCAGCTGATGCATAGTTTACACACCCTAGTCTCTGTAAGTCGCCTTGGATAAAGGCGTCTGCTAAATAAACTAATAATATATGGCAATAGGCTACTGTAGCTTATTGGCAACATACCAGTATGTAACATGAAAAGCTTAAACACTGTATAACTAAATATGAACAAGGAAGACATTTTTATATAAATAAATACCTAACGTGCTAGAAAAACTAGGCTTGTGCAACATTCAATAATTCGTCACCGGTGGGCCAAGCTATATTTAACAAACTATACTGGTAGCTATTTGAACTTTTTGGATAGTGCAAGCATGAGTCTTCAAATTAACCAATTTCTGACTTTAACAATGTAATTAGTATACATTTAGATTCAATTGCCGAACATAATAGTCTAGTGCTGTAGTATATTGATTATACTATAAAGCTCTATTACATGTAGTGTTTAAATAGGCATAACGGTCCTGCTGGATATCCTGAGATGATGTGGTTTTAACCCTGCCTGCCAGAGAAATCCACCTTACAGTATCTGTCATGATCTTCTGTGATGCAAATGATTCAGAACTAGTGGAGGATTAAATAGGAGCATTGCAAATCCTTTGGTATTAACACACACTTTCTAAATAGGTCAAGTAAAGACAGCAGACTTTTATACACACTTTTTACAAAACTGCCAGAGAAATCCATCTTACAGTATCTGTCATGATCTTCTGTGATGCAAATGACTCGGAACCCCTCAGGCCTGGGGACCACTGCTCTCTCTTATCTAAATACTGTAAATAACCTAAGTCATGGGGTAATTAGGAAGCTTTTAAAATTTGCAGATGACACAAAGCTGAGGGGGAATAGGTGACACCCACTGTTTAAATGATAAAGAATTGGACATAGAGTATGTAAGTGTGTTCATTAACACGCTGTAATTCAAGCTGGTTTTGTTTAACAAGGCAGAATAATTTCAAAAACAAAATCTACTTCCCTTGAAAACTTAAAGCTGTTCACATGAAAGACTGAACTGGAACTTGTGAAAAACATCATAATCCATCCACATTTGTATTATGTGAGCCACCTAAGCAGCATGCAATTACACCTGCCAAATAAATATTTATTTTAAAACGGAATCTCATTTAACAGTTAAATAGCCACCAGACAGAAAACACACCAAATTATATATTGTATTGCGTGTGTAGCCATGTCCCACCACTAGATGATGCTTTAACACTGTATATGTACACAGTGACAGTAGGCATTTATTAACTGGCCTGTATGTGAATTAAACATGATATTAACAGTTACATATACTGAATTACCAGTGCTTTAAATGCAAATCGGTAATGCAATCTTTTAATTGACTAATCCACAAGTAGATGAATACAGTACTGTGTTATGTTTTCTGAGTTGATAAGCATGTATATTTTGCCTATATATACAGTGGTTAATTATTGCAGACCAGATGGTGGTGGGCCATTGATTGCCTTCGGGTGCCTGAGACTTTCACTAAATTGCTGTGTGAATAAATGATTGGCCCCTCTTCAAAAACAAGGAATTCTAAGTAAAATATACATTAAGTGGTACACCACATCATAATAATTGAACTACAATGAATGATTGTGTGGGAAATATTTTGTAGGGATGAAATGAAGAATAAATGTCCCACCCCTTCATTTGGCATTGGTAGTAAACGGATAGAATTAAATACACTGCCTGGCCACTTTATTAGGACCTGTACCTAATACACGTCAGGTTTGCCTTGATCACAACCTTAACATGACACAGCAGGAGCTCCAAGAAGGTGCTGGAAGTTGTCTGGAGAGATTTTAATTCATTTCCTCAAATGGTGCAGAGAGGTAGACAGAGGATTGTGATGCTGAAGTTCATCCCGTTATGCTTAATTGGATTGAGATCCGAGGATTGTGGTTATCATGGGTCACAGTCCCCTCAATCAATTTGCATGAAATTGTGGCACGGTGGATGGGTGCTTTACTGTCTTGAAAGTAGCCATCGCCACCAGGGTACAAGTGCAGCATTGATGAGTGGATTTCACCCACAATGATGTTTAAATAAACATTAATTTAAGTTTAAATAAACAAATCCATATATATATATATATATATATATATATATATATATATATATATATATATATATATATATATATATATATATATATATACTGTATCCTTTCCAATATATATTGGCAAGGATTCAGATCTAGCCCCAGGCAAGCATAATGAGAGCAATAAATATAATCATATAATCTGCAGGTCTTCATTTGTGAGAAATACATTTTTCATATCTCTTCTATATTTTAATATGACGTTCATAATTTAGCCTTGGCGCACCCTGAACAAATGGCATTTTTGCAACGAGCATTGATTAAATAGACTGCATGCAAATAAAATGCCATTGCGATTGAATTATGGAAGGCATGTAACTCTGTGTAACAGAAGATGCATTTTTCATGAACACAAGGACATCCTGCTTTGCAATGTTTCTTGAGGGCTATTACAAGTCAAGGCTGTTCTAATAGGTGTCCATCCATCAGGATTATCACACAGTATCTACATTCACCATATCTACAGCAATACAGAAAAGAAAGAGCTCAATTGATTTTTTTTTTGTGGGATCCGTTTTTCTTCTTTTTTATTAATTTGTTTAGGTATCTCAATATACATCACGTGTGTTAGCAAAGGTATGCACCAATAAACATTGGTAATCCATTGCAGTAACATATAAACTTTAAAGTGTTGGTAGTAATGTGCTAATGCATCAAAAATTGAAAATATTTGTTTTGAATACATGTTGTTGCTTTAGGTTATACAATGGAAAGGAAAACACTAGCCAACTGTGGTGTTAGGTTAAACACAGTGTTATTGCTCCGGTATGTGTTGAACCGGATGTTACTAATAGAGGGGGAAATGAGGCAGGGCGAGAGAGAGAGAATATTCTGGAAGCAGTGTTAAATAAAACAAAGTTAAACCTACAACAGTTGTCTTGCAGTTATTGGAACCCGTAATATTAAGATAATACAACATTGTGTCAGAAGTGACCTGTAACATCTGTTAGTAACCACGTGAGACGTGCTCTTGATATATTTAGATTTATAATAAGACAGTCGGAGCGAAAAAAAAAAAAAGATGGAAGGGGACATGGCCGCCGGTGAGCGCCAGCGGATTGAAGTGAGAGCAGCAGTAGCAAGTGCCACTTTCAGCATTCAGCCTCCTGAGCCCTTTGATTTCTCCAAAATGAAAGAATGGACAAAATGGATTTGGAGATTTGACCGCTTTGAACAGGCAAGCAACCTGAACACTTCCCCAGAGGAAAACCAAGTAAATACACTAATCTATGGTATGGGAGATGAAGCCAACGATATTCTTAAAGGGTTGAATCTGAGCCTGTAGATTAATTTGTTACCTCACTGTACGCATTGGCAGAACACTGTATACGGACAGCTTCATGATGAACTCATTCAAGATTGATTAGTTGTTGGACTGAAAGACGTTTGGTTGACAGCAGCTCAACAATAATTTAACATTAGAAAAGGCAGTAAATATGGCTAGGCAGTCTGAAGAAATATATAAACAGCAGACTAATCTCAGAGGGGAGACAAAAGAAGCAGCACAAGAGTCATGCTCTGTTGATGTGGTTAAGTTTAAAAAAAACATTCAGCAAACACAAACAGCAGCAGCAGAACAAGTTTACAAAAAAGCCAGCACAGTACAAGCCTGAACAAAAACAGTGTCACCAATGTGGTAAAATGCCTTTGCATTTAAGATTGCAGTGCCTATCAAATTAAGTGATATGCCATTTGTGTGGAAAAAAAGGACATTTTAAGAAAGTTTGTAGATCACAGAGGTCAGTGCATAAGATCCAAGACAGTATTTTTTTAGGCTCAATTGAAGCAGGAGATAACCCATGGTTCACAGATATCTGCATTCAGAACACTAGTGTGAGGTTTAAAATTGACACTGGAGCTGATGTTGTGTAGCAGGTGTTTAGGTAGGGCTATGTATTTTTACTTGCATTAAAATCACTGTTTTCATATGTATAATTAAGAGGCCAATTGGCATGGTAGGCTTGTGGGTTTTTTTCTTTGCTTCTCTTACTGTCTTTCAGGTGCTGATGTTATGATTTCTGCAACGTTGTCCTGTCTCTAACCCAGCCTTGCAATCTGCTTTCATGCTGCCTGCCTGCCTACCTGTCACCTCGGCAACCGCTGATGCTGTTCTGCTATTGGCTTAACTTCAGGAAGCCTACACTCACCCATGGCATTTAAAAATGGGGAAGAAACTAGCAGAGAGGAGAGGGGGAACACATTATGAAAGAGTTGGGCAGAGCTGAGAGCTGAGAGCGAGCATCGTATTTGTTTTTGTCATTTTTCTTATTGATCTTTTTCGGGGTGAAAAAAAGTTATTCTAACAAAGCCGGCATCCAGCTGAGTAGCGTCCTGTGAGCTGCAGCACCGCATCTGAGTTTTCGTTGTTTGGTTACCGGTAGCGGTAAGCCTTGTCTTGCGAGACGAGTGTTAAATGTTTTGTTTATTTGTTATATAGTACTGCTCGCTCTCCGCTCTGCGGAGCACTTACTAGCGATTGCAGGTCTGCACTGCATTGTACCTTATGCTATGGTTTGCTTTTGAATTGTTTTAGTCTGTATGGTAGACGGGTTATAAGGTACCATCCCCCCTTGGTATACTAATACTAATATGTATCTATGCGACTGCCTTTTTGTATTTGATTTGAATACTACTTGGGATTTCTGTAATATTGTTGTATTTGATTTCACTGAGATTTGTGTAACATTGTTGTATTTCATTTCACTTTGATCTGTGTAATATTATTGTATTGAGTTTCACCTTTTGTTTTGTTGTGGATTTGGTTTTGTAGTTGCCGCTTGAAGATTTCTCCACTCCTCTACAAAGTAATGAAGGTTGTACTGAATACTGTTAATACAATATTGCCTTGACACACCGATTGAGTTAAGACTGAATATTTGTAAATTAAGAGCTCTGTTAATTGGTTGAATCTTGAGCGTTAGTAAATTTATTCTAACTCTAGTAACCCATTTTTAATTTATTGTGCCATATTTCACAATAATATTCCTGTGTTTTTACCAGTTGCTATTTTTTGAAACTTCAATTGTGTCGCTGCCTCCTTGCATGGTGCACCATACTGTTGCTTACCCAATTAAAGAACCTCCAGTATTTTGAATTCTAAAGTGAACTTTAAGGTTTACAAGAGGACCTTGCCCTCTTTAAACACAATGTGGCGTAGTCGGCTTTTGGTCATAGGACCGTTTGAACAATTTAACTCCTTTTAAGCAGTGTAGTAACCCACTACAGTTGCAGTGATTCCAGAAGAGATCTAGTGTGACATACATCCCAAGATGGCATGCGCAAATTGAAGGAAGCCAGTAGACCTTTATCTGGCCCAGGCAGAGTGCCACTGGATGTGTTGGGTGTCTACAGTGAAACACTGAAGAAGGACAGTAAGGTAGCTATGGAACATGTGTATTTGTGAGAAATTTTCACACAGCATTACTTGGCAGACCAGCTATTACAAAGCTGAAACTGGCATTGCGGCTAGACAGTATTGGTACTCAGACACTTAAAGAAAGCTATCCAAAGCTGTTCAGCAGACTGGGTGTGGTACAACAGCCATATGAGATAAAGCTTAAACCTGATGCTGACCCTTACTCTCTTAAGACCTCAAGAAGAATTTCTCTAACCTTGTTGCATCAAGTGAAAGAAGAGCTCCAGCGCATGGAAAAGATAGGTGTGATCAGCAGAGTTGAGGAACCAACGGATTGGTGTGCAGGCATTGTTGTGGTGCCAAAGAAGACAGGTACTTTATGCATATGTGTGGATCTAACCAAGCTCAACAAATCTGTTTGTCGAGAGAAATACATTCTTCCATCAGTGGAACAAACCCTAGGCATGCTGGCAGGAGCACACATTTTTAGCAAGCTGGATGCGAACATGGGATTCTGGCAGATTCCCGTAACTGAAGAGTCAGATAAATTCACGACCTTCATTACTCCTTTTGTAAGATTTTTCTTCAACAGATTGCCATTTGGCATAGCATCAGCCCCAGAACACTTTCAGAACAGAATTGTGACTGAAGTTACTGACGGTTTAGAAGGTGTTGTGTGTCACATGGATGATGTGCTAATTTGGGGGAAAACGCAGGAAGAACACGATGTTCGTGTACGCACTGTGCTTCAGAAAATTCAAGATGCAAGCATCACCCTCAACATTGACAAATGTGAACTAAGGAAACAAGAAGTTAAGTTCTTGGGCTACATTCTTTCAGCTAATAGCATCAAACCAGATCCAGAAAAAACAGCTGTAATTCTTGAAATGAAGGAACCAGCTAATGTCAGTGAGTTGAGAAGCTTTCTGGGAATGGTCAATCAACTTGGAAAGGTTATTCCTCAGTTAGCAGACAAAGACAATAGAGATTTGCTTTTTAAGAAGAACCACTGGTATTGGGGCATTGATCAAGCCAAATCCTTTGCAAGGCTGAAACAGGAGATTTCATCAACACCAGTGTTAGCTCT
This sequence comes from Acipenser oxyrinchus oxyrinchus, assembly GCA_030684275.1. Classification (NCBI taxonomy): domain Eukaryota; kingdom Metazoa; phylum Chordata; class Actinopteri; order Acipenseriformes; family Acipenseridae; genus Acipenser; species Acipenser oxyrinchus. The sequence goes on from CM060257.1 coordinate 36,989,052, forward strand.
GTATGAGCCCAACAAAACCACAAAAGTGTCAGCAGATGCTTCTTCATATGGCCTGGGAGCAGTCTTGATACAACAGCAAAAAGACGACTGGGAGCCTGTTGCATATGCTTCACAGTCTTTAACACTCACTGAGCAGCGCTATGCTCAAGTGGAAAAAGAAGTGCTAGGCCTGACATGGGCATGTGAATGGTTCAGAGACTTTCTCATTGTACAGCATTTCCATTTGGAAACTGATCACAAGCCATGTTGAGCTTACTGGGAGCTCAAGCACTGGATGCACTACCACCCAGAATTCAGCGTTTCAGAATGTGACTGATGAGATATTCCTATTCTATCTCACATGTGCCAGGAAAGAGCCTGACCACAGCAGACACACTGTCACGTGCACCCCTCAGAAGCAAGACCATCAGTTCTGAGACTGAACTGATGGAAGACACTGAATTGCAGAACATGCATCAAGGAACGCACTAACCATACCTAACTTCTAATGCCATCGGAGCTAACAGAATGGCCCCGACAGAAGCAGAAGTTAGGAGCTGATTTGTTCATGCTTCACAACAACAACTACCTCCTTGTTGTAGACTATTTCTCTAGATATATAGAGATAGCCAAACTTACACCAACAACAAGATCATCTGATGTAATTTTACACCTGAAGTTTGCCGTGTTAAATAAAACAAAGTTAAACGTACAACAGTTGTCTTGCAGTTTTTGGAAGCTGTAATATTAAGATAATATGACACCAGCCAGTCATGTTATAAGTACTGCTTAGAGCAGGAATTCCCAAACTGTGAAAAGAATTGCACTGACAAAGCAATGTTTCCCATTACTTTTGCACCAATGCTGCTGTTAGGTGCTTGGGGTTTTTTTGTATGCAACACGTCAGCTTGAGCCCACGCTAATGGTATGTACCTTTATACAACAAAAGGGGGTGATTGTAAGGAGAACAAACTAGCCAATTATATGGATTCCCTTTATGATTATATTATTACATTTTTCAATTAAAAAGAAATAAACAAATACATGCAGGACTGCTGCTAATGTACGAGTTTACGGTAGAAGTTCTTGATATGTTTTTTCCCAACATAAATACAATAAACCATACCACTCCAGCTTAGCTTTATAGGCAAGTTTATGTCGCATTTGCAGTCAGACACCGTACAACAACTGAGTACAGTTATTATGGAAGGGTTTTTTGAAATGTACAAGAAATGACGCTGAACATAATGAAAGCATTCAGCCTTGAGCTAAGAAAGTGGGAACCTTAGCGCTACAGAGCTGTGGAGCAGGTCTTAAACAGAAAGCAGACTCTGCATTTTGAAAATCTGCAAGATTAAGACTACTGCTTTGTGTCTTTTTGCTTTATATTACATGTTTATAAAATATCTAGTTTTAAATATTTATCTAATTTATTTAATTTATTTTTTCAATAAGGGGTTCGCAGCAGGCCAAAGTTACTTTGAAGGGGGTCCCAGCTTGAAAATGTCTGATAACCACTGGCTTACAGTATATAGCAGAGGCTGTAAAAAGTATCCAAACCAATTTCTGTTGAACAGCATTATAAGTTATTTAACTGCCAGTATAGTAATATATGCAGTGAATAGTAAATGGTAGTTAAAGGTATTTAAAATGTCTTATGTAATCTGCGCAGTTCAGAAGGAATATAACTAAATTGATGACATTCAGGTAGATGAAGCAAATGATCCGAGGAAATTATGATTGATCTTGTACGCATTGGTACAGAAGACTGGCCTATTCATAATGAATTTGATTAAAAACTGCCACTTTATCTGTAAGCGCATACTAAACAAACCTGGCATGATTATGTATTTAACCTAAACAATTTACATTTTTTTGAACAGTGTAAATTATCAACACACAATTACAGGTAGGTCTATTACAAGTAGGTCTGCTTACCATGATGTCCTGGTTGGTTAAACCTCTCATGTCTGCTTCCCCGATCCTGGCAGGTTAATTATGAAATCTTTGCAAGCTAGTGATGAGTAAAATGTGGTGCAGCTGGGTGGCAAGGACAGCGTGGTGGAAATATGTAGTAACTGACACAACAGATCAAAGCTTGTATAATTCAGGTGTCACTTCAATGGCAGCTAAATTACAGCTGGGAGATGAGACAACAAAAAGCCTGGACATTAAAAGACTGGATGTGTTTTTTTTTATAGAGTGGTTGTTTAACCAACTGCATCTTCCTGCTCCTGAAAACCAAATTACGTACCGAGGCTGATTTCGCTCTCCACTGACCATGGGACAAAATACCAAAGGGGCTTTATTCACAATACAAAAGCTTCTATGTCCGCATTTACTTTCTAACATTATTTACCCTAATATTGTTTGCAAATAATCCAAAATAATGGCACCTTACCCAAGGACAGCATCCCTTGTGTCCATATGCCAGTTTTTTCTACACTTTACCATGTGAAATAGTTTATGTATTGTGTAATGGAAGTGCAGTGTTGGATTCTCTCTGCTGTTGTTGAGATGAGATGAGGTTAAAAGCCCTATAAGAATGTAGAGGAAGCTGGCTCTTTTGCATGGTGATTCACATACTCGCTTTTGGTGTGCGTGGTCATCGTTTCACGCCCAGTCTCTGCCATGTTACATGGGTGCCATGATGTTAAAGAGGAAAAGAGTGTGCAATGGATCTCCTCCATTATAATGACATCAGCATAAAACTCGTGCTTACCTCTGAACTACAGAGCTCACTCTTTATTTGAACAGTAAGATGTATGTCTTTGTTCGTGTTCAGCCCTTGCCTTTCCATTCAATTCAATGGCCTGGTATGCCAATTATTACTCTTTTGCATAGTGGTTAATATGTTCCCTTGAGGTGTGAGAGGTTGTAATTATGCACTCTTCCAGTTTGGTTAAAGTAGTGTCTCATATTGCAGAATTTGGTAAGATATCAAAGCTGGCTGTCATAGCTACCAGACCTCTGCACCGCCTGAGTTAGCTGCTGATATCAGGCATTGGTATGGACATTTTAACAATATTTTTATACTGAACACAGGGCATCTCTATAAAGCAGCGCCCCAGGCCTGCCACAGGCAATCCTTCTAATGCAGGGGCTTCCAGCCTGGGGGTACTTCTAAGGGTCATAGGGGGTATGCAGGACAACTCAGAAATGCACAAATCAAAGCGAACTGCAGATAAAATAATAAAAAAAAACAATACATCATGTCCGTACTTACAACTGTGTGATTTCAATTGAGTGGACAGGATTTCCATTAGGGTTGGTAAAGCAGACGTCTGGGCGATTGTTCCTATGGAGAGCGCTCTGTTCTACTAATGAACTTTGCTGTTTTCAACTTGTTGTATAATTGAATACTAATTATTATTAATATTATTTAGTCATTTAGCAGGCGCTTTTATCCAAAGCGATTTACAGAGACTTGGGGGTGAACCTCCTGGTAATAAGCCCCTTTCTTTAACCACCGGACCACCAAGCCTCCTAATCAGGGAAGCACAATCTTTCTGCATTTTTTTTTTTTTTTAGAAGTACAGTATAAATGTTCGGGTAAATATTTAAATTATTAATCATAATACTCATACTTTTACGGTTTTAAACATTTTAAACATTTTAAATGGCACATAATTATGCAGAGATGGGATATAAACGTTAACATAAAAAACATTTACAATGCACACTATTTTGTATTATTTATACTAACTTTGCAGAATAGAAAGCGAATACGATTGTTTCCAAAGAGATTATTAAATACTTGTCTTTTAATTCTGTGCATCCAAATACTTGTAATTAAAAGTTTTAAGAATTAAGCCTACTGTTTGTTATTCTGTCCTAAACCAGCAGTTTGTCACCCAAACTGTTGTGATATAAATTATTTATTAAATGAACAGTGAGGAAAAGAAAATGTGTTAATCAGATTATTCTCCATTTTATTGCAACTGTAATGCCATTCAGTAGAAAATTGTAAAGAGGTACTTGAGCTGAAACCTCCAGACAGAAGGGATACAGTTTCAAAAAAAGGTTGAAAACCCCTGTTCTAATGTAAAGAGATAGAAACCCATGATATCATGGTATGCAGTTAATGCTCTGGGAGTTTGGCTAAGGGAGTTTCTGAATGAGTATTGCATTACAATGAGTGAACGCGGAGGAATATATGTTTCAAATGAATTACCACATAATTATTTGACAGCAAACAACCATCTAGTTTTATTACTCTTACATTCCTTTTTCTGCAAGCACTGTGCCTCTTACAGATAAAGTAATATAATTTTATCTCACGTTGTGTATTTTAAATAATGATTAAAAGCCTAATGAGAATAACCAGTATATCAATGTGTTTGTGACTTAACCCTTCTCCTCTTCAAGTCAAAAGCTGCTGTCCTTGAAAATGCATAAACTTGAAAGTGAAAGCAAGATGCTTTGGATTTCACTGAACAATTCTTTTATGTTCAGATGAATTGAATGTTGCTGATTTTTTAAATTTTTTGTAGATTGATCTCTTTTTGTCTTTTAACTTTCTATTGTGCTTAATGGTGAAGTGTCTTTCTTTTCTGCAGCAGCATTTTAATACATTTATTCATAGAAAAATATGCTTTGTGGGTGGTTAACTCAAACTTTCTACTTTTCCAATAACACCAAATATGGCACATACATATATACCGGTACATTATATATATTTTACATGTGTGCAAGAATTTTGGTAAAAATGTATGCTATTTGTCATAGTGTAATTGCACTGTAATTACATTGTATATACACAACTACATGAGTAAATACAGTATAATTACAAAAGACACTACTAACATAATGTATTTTGTTGCATTGCAAAGACATTGACTGGTATGTGAAGCACAGATTTTAAACAATAATGCTCAGCAGTTGACAACCAATCTATTTAGGCGCTTTACTAATTAATAAGTTTTACTGTATGTTTGCATAAAATGTCATTCTTATAGAAGCTATTTATATCTTGAAGCCCAAGATGGAACACGTCTATCACGTATCACATATGCTTTTTACTTAAAGTGAGCAAGTTAAGTTGGTTAAATACATTTGAACACATCCAATACAATTGCTGGGTTTTGTCCATATATGTATCTCAATTAGAGAACAGTAACAACATTTCCTTATAATACAAATATAGCTTTAATATAAACGGCCGTTCACAAGGAAACATGTTGATTTATGAGTTTAATATGTTGGGTTGTTTCATGGAAAATATGTTTACATCATACAGATTCAGTACACAGTATATGTGGTTATATGTGGTTTATTTTCAGATTCAATTAAGAACCATGTGACTTACCATAGAACATACATGATTTATTAAGTAAATATCAACTGACATTTATTTATTCAACACTTATTCACATTGACAAATATATGTCTATTCATAACTCTGTCCCTCTTCATGATGAATTTATGTCAGGTTTGCAGTATATGAATACATGTGTCTTCTGTCAAGTGTTACCCAAAACTATTAAAGGTACAATAATTCAGTATCCTATTGCCTCATAGGGTATAAAGAGACATTGAAAAGCATTGGAAACTAACAACGTTGTAGTGACAGCATTTAAAAACTTGTTGGGGCTTGTCACTGGCTGAATTAATAAGAAGTTAACTAAATTAGATAAATATAGATGGTTTGGTCACAGTTGAAACATCCACACATTGTTTTAGTATAGGCAAACACACATTTCAGATATTTTATTTGCAATTGAAAACAGACATGTACACGCTGTAATTACTCCCACACTACATTAAGATCTCAATTAAGATTTGCATCTCCTTGTGTTGCCATTGCCCTTGTTGCATTACCTCATGTCAAAATGAGAAAGCAATATGCCACACTGACTTACATCCACAGCATTAAGACTAATGTCATGGCAAATACCCTGAAATTGGTTAAATGGCCCAGCCAGTCAACTACTGAGGTGATATCATTTACCCCTCTCAAAGCAGCATGGTTCTATGAGTTGCACTCAGTAATTTGAGTAAAAAGACTTTGATATAGGGATCAATGTTTGGTAATACTACCCTCAACAGACCATAAACTAACTTGCTTTAGTGTGTCAGTATAGATAGATAGATAGATAGATAGAGAGATAGATAGATAGATAGTCATGTAAAAATGCACTTTCAGGCACAGCTGTCTGCAGTACTACATGCCTACAATAGATGGCACCATTGTTCTAGCATGTTACATTTGCAGTCTCCTCTAAATTCTAGCTGTACCTCAGGCAACCATCAAAGAATATATACAGTACTGTGCAAAAGTTTTAGGCAGGTGTGAAAAAATGCTGTAAAGTAAGAATGCTTTCAAAAATAGACATGTTAATAGATTATATTTATCAATTAACTAAATGCAAAGTAAGTGAACAGAAGAAAAATCTAAATCAAATCCATATTTGGTGTGACCACCCTTTGCCTTCAAAACAGCATCAAGCATCAATTCTTCTAGGTACACTTGCACACAGTTTTTGAAGGAACTCGGCAGGTAGGTTGGCCCAAACATCTTGGAGAACTAACCACAGTTCTTCTGTGGATTTAGGCAGCCTCAGTTGCTTCTCTCTCTTCATGTAATCCCAGACAGACTCGATGATGTTGAGATCAGGGCTCTGTGGGGCCATACCATCACTTCCAGGACTCCTTGTTCTTCTTTACGCTGAAGATAGTTCTTAATGACTTTCGCTGTATGTTTGGGGTCGTTGTCATGCTGCAGAATAAATTTGGGGCCAATCAGATGCCTCCCTGATGGTATTGCATGATGGATAAGTATCTGCCTGTACTTCTCAGCATTGAGGAGACCATTAATTCTGACCAAATCCCCAACTCCATTTGCAGAAATGCAGCCCCAAACTTGCAAGGAACCTCCACCATGCTTCACTGTTGCCTGCAGACACTCATTCGTGCACGCTCTCCAGCCCTTCAGCGAACAAACTGCCTTCTGCTACAGCCAAATATTTCAAATTTTGACTCATCAGTCCAGAGCACCTGCTGCCATTTTTCTGCACCCCAGTTTCTGTGTTTTCGTGCATAGTTGAGTCCCTTGGCCTTGTTTCCATGTCGGAGGTATGGCTTTTTGGCATAAGTCTTCCATGAAGGCCACTTCTGACCAGACTTCTCCGGACAGTAGATGGGTGTACCAGGGTCCCACTGTTTTCTGCCAGTTCTGAGCTGATGGCACTGCTGGACATCTTCCGATTGTGAAGGAAGTAAGCATGATGTGTCTTTCATCTGCTGCAGTAAGTTTCCTTGGCCGACCACTGCATCTACGGTCCTCAACGTTGCCCGTTTCTTTGTGCTTCTTCAAAAGAGCTTGGACAGCACATCTGGAAACCCCTGTCTGCCTTGAAATTTCTGCCTGGAAGAGACCTTGCTGATGCAGTATAACTACCTTGTGTCTTGTTGCTGTGCTCAGTCTTGCCATGGTGTATGACTTTTGACAGTAAACTGTCTTCAGCAACCTCACCTTGTTAGCTGAGTTTGGCTGTTCCTCACCCAGTTTTATTCCTCCTACACAGCTGTTTCTGTTTCAGTTAATGATTGTGTTTCAACCTACATATTGAATTGATGATCATTAGCACCTGTTTGGTATAATTGTTTAATCATACACCTGACTATATGCCTACAAAATCCCTGACTTTGTGCAAGTGTACCTAGAAGAATTGATGCTGTTTTGAAGGCAAAGGGTTGTCACACCAAATATGGATTTGATTTAGATTTTTCTTCTGTTCACTCACTTTGCATTTAGTTAAATGATAAATATAATCTATTAACATGTCTATTTTTGAAAGCATTCTTACTTTACAGCATTTTTTCACACCTGCCTAAAACTTGTGCACAGTACTGTATATATATATATATATATATATATATATATATATATATATATATAGTAAACAAGACACTCGCCGCACAGGCATGCTCAGGTTCTTTCCCCTTCCAAACATGCGCTGACGCACACTTTAATTATTACAAAATAAATCCAAAGCAAAATAAACTCCTAGCTCCTTTGAAACGCTAACTGAACATTTGTCAGGAACCTATTCTACAAATGAACCGGACAGCTAAGCTGTTTACTGGCTGAAAGAACACATAGTTTTAAAGATAAACACAAAAAAGCTTCACACAGTACTTTTTAGTTCTATTGAACACACCATCAGTTGGACTCTCCACACAGCAGCAGCCCCAAGGAGATTGGCTGCTCTCCTTAAATACCCTGCACCTGGCTCTAATTTACAATAATAGCCAGGTGCAGGTGATAATTAGCAATAATAATAATAATCAAATATATGCTTGCATGTGTTTTGGCATGGAGGATTTTAACCCCCTCCCCTGCTGTGTTACAATATATATATATATATCAGGCTCCCTTGAAAAAGATATGTACAACATATCGAAACGTTGGGCAGCTGGCTTTTTGAGCTAATATATATATATATGTGTGTGTGTGTGTATATATATATATATATATATATATATATATATATATATATATATATATATATCACACACATTACAAATGTCATTCAGCCCCCTTGGCTGCAACAAGTTATTATGTTTCAGGGCAATTAAATAACCAGCAGCTTAATAGTCTTTCATAGACATTGTCTAAAGCAAATTGGAAAAAAATGCTCGGTGGTTTATGATAATAAGACATGGCTGTTGAAATGGTTACCTTTACCAAGAGATAAATGCTCGAGACTTTATTTGCTTTTTTCTCTCTGCGTCTGCTTGGTTGATAGATATTGTATAGATAATATTGTATAGATAAATAACACATATTCTGCCCTACTTCAGAAATGTAAAATACATACATATAAATCAATGAAAGGTTTCAATGACTACTTTACAATTAGGAAGCTCTTTGAAAACTGCTCACCAGGGTTATACACTTTCACCCAAAAGTTTCTTTCCTAATTTTTTTTTTATTTTTATCATTGACAACTTCTAGTTGAAACATTTGAAAAATAATTATATGTTTTTTTCAGTATTACTACTTATTCTCTTTTGCAATAGGAATACCTTATAAGATTTTTTACTTTATTTTGATATAAAGCTATGTTGGTGACATATTTCCTGTCACAAACGTGCCACATTGCAAGTGGTGGCACCACAGAAACATACTGTAGGCCAAAAAGACTTCACCCCCAGCATGTGGAATAGCATCATGGCAAATACTGTACCATTCATTGTTTTATTAGCTAAGCTAATCAGGTGTCTGTACAGTCAATGGCATCATTGAAATGTACTTAGTGCAGCAAGGAATGACCATAGTTCATAATAGACGTATATTTAAATTACTAGGCCTTGCCAATGAAATTGATTATGTGGTAAATATTTTGATGTCATTAATAGCAAAGATTAAACTGCTGACCAGTATAGTACTTCCCCTGCTTCACTGAATTGATACTTCTATCATGGCTGTTGTTTTTGTTTTACATCAACTAATTATTACCTTCCAATTAACTTGAAAAAACAACAGTTTTCATTGAACTTCAGCACTATGTTTAAACCAACTAAATGACATACAGTTGTAGTCAAAAGTTTACATACCTCAATGGAAATTTATAATTTCTACAAAAATCTACAATGAAAAACCAAAAAAAATAGGAAAAATCTTTTGTAGCAAAAGGTTTGGTTTTGTGGATGAGGAAAAAAGCTATCGGAAATAGATGTCTACAATTATTTATTTCAGCATTTTCTTTTGCAAACTCCAAAAAATGCTAATTCAAAAGTATTCCTACCCTTTGGTGTTATGATAGTATTGCCTACAAAGTGCTAGAAATTTCAATATGATAATGCAGAACCTAATTCTAGAAAGTCTAGAAAATGCTGGATTGTAGGTGAACATTCTTAGAGAGTATAAAAGGGTTAGGCATAGGATGATGTCATTACCAATAAGTAAATATGGGAAAAAGTAAAGAGCTATCTAAAGACCTTAGGCAGAAAATGATTTATTGTCATAAAGCATTTGAATATCCCAATTTCAGCTATTTTTTCTATTATCAAGAAGACTCATGGTACTGTCACAATGCTCCCTCGGTCTGGAAGAAAGAAGGTTCTTTCACCAAGAACAAGTAGAAGAATTGTGAGGAAGGTTAATAACAATCCGAGATTGACTGCCAAAGATATTCAAAGTGAATTGGCTGCAAGTGTGACTGGGGTTTCCATTTCAACCATAGGTCGAGTATTGCATGGTGAAGGTTTCATTGGTCGCAGGCCAAGGAAAAAGCCACTTTTAGGAAAACGTCACAAGAACAATCGCTTAAAGTTTGCAAAACGGCATTTGAATGATGGCTGTTATTATTATTATTATTATTATTATTATTATTATTATTATTATTATTATTATTACCCAGGGTGACTTAAAGTTGTATACAAAAATCCATATCAAGAATTACAGTACAATTAAGAGCAAGATACAAAATACAGTGACTTCAGTCCTAATAAGAGCAAATACAAAACAGTATGATTTGACATCGGGCAGTTTGAGAGCAGATAAGTGTTGATAGATACATCAGGGTTAAATACTTGTGCAAGTGAAATACAAAGTACTACAGATTGGGTTAAGTGCAGGGTTAAATAAAGTAAATCAGGGAGCAGATAAGTGCAAGTTAAAGTGCTATATTGTTGAGTTTTACAGGTGTTGTCTGAAGAGGAGTGTCTTGAGGAGGTGCCGGAAGGTGGTCAGGGACTGGGCAGTCCTGACATCTGTGGGAAGGTTGTTCCACCACTGCGGGGCGAGGGTGGAGAAGGAGCGGGAGCAGCCTCTGGAGGCAGGGGAGCGTAAAGGAAGTACAGCCAATCTTCTAGTGCAGGCGGAGCGGAGAGTTCGGGTGGGGGTGTAGGGAGAGATGACGGTCTGGAGGTAACTGGGTGCAGTCTTGTCAAGGCGTCAGTAGGCGAGTACAAGTCTTGAATTGGATGCGAGCGGTGATTGGGAGCCAGTGGAGTGAGCGGAGCAGTGGAGTAGCATGGGAGAAGTGAGGCAGAGAGAACACCAGGTGAGGAGTGGAGTTCTGGATGAGCTGGAGCGGACGGGTGGTGGACACAGGGAGGCCAGCCAGGAGGGAGTTGCAGTAGTCTATGCGGGAGAGTACAAAGGCCTGGACGAGGAGTTGCATGGAGTAGTTGGTGAGGAAGGGTGGGATTCTTCGTATGTTGCTCAGGAAGAAATGGCAGGTGCATGCTAGAGTGGAGATGTGCTGGGAGTAGGAGAGGCAGGGGTCCAGGATTACTCCGAGGTTCTTAGCTGAAGAGGAGGGAGAGAGCTTGGTAGATTCCAGAGGAATGGAGATTGAGAGATCAGAGGAGGTGAAGATGAGGAGGGGAAGAAAAGGAGGTTAGATTTCGAGAGGTTGAGTTTGAGGTGATGCGAGAGATACGGGAGGGGATGGTGGGGTCAGAGGGGGGAAGGAGAGGAAGATCTGAGCATCATCAGCACAGAAATGGTATGAGAAACCATAGGATGTGATGAGGGGGCCCAGGGAGTGGGTATAGAGAGAGAACAGGATAGGACCCAAGACTGATCCTTGGGGTACTCCTGTTGAGAGAGTGTGAGGTGTGGATATGCGTTCTGGTCAAAGGTTTTGTGGAGTGATGAAACAAAAATCGAGCTATTTGGTCATGCTGATAGTCGTTACGTTTGGAGAAAGTCTGGTGAGGCGTACAAAGAAAAGAACATCATACCAACTGTCAAATATGCAGGTGGTAATATCCATCTATGGGGTTGTTTTTCTTCTAATGGCAAAGGAAATTTTGTTCCAATACATGGTAAAATGGATTCCATAGCATACCAAAAGATATTGGCCACTCCTCTACAAAACTTGGTTTAAAACGCAACTGGACGTCCAACACGACAACAATCCAAAGCACACATCAAAATCTACTTCAGAATGGTTAAAGACTAATAAGATTAAGGTTCTGGAATGGCCTAGTCAAAGTCCTGAGCCGATTGAGAATCTTTGGTATGAGCTGAAGAAGGCTGTGCACAAGAGAAGTCATTGGAATTTGAATGAACTGGAACAATTTTGCGTTGAAGAATGGTCAAAAATCACTAAAGAAACATGCCAAAAGCTCATTGACAAATATCCTAATTGTTTAAAAGAGATTATTATTGCTAAAGGTGCCTCATCTAGCTATTGATTTCATTTTTGTTGTCAGGGTATGAATACCTTTGAATTAGCATTTTTGGAGTTTTGCAAAAAAATTGCTGAAATAAATAATTGTAGACATCTATTTGTTGTACCTTTTTTTTCTCATCCACAAAAGCAAAACTTTTGCTAGTAAAGACTTTTCTTATAATTATTTGTTTTCGAGAAATTTCTAGAAATTATAAATTTTCATTGGGGTATGTAAACTTTTGACTAGAACTGTGTATGGGGTAAAGTTTCACTGAGACTGCTTCAACCTAATTAATCCTACCAGTCAAGAGTTTTAACATTGAATATAACAAAATGCAATTTAACCTTTGATATATTTCACACTTCCTTTCTCCATGCTTGTCTTCATGAACAATTCCACAAAAATGCTTGGCACATGGCTGGACCTTCACAGGAAATTTCAGTAATAGCCAGGTTTAGCTTGGTCCAAACTGGTAGTTATGCTGGTGCAAGTGTTTTTTTTTATTTTTTAGGTGTTATAGTAATTTTTGATGACACTCTTAAATGAATTAAGCCAGCAATAGGGTTTGAATTCTGTACAAGCTGGGTATCCAGTAAGCAACTTTTCCCAAACTGTCAACAATTACTGCTATTCCCAGCTGGGTCACCTACCTTTGACCTTGACTGTACATATTTTGATAACAGTGGATACCAACCATTTCAAAACAATATTAATCCACAGTATAAATCTGTTTTTATTATTATTCATTTCTTAGTAGACGCCCTTATCCAGGGCGACTTACAATTGTTACAAGATATCACATTATTTTTACATACAAGTACCCATTTATACAGTTGGGTTTTTACTGGAGCAATCGAGGTAAAGTACCTTGCTCAAGGGTACAGCAGCAGTGTCCCCCACCGGGGATTGAACCCATGACCCTCTGGTCAAGAGTCCAGAGCCCTAACCACTACTCCACACTGCTGTTCATATAAAATATGGAATGGGTATAGACAAAAGAAACAGCTTTTCCCAGAAACGACATTTAAAACGTCCCTTTAGCTTTTTAGACATGATGGCATCAAAGCATCACAGCAGGCTTGGGCCTGCTAAGTACCATAATTGCCCCTTAACTTGTGTTTGAACTATAAAACACTATTTGAATTGGAAGCATCATTTCCATTCAGTGGCACTCTCCAATAATAAATGTTTTATGTGGTCCAGTATTATCATCGCAGTAACAATAAACCCATGTATTTGTTATATAGCCTGTATTTTACAACTTCTTCCGGCTACAAAATACTTTTCCAGTATTCTAGCTTTTATTTTGCTCATCTAGTTGGCCAGATTCTGGCAATCTTGTCTAATTAGTTCCTCTTGGTGCACCAGTAAGAGCTTAATGACTTGCTGGGTTCAGACTCCACATGTCAAGTGTATTTCCTCAGAAAAAAAGGACTAGTGAAATTCAGGCATTTTAGGGCCATTTGAGAGTGAATTTGATTATTCTCCTTACACATATAATAAGATGGAAACACAAGGAGGCTGTGTGGTCCAGTGGTTAAAGAAAAGGGCTTGAAACCAGGAGGTCCCCGGTTAAAATCCCACCTCAGCCACTGACTCATTGTGTGACCCTGAGCAAGTCACTTCTTGTGCTCCGTCTTTCAGGTGAGATGTAATTGTAAGTGACTCTGCAGCTGATGCATAGTTCACACACCCTAGTCTCTGTAAGTTGCCTTGGATAAAGCTGTCTGCTAAATAAACAAATAATAATAATAACAAGTACACTCCACATTTTGTATGTAAACTTTGTGATGATTTCAAACAAAACCCATGAAGCAAATCCACTGGGGACATTCATAAAACACACTTTCTGTAAGTGTGAATGATGAATGTGTTTTGTATCATTGTTCAATTCAATTATGGAAATTGTGGCTTGAGTTTTGTTGAATGGTGTATTTTCCCCTTCCTAATTTCCTGAGAAAAGTCCTACAAAGCACTAATTCCACAGAGACCGAAGAATTCAGCCAGGTGAGCAACTGTATGTATCTGCATGTAAAAAATTTTTGATAAAATTGAGGGTTAGCAATTTGTTCCATTCTAACTTGAATTAATTAAAAGATGTAAAGGAAATACATGTGTCTTATAGATTAAGCCTCCTCTTGATCCAATGATAATTTTAGGAGAACAGCATTACAGTATATCCAGGGGGAATATGGCAACATGCAATTACTGCATCTGGCAACATTCACTGCAGATACGAAGACTATATTTAATTTAGTACATCAACCAATTTGCTGTGGCATGGGCACTGTTTTCTGAAGCATTGCTAATCTTTATCAGCAAGATGATCTGGATCCCAACCTGATTAGTAAAGCCAGCTTGGAAAACAGTGGTGATTGGAAGATGTGAATGATATTTGACTATGAATTTTTTAATAAGGCTGGCTTTTGGCTTAAAAAAGACAAGTCAAGTAAGCGTGATAATTAATCCCTTTCTCCTTATTGGTGAAATATGAAATTGCCACTTAGCAGTACAGTATGGACTGCAGGTGGCTTACAAATCAAAACACAGTTGCAAATTTCTGGGTGCCTCATAACGCAGTCAGCTGGAAGAAAAAAAAAAAAATGAAGAGTGCACTTTTCTTTCTTACAACTCTAATTAGCTGCTGTTTCAAGGGGGATCTACTTTGATGCATTCAGTTTTTAAGGGAGGAAGGATTTATAGTTTGTCTGCTACTCTTCATTTTTATTTTCCCACACAAAGCTTTTATAGTTGGGCAGTGATGAAATGTTGAAAGTGTTATATGCAGCAATTAAAACAGAAGCCGTATGTAATCCCAAAGTGTATAATGCCATTTAAAGTGACAGTACGGCTACTTGTCCACAAGGGCATTTTCTGTTTTAGTGCTGTAGATAAATTTGAAAGAAAAATCATCGGAAATAAGATTTATCACCATGGAATAGAGAACAAAAGCAGAGCACTACTGATGTATTAGATTTTTTTCCCAATAGTTATTGCAACTTGAGATCCATTATTTAAGCTGTTAAAAAAAAGATATCAGTCAGACGGTCACCTTGATAGGACTTTTTTATTATTATTTTTTTTTTATCTGATTGATATTTTAGTAATATGATAAAAAATGCATGACCTTTTTTTCTAACCGTACTGGAATATTTCACTGATGTCCTTTCCTTTTAGCATTTTTTCCCTACCAGTACAGTGCAGGCCTATCAATTATTCCTCTGGAGAGACTTACTCAGGTGAGGAAAACAGAGGCAATGACAGCCTCTTGGCTGTCAGCACTATCCTAGCAGGGCAAAGTTTTTTCTTCCTTGCTATACATCATTTGTGAAGCATAGCCAATCAGCAGTCACGGACGCACCATGCTTGAACTGAAGCAGGTCTAGCAATCACCTTGTTGTTTGTTGTCTAAGCAGCTTTAGACTATTAATCATATTAGAAGGAAAAATGTCTTGTCTCTTTTCTTGAGCATGACTATTACAATTGAATAACTTAATTTTGCCTTAGTACTCAATGAACAGTGCAGAATTAACATATTTCCAGAGGTCACTTGTTTGGTGCATTTGTACTTCTCATAAAGTTTACATTTCTGTGGGTTTACATTAATGAAAAGCAGTACGGGGTACATCACAAAGAAATAAGGCTGGTTCATACTTCAGTCTTGAACCCACCAGGAGACGAATATTTAATATATTATTTAGTGAATATGCATCACAGGAAGGCAGCAAGAGGATGATGTAGCTGGCTTGTGTGCAGTGACTGCTGGGAATTTTCTCGAATCATTCCGGAACGTGTCATCAGTGTGGTTACACTAGCAAAATCATCCAGAATACGTCCTCTTGGCCTCGCGTTCAGGAATATTTGTGCAAGTGTAAATGCACCATATCTTGTGGAAAACTTACACTGATCATGTGCAAACACACAGCAAGTGACTTAACAAACTTTGTTTTGAAGGGTGTGGCACTTTCTGTTGCTTTCTGTTGTTGGGAAGCTTGATCTCTAGGAAAGTTGAGTCGTGAAGCTTTCTGAGACATTTTGACAAATATTTTACGGCACACCACCAGCATAAAACAAAATCCAATTAGCAATTATCACCAGAATGGGTTTCCTTTAAACAGATTTGAATCTTTAAGGGAACATATGGCAAATGTAAAATCTAGTCTCTAAGTCTTTTCTTCAAATGGGAAATCTTTTAAATGAAAACTCCAAATGTCAAACAAATTTCCTGCAATACTGGCAAAAGGAGAACAACCTTGACAAAACACATATACATCAAGTACTGTTGTTTGTTTTAACAGAAGAGTTGTCATCTTTTTTTAAAGATGATCTACCCATTTTCACCATACAAACACTGTGTCACTACAAAGGAATGCATACATAGCTCTGATGAAGTTTGAAGTAAAAAAAGACTGTATTTTTGTACTGTGTAAACTAATTGGGGGATGTCTTTTACTAAGAAAAATAAGTCAAACTGCTATAAACTGCATACAGTATGTGATTTTTTAGATGGTTAACTGCACTTTTGTGCAAATGAGTTGTGAATAAAAAGTTATAGTTGCTGTTTTAGTTAAAAGGAAAGTGCTAATACTTTTATCAGATTCCTTCACTGCATTTAAGTTTTTAATTATGAATATTATTGCCTTTAAAATGAGCAATACATTTAGAAAATGCATGTATCCCCATAGTCGTTGCTTGTGAGTATTTAATGTCCCAGAACTGACAACGTAAAACCAATAATCTTCTCAGATGATGTATTAAAACATTAAAAAGAACACTTTTGGTGCTGAATTGTTACATTGTAATCTGCAAGACTTTAATGGGTATTATTATGTGCCTGTAAATTACAATTATTTTTCTATTTAAATCAGTTTGGAGAATGGGACACTTGAATTTCCATCTGCATCTATTAATTACATGAATATGCATTATGTAATATGTTTACTAGTATTATAACATTAAAGTACAAACAAAAGGCAAGGCTGAGAACTACGAATAAGTCATATCTTTCCTGGTATCCAGAAAACATTCATGTTTAACATGGTATAGAAGGGTTATTTCTTTTAATTTATATATCACTACAGTATATTTTCTCATAGGTTCGTGAACTTTGTTGTCTTTTGTATCTGTTCTCTTTCTCCTTTCCCAAGTACCGTTCAGAGGCAGCTGTCGTCCTTCACTTTGATATAGTCATTTTCTTTTACATGACAGAATGAATGTTGGTGATTGGAGTGCATTATTTTGTTGCCAGAATCCTGTCAGCTTGCCGACTACAGGTGTCTCCAGAATATCCAATTAATCCAACACAAACTAATCACAATTCCTTTCTATTTCCATTTACTCTTTGATAATGTAGCCACTTAAGATGAAAACATGTACTGTACTCAAGCCTTGACTCATTTCTAATACCTTCCTTAATGTTTTCACTAATTGGCAGTTCTAATGCTAACGCAGACCTTATTTTATCTTAAACTGTAATAGCTGATTCAACATTAGGTTATAGTGCTTTATGCACTGTAAAGAAGACAGCTCATGTTATTCCTGTCTTTTAAAGCAACCCTCTATAGTGGTAAACTCTTGGTGACCTTAATTAAAGTTTGACAACCATGAAAATAAAGTGAAGAAACTGCTCAATAAATAACATTATACAAGCATTATATATATAGCATTAACTAATTTTGCTTCATAAAGTCAAATGAAACCTGCTGAATAATGTTACGTTAATATATTAAATGACATACTGCTTTGTAGTTTTCCATATATTTAACAAAAAACTGACAAAAATTAAAAAATGTGACCTTTCGAAATGTAGCATGAAATACTGTACCATTATTATGGCTTCCAGTAGACTTTTGTAGTTTCTTTGATTACATGATGTTAAATAAAAGATTGAAATTTAAAGAAAAAAGAAACCAGTTGCATAAGAGCTACTAAAAATGTTTTCAGGCATGTTTTTGTGAACGCACGTTCATTGTAAGAAAACATTAAGGGCTAAGTTATGAATAAAAAATAGTCTCTCACTATTTCTGGAAGTAAACTAGGTTATCAGAGAACAGCACATCCTATGTATTCCCATTGAAACTCCCCCTATTGTCGTCTCATTTCTCCCTCCACCTCCCCGTTCTCCACCTGGTGGGGGCTGCTTATTGGAGGCTCCTTGCTGGATAGTGCTGATGGCTCAGAGAGGTGAGTACATTGGACCAAAACTGCATTCATGACAATATTGTAACTGAAAAAAAAAAAAAAAAAAAAAATATATATATATATATATATATATATATATATATATATATATATATATATATATATATATATATATATATATACAATCTTTTATTCCTATTTTTATTTCCCGACTGGAAAGCTATTTACTCTAATCATCAATAACACTTTTTTTCTGAAAAAAAACAACTACTGTGGCCCAACAATTTAATGTCTCAGTTGTTTATTTCTGGTCTGGTAAAACTTTATTGTGTGTTTTCTGAAACAAAAAGCTATTTATAATTTGGAATAAACAGATTTGAGAATCTAGCTATAATGTATGTGTTTGTCTGAGATAACAACTTACTGCACCATCCTTGTTAGTTAATTTACAAGTTATTCACAATACCCTAAACGTTAAATATTCTATTATGAAAGCACCTGGTAAATAAACATTGTCAGGAGATCACTCCAACATCAAGCAGGCAGATTTGCTCTTTGGACTGCTCTCTTGAACCACAATCCTCTATTGCTTTTTCTAAATGTTACAGCCATATGCTACTTATTGGACTGCTGCAGGCAGATTAATAATTGGGTACTCTGCTATACAATCTGTTGTATTGACTTAAAACAGCAACCATCGTGGGGGATTTGTTGAGTAGCCTTGACTTTGATCTCCTGGCCAATATACAGTAACTACCTTGTGGCCCTCTTCATTTGTTGTATTGACTTTAAACTTAACAACCATCATCAGGAATTAGTTCTGTAGCCATGACTTTGATCTCCTTGTAACCATCTTGAATTTTTTTCCCCTTCACATTAGCCTCTCCTTTTTAATTAACTTGAAAGCAATGTATTGCTAAAATAATTGGTTATAGCTCGACTTTTATTCTTGTATTTAATTTTAACAGTGCTCTCTATTTAAACATGATCATTTGTACAACTTATATTGTGGCTATTCTTTCTATTTGTACTTGCACAACCTGTTTATCGTGAAAAAGATAACTATTGGTTTGAGAAAGATATCCTTCACAATTAGAAGTGATCTGGTCCGTAGTTATTGAATGATATGTCCGGAGACGAGAGGTTTGGTTCAATTATTATTTTAATAATTTCAAACATGGACTTGACTGGTGACTGCCATTACTGTACAAAATCAGAGACCAGGCAGGACCTGCTAACTGGCCTTAGTAGGAATGTGTGCTTATATGAATATTCTACAATAGTGGGGAATGAAGTAATCTTTTGACTTTCTGTCTAGTCCCATTCTGCTTAGCATCAGAGAAAATACTGTAATACAATAGCATTTTGCATAATATACTTCAAAGGGACTACACACAGTGCTCACAGCAGTTACATTTTTCCAGAAAGATCTATGGGACCGAGAGGCAAGCTGTGGTCGCAACAGCAATTTAGTTTCCAAACAGATGGGATTTTTTGTTGGTGACTTCTCTTTCCGTGTCTCTTTTAAACAGTGAATAGACTTATTTGTTGGGTAAAAATGCTGCGGCACATTCTTTAGGGGAATAATTTCTTTATCTGCTGGTGCAGGAAAATGATGAAATACAAAAAATAGAGAGCAGGTCTGTTGCCCAACAACCAGAAGCCTAAATACTAATTCTTTACAATGAAAGGGAACAAGAAAAATACTTAGAATCCAATGGACTGCTGTATTTGGATCTTATTCGGAAACATTTAACTCCTGAGTTATGTAAAAATTAGTTCATGTCTGTTAAACAGGAGAGTAATCAGACCTGAACAACAACAACAACAAAAAAAAGATTCAGAAGAGGTTGGTATCCTTAGTCAGGCGCATCTGTTGTCATGGGAGAGAAATAACTGATCTGCTAGCAGAAGCAGACCATGGAAAAGATGGTGTAGAAGGCATTTTGGGCCAGTTTTAGAAAAGGTCTTTATGCCAACATTTTTGTGAAGGGACAACATGGCTGTAAAGTATACAAAACTAGTTAAATGCAATTCAGAAGATTACATTTATGACTCAAAAGTCTACCTCAGTTGTATGTTACTGGTTTTGTATAATTAACAGTTTTCCTTTAGGAAGAAAATGGTGCATATTGCATTTCGTTATAAAGTCCTTATTAACTTACAGTATATTACTGGGTTAAAGTCAAAGCATATGCTTTAGGTGACTACCAGCTGTTTCAACAATGCATTATTTGAATAAAAAGGATTTTCTTTAATCCAGATTTAGTTCTTTAACCCAGATTTAATGATTTACCTTCCAATGACAGCTTTGTTTTAGTATCCAGTGGTTTCAACCATCCCCATTGTTTTTCCCTGTCAAGTTTCATTGCTCTAGGATGAATACTGTTTCCTGTCATACCTGTACTGATAAAACAAGGAATGGTGCAGGGGCATCCTGTATGATACATGCTGTATTTGCAAGGACAGTAATTGACTTTTTATCATCCAGTTTAAATTGGTAAGGCAAAAAAAAAAAAAGAAGATTGTGATGAAAATGTTTCTAGTTCACGGAATAGTGTCTCTCACACTCTTGTAAAAATGATCCTAAGTAAGTCCCATAAGACTCCTGTGATATGTTGCTAACACACAGACAGTAAGAAACATGTTGGCCGTTGCTCTCTATTAAGCAATACACCTTCTGTAAAGCGACACAAATGTTTTAACAGCTTGCCTCAGTGGCTCTGTGGAAATGCCCGTGCTGAGATCACCAGCCTTTTACTCTTTAAACAAATCAGTAGACCCAATTAATTTAGTTATTGTGATCCTGATCATAGAACTATCCTCACAATGTCCTCAAGCTAGCTACTTACAACATCTGGCTGTATAGAGTTTTGGGAATATCATTAATAAAAACCTATCCACACTACAGTTCTGAACAGTGCATAACTTGATCAAGGTTCCACTAACGCATTTATCTGAAAGCTAGGACATACTGTACATCCATTCTAGCATGGATAATTATAACATTGATATAACAGTGATATTTCAGTGGATTTTTTAAAGAATACAGCTTTCTTTACTGTATTTGTAAGATTGCATGCTCGTTTTTGTTCATAATCCACGCTAGTTAAAAAAAGAAATCTTTAAAAATGTGCATTATAATTCTGATAAATATGATGCACATCCATTTCTCAGTTGTTGTTCACATGAAAAGCGTATTGCATAAAAATATATTCTATATAACAGGCATACATTGCTATACTGGGGCACAATGCCTTTAGTCCTCTTTTATGAGGGTGTATAACTAGTCTTCTTAATGTGTTTATCCCATTAATGTTCACTGTGTGCAACCTTTCAGAATATTGGCACTGTCTTTCTAGGTCTTCATATAATAGATGGCCATTGTAATGAAGAATGGGGGAATGATTCAACAACTTTGTTTTGAGTAAATTAATTTAAAATACAAAATTGCTGTTCAAGTACTGTAATAGCACTAATTGGTTTTTTGTTATATCTGAAAATTTGGCAAGTACATAGACACACATATTTGTAATGTGATTCAGTCTTGATCCTCTTAACATGCTTATTTTTAACTGTGACAATCTTCTTCAATTGTCCATTATACAAATCCACCTAATTTATACTTAAATATAAACTCATTTTATTGACTTCAGTTTTCAAATAACAGAACTAACAGAACTAATTCAATGGTTTCCTACAGTATTTTATTGTGATCATTTACATCAGTTGCATGCTTTAGTAAATAAGTAAATAAAGTAGTGAATGAGCCCTGCGTGACATGTGACCCAACTTTCCCCAATTTTGTTTTACTCTCCAATGCCAATTCTTTCAGCAGAAAAAAAAGATGACTAAGCCAACTGAATTCTGTTCAGCAGACCGTCCAGCTGGAACTCTTCCTTTAAAAAAGCAGGGTTGACTTGGTGCCCTTTTTATTCCACAGAGCAAGAGCTCTATCTCCTGCTGAGCCAAATAACAGCCTTGAAATGCTCAAGGAAATCAGCTTCAAATATTTACCTCCAATGAGATTCTGGCATATGTGACCTGTTTAAGAAAAAATATGCATCAAATTGTGTCTACTATGGTGGCAAGAGAAAATAAGAATTTATACATCTAAGGTTATCTTTGGGAGTCCATTTCTTTTCAAATAAAGTATGGATTCTTTAATAAATATTTAGGAAGAAATGTATGAACAGCAGGGGCATCATTTGCTATAGGGCAGGCGGAGCATTTTTTTTAACTGTCTCTTAGCAGTTCAGCACGCATACCGCAGTTCTTTGAGCCTGTGCTGCCCTGGTTGTGTGACTGCATGTGGTCAAGGCTAGGCTATCGCCCACGCTGCACCCTGATGCAGCACCGTGGCCCTCTCTGCTTCGACACCTCTGTGCCTCGACGCTCCACCAATTGACACCCCCGGTGCTTCGCACCCTCTGGCCTCAAGGCCTCAGACCCCCGATACCTTCAGTACCCTTGGAGCTTCGGCGCCCTCGGTGCCTCAGTGCTCTAGTTAGGCGCCCTCGGTGCTCCGACACCCTCAGGACCTCAGAGTCTCGGTGCCCTCGGTGCCTCGATGCTCCGGTGTTAGACACACTTGATGATTGGCGCCCTCAGTGCTTTCAGTGTCCTCGGGTCCTCAGAGCCCCAGCACCTCCTTTTCTGGATGCCCTCAGTGCTTGTGCGACCGATATTCTCACTCACTCGTGTGTCAGTACTTTACACCTTGTGCACGTAGTGTGACCTTGGTGGCAAGCATGCCAAAGTTTCATGCTTGCATGTCCACCAGAGGACAGGCACCTCCTATGTGTCCAGTGATTGGGCATGTAGCACGCCTGTTCTGCCTTAGGGAGGTGCTTCCTTTTGTGAGATCTGAGGAGCGTTCCAGCCTCGGGTTCTACTCAGCAGACTCGCCGGGTTTACCGGTGCGGCTTCTCCAGCTAGCTTGACTGAACTGTACGGGAGCCCTGGTCTACCCCATCTTCCAATTATTCCAGAGCCCCTCGCAGAGCATTCCCTGTGCTCAGGATCCAGCGCAACACGCTCGCAGCTGCTCTAGATCTCCTGTGCGGAGTGCTAACAGGGTGAGACTATTGAAGCAGGCACAGGACATCTCTGATTTGAAGGACCCCATTGCCCTGCCTTCAGCCTTCCCAGTGTTCCCTGACATCCTGAAAGAGGTATGGTCCTCTTGGAACAGACGACCCCCATTTAGAAGGTGTGGGGGCACTGGGCTTGGCGGAATTCCCACCAGTGGACATGACCATCGCAGCCCTGGTGTGAGCCCCTCAAGTAGGGGGTTTACCTAAGGACCCTGCATGCCCTAATGGCCAATGCAGAGTAACAGAGGCCCATTTAAAAAAGGCCTATGTGGCGGAAGCGCAAGTCACGTGCCTTACTGCTTACCTGGATGGCATACTGCAGTCGGCACCCCTCCCTCCCTGGTGGCTTCGGAGCTGTGTCTAGTATCAGGCACGCTGCTCCACATTTCTGGCTTCCAAGGACAGGCCCTGGTCCAGAGCCTGACAATCCTGGTAGTAGCTTGCAGGCAGCTTTGGCTGTCCCAAGTGATGGTCCTTAATGCGGACAAATCGGCCTTGCTAGATGCGCCAATATCTCCCGGCCATACCTTCGGGCCAGCTGTGGAGGAGATACTACAACACTCCCACTGAGAACGTGAGGCATCTCGGCAGGTGGCCTCGATGCTCCCTTCCCGTGCTCCGGTGCAGGATAGAATGAGATGCTGACGTCCACCTGTGGCATGCATGGTGACTCAGACAGTCCCGATCCCCACTGCCCCATATGTCAACCTGAGGCACTGCCTTCAGGCTTCCGCAGCAGGTAACAGCCGGGGGAGCGACGGACATGGGGCCCCAACGCAACAGAGCTCCTGGAGGAAGTTCCAGGCAACCCCCGCATCAGGCTCCGCCACAGCCTCAGCAGCCCAAGCAGGGCCCCTGAAGGCTTACGGCCTCAGACCTACCCTTTTACACAACACCAGCTGCAATACTGGCACAATTGCATCTCGGACACTTGGGTGCTCGCCACTGTACACACCAGTTACGTGCGGGTCCTCCTCCCTTTCAAGGGATCATGGTTACATCCCTGAGCAACCCTCTCCAGGTCTCGGCCCTCAAACAAGAAGTAGCTACATTACTTCTCAAATGAGCCATCCACCTTGTAGGATGGCTACTCGAGGTATTTTCTATTGCCGAGGAAGGATGGTGGTCTTCGCCCCATGCTGGACCTGAGGCACCTCAACGGGTTCTTGAGGGAGAGGAGGTTCCAGATGGTCACAAACCGTAACATTCTGCAGTCAGTCCGGACGGGCAACTAGTTTACCACCGTGAACTTAAAGGACATATTTTTGCGTCCCTATTTGTCCCGTGCACAGGAAGTATCTCCACTTTGCCTTTCAGGGAAGCGTCTTCGAGTTTTCTGTGCTGCCATTCGACCTCTCCTTAGCCCCCCACATGTTCTCAAAGTGCATGGATGCCATCCTGGCTCCCTTGCGGCTGCAAGGGATCAGGGTGTTGAACTATCTGGACAACTGGTTGATTTGGTTCCCAGTCGCAGGAAAGAGCAGTGGTCCACACGATGATCGTGATGGAGCATCTGCTTCACCCTCAACGATGCCAAGAACCAATTATTACTGGTGCGAAGTATGGTTTACTTGGGACTCCGGCTGGACTCCCTTGCAATGAGTCTACCTCTCAGACGATGAGTGGCCGCTATACAGAATTGTCTATCCCTGTTTCAACAAGGATCAACAGTACCTCTGATGTTGTGCCAAAAGTTGCTGGGTCTGATGGCCGCAGTCTCATCAGCCCTCCAGATAGGATTAGTCCATATGCGCCTGCTTCAGGCGTGGCTTAATACCTTCTGGCTACACCCAAACGCGACAAGCACCATCGGCTGACCGTGTCTTGCGCATGTTGGGAAGCCCTGCGTTGGTGGAGGCAAGCCTCTCACCTGTGCGAAGATGTAAGGATGGGGGCGACAGACGTGTCCAACTTAGGTTGTGGAGCAGTCTGGGCAGGCAGAGGATTCCGCGGTTCCTAGTTGGGCCGTTGGACATCCATGCATATTTTCTCCTGGCGCTCCAAGGGAGACATGTCCTGGTTCGGATGGACAACATGTCGGTAGTGGCATATGTCAATCACCAGGGAGGACTTCAGTGCCCCCGGGTTACATCGGAAAGCCTTCTGACTATTGAGGGTAGTGGAGTGCATTTGGGAGCGGTTTGGCAAGGCCCGAGTTGATCTCTTCACCATGGTGGAAATGACTCACTGCCCCCTATGGTTCTCCCGCCACCGCTTCAGTGGTCCACTAGGCATCAACGCCTTAGCCCATGAGTGGCCCAGGATGCTCTTATACACATTCCCTCCAATTATGGGTCTGGCCCCTGAACGGGATCGTCTGTCAGCTTTAGGGCTCTCAGACGCGATCGGAGGTACACTGCAGAACGCTAAGGCCTCCTTTACAAGGTTGTTGTACGCCTACAAATGGAGATATTTTCAAGATTGGTGTCTGACCTGGTGTCATGACACTGTCTCTTGCCCTATAGCAACTATTCTACAATTCCTGCAAGAACTGCTGGAAAATCCCCTTCTACACTGAAAGTGTACCTGACAGCCATATCTGCATGCCATGTCCCTGATGACTCAGTGTCACCAGGTGCCCATTTCCTGGCAACCTGTTTTCTGAAGGGCGTTCGGCGGTTATGTCCACCTAGAAGAGACGTCCTCCTCGAGTGGAGTCTAGATCATGTACTGGAGGCTCTCACTAAGACCCTGTTTGATCCTATACATTCCATAGAGTTGAAACACCTCTCTATGAAGACAGCCTTTTTGTTAGCCATCACCTCCAACAAGGGGATCAGCGAGCTACAGGCTCTGTCGGTGCACAGCTCCTGTATGTGCGTCTGGGACGACAGAAACAGGGTGTCGGTACACATGAACCCCACATTCCTCCCTAAGGTGGTTATGGCTTTCCACTTAAATCAGTCAGTGTAGCTAGAGGCTTTCCATTCCCATCCATTTTCTTCGGCAAAGGATCAAAGACTAAACTCACTCTGCCCTGTTCGGGAATTGAGATTTTATGTTGACAGGACGAGATCTCTGCGTCAGTCTGACCAGCTCTTCATTTGTTATAGTGTAAGGACCCTGGGTCAAGCCCTCTCAATGCAGTGGCTGTCTCACTGGATTGTGGACACAGTTTCGATTGCATATACTAATGCCGGCCTACCCGTAACTGGACAGGTGGCCACGCACACTACCAGAGGAGTGGCTACATCATGGGCCCTTTTTAGAAAAGCCTCGCTATCCGACATATTTAATGCGGCTAGCTGAGCTACCCCACATCATTTCACCAGGTTCTACTGACTTAATGTGGTAGATCCCCCTATGCCATTAGGCACAAGGGTCCTTGAAGTTGCATGCTCACACTGCTAACCATGGTTTTGCGATCTCGAGATCTGCTGTCTCCACTCACGCTCCTTTGCAACGGCTTTGGTATACTTTTCTCAAAAGTATTGTTGATGTTCGTCTTCGAATTGAAAGGGAATGTTAGGTTACGGATGTAACCTTGGTTACCTGAGAGAGAAGATGACCACCAACCTGCAAGATCGTATCGGTCGCCTTCGCAGGTTCGATGCAAAAGAGGAAGTGAGCTCTGTGGAGTGACTATTTGTTCCCTTGGAAAGTGGGGCCGATGTCGTCACTCCCCGGAGGGGCCTATCGGCAGCTCTGATTTAAAATGCTGAGTGAATACCTGACCTGTGGCAGGCATATCCCAAAAGTATTGTTGGTGCTAGTCTTCTCTTTTAGGGAACCAGGGTTACATTTGTAACCTAACCTTAAACTGCATTATTACCCCAGGCTCTTTTTGTAAAGCCCATGCAATACATTACTTTTTTCTGTTTTTTTTCCCTAGCTGCTACTCTAAAATGATTTAAAAAAATGATGTTGTACCACTATTTGTTTAATGTAGCAGTGGTTACAGTATGTAACTGTGAAATGTTTACTTAAGTGGGATATTAGAAGCTGGCAACAGAGCAATCCGGTTAGCGTTAAGCCCTTACCCACTTTTAAAACACAAAACTTTCAGTGAAAATGAGACTGTAACATTACACAATATATTACTAAACAGTGTGACTCAGAGGAACAACATTTTCGAGTTTGTTATAAACCAGCGCCGTGCTTTAATAACACTTGCATTGCACATTTTGTATAATTAGTTTTAAGAATAAGAACAATGTTGACAAAGCCAGCACGCTATCTCATTGTAAACTGACCAAATTACTGCCTGTTTTTTCTCATTCATAATGCTATTTGGGACAGAAAATGTTCAAAGTTGATACAACTTTGCCCCCCCGTTTTTTTCTGAAATGACACCCCTGATGAACAGAATATAGTAGAAAATCCTTTAAAATAGTAGGCCGTGCATCGTTAAAATGGACCACTGTGACATGGTGCCCACCCTCTCTGTATTTATTATTATTATTATTATTATTATTATTATTATTATTATTATTATTATTATTATTAATGTGTTTTAGTTATACATGTGTGACTGGCGAAAAGCTGTATTATTATTGTTTGCGGCTCGGACAAAAAGCCACTGCCATTATTTTGTTATTGTTTTATTGGTTTAGAATACCATAAAAGATGCGTGACTGCTCAACTACTAAATGTATAATTAGCTGACAGTCACGCATCTTATTAAACCCATGCAAAATGTGATCGAGGGATAATAAGATAATTGTTAGCTAGTTAATCCCTTGGTCGCCAATATAAAAGACCTGCAGCTTTGGCTGTTCAGAGTGTAGAATGGTAGTCGAGAGAAAGGAGGTAATTTCAAACAAAGAAAGCTTAAAACAATTGCTATTCACACTGGTTTGCATCAGCTTGATACTTGTTTGGTTATTCAAATGATTATTTGTTTATTCTTTTGGCCAATGTGCCCTTTTGTTTTGAAAGTGTTTTGTTTTGTAAACCTATTTATTTTTGTTATTTAATAAACACTGAGTGCCGTAGCATCTCAGTTTCGCCCTGCCATTACTTGTTTTGGTTTTATTTCCCTGGTCTGACGTCAAGCTCCAGCCATCCTATTCACAGCCACACATATAGTGTTTCAGTTATCAACATTTGTACATTTATTGCTAAATACATTCAGTATGCATTTCTACTGTGATTTCAACTTCTTTGTAATTACAGAAACATCTTTCATTTTCATTGTACTAATTACACACAGTGTCCAACTCTAAAGCTTTTTGTCACATGAACCCTCAACTAACTCCAATGGCCCTAATGGCACCCATTCTTCTAAAATGCTCACATTTGAAAAGATTGTGAAAAACGGCTAGTATTTGGTATACATTTTAATACTGATATATAAAATGTCTACTCCCTCCCACTGGGTGTGGCCTGGTACAACCTTCCATCACTTAGCCCCTTCATCACTCCATGGGACTTAATGTCTCCCATGTACCGTGCCTATTCAAATCCCTAAACGTGAGCCCAGCTGGCATTTCTGCATATATTCACGCTAGGGGGTCCCCAATTGTCCACCCCAGTAAAATGCAGACAGTGCAGTTCAGAAAAAAGCCCAATGTACTGTATAGAACATTTCCAATATAGAAAAACAACTGCTGCTTTACTGCACTGTAACTACAATTTAAGATTCCTGTGATTCTATTGAGACTGGGTTAAATGCAAATGTAATCAAACTTTCTTGACATATTAATTTACTAACAAGAATGGTTTTAATCTTACTGCTAACAGGAATTAAAAATCTACTTTAAGTCACTGAAGAGTCAAACCTAATATAGCAGTAAGGCGGACAAGACAACTTCTACCAAGAGCTTCAGAAGTAAAAGTTATCTGAACTGAGTGAGTTGACATTTTCTTCTCATTACTTATCAGTGGGGAATTTCAGTTTCATTCACACTTTTGGAATTCATTTTGGCACCTTGGTGCTAAAATGGTAACACTTAAATTCTTCTAGTAGAAAACAAATCACTTGGAGACTAATTAAAGGAATTTTGAGTTTCTTCAGGGATTGGGCTGAATCCCCCCTGGTGTTTGAGACAGCTGTGCTCTAGGATGACTCCCTTGGAGATATCCACTCTTGGGTATGACATATTGCTGGCTCATGCTGAGACTTAGGTTGTGGATTTCAATGCATTGGAAATATCCAGAATGTTACTCTCCTATTGGTCTTGCCTGCCTGTTCTATTCAATTGATTTAAATGGTTATTAAAGTTATGCAGTTCATTAGCAATATTACAAATACAGTGCTATACATGCAGTGGCGTAACTTTGGTTTCAAAAGTGGGGGGGGGCTTGGGGGTAGTTCTGTAGCCACTCTACAACAATATTTAAATAGAAAATATTTTTTATAGTACTGAGACCATAGACATCAGAAATGGAAATTTCACAAGGAAAGGAAATAAAACTTGAAGAAACAGTTCTTTATTACCAGGCTCTTCTTTCTCCTCTCTGCGTGAAGACTTATATACTAACTAGTGATTATGCAAGGACATTATTGACAAATAAAAGTTTTAGTGCTGCTGCAATGTGAGGGGGACATTTCCCCAATGTTGAAAAAGTGAGGGGGACTTTCTCTCTTTTTCCAGCTTCTTGACAGTTTTATAAAAGGCATGGACATTTGCTTTTTGTTAAAAAAAGTTGCCTAGTTGTTTAAATAGAAAGATGTGCAGTACAGCTATATCTATTATTGTGGCTTCATTTTACCATTGAGCCAAAGAGATCAGACGTGGGCCATTCTACACCAGGTTTAACTGTAATGTAATGTTCACTGCTTTTGGACCTGGATGGAGGTCTTAGTTGCCTATCCCTGATATAGATACTATACTTTTATTTCTATATCCTAGCGAATCTTCCTTGTTTGAAATGTTGTTTACCTACAAAGCTGTACAGTATTTTAATGATCTAAACTCTGGGATATCTGCTTTAAATGTAGCGATTCTGATGTGATGGATGTTACTCACCTCTCTTGATAATCATGATCACATTGCTAGGTACATTCCTACAGGTATAAAGATAATATAAGTCCTCTGAGGAAATGCTTGGTGTTTTTTTTCACCAGATCATTTAGCAACGGGTCAACCATGTCACTATATTTAGTGGAAAGTAATGCTGTTGTAGTGCTAATTTAAATTTCAGTTTGTCACTCAGAATTGAATGACTAATTCTATCTGGATTTCTACCCAGTTGCCTAGGTTTTTTGTGAAATGAAAAAGCAGTTAGATTAATATTGCTGCACTGCACCTGTGATCACCATGCATCTTTCCTGTAGTTCCTCTTATTATCTTAGTAACATTGAATAATATGTGCACATGTGAATGCTTAGGAGCTATATAGAGACATTGGTGGTGTAAATCAGGCCCAAAATGTGGGGTCTGTTTAATTCATCTAAACAGTGGTGCCACCAAGGCATTGAAAATCAAATATCCAACAGAACATATCATTTTCTTTAGTGCACATATTTTTCATATAATAATTCAGTTTATTTATTTATTTCTATAAAATTATGACTTTACCCCCATTTGTCTCCCCAATTTAGAATACCCAGATAGAGCTCAGAAGAACTAAAGGTCAGTGGGTGTCCTCTGTTCGCACAACCAAAACCGAAACACTAACAAAAGCGAAACCCCATGTCATAACACTGTCTATAGGGCACACACCCATCATGGCCAGGCAGACATTCAAGACGAAGAATTCTACAAGCTGTTAAAATTGTTCTGAAGGGATGTGTGACCATTCTCAATGATTTATCATGCCTAATATACTCAGAGGTGAGTTGGGTGAGGTTAATAACTCTAATGAGCATTTCTCTAAGCTGTCAATTCCCTTGCAAACGAGTATATAAAAATGGTAATAAAGATGATTTCCATCAGTTAACCAACCACATCTCTATTTTAAACCAGCTTGCATATAACTTTATTACTTCCAACATATCACAAGATTACAATTGCAAAAACAGATAAAAAAAACGGGGTCCTATATGACCTTGTAAAGTTTTAGAATTAATGGTTGATTACACACAACCTTCATAGAAATATTTTGAGGTCATACTGGTACTGTATATAGAAATGTACTAAATGATATTGAGGACTATCATCATGGGCACTAGCTTAGAGTTACTCTATTCTTTTTGATTACTTCCTATTGAGAAATGGTTAAATCTTCAGGCTGGTGAAAAAAAAATGCTTAGTGATGATCTAATCTCCTGACATATGGTGAGAAATTCCCTGGGTATGCAAATGCTAAAATGCTGTTGTGTTTTAAAGACTGCATGAGTTAATATTCATCTTGCAGGGCAACCTAGTTTCCACCCTACCTACAACCATCTGCTTCTGAGGAAAGAACTGTGAAAACGGCACTGCCTTGGTGAAAGAGTTCAGAAAGAACCAATGCTGAGTGCAGCAAACAAATGCCACACAAATCCATTTCTTGTATAGTCGTACCTGCTTGCAGAGGACCAGTGATGCGTGCTGCCCAAAACTCAGCTGAGACTTTTTGAAAGTCCATGACAGATCAAGCAAAGATGACTTCATTTTCCTCCTTTCTTTTTTTTAAGTGTGAACTGCTGGTTTGACCAAAAATATGTCACGTGACAATTGGGCTCAATCTCTTAAATTTTCAAAAGATTTTTTTTTTTTTTTCATTGAGTAAGACTCATTTTATGTGTCACTGCAAAGTCAGGCATAAAAAGTACAAGCTTGACAATTTTTTTTCCTAAGAGAAATGACTAAATAACACAGCATATATTAAAGCAGTGGTGTTGCCTGGGTGCTCATTTGTGGGGTTTTGTAAAATAAACAAATAACCTTCTTAGGATAAGAAACCTTTTAATCAGTTACTGCAAACAGGTGCAGCCAACACTGACTTTCATCAAGAATACTGAGTTAACCCAGCATTGAAATGTGAAAATGAAGATAATAAATCAAACAAATAGTGGTGTTTTACAGAATATGTGGTGCAACTGAAGCCCTGTTAACAAAATAAGTAATACTTGAGCTATTGATTCCGAGGGGCGGATGTAAGGCTACATGCAAAGTGATTTGCAGCTGTAAAACACCCATATTGTGGCCAGAATCGTCAAGTCTTTTTGGGTGAGAGAGCTAATATAAATAGTGGTTTTAATTGCTATTAAAACCAGCCCTGGTGTCCTGCCTTTTCTGCATCGCCGCTGGAAACCCAGCACACAGTCGCTGCATTGTTGTTAGAAGTGGAGGCGAGGCAGGTACCCCGGCACGCACGGAAGCTGGCAGGAAGAGTGTAGAAATGCTAAACGAAACTGCTGTGTTTTGAGCCTTTCACCGTACTTCAATCCCGGCCGCAGCAACATTGGATTGAACGTCTGAGTGCAGTTATTGTTTAAATAGAAAGTTAGTCACTGAACTGCGTAATGGAGCAAAGCACTAAAATGAATGGGAGGTTTTTTTTTTTTATATAAACGTTTTGACGGCTCATTGGATAGAAAGACGCTTACTTTTCTACTGTTAAAGTGAGTATCATACTTACATAATTTTCAAAAGGGGCGAAATAAAAATTTGGTCTTGCTTTCTTAAAGCTGATTTGGGTCATTAAGTATATGGCTTTCAAAAGGTTTAGATGAAATGAGTCGTGTATTTAATCAGGCTTTAAAAATCATTTTGGAACCTCACTTTCATTTTGCCCCTTTTGAAAATCATCCTGATAGTATCACACACGAATACATCCAGTCTGCTGCATGCTGAACACACCTTCACGTCTCAAAATACACCAGCAGCTCTTCTGCTACAGACAATAACAATACAACAAATTAAACCCACCAGTTTCGACAGAAATTAAGGATCACTGCAAGCCCACAAATCAAGCTAAGTATAATAAGAACATGTTTTATTTCAGTCCACAATCACATTTAAAAACAGATATCCTATGTATTCTGTTTTCTGATCTCTGTATGCTGCTGATCAAGCTTGAACCGCAGGTTTTATTGTGTTGGTTGTTGTGGGAGGGTAGTGGGCGGAGCTTAGGGAAGGACCAGAAATGATAGCACACAGGAGCCGGAAGTGACGTTTAGTCCTGGAACCCTGTACCAACAATGGTATCTGGGCAGGATTTTATTTTAACACAGAACAAAAATAAACAGTCCAGTATTGCAGAAAACAAACAAGAAAACTACCTGGAATACAAGCAATGGTAAACTCAGGTTTCAAATAAAACAAGTAAACAAAAACATTGTGGTTACAAAAACAACAAAGGAAGCACAGGGTTTCTCCGTGCTGGTACAGTGGGTTTCCTCTCACCGTCTCTTGGCTCCCTTCCGAGGAATAAAGACTAGTCCTGGGTTTGTTGCACCACGGTAATCCACCACAGTTTTCCAACGCTTCAGGATTCTGTGAATTATAACAGGTTTGTAAAAGCAAAACAACAAAGCACAGCGCAGCGCATCTCTTCTGTGTTTTCAGTTCAGGAAAGGGAGACCAAATGGCAAAACCACGCTGCCTAAATAGTGCCGAGTCCCGCCCCTGCAATCAGCATGCTGTCCCATGTCAGCCAATCGACGAGCACGGCACAGCTGATTACAATGATGGGACTCGGAGGCCGCATGGTTCCACCTTGGGCCAAGATGGCCGCCCGACCCGACCACTTTCAAACAAAATGTCTTGTTTTAAATCACTCGACAACACCCACAATTTGTGGTTTATAGGCACTTTTAACAAATCTGTCTTTGTGAAGACTTACACAAAGACATTCTCCACCAATGGCAGCACCAACCAAGCGAACGAGAAAAAATAATCTTTGACTCTGACAGCGACTAAAAAATAAAATAAAAAGCATACCCCATTGAAACACCTTTTCCTTAAAAGTACATTATTTTTTGTAGTTCAATGTCTACACAGTTTAATTAATCGTTCCTGAATTATCAAAAAGAAAATTATATTTAAGATTCTTTAATATTGACTTAATTTACGTTATTATTATTCATTAAATTCACTTGCAATTTGAACCTTAACACCCATCTTAGGTTTCTGTGACAATTTATAAACTACTTGACCTAATGGTCTCGTAGTTTGTGACGTCACATAAACCCTAGATGGAATTATTTTCCTCTAACTCACTGAAGCCCATCTATTATTCTCTATATATGTGTGTGTGTAGAATCCTTCCAAAGGGTTTAAATAATGTAATTCTATCTGTACTGAGTTTACCTTTCGAATACATTTAAATTGGATTCAACTGAAATGCCCATATCTTACCTAGATTCAATTTACTTGGTTTCATACCTTGCCCCATCAGCACAACAAATTTTGTTTCACCTCACTGATCAAGTTTCCATCATACCAGCCACTGTTTGAACAGTGCACAGACTGAATCCCCTCAATAAATATGTGCAACATTGTGGCAGGGAAGATGCCCTGCAAATGTAACATTTTATATACTGTGTATATATATATATATATATATATATATATATATATATATATATATATATATATATATATATATATATATTGTGTCAATGTTGTATGCTTGTTGTGAATATTTGGATTTAAAAGCAGATTCTCTAAAAGCAGTTTGAATCTCTGCATGGTGTCTAGGTCCCCCTCCATCAGGCAGACAATCTACCAATTTGAGAATGTGACTGGACTAGTTTGTCTCTTGATTGAAGGGGAACTTCCAGAATGTGGTCAGACTCAAATTGGATAATTGATTGCCAGTTTGGATCACCACATGTATAAAAGAGGAGCTAGGAGCCAGTCCCTTTGTTCTGCAGCTCCTGGGTTAGTTGTTAGTTTAGATTCTAGAGTAGCAGGTTGTGTACTCTGGATTGCATAAGAGTGGGTGATTTCTAGTTGTATTTTTTTGTTGTTGATTTTAATCTGTTTAATTGTTAAAAATAAATGTGTACAGAAAAGCACTGAAACTGCAATCTTCAGTCTCCTGTGTTTGCTATTCTTGCTGCTAGCCAGCCTTAGCCGCAATGCTACCCTTCCACAAACATTTATCTTTTGTATGCAAAATGTAATACTCTAATGCCCTGTTTCCACTGTCTAGCGCTCTGACTACAGCTGCCCATGGCAACAAGACAATAGTTTGAAGCCACATTGATTTTTCTTTTTTTTATTCATGATAAACACAACAACAAAACCCGGCTGTTTGTTTGGCTGTACTCTCCTTCTTAACCACATTTCTTTTAATTTGCAATGAGCCTATGGTTACGGTAATTTTTTTTTTTTACCACAGCTTTCTTTAAAACAAAACACAATACAATCCCATGGCCCCCCAGTGAACTTTGACACACTGCAAGAATTTCTGGCGTTTGTGTGCGGCAGGATTGCCTAATGGCCATGTGTTGCACAGCCAACTGTCTGCAATCAATTGAATCCCATCTTAACCATTGTACTAGTGGGCCACATTTACTAAGCCTTTGCTCCAATTTAAATTAAACCCCCTTTTTTTCTTTAAAAAATGTTCTTTAAAAACACCTTAGAATGTTAATTGAAAGGTTCTCATTCATGGGCCTTAGCTTTACCCAACCCTGTAAGAGGGTTAAAACAAGACCTTTCAAACCTTTTAAAAAAGGTTATATTTCAGTTGGGCAAGCCATGGTAAAACCAGGTATAAAAATATAGATGTAATTTTTAAATGTTGGTGAAGTACAAAAAGCAATGGCTACAATAGGCACTGGCAGATATCATGAAGGCCTCCCTACAGACCAGCGACTGCACTTGAGTCTTGACCTGAACACCCTTGTATCTTGGATCTCAAAAAAGCAGACTGAACATTGTATGGAAATTCATTTTGTTTGGTGTTTTTGTGAAATGTTGTCCATTGGGTCTAAGCTGAGACCACTATACACGTTTTTACTTTGAGTTGGATTTAAACCATGTGAAACCATGTGGTTTAATGCTTTTAAAATAAAAGCTCATAAAAGAAAGGTCATGCCAAACCTACACAGTTATTTAGATGTTTGCCCTTTCTTTGGAGGTTACTGTGCAACAGCTAAAATTACAATTGTCTTAAATTGACCATGTCCAATCCACCCATTCATTTTGACAAAGTGAGCAATAGATTTTTGTGTCATACAAGAGCTGACATTGAAAGCATAGCAGGTAATAGACAGAAAAAGAAATACAGAAGGGCATTCACACCAATTAATAAAATTGTCAAACAGAATGTCAAAGAAAAACATCACTCAGTTATTACCCTTGACTCCATATTCATTTCCCAATAGTTGACTTTACCTTTGCCAATGAAGATTCATTCCTGTGAAATATACACAAAGTTTGTAAAATGAATACTTTTTTTTATTTTTTGTTATGTTTAGTTATTACAATGCAAAGAAAATATAAAAAGATGCTACTCTGTCATCACTACAATAGAGATGTGTAGTTTTGCAGCTGATAGTGTTGAACTACTAAAACACAATACAATATGTAACAGTAAATGAAAAGCTTTTTTAAAAAACAGTTTATATTTATTCTAAAAACCCTCAATTCTCCTCCAACGACTATCATTAATACAGCATACTTAGTGAACAATACATTATTAAACATTGAGACTGTAAAAAACATAATTATACGAAATAAAAAAACAAAACACCAAACTGTTCTCTTGCAGTTCATCATGTCACCAGAACCCCTCTGTGGAATTAAGAGACTTATTATGCATAGTTTGGTGTTTCTTTTAATAATGTGTTACATATACATTTCAATATAATTAAATGCTACTTGAAAACAAAATTGTAAGTAGAAAATATTACCCTAGATGTAAGCAGGACATATTTCCTAATTTACTAACAGTATGAATTTCACTTAATACAACAGTTAGTCAGTTTAATACTAATACTTTTGTTAAACATTGAAATTAGCATTCAATACGCACGCATTATATGCGCATAATTATAAAGAGTGTGCAGTCTTCATTTCTCTGGTCCATCAAAAATCCGTAAACAAGACTTTTTATACCTAACCTGTGGTTACATCATTCTTCAACATATCGTTCTTTTGCAGTTTTTCTTCATTAGAGCTTTGATATCCTCTTGTCCTTCTAATAAAGATACTCACAAGTCATGCATTTGACACTCACACACACTGCTAATAAGATATATTACTATAAGAGATTACAAGACAAAGGAAGAGATCAAAACATCAACAACCTCCATATATCATAACCAGCTAAGGAAGGTGTCCTTATCAGCAACTTTACATAAGCTTGCCTTACATTGAATTTAAGGAAATACAGCAATGTATAAAATAGAAAAATATTACAAAAACAACAACTTTTTCTTGTACCACTCACAACATCGGGCATCAGATATTCGTCTTAATTGAATTTCATTCCACTCAGTCAGAAACCATTTGCCAGGGGTCGTATGCTGTTTATATTAAAACTTTAGCAAACCTTTAGCACAGGATAGAATTGGAGTCAGTATCCAGCTGTGCTCAGGTAATGGCATCAGACTCAACTCCTCAAGTCAAGCTTTCTATTTTGAGATTCAACTTCTTCTTTACCCTGAATCTTTCAGGTAGAGAAATGAAATGGCAGTTAAGTATAAATAATTTGAAGATTGGAAGATTGGAAGCTCTAGTTGGTAAAGCTGCAATGGTGAACTCAATTCAGAAAGCCCTTGTTCAAACTTTTGTTTTAAAATGTCATGCAGGGTTAGCCTCAATGAGATTTAAGTTGCTTGTACCGATTAATAGACCCTTGAAGTTTATCTTATTTTCTGTTTTCTACTCGTTTTTATTGCTACTTTAGGCTTAACATTAAAAACAACTTTACATAAAACCCCTGTTCCATATACCGTACTTAAATGTAAACTTAAAAACTTGCATCCTTTTCATTTTTTAAAATATTATTTATATTAACTATTATCTAAACATTATTAGGTAGGTTACCAGTGTCTGAAGTAGTTGTTTTAAGACAATGCATTAAAGAAAAAAGCAAAACAATGTTGAAACATGTAGAAATTAAATAATTTCTGATCATCTCGTATTTGGGAAACAATGCCTGCTGACAGTTTATTTTCATATACATATTAAAGACTAACTGGAAGTTGTGAACCTCACAAAAGACCCCATTTCAAACTAACCGTGGAGTCCATCTTGTACATGCAAGTCGAACACTTTGGTTGGGCGTTTTTTCCTTTTTTTTTTTTTAAACTGCAGCTGCCAGGAACGGGCAGATACACTAGTGTGCTTGTCAAGAATATATCTTTTTATTTATTCAGTCTAGTCCTCTGGTGTGCTTGCATTGCCTTAGGTTTGACAAGCCACTGACATTCACAATGAAGAAATGACGTACCCAGTTGAGTTTTGCCCGAGACACAGCCCATCATGTAACATTCTCAGGTTTTTCCGTTTCCTGCCTGATCAGCATGACTGCAAAGCTTGAAGCCCTAATGGATATATATATATATATATATATATATATATATATATATATATATATATATATATATATATATATATTTTTTTTTCTTTGTCAGAGATGTTAGTGCGTAGAGAAGAACCACTTGGTTGAGTGGATATAATTTAATCATTTCCCTGCCAAACAGAGATCTTATCATGTTTTAGTAACTCACCTTCAAATTACCCCTTGAGCTGATTCAAAAAAGCTTGACACAATATATCAGTGTTCTCTACAGAAAGCAGATGACAAGTGAGCTGGCCTTGCTTATTCCCAGTGTTTATCAAGTTGGTTCTGCCTCTGACTATTACCAAATTGCAGGTGGCATTCTGAGAAGGAAAAGCAATGCATATGAAAGGCCTAACATTTTTCAAAAAGCAGCTCCATGACAACAACAGAAAATAAGGATGAGCTTCCTGATAGTAATGGATAAATGAGTTATTAGAGTGATCAATATAGTGGATCAACAGATGTTACCCAGGAGGTTTTGTTGGGTTAACTTTCCTTCAATTGTTTTTTTTAGTAAAGTCTCTCATATGCAGGGGAAGTCTTCAAGAGCTTGAGTGGGAGCCCACAGGGAACTGTGATGTAGCCTTGGGGCGGGAAGTCAAAGACAACAGTCAAACTCATCTTGCTTCAGTGACCCCATATTGGTCAGACGCCCCACAGGTACAGGCTAGAACATCCCAATAAGGTGACTGGCTTGACAGTTATCGATTTGTCCACTGAAGATGGCTCCAAGAATATCTACAACATTAACATTAACATCACTGAGGGATTGGACTTCTAGCTTTAAGCTTTAGCTGGTTGCAGTTTCATTATGGCACAGGCAGTAGCATCCTGGACTTTCACTGGGTGAGTGTGCTATTCTTCACTGTCTGATTTCCATTTCTTAGGTGGTAAGAAGTTTAGCTTGTTTTTTTTTAATTTTAAAGGATTTTAGGATTTTTTTGTTAGCTTGACTAAGGTTTCATTGATTAACATCAGGGCTGAATACTTGAGTCGACTGCACCACCATGCTACACAGACGGGCGCTTTGTTTACATAGAGGAGAGTGCCTGCTCTGCAGGGTAACTAGTATGGAACACTTCAACTTCAAGGCTGTGTCTGTGAAGGCTCTGCCCAGACAGGACTGTTGTAAAGACAGGACTTCAGGAGCAACAGCAATAGGTCAGTTTAAGGGATTTTGATCCCAACCAGTATAGAGAGGGTTTCATCGTGTAGTAGGTTCCTGGAGCGGGATGTCTCTTTTAGTGAGGCTAGCGCTCACCTTGTGTGGCAAACTTTTAGCTTTGTATTGATGTGCCCATTTCAGAAGCACATTTCATTATTAAATCTGACACTAGTGCTACCATTGTTGGTAACCTCGTGGCACCACCTGTGTTAATAAATCTGCATGCCTGTGTGGCGTGTTAACACACAGTGCTCTGTGTTTGACTTATTATTATGCAGTGACGACCCACGCTCGTAACACTTTACCGTGTTACAGTAGGTATATTAACAATTCATGAGATTAGGTTAAGGGAATAATTACACAGAACATATTCCATGAGAACCCTGAAGAACGAGTGATCTGTTTGCAAAGCATTGTAGATATATTTAGATTGTCTGTAAATACACCTAAAGTCACAGATTTTTCCAAAGCCTTTTTCAGCTGACAAATTGATTACCTGCAACAAAAGTACTGTAACCAGTTGTGCTTCAGTCCTCCTGATCAATTAGTGGGTTAAAGTAGTAGGGTGACATAGAAATTGACTAGAAAAGTAGGTGTAAAAAATGTATATAAAAATACCTTATCTATACCATTCCCTCATCTATGTACTTTCTGCTATGTAACCTACCAATAACAGTATGTGTAGATTAAGGAATATATCATAGAAAGCATCCCGCAGCAATGGTTAATCACAATTAATCTACAGTATATTATATAAGTGCTGAGAGGTAAGAGGATGGAAGTGATTAATTACACAGATCAGTACCCTGACCAACATTCCGCATGGTAGTTGACCGTGACG
Source organism: Acipenser oxyrinchus oxyrinchus (assembly GCA_030684275.1). Taxonomy (NCBI): domain Eukaryota; kingdom Metazoa; phylum Chordata; class Actinopteri; order Acipenseriformes; family Acipenseridae; genus Acipenser; species Acipenser oxyrinchus. The sequence goes on from CM060257.1 coordinate 37,029,742, forward strand.
GGGAGTTATGTGTCCTGAGCCGAAGGTGAGGGCGCAAATGAAAATCAAGGTCAACAACACACAGTAGCGCCTTCATTGAGAGGGCACTATCGCTATTAGAAAAATGTTCTCATTATTTTCTTTAAAATTACACTTTAAAGCCTAGATTGACCTTGAACCTCTAATGATTTGTTGGGTACCCTTCCACTGAGAAAGGTTTTAGGAAAATAGTTCCAAAAATGTTCATAAAGGATCACATACATAATGAGAAGGAAAAAAAAGTGTAATAAACAAATAACCTTTTACTTGTCAGATTAGCTTATAGTTTATCTGGACCGTGCCAGATATGAGTAAATGGAGCAATGTTACTGAACTGTCTCGTCTCGGTTTGTTGTGGCTGAAATTGGCCGATGCAGGACTGGTTGCTTTCGTAGTTGCAAGGTATTGATTTTCTGATTTAAGTGGGCAATAAAACACATTTGGACCAACTGTGTCTTTGTTTAGTATTTGCTGCCCAGTAGATGTGAAACGAGCTTTCATTAAGGCAAGTCAAAATGAAAAAGCTGATACTTCTGATTTATTTTAAATATGATTCACATCTACCCTCTGATAGAAGTTAGCTAGAGCTAGAAGCTGATTGGCTGATGGTACTGAGTCGTTTTCTTATAAGGATAAGCTAATACAACCCATTATCTTGTTAGATAGACAAGCAACTCACTGGCTAAACAATGATGTCAACAAGAGATGAACTATGAAGATTACTTTGTCCTTAAATAAAAACTAATTAACGAGAAGTAATTTCTGGCCTGGGCTGTTTAAAGGGGAGTCAATAAACTGTTATGTGGACCTTGGAATTTGGAAGTGGGCCATAAAGTGTCTCTCATGGTCAATGATACTAGTCAGTATCATTGACTGATATAGTCAGGGAGGGTCATTACATTTACATGAGCTATAAAGCTTGGAGTCTCTTATCTTTAACTTTATAGCATTATAAAGAAAGCATTCTGACTGTAAAAACAGCACAGAACACTGATATTAAAGCAGATTAACCCTTCCGTTGAGATGCATTTTCAGACTGCATTGAGCCATAATAAACAGCTATTTAGAGATTTGTATATAATAAAGTAACAATTGTTCATGATAAATTCGGCCCTAGTAGGGAATTCAGTAAAAAGCGCACATATATAATGTTAAAAAAATTCAAGACCCTAACTAATATACAGTGATCTAAACAATAATCGGTTACTCAGAGATGGGTTTATTAGCTGTTATTAATCCCCAAACCTTGTATTGAAAAAACATCTAACACTGTAGTGAGTTGGGTATTAGGGAGGGGCATAACAATGTACATGGTTTATGTAAAGGTACATATTGTTTGTGTTGTGATACAAGAACAAAAGCACAACAGAGGTCATTGTACTTCACCAAATAATTCTTGAATGAAGTGTGTGTTTTATAGTTGGTACGTATATACACTCTCCCTGCAATAAAATAGTACACCCTAAAATGATAATTTGATCTTATTATGCATCATACATGTAGCCAATCTGGACTATGCCATGTATTGTGACACATATTGTATCGTGACCTGCATATTGCAATACATGTTGTATCGTGACATTAGTATATCGTTACACCTCTAGTACTAGATGATGACAGGTGATGGTAATATGCAAATATTCCACAATACAGTCTATGCTGGAAAACGGGCTCTGATTTTCCCAGCCTCCACACCTTTCCTTTTGCCAACCCTCCATACGTCAGTACTGTGTGGAATCACCAAAGACATGAATACGAGCCTAGCTTTGATTATAAGTTCTTGTATGCAGTACACATTCTGCAGTGTATTTAAAAAACAGACCTTGGAAGGCAAATATATATTTTTGGTACTTTGTAGTTGGTTTATTCTTATTTCTATAAAACAATTTGGGGTTTTGAAACATATAACCTGTTTGAAAACATTCTGTGGTCCTTACTGATTGTAATACAGCTTGACACATAATGAAGGCAAGAGACTCGTACAGACCCTTTCTGCTGGGGCCCCCTTTTTTGCTTTTCTTTCCTACTGTATACTGCATCCTGCCCTTTCTTTCCTACAGTATACTGTAGATGAGGGGTGTGGAGATTTGGAAATATGTAGGGCAACATTATCCCATCACAATTATAAAGACGGGAAATAACATCACCTGCAATTCATTTCCGTATTTACTATTGTAAATGTATTCATTATCGCACAAAATAGTCAGCATATTATGGTGCAAAATAATTTTATTGTGCCATACTATGGTAATCAGAATGAATATGTGATTTTTATGGTAATGCATGATAATGTATTTAAATGAGCACCCGGATCAGAATAATGAGATGAGCTGTATTCACATGGTATTTACTAAAGGACGTTAATTTTAGTGTGCGCATTAAAGTGGTCATTTATCAGTGTGTATGGGAACCAGGCTTTAACCTTAACCACTGATAGGCGCACTATCTTTCTGGCCTGAAAACTAGTGATGTGCAGCTTTCTTTTTACTGGCTCGATTTGTTTGATTCATTCAGTTTAGTGAATCAATTCAACAGATTTGTTCGTTTAATTCACTGATTCACTAACGCAAAATAAATACATCTTGCTGAATTACTTGGTTATGAAAATTTGTTTGAACGAAACAATCTGGCAGCAAGGGCCATTTAAGGGGGCTGCACTGTAATGTATGTGAAAATGTCTATATAAATTGTATGCAGGCCAATATACTCAAATATACTATTTTACACAAAACACATTAACTAGAAGCAGCTTTCCTAGAACACTGACAAAAAAAAAAAAACAATATCACAAATGTAATATAATGGAGTGTCACAAAGACGGCCGACAGTGGGTGACGTCAGACCAGAAACAGGAAGTAATACACAACAGACAGTGAGGTTGGTGAAGCTGAGCACTTGGTTGTGCTCAGCATTTAATAAACAAAATAAAAGAACACAAAAACAGCACACGGCACTTTCGCCAAAATAAATAGATAAACAAAATTGTGCACGGAGACAAACAAACACGGTGAGTACAAAAACACTTATTATTCTCTTTACTGATATTTACTCTCCTTCCCCACACCCGTTCTCCACTCACGAACACCCAACCCCGAGTGAGTCAAACGTGCATCTATATATACTGTTGTGCTGGGATTCAATTACTAATTAATTATTCACTTGAATCCCAGCACGTGAATTAATTACGTGCAACCTCGTGCTCACATATTAAATACTTTAAATGCACGTGCAGTGATGTGCAATCCCGTGCCTAAATACAATTACATTTTTAAACACACGTGAAACACAGACCCGCTTATATCCCGTGTACCAATCGCTATACACCAACATTAACACATGCAACATGCAACATATAACACAAACTACGCACAAGGGTGCGGCCACATCGCCACATGGAGGAAATAGAAGAGTATTTTACTTTCAATGGAAATCTCAAACAGTATAATGCTAAGTCTCAATATTTAACTTACATTCCAAAATATAACGTTTTAACTGTGGGCCGTATGTTTGACACCCCTGCTTTAGAGTAGGCTGTTAACTATGTATTTTACACTACATCATTCAGCTTTAACTGCAACCTATTTAATAAACTGCGATATACACAAAAAAAGCCCTTCTGAAGCTGATGGGGAATTATATTAAATTTCCCACAGAGGACAGGTTTACAGGACAAGTGCTATTGATTGTACTCACATAGCACTGTCACCCCAATCCATGGAGCTCTGCAGGGAGGCAATGCCGACAAGGAAGAGAATTGAGGCTACGTCTCATCAATCAATATTTCTCGAGTAAGCAGAAGAAAAAAAAAATATGCCATTGCACAACATGACATTTATTATATATGCCTTAAAGGAGAAAGAAAACATTTTATTCAGACAAGGAATACATGTTACAATTAAAAGGTAAGCAGTGCAGTTTCACTTTACGTTGCCTCTGCCTGTCCCCTGCTGCTGAGTGCTGTGTCCGTTGATCGCTCATTTTCGGTCAGTGTAAGCCACCTCCACCTTCACAATAAGCTACTGAACAAAAGATACGCCTGGACTGCTGGGGCTTTTGTATCACGGTGGTCACAGTGGTCACAGGGTGGATGATTTTTATCTTTAATATTGATCTTCTATCAACACTGGGCTGTCAACCTAATTTATTTTTCTTATGGTTAATGCAAACTATAGCGAGAGCAGACTTCAATCTGAAGTTTCAAATTTACTGTATTTACAAAATCTATCTGAATTTAATTCCTTTGACTTTTCTTTCCTAGAATTACGCAGATAATTCAGTAATAAATGACACTAGTCCTATTTTTGTGGTTGATTAGTGAGTTCTTTTTTTTAACAAACATGTTCTCATAGATACATTGCAGTCCATTTATTAAGTGTGTGTCAGGCGCGTCAGGTCCAATTTATTTTCACACATGCAGTTCATTTTAGACGCGCTGTTTAAAAGTATTTTTTTCCAAGTCAAATTGGGTTTAAAAGGCCCTGCATATCAACAAAGCACTCACTTGGCATCTCCAGCCCCACCCCACCCTTTCATTCGCTATGGCTTTCACATATGCTAAGAAATAAATAACAATAATAATAATAGTCGTACATACCGATCAATCATCTCCTGATCACTCGTTTTATCACCAAACTCCTCAATAATGCGATCCAAGTCATTATTTTATTACTATAACATCTCAAAAAAGCTCTGCAAATGTCTGTGATATTCTCTGTGCGCTGATTCAGTAACAGCCAGCTTGTTTCCTTATGACCGCCCCTATCTGATGCTAGGGGCAAGTATGACTATTCATGAGATACGCCTCTTTTTTCGGCTTGTCTCGGCTCCTGTCGCTCCCACTCCGCCATTGAATGGTTTTCTGCTTTTTCCGAGACAAAACGACTAGAAACCCGTTTTTGCGTTTTTGATGATGTCGGACAGGGTCCAACATTGGACCGGATAGGAATAATTGCAATGTCGGACCAGGTCTGACATAGGACCGCAAAGGGTTAATTTTTCTTTTTTGAAGAATTGTTTTTTATTTGTTTTCCAGAAAATAAAGTAATACGAGAACAAATTGATACAAATGAATAGTGGGAGCTCTAAAACAAAGTACAACAGTAACAGGAATACAAAATTAATTAATAATTCAAAATAATAATAAATCATATATTATATATATTTGGGGAGTTGCCAAGAAATCGATTAACTTTCATCCAAATATTTAATGAGTTGGCAATGATTGGGCCCATTTGAAGAGAGATAGTCCTGCCCTTAGGAGCAGAAAATCCTGAAGTCTGATTGGCTTAACTAAATATATATATATATATATATATTGTAAAAGATCGAACCTCTTCCGCGGTTCGTTGCCCCTTTAAAAACATGCACCCAACACACAAATGGATTTTTTTGAAAGCGCGGTTGCGCTATTTTTAATTAACACACAAAATCAAAATAAACAAAACAAACACCTAGCTCTTCTTTGAGCAATAACTAAAACAAAACAGGAACCTAACTTAAACAACAGGACAGCTAAGCTGTTTACCTGTAACAAAACAAACAAAAATCACACACACAAAAAAGGACTCACTCTACCTTTTTTCTTTTTTTTTAAATTACGGCTGTACCCACACACCAGCACAGTCGGGCTTCTACCCTCTTCAGCAGCTGCCCTGAGCAGACTGACTGCTCTCCTTAAATACCGGGCACCTGGCTCCAATTTTCAATAGTAGCCAGGTGCGGTAATGATCAACAATAAAACAATTAAACAATTAAACAAAACAATTAACACAAATTAAACAATTAACCCAAAATGTGCCTTACGCACAAGTTTTCCTCTAGGGAGGAATTAACCCTCCCTGCTGTCTCACAATATATATATATATATATATATATATATATATATATATATATATATATATATATATATATATAAAGGCACATTTCTGAGATAAGCAAAAGCATGTGACCATGTCGTTACAGTTTTTATGCAGGCATGGTGTAATCTAGCTGTACTTCTCTCCACAAGCACACTATCTATAAATGAGAACCACTAAGTGCGATCTAAGGGTATCTCAGTCTCCATCCAACCTTGTAAAATTGACTTTTTAGGTTAGCGTTAATTTGGGAGTCGTCACTGAGAAGGAGCAGTCGGGGACTCATCGGCACTTTCACACCAGTCACACCAGAAAGCACATTAGCTACGTATTTCCAGAAGTGTTAGATTTCAGGACATTCCCAGAACATATGTAAATAAGTGCATTTATGACAGAGAGGGTCTGGAGCGATCTTCATCTGATATCATCGGTAAGGTGTTGCATATATTCTATGTGCTAATTTAAAGTTAATTAACTGGTGTGCTAGATTTTTTGAGGATGAAAAGATATTGTCCCATATTGCATCCCAATCAGGACTGCCACCCAGTTTATCTAGCTCTCTGTCCCATATAGAGGTAACTGGAAGGGAGCTGGTATTAGAAGAAAGAAAAAAAGTATATAGAGAGGTGACTAAGCCTCTTGTGTTGACTATTGAAGCAAGTATACCAGCCACAGGGTGGATAGGTAACACAGTCTGAGATACATGAAATAGGAAAAACCAGGGAGCAAGTGTCCTTGAGGTCCTGGAACATACGAAGACCATTATCATCAAAGATATCGCTAAGAACATGAATATTTCTGATAGACCATGGTGGATAAGTGAAAGGCTGGGATCCTCTCAATAAAAAGGGATTATTCCAAATAGGTGTGAAATTTTGGGGAGTTGGGCCCATTCGAAGAGAGATAGTCCTGCCCTTAGGAGCAGAAAATAAAAGATCCTGAAGTCTGATTGGCTTAACTAAGGATTCCTCAATTGGTTGCCATGAAGCTGATGTCCCTGAGTCCAACCATGTCCAACCAATATCCTTAATTGAAAAGCCCAGTAGTAATATTTAAAATTGGGTGCAGCCAGGCCGGCCAATGTTTTAGAGCGCTGCAAAGTAGTCAACTGAATTCTTGGCCGCCAAATAAAACCAGTTATAATTGTATTGATTTGTTCCAGGTACTTTTGTGGGAGAGAAATGGATATCATAGAAAATAGGAAATGAATACGAGGGAGTATATTCATTTTTATAATGGTGATCCTACCGTAATGCAGATCATCCAGTCAAATCTGCTTTAATTTTATTTGGGACTTCAAGCCTATTTTCTTTATGAATCTGCTGGAAATTAGGAGATATTAGAAAATATGTGAGACCTGTGACCTGCAGCCGAATAGGAATATGGGAGAGGGGTTATTATAGCGATAGGGTTCAAAGGCATACAAATAGATTTGGACCAATTAATTTTATATCCAGAGAGTTTAGCAAAATTTTGAAATACAGTCAACCCTCTTTATACCGCCTAGTAAGGGCCATGGGCAAAAACGGGCAATAAGCGAGGGTGGCGTTATAGTGAGGATCAAAAAAAAAAAAAACACCCATACACCCACAACCGTCTATGTTTGCAATAAATTCCTTTTTTTTTTGTTATACAACTACAGTATCTCCAGGCCGTTTTAATATAACATTTATCTTTTTTTTAATTACAGTACTAGTTCTCAACACAACAGTTGGTCTACTAGTGACGTTTTATCATCTTTTCTCATCTGTATGAAACATATATGGTTAAAATAAACACTCATTTTGTGTCAAATCACTGTAAGCCTGCTGAATGCTATCCCCTATTGAACGATGCTATCTATTTATTTCACAAAGTAATTTAAGCTCAACAGCATTCTTTTTTAAGCAGTTGAAAAAAAAATGTTGACTATGTACAGGCAAACACTTTTTTTTAAATGAAAAGTAAAAAAAAAAACTATTCTGCTGTTTACAAAACTCAGTCAGTCTTCATTTGTGCAAAACTTGCACGTAAACAAACAAACCTCTACCATACTTTTGCATCAAGCCTTTTTCAGGTTAAACAAATCGACCCGTTTCATCAAGGTAAGCCATTTGTTTTTATCCATTACAATGTCTCCAATTGTCTTTCGATTAACAGTATGCCTTACTTAGGCGAGAAAACATTTCCAATGTCTTGCTTTTTTATTTTCAGATGCATACATGCAGATTTTTTCTTTTGCTCTGATGTTAAATGCACTTTCTGTTTTGCTTTGGGAGCGGGAGTGTTGATGACAATGGTATGAATGTTCGGTTAACAACAAATTAGGAAAGCGAGTCAAAGGTTAACTGCATAACTTTGTTGTTTTATTTGGCCATGATTATTTTGCTGGCACTACAATGAGGGAAACTACAATGCTTATATTTACGTTTGCTTAGCTTGGGAAGTTGGCAGATGGCGGACAGCGGGGTGGCAATATAACAGGTATAAATAGCACTGTTTTTATATTGGTGACATTTGTTCAGAGAGAATAGATGGCGGTATCCGAGGGTGGTGTTATAAAGGGGGGCGGTATAACGAGGGACAACTGTACATTGAATGCATTGGAGACTGAATTAGAAATATCAGATAGAAACAAGGGTATATCATCAGCATAGACTGATATATGATGCTTGGAGCCCTGTATATTGATGGGAGTTATATTGGTACTTTGTCTAATTGCTTGTGCCAACGGTTCTAAAGAAAGGACAAATAATAATGGTGACAATGGACAGCCCTGTTGAGTACCTTTGCCATGCGTGAACTGAGGGGATATCACTCATCCGGTCTGCACGCATGCAGTAGGGTTGTTGTATAAGGTGCGGATCATATTGATAAAGGAATGACCAAAGCCAAATCATTCTAGAACTGACCACAGGTAATTTAATTCTAGGCGATTGAATGCCTTCTCAGCATCCAGACAAAATATAGCGCAAGAACCAAGTCGATGCAGGGCTTGGTCTAAAACATGAAAGAGACGCCATATATTGTCTGAACCAAGATGGCCCTTTATAAAACCTGTCTGATCGTGATGTATTAGGTTACCTATGCTTTTCTCCAACCACCTAGGGAGAGCCTTTGCAAATAATTTTAGGTCTGAGTTTAAAAGTGAAAGGGGCCTGTAGCTAGCACATTCTAAAGTGTCTTTTCCTTTTTTTGACAAGCAACAAAATCAAAGCCGATTTCTGATCTCTATGTAAAGAGCTATTTTGCAATGAAAAATTTATAGAATTGAGTATTAATGATCCAGCTTGATACCATATGGTCAGCAAAAGCTCAGGTGGAATGCCATCCCAGGGGACTTTCGCTTCTGCATAGTTTGAGCTGCTGCCTCCAACTCTTGCAAAGTTAAAGGAGTATTCAAGAGCTCAGCCTGTTCAGCAGCTAAATGAGGCAATTCCAATGGGTTTACAAATTCCTCAGTTTTAGCCAAGTCTGCACTAGCTTCAGTGGTGTAAAGTTGGGAATAAAATTCTTGAAAGATTTTGTTAACCTGCTGTGGTTTAGAAAGTACCACATTATTGCTGTCCCTGATTGCTTCAATTGAAGCTAGGTGTTTGGATTGTTTTAATCGTAATGCAAGTAATCTGCTAGGTCGTTCTGCACACTCATAATAGAGCTGTCTTGTCTTGTGTACCAGGAATTCTGCTCTAACACTGGTAAGATTTTTATACTAACTCTGTAAAGTGGCTAAGTGTTTTGCTTTACTCTCCAAGAAGTTGCATTTTTGTTCTGTTTCTAACTTCGAAATAGTAGCTTCTAACTGGGAGATCTGTTTGTTGCGTGTTTTATTCAGGTTAGAAGAAAAAGCAGTACAGCAACACCTAATAAAGCATTTAGTAACCTCCCATAATGAATGGGGGATTTTTGCAGTATTAGAGTTAATTTCTAGGAAGTCTCTCAAACCCACAGCAAGATATTTTAAGAAAGCTTCATTCTGGAGTAGGAAAGAGTTAAAACGCCAGCGTTTAGCACACGTGATTCCTGGAACCAAGTCAAGTGAATACAGAACCAGAGAGTGATCAGAAATAAGAATTGCCAATATATCTGTGGAAATAATGTTACACATAATATTTGGGGAAATGTAGTCGATGCAAGAGTATGTTTTGTGTCTATGTGAAAAGAATGTGAAGTCCTTAACACCATTGTTTCTCAAACGCCATGCATCATATACAGTACATTTAGGTCTTGTGCAAAGTTTTGAAAGCATTTGGAGGCAGAGGGAGGGGACAGGGCAGTGCCCTGTGATGAAGTATCAAGAGATGGGTTGAAAGTCAAGTTAAAATCTACCCCCACAATAAGTGCACAGTCAAGGAATCCTGATCATTTGAGCCTGATGTTCTCAAAAAATTGAGGATCAAAAACATTGGGTGCATGATGCTAAGCATAATTTAACACTGTTAAGCGTTGCCATTACTTGACAGAAACGGCCTTCAGTATCGTTTCTACAACCATTAATGGTAATATTTATCTTTCTGCCAACCGCAATCAATACCCCTTTTGTTTTATTCAAAGCACAGGAGTGAGCAATGACTATCGTGTTTATGTTGAAATCTGTGAACATCAGCAGATATGAGATGGGTCTCCTGAATTAAGGCAGTTTTAATGTTTTTATGATGTAAAAAATCTAAGCATTTGGCTCTTTTAATGGGCAAGTTAAGACCATGTACGTTCCAGGACATAATATTATAATTAGCCATTAAGGAGGTTTATAATCGCCATTAAAGGACAACTCACTCCCTGTATACTGAGCGCATATAACAAGGATCACACAATTAACAGACAGCAGTGAGATAAGTAAACCTATTCTGAAATTAGCATCGGACAGATCAAATAAAACGAAAGTATAAAATATTTTAAAAAGTCCCACAACGGTATAACAGTACGCTCCCAATTGATTGCATATTACTAAATGCAATCTGAGATACAAAAACAAACACAGAACTATTTTTCCGTGGTTTAAAACCGTGCAAAACCCAAACCCAAAAACCCAACACTTCAATGCACTTCAAGAGGGTTCTTCAAAAGCACCAATCAGGGGCAGGATATAAGAACATTCGAAGGCATTGAATATCCCCTATAGCACAGTAAAGTCCATTGTTAAGAAATGGAGAGAATATGGCACAACTGTGAATCTGTCGAGAACAGGCCGTCCTCAAAAACTGAGTATTTGGGCGAGAAGGGCACTAGTCAGGGAGGCCACCAAGCAGCCTATGGCAACTCTAAAGGAGTTACAGTCTTCCACGGCTGAGCTGGGAGACACTGTGCATACGGCAACAATAGCCCTGGTGCTTTACAAAACTGGCCTTTATGGGAGAGTGGCAAAAAGAAAGCCATTGTTGAAAAAAACTCACATCAAATCTCGGCTAGAGTTTGCCAGAAGGCATGTGGGAGACTGAGAAATCCTGGGGGAAAACCTGCTGAAGTCTGCAAGAGACCTGGGACTTGGGAGAAGATTCATCTTCCAGCAGGACAATGACCCCAAACATACAGCCAAAGCCACACTGGACTGGCTTAAAAACAAAAAGGTCAATGTTCTGGAGTGGCCCAGTCAAAGCCCGGACCTCAATCCAATTGAGAATATGTGTAAAGAGTTGAAAATTGCTGTTCACCAAAGGTCCCCATCCAACTTGACGGAGCTTGAGCAATTTTGCAAAGAATGGGCAAAACATGCAGTGTCCAGATGTGCAAAGCTGGTAGAGACTTATCCAAATAGACTCATGGCTGCAATTGCGGCCAAAGGTGCCTCTACCAAATATTGACTCAAGGGGGTGAATACTTATGCAATTAATTATTTTCTGTTTTGTATGTGTAATTAATTTAGAACAATTTGTAGATTTTATTTTTCACGTTGACATTATGGACTTTTTTGTGTTGATCAGTGGTAAAAACTCCTAATTAAATCCATTTTGATTCCATGTTGTAACACAATAAAATGTGGAAAAGTCCAAAGTGTGTGAATACTTTTGAGAGCCACTGTATATATATACACACACACACACACATGCATACATACTAAAAATGTAACTCATGTAGTTAACAATAACTGAAGTTCAGTTCCAATGAAGCAGATCCTATGCTGTAAAGCCAAGCCAGTCAAATGCAGCAGTTTATTATTCAAAAGCCAAAAAAAGGGAAAAAAGAAAGAAAGAAAATAAAAATGTAATTATCTAATTCCAGTGTTGAAAGTGATGCAACATATTTATTCCATAGATTGAATATCAGACTTCTGTAGACCTGAGACGAATCGTTCCACTTCTTGTGCCGAATTGAACAGACTCGATTGGCCATCGTGAATGATTTTCAGTTTTTCTCCAGGTACAGCAGAAAGTTCTGAACTCTAAGCTGCCTGAGAGAATTCTGAACCGGGCAGTGGGCAGTGAAAGCAGAGTAATCTGGGAAAAAAAGAAAAGAGCTGCTGTCCTGCCGAGGCGGTGTGTCTAAATTTCTGGCAGCCCGGAGGATGAGCTGTCGATCAATATAGCAAAGTAGTTTAAAAATAAAGGTGCGAGGTCTGTCTCTGCGAGCGCTAGATCCATCATAAATGCGGTGAGCCCTCTCAATTTCAATAGGCCTGGTCACAGGGCAGCCACAATGGTATGGATTTTTGTAGGAAGTCAATAGGGTCACCCCCCTCGGTACCCTCCGGCAAGCCAACGATCCGCAAATTTGATTGGCGGTATCTATCCTCCAACTCAGCCAGGTGAGATTTAAAGTAAGGAAATCTCCGTATCTGATTCTTTAATGCTAGCCCGGTTTGGGCGCTGGGCAGCCTGAAGAATATCTACTCACTTGTTCTGCTTATCAACAGAGGAGAGAGTAGCGATGATCCTCTCCTCTGTTTGCTGGAGACGAGCCTGGATAGACTTCATTTCGGCACAAACAGTTTTAATGTCCGCGATTATTTCGCTTTTCAAACATTCCTTGATGCATCCCACAATGAAATCTCTCAGCGAATGAAGCTGTGTCTTTGTTCGCCAGGGCAGTGTCTGTCCCTGTGAATCCTCATGGCTGAGCTCCTTTACCTTCGGGGCTGACCATCCGAGATAAGTATCTGCTTTCTGGCTCTTTTACCCTTGATTTTTGTAGTTGGGGAAGGGGTGTTCGGGTCCATAGCTGACAAATCCTTTTTCTCTGGTGTCTCCATTCTGTGATTCTAACAGCAAAAAGTGCCCTTCACTGAAATAATATGTGTATTTTATAATAAATCGGACGATGAGTGTAGGAGCTCTCGATCTAAGTCGCCATCTTGGGTGGAAGCCACCGGAAGTCCCAGATCTTCTTTCTTTGTACTCAATGTTTGTTTGTGCATTCATTTTATATATAAATGTGCCTAAGGTGAATATTCTGGGTTCACTCATATGCACATGTTCGCCTTTGTGTGAACAAAGAGTACAAGACTCTTGTTATTGCTATTTACTGTAGAAAACATCTTTAAGTAGTATTGTAATATTAGGTTCTAAGACAACACTACTGTTTGTTCAGGAGAATGTTCTGAAGAGATGTATGCTCTTTTTTTGTCCTGTATGATTAGGGCTGCTGAAAAAAAAACAGCTTTTTAAAAATGTATTTTAATCAGTGCAAATATTTTTTACACCTCCACCACTGTTGATATTTATAAATTACAATTGGAGAAGGTCTGGAGTTGGACTTCTGTGCAAAGATGTTTTATATACAAAGAAATAAAGCAAGATGATTGATCAGTATGGTAAATTCACTCCTAAGCTTAAGCTGTTGACTTTCAGATATGTATTTTAAACTGGTATATAATCAATGTGAACTGTGGCAATTCAAGAAAAAGGCACCGGCTAAAAAAAGATGCTACATGAGTTCAAGTTTAGTTTGTTTACCTACTGTTGAAGATAATGTTATTTGCAAAGTCTATTTTCAGACAGCAAAGGCACTGTGTCATGCTTGCCACCCAATAAGCACAGTGGGATGAACACAGTGTAATTTTTTAATTAACCTTTTCTTCTTTTAAAAGGGCAAAATCAGTAACTAAATGTATCAGGCAAGTGAAAAACAATTTCAGGCATTTCCATGGGGATTTTGTTTAATGCTTTTCTCTGAAGAGATGCTAATAAAAGTAGCATTGTTTGTTAAAAAAAGACAAAATATGAACAATGTCATCCTTTAAGACAAAAGACAAATATAAAGATGTTTGATCTTGCAACCAAAAATTGTTTTTGAAAAAGATTATTTTTAGTATGACATACTCCTTTATTTTATTTCCATCTACATGTTTATATCTACATGTAAAACACAGGCCGAGAAAACCATTCACTGGCCGAGTGAGACCGATAGGAGCTGAGAGATGCCGAAAAAAGGGGCGGATCTGAGCAATACACATAGCCCCGGCACCACAGAGATAACACGGACATAAACAAACAAGGTAGCTGCTTCTGCATCCAGCGCTCAAAGAATATCATGGACATTTGCAGATGTTATAGTAATAAAATAATGACTTGGATCACATTATTGAGGAGTTTGGTGATAAAACGAGCGATCAGGAGATGATTTATCAGTATGCACAACTATGAAGAGGTATGTGAAAAATACAGCGAACAAGGGGTGGGGTGGGGTGGGGCGGGGCTGGGGATGCAGTACCGAGTGTCCTTTTGATATGCAGTGCCTTTTAAACCTGTTTTACTGTGAAAAAAATTCTTTTAAACAGTGCATCTAAAACAAACTACGCGTGTGAAAATAAATTGCACCTGATGCGTCTGAGACGCACTGAATAAATGGACCGTAAAGGGTTAATGGAAAGCTCTTTGTCTAGTTTGGTTTTAAAATGCTTTATTCAAATAGTAAAAGGCATAAAAATAACAATCTTCAATATAGGAATCAAAAAGATCCCTGGGTCTGACTTCAGGCACTGAGCTCAGTACAACTTTTTCATTCACATTTCCCGGGGTTAAATAGCTGTAGCCGCTAGTTCCTGTAGCAGGCATCCTATAGAAAGTAAGGCATCCTTATCAAAACTCTCTGATTGGTTAAAATCCTAAAGAACTTGGCTCCACTTAGTCTGGGCTCACGCTGCGACTAAATGGTTGTCAAGTGTACCGCAGTGTGCGTAACTAATGCTTTTGCATTGTTACATTCAATCTTATTGTACATAATTATAACAAACCAACATTCAATAGTGTCTGATTACAACATTGTACAGTACATAAAAACTAGCATTCAATTGTGTTCAAGGATTACAGATACTACTGCATACATTTGCCTTTTAATACAATGTTTTACCGGGTATTGTCAATAGTGTGCAATTCCTACAATATAGTAATAATAAAACATAGCTAATTTGCTTACACTGATTGTGCACAACCCAAGGTAAGCAATTTGTTAGATTATATGTTTCTGAAACCCCTGAGTTCATAATCTTCCAGTTAGGAGAAGGGTGTTAGAAACCATTGTACAACAACATCATTTTTACTCACAATGATCTTTTGTGTACAACACGGTCAAATAGGCTGTTATACAAACATATTGTCTTTAGGGTTGGTTTACTGTACATCGTTTCCCTCTGTTCGTTGAGAGCTATAATGATATCACAGGTAGATTAAGAATGGTTTCAGGATTAGTCCGAGTATATACTGTGAATGGCTCATCTTTCAGACCAGTAGTCATCTTAAATTCTCTTAAAAGTTTGTCTGTGTGTAAGAAGTGAGGGGATTCAGTTTTTTGTTCCTTACTTTTTGTCTGCCATTTATATATCCTCTGTTTCCAGTTGTATTGCTAGATTGAAAGATTGTTTGACAGAGAAAGAATGAATCCTGGTTATAAATCTCCCTCCTGACCTGTGAGGGCACTTTGTAAAGGGAACAGAGTGCCCTGGACTGGATGGTCAGACAATTCATTTCAAAGGTTAGGTGGAATTCGGCCATCTAGAAAGGGGGTGGAGCTACAGTACACCAAGTCATCACTCCAGAGGGAAAGCGATTTGGCAACCGCGGATTGGAGGAGAAACAGTTGCACTCGCTAACCAAGGGGGCATGACTGATGGTACAAAAGGGGATGTGGCTAGGTGATCTGTTCCTTTTGTTCTGGTTAAGCTGAAACCGAGAAAGGAGAACTGTGATTTAACCGTGACTGTTTTGTTTGATTGTCGAGTCTAATTGTACTGTTTGTTATTATTAGATGGCTAACACGATCCGGAGCTGTCGCTACAGGCCAACACTAAACCCGGACAACACTTCACACCTGTGCACGAATAAATTGTATTTGACCAGGAGCACTTTAACATTCACTCTGGACTTGTGATTGTGTGTGTGTCTTTGTATGTGTTCTACTGTGTTTGTTCTTTTGAACTGTGTTTATTATTTGGGACTGGAAACCCATTGTTTGGAACAGTGCAATACACATTGCTGTGTACTGCCTGGGATTATTCTTTACGGTCGCCAGACCACGATTATAAATAAACTATTGTTTGGACCATGAACTTTGTTGTCTGTCTTCTGTTTCATAATCACATCACCACTACACCTGCACACTGCAAACCACTTTGCCACACAGTGCTACAATTATAGCATGTTACCTGTATTTTTGTCAATTTTTCGAGCTGTGATATAATTGTTATCATCTTTCCAAGGTGGCAATAACCACAAACTTCATCAGCAGAAACTGCTGACGCTGCCTTGTTGAATTTACATGAAATTAAATTCACATTGCATTTAAAGTGTAGAATTGACAGCAATCATTTATTTGTGTAAGCTGGCCCAAACAAAACTGTGCAGTTAATTTCTTGCTCTAGCTTGAAAAAATAGCTGCCTTTTCTGTTTTTTGTTCTCCTGAGGCACACATTAGTTCAGCTCTTCTCCTTTAACTATAACCCTTAGAACCTGTAATGTATCATTGTACCTCCCAGTCTTTTCTGTAAGCTTTTGTTGTAAACTTGTGTGTTATTCGGGGGGCATGAACGAGGGCTCCTCCCCCTATTTCCTTCCTACCAATAACATCTGCTAATCCCCCATTTAAAACCCAAGCCTTGAGTTTGCTCTCTGTCTTGAGTTTTTTGTTTAGTCTCTCTCTCTCAGCCTGCAGACTCAAGAGTACAGACTCAAGACCACAGAATAATTTTCAGAAAATGACTACTCACCAACAGCATCTGTCTTCCCCATTGGAAACAGAATTTTCTGATCAAGTCAGCAATTCTCAGCTTCCTCCCACCATTAATCCAAAGACAAAAAAAAAATTCACCAAGGTCGCCATTGAACCCGCTGCTTCAACCTCGCCATGACTGCTCCTGCTGCCGCAGTTATCCAGGTCTTCGATGCATCTCAGACTCCACGCTACTCTAAACTTCATTCAGCAGCTCTCCTCCCCCAAGCATCCACCATGACAGTCATGCACGTCTCTCCAGCAGCGGCCGCCCCTGAAGTTCACCTGCCAATCTTCACGCTCACATACCTACTGTTTCTGGCCACACCTCTGCTTCAGGGAAACATCAACATACACTCTCTTCCCAGCTCGAAACTATTTTTTATCAATTCCACAAAGCATTCTCTGCCAAAACAGAATCCTGTCCTGGATAATGCTCTCATAGACTGATCTCAACCGATCCAGATCTCTTCAACAGATTATTATTATTATTATCATTTACAATTTTTTAGTGGCTTTAGAGCAAACCCAAGTAGCATACGCTCTTCTACTGCTCACTCTTCATTTTCTCAATCAATGGTTCTCCAGTTCATGGCCTTGGAAATCCAAAATCTCTCCCCTCAGTCTAAATCCTTACCCCTCCTCGAGCTATTTCCTATTGTCATTGCAGCCTCTCTCTGGCCCCCTAGTGTCAATCAACCTGATTTTCAACCGTATTCTCCCTTCTGCAATCTTATCTCATCAGCTCAAGAATACATGGTCGCCGCCCTCGCACCTTCTACCAGCTCCTCCTACGCAACTGGCTGGTTCTCCTTCACAACCTTCTGCAAGTAAAAATCGGATTTCTCCTCTCATCTGCTCAAGAATACATGGCCACCACCCTCGCTCTTCCTAGGCAACTGGCTGGTTTGGCTACTCAACCTTCTGCATACCAATTACTACCGACATTCTATTTTCCTAATCACAATCCTCTTCTGAGGTTATTTCTCTCTTTTCAACGATCTAGTAATGGAATCTTTTTACCTTGCTGCCTTCTTTGGTTCTCTCTGTTGTTCTGAATTCTCTGTCCTTCCCCCTTCATAGTAACGCCAGTATTCCCGGAGTGGGGGCAATCTCTCCGAAGGGACCAGAGGTTTCCTCCAAAAGGGGGGGTTTCCTCTCCACTGAACAGTGAGATTAGTTTTAAAAAAATCATATTTGTTTTGCATTGGTGGCGCAGTTGCGGGGTGCCAGGGATCTCTTTTGGGGGGTAAGTGAAGCTCACTTCCCAACCTTAGAAGCCCAGCCGCCACTGGATTCGTCTACGAGGAAGGTTCTCCGCGAGTCAAGGGGGACCCCCGGCCAAATTTAACTATCACTGTCATCTTTCCAGTCTCTCCTCTAGATCCCCCTTTGGGGCAAGTATCGGTTGCTTCCCAGCCTTGGAGACCGAACAGTTTGGTCTCACCTCCACGAGGGCAGCTCTCCGTGAGCCAAGGGGAATCTCCTTACTCTTCTCTGAGTTATAAGCACATATCTTCTTTTATCAGTTCCTGAGGTCTCTTCCTCTGCGCAGCTCTTGATCATGTCCAGTGAATTGTAAACTTGTGTGTTATTTGGGGGGCATGAATGAGGACTCCTCCCCTACTTCCTTCCTACCAACAACATCTGCTAATTTCCTATTTAAAATCCTTGAGTTTGCTCTGTCTTGTATTTTTTGTTTTCCACCAGCCTCCCAACCTCCCCCACTACGCTCCCTCTTCTATTCAGCTACTCCAACTCTGCAACTGGACCTTCTCTGCAATGGTCTCCCTCTTGGGGGTAAGTGAAGCTCACTTCCAAACCTTAGAAGCCCAGCCGCCGCTGGATTCGACCTCCACGAGGAAGGTTCTCCGCTGGGCGCCTTTTTATTCCAGCTGAACTGTCGACATTTGAACTTTAGTTTTCTAAAGTAGAGAATATACTGTTCCTCCATAAATAGACAAAGCAATACAAAATCATAAATTATTACAGTCTGATATGCTGTTTGAATAAAGTAGCATTTGTGTTTGTTAGGAGATGCTGTGCTACATGCTACATGGTAGGGTTATGTCTGAAAATAAATAATTTGTCATTTTCATAACACATTTTTCCTTGCCCTTTAACGTTGTATAGAATGTCATATGATTCTCAAAGCAGGACTTTAAAATAAATCTTAATATAATGTTGGAATAGAATACCTTTTCCAAACCTTTTTATGTGTTAAAACTAATGATAACAACTTTTCAGCTCTATTATCTATTTGGTTGAATAGGTACAGTAATAGAGTAGGATGGTAGGTAAACAATTGCATTGAGGTTATATTGATGCATTTGCTGCAATTTGTCAATTATTTATAGAACACCTTCCTTGTAGTGTATTGCATTAATGATAAGAGGTCCTCATTCATAGTTTATTTGGTCTGTACACTGGGGAATGGCTTGTCATCTGTGATTTGAGTCAGGCTGCCTCTAATTCATACTGCCTTTGATATGTGCACTCAGCTAGGTTTACTCAGAAGTGAGCTGCTGCAACAAAAAACAGATTTGCTAATTTATTATGTGGCAAATTGTACACTTAGGTAGTTTAGTAGTTTTTGCTACGAATAATAAAAACAGTTTAATATACTGTGAGCGAGAGTGCTCTATTTTGTAAGACTCTGACTGAATGTGCTATTCTAAAGACTGAGGCGGAAACAGAAATGGCGAACCAATAGGTGAGATTTTATTTACAAAGAAAACAAAAGTAGAGACCAAATTAAATATAAACACCAAAATAAAACTAACCCAGGTCTGGGCACTAACTCACTTTTTGAGCCCTGACTATTTGTTATGGAGTGGCTAACCCACACCATAATAATAAAGAAGAACTGTACACACAAACATAAGGCAATTAAATCCCATAAAGATTTACTTTAAGTCCACTGGTACATGCACCTTTTCTCTTCAGTCTTTTAATTTGTTCACACTTGGTGCACTTAGTCCAGTAACAAAAACACAGCATCCCTTTCTTGTTCCCGGTAATCAAGTTGGCTTGCCAGCAACTCCACCAAGTAAGTACAGGAATATGTATTCAGGTTGTAGTGCTTGTACTCACTGATTGTTGTAGCGTTGCAGGTAAGTTTATATCCAGTTTCAAAGCATTGTCTTCAGTATTACTGTTCTGTCCTTTGCGTTGGATTGCGTACACCAAACGCTTATTTTTATACAGCACATTGCTGTATTTACGTATTTCACCGTCCTTGAAGTCTGTCCCTTACAGCCTCCGCCGCTGTGTAACCGTGCCACCGTTCAGTTTAATACTAACAATATTGTCCACTCTTCGGCGTAAACAGGCATGTCCTGCTAGGGTTTTTATAACACTTAAAAAAACAACCCAACACACCTACTGTCTTGTCTGTGTTGTCCTTTTCTTTTGTTTCCAACCCGTATCGTCTTTGCAGGCTATAGATTAATCCAGTCCACTCTCACACTCGTCTCCTTTTTGGGTCCCACGTTTTTATAATCCAAGACTCAGGCCTCACTGCCATACCACCTTCCCCTTTGCTACAAAACACTCCCCTTTTTATTACCCAAAATCCCGCGTTCCAGAGCCCCTGAGTTCCAGGAACTAGGGGAATTGTAGTCTTTTAAGCGGCGGCCATTTTAAAATCTGGTGACAAACAGTACAGTTATCGCTGTCCTTTTAATAGAAATCCCCACTATTTCTATCGGGACTAACACCCGATAACCATCTATTTATCACATATCCTTTTCCCCAGCTCAAACCTACTGGTTGGAGCGGTTTCATCACCCCTGCTATATACCCTGGACAAACCATCTGCATTTGCATTCTTTAACCCACTTCTATGCTCTATCTTATATTTGTATGGTTGTAATGCCAGAAACCACCTTGTCACTTTTGCATTTTTCTCTTTATTTTCC
Source organism: Acipenser oxyrinchus oxyrinchus (assembly GCA_030684275.1). Classification (NCBI taxonomy): domain Eukaryota; kingdom Metazoa; phylum Chordata; class Actinopteri; order Acipenseriformes; family Acipenseridae; genus Acipenser; species Acipenser oxyrinchus. Next base: position 37,050,653 of record CM060257.1, read on the forward strand.
TTCATCCATTTTAACGGTGAATGGTCCGTCACCAGAGTAAATTCTCTACCGAGCAAATAATACTTTAGTGTTTCTATAGCCCAACGTACTGCCAGACATTCCTTTTCCACCACGGCATACCTTTTCTCTCTAGGTAATAACTTGCGGCTTAAATACATAACCGGGTGTTCTTCTCCATCCACTATTTGTGACAGCACCGCCCCCACCCCTACTTCCAATGCATCCGTCTGTACAATAAAAGGTTTTGTGAAATCTGGAACTTTTAACACAGGACCACTACACAACAGTTCCTTCACCCGATTAAAAGATTTTTCTGTCTCCACAGTCCACTTTACCTTATTTGGTGCTGACTTTTTAATTAAATCTGTCAGTGGAGCTGTGATGGATGAAAAATCCTGTACTGAACCGACGGTAATACCCAGCTAAGCCTAGAAATGCCCTAACCTGTTTTTATTTTATGGAACTGGCCATTCTTTGATAGCTTCCACCTTGCTAACTTGAGGTTTTACTATACCCCCACCCACAATATACCCCAAATATTTGGCCTCGGACAAACCAAAAAAACATTTATCTGGATTAGCTGTTAGTGAAGCTTCTCTTAGACTTTGTACAACTGCTTGTACTCTAGCCAAATGTTCCTCCCATGTCTCTGAGAAAATCACAATGTCATCTATGTATGCTGATGCATACTCTACATGGGGCCTCAGTATTTTGTCCATTAATCTTTGGAACGATGCTGGAGCTCCATGTAGGCCAAAGGGCATTACTTTATATTGAAACAGACCCCGGGGCGTTGAAAATGCAGTTTTCTCCTTAGACTCCTGGCTTAATGGAATTTGCCAATAACCTTTAGTTAAGTCTAGTGTCGTTAGATATTTAGCTTTAGCCAGCCTCTCAATTAATTCATCCACCCTTGGCATTGGATATGTGTCAAACTTTGATACATTATTTAACTGCCTGAAATCGTTGCAAAACCTCCAAGTGCCGGTAGGTTTCGCCACCATAACAATTGGACTATTCCATGGGCTGGTGGATTCCTCAATTACATCTAACTTTAACATGGTTTCTATTTCTTTGTGTACATCAATCAGTTTAGCCTCAGGTATACGATATGGCCTTACTTTTACTCTTACTCCATGGGGTGTGATTATTTCATGCTGGGTGGCGGTCGTTCTTCCTGGCAACTGGGAAAACACATCTTGATTTCTTTTAACTAGCTCTTTCACTTCTTTCATTTGCTCCAACGACAATTCTGCACCCATATTTACAGGTGCCTTATTTATTTCACTGGCGTGTATAGTCAATACTTAGCGGTCTACCCATGGTTTTAACAAATTGATGTGGTACAATTGTTCCGGCTTACGTTTATTGGGTTGACTTATCCTATAATTCACCGGCCCTACGGCTTCAATGACCTCATACGGCCCTTGCCAATGGGTAAACAATTTGCTTTCTGGGGTGGGAACTAAAACCATGACTCTATCACCCGGATTGAAAGAGCGTGGCTTCGCAGTTTTGTTATAATTAGTAGCTAGTCTCGTTTGCGCCTGTCTCAGATGTTCTTGTACAATGGGGGGTACTTTTTCAATACGATCTTGTAATTTTATAACGTAATCAACTACATTTTTCCCTTTAGATTTTTGCTCTTCCCAGGTTTCTTTTGCGATATCAAGTATACCTCTTGGTTGTCTCCCATATAAAAGTTCGAATGGAGAAAATCCGGTCGACGATTGTGGGACTTCCCTTATGGCAAACATGAGATATGGTAGCAATAGATCCCAATCCTTGCTGTCATGACTAATTACTTTTCTTAACATTGATTTTAGCGTTTTATTAAATCGTTCGACTAATCCGTCCGTTTGTGGATGGTAAATCGAGGTATGTATGGGTTTTATATGCAGCGTGCTACATAATTCTTTCATTAACTGATTAATGAATGGTGTGCCCTGGTCTGTTAATATTTCCTTTGGAATCCCCACCCTTGTAAATACCTGTACCAATTCTTTAGCAATAGTTTTAGATGCAATATTTCTTAAAGGAATAGCTTCTGGATAACGTGTGGCATAGTCCATAATTACCAGAATATATTCGTGCCCTCGAGCTGATTTGCTCAAGGGCCCTACAAGATCCATAGCAATCCTTTCAAATGGGATGTCGATTATGGGCATAGACTCTAGGGGCGCTCTTAAATGTGGTCGGGGACTTGCCTTCTGGCATTTTGGGCAAGATTTGCAAAACTGTTCTACGTCCTTTCGGATCCCTAACCAATAAAATCTTTGTAAGATGCGCTGAAGTGTCTTCTCCCCCGCTAAATGAGCTCCGAATAAATGGTTGTGTGCTAATCTCAAAACTGAATTCCTAAACTGGCGTGGTACCAGTAATTGTTCTACCAGGTTTTCATTAATAATCGTATTTCTGTAAAGTAAATCATTTTTTACTACAAAGTGTTCCTGTGGATTAATGATTGCATTTTCCACCGGTGTTTCATTTACTGATACCACTTGTCGCTTTACATTGACTAATGTCGGGTCATTTTCTTGTGCCCGAGCAAACTGGTCGCTGTCAGGAGAAAAGGATTCATCCCAGTTACCTGCTTCTTCCTCTGTTTCTATCAATGGTACTGGTGCTCTTGTTTCTGCTAATATGTCGTCTAAGGTGCACTGTGTTGCCACCCCTTTCCCGACTCGTTTTGTACTCTGCATGACTAATACGTGCGTGACTGGAGCCCCTCTCCTTTTCTCTCTCTGATGCTGCTTTCTAGTTTTTAATATTTTCCGGGTAAAACTTTCCTCAAAAAAACACTCTGTATTGGCAAAGGGGAACAGTTTTACTACACTTTCTGGCGATTCTATGTCCCTCTCTTGTTTTGTTTCGGGATTAACCAATTCCCCGTTTAATTGCACCAAGTCTCCAAACCCTGGAAAATCTCTACCAAGAATTACTGGGTGAGGCAACCTGGGGATTACCCCTACTCTCATCTCTTGTTTTACTTCCCCACAAGCTACGATAACCTGAGTAGTAGGGTAATATTTTACATCCCCATGGATGCAAGTAACTCCGGTTTTTAGATTCTTAGTCAATAGGCAGGTGTCTACAAACTCAGGAGACACCAAGGTAATTGCACTACCTGAATCCACAAGGGCGTTAGTTGTGTTCCCGTTAACCATTACAGTGACTAAAAAAGGATACTTCCCTTGGGGTGAGCTAGCCACAATAATACTTCCACAAAATTGTCATTAACATTGCATTGCATTGGTTCCTCACTCTCAGTGCAATTCTTTGCAATATGTCCTAATTTTTGACATTTGTAACACCTGTAATTACTATGGTCAAATCGATACATTCCACTATTTCCCTGATACCCACTCCCAAAGTCATTGTCTCTGTATTGTCCCTTCACAGCCTGTGACCGCTCCTCTACCCTCTTAAAGCCCTCTGCCTTACCCAGTCTTGGGCTGCTGTGTTGTTTCCATCCTGGGTTGGTCGAGGGTTGCCGAGCCAAATCCTCTGCGGCGAGTTGTCGTTCCACCAAAGCGACAAATTCGTCAATAGTGGAGGGGTCTCCCTGTCCCACCCATTTCCGCAGGGTTGCAGGCAGTGCCCGTAGATAACGATCCATCACTAGTATCTCTATTATCCGGGCTGCAGTGTTGACTTCTGGCTTTAACCACCTGTTGGCCAGATGGATCAAATCGAACATTTGAGATCGAGGGCCCGTACCACTGCTGTAGTTCCACGCATGATATCTCTGGGCTCTCAAGGCTGCTGTGACCCCTGCTCGAGCCAGGATCTCTGATTTTAATAGTTGGTAGTTGTCTGCGTCGCTTTGCTTTAGGTCATAATAGGCTTTCTGTGCCTCGCCTATCAAGAAGGGCGCCAGTATCCCGGCCCACTTGACCTTGGCCCACCCTTCTCTAGCTGCAGTCCTCTCAAATGCCAGGAGGAACGCCTCAATATCATCTCCCTCTGTCATTTTCTGGATCACATGTGTGGATCGAATTGGCCCACTGCTGAGTGGCTGTTGGCTCCCCTGAGCCAAGTGCTGCATTATGGCAGTTCGCTCCTGCCGAGCTTCATTCAACTGCTCCTGTATCAGTCGGTTGCTTTCTTGTTGCGTCTGCGCCAACATCTTGAGTACCTCAGCCAAATCCGCCATTTTCCAGTCACTCAATCTTTATAGCACTGGGAGTCTTGGTGGATATGATGACTTAGCGTTCAGTCAGAAATCCCACTTCTGACACCACATGTGAGCGAGAGTGCTCTATTTTGTAAGACTCTGACTGAATGTGCTATTCTAAAGACTGAGGCGGAAACAGAAATGGCGAACCAATAGGTGAGATTTTATTTACAAAGAAAACAAAAGTAGAGACCAAATTAAATATAAACACCAAAATAAAAACTAACCCAGGTCTGGGCACTAACTCACTTTTTGAGCCCTGACTATTTGTTATGGAGTGGCTAACCCACACCATAATAATAAAGAAGAACTGTACACACAAACATAAGGCAATTAAATCCCATAAAGATTTACTTTAAGTCCACTGGTACATGCACCTTTTCTCTTCAGTCTTTTAATTTGTTCACACTTGGTGCACTTAGTCCAGTAACAAAACACAGCATCCCTTTCTTGTTCCCGGTAACCTGTTGGCTTGCCAGCAACTCCACCAAGTAAGTACAGGAATATGTATTCAGGTTGTAGTGCTTGTACTCACTGATTGTTGTAGCGTTGCAGGTAAGTTTATATCCAGTTTCAAAGCATTGTCTTCAGTATTACTGTTCTGTCCTTTGCGTTGGATTGCGTACACCAAACGCTTATTTTTAAACAGCGCACATTGCTGTATTTACGTATTTCACCGTCCTTTGAAGTCTGTCCCTTACAGCCTCCGCTCGCTGTGTAACCGTGCCACCGTTCAGTTTAATACTAACAATATTGTCCACTCTTCGGCGTAAACAGGCACGTCCTGCTAGGGTTTTTATAACACTTAAAAAAACAACCCAACACACCTACTGTCTTGTCTGTGTTGTCCTTTTCTTTTGTTTCCAACCCGTATCGTCTTTGCAGGCTATAGATTAATCCAGTCCACTCTCACACTCGTCTCCTTTTTGGGTCCCACGTTTTTATAATCCAAGACTCAGGCCTCACTGCCATACCACCTTCCCCTTTGCTACAAAACACTCCCCTTTTTATTACCCAAAATCCCGCCGTTACAGAGCCCCTGAGTTCCAGGAACTAGGGGAATTGTAGTCTTTTAAGCGGCGGCCATTTTAAAATCTGGTGACAAACAGTACAGTTATCGCTGTCCTTTTAATAGAAATCCCCACTATTTCTATCGGGACTAACACCCGATAACCATCTATTTATCACAATACATATTGGGTGACACAGGGTGTTTTTAAAACATGTAAACTACCTGAAGTAAACCAAACAGCAAAGTTTCAAGCAAAAAAAATGAATAAATAAATAAAGCAACAACTAACAATTATTGCTTGACCAAACTAGCTTTTCACTGAAACAGTATTTCGTATTTACTAGTAAGTGGTGCATAATACTCTTTTACAGTAATAGTAAAGTAAAGCTTCTTATGCACATGCACATTGCTTCTGGACCATGTAAAGCTACTTTTGATTTGCAAAAACATTTGTGAGCCACTCCTCAAAGAACTCTAAGCTAAAAATAAAGAAAAACTGTATTCTTATCTAGATTTCAATGTGAGACTTGACACTGCATGCTGTCTACCAGTCCAGCATAATCTGGCTTGTAATTAGAAAGCGCAACCCTGATGGAGTCATTCAGATGCTTGTCACTCAGGCGGGTTCGAAATTGATTTGATAAAGTTCATGTCTGAAAAGACAGATTCGCATAGATAAGTGGAACCAAATAAGGATGCCACTTTCATTGCTGCTTGTCCTTATCCACTAAAGTCCAGAAGTCAGACACTTGTTATCTTGCTTTCAACTGAATATTGTTTTGAAGATTAAGAATCTCCATTTCCAGTTCAACACAATCCAGATTAAACAATGACCCCACTTGTTCAGAAATGTCACTTACATCCACATCCATAAAGGATTCGATGCAAACATTACACAAGGTTCCAGCTGCTGAAAATCATGAAATATATCATTAAAGTCTTGCCTAAGTCTGGCCAAGAGATCGCAGTATTTACTAGTGTCCAAAAGTTTTGCAGTGGCTTCATTTCCCTTCAATGTTTCTTGCACAACTGGAAAATGCTGGATTTTTTTCTTCTGCAGCTGTTTGCACTCAATAATCCAGCTTTGATTTGAAAGCCTTCGCAGCACTAATCATTATGACTGCAACTGTTTGTTTTTTTTCCATTGCAATTCACAGTTCAGGCTTTCATTTCTCTGTGACATCAGTTAAAAATGCCAAGTCAAGCAGCCAACACACTGTCAGCCAACTGTGCACAACTTTCGTTTCTTGACTCCAAGAAAGTTGTAATTTCTGACACAAGACAAAGAAATCGGCTCAGTACTCGCCCTCTGCTAAGCCACCTTATTTCAGAGAAGCAAAAGATCACTATACTCAGAGGAAACTTAATCTAGTAGTATTTGAAACTGACGGTGTTGTAGGGCTTTAGCTTGAATTGAGTTAACTATTTTTACAACAGAAGTCACAAAGTGGTCAAATCCCATTACTTTGCAGCAAAATGCCTGCTGATGTAAAATACAGTGGTAGTTGAGGGAAAGGGAGAAAATCGGGAACTGTCTTGCAACATGCTATGATTGAATAACATCATTGTGCTCTTTACCAATGCACCGTCTGTAAATGCTGTCTTGTTTTTTGCTAGAAAGTAAGCAACTTGGAAAGAGGCATCTGTTACAGCATTTGTTTTTTCACTGGTTTGGTAAAACAATGACTGTTGTTTCTGCAAAGTAGGCTTTAGTTCACTTACTTTTTTGATGGAGATTGCTTCCTGCAGGAATGTTTTTTCAAAATCGTCATGTACTGTTGCGTAGTGCCTCTCAACATTGCTATTTTTTCCAACTGCAACTCCTGCACCACAAATCAGGCAAATACACTTGTCTTTTACTCTTGTAAACAAAAACTCATTTTCCCACGGTTATAGTATATAGGGAGCAAGACTAAAAGGCTCAAATATGCACAAGAACACAGAAATTGGACTATGGAACAATGGTCAAAGGTGCTTTGGTCTGTTGGTGGATGGACAACGACAGCTTGAAAAATCAAGTGATGCAAGCTATTTCACTCAATGTTTTTCCTTCTTTATGCAAGTGTGAACAGATGAGTGGCTTGAGTGGCGTGTGTGTGGTGATGTCACGGACCAGGAAGGAGTGCAACAACAAAACGGATGCTGAAACTGAGCGCATTGGCGCTCAGTGTCTTTATTAAATTAAAACAATCAAAAACATACAGTTAAACAAAACACAGAAAATAAAGGGTGCATTGGCCAAACTCTCTGGTCGATAGCATTCGCTCAGTCTCTCTCTCCTCCTCCCCCTGAGCGCAGAAAGCTGCTGGTTTTTATACAGGTGACCATCTCCCGATTAGCAACAATTAATCAATGAATTAACTCGGGAGATGGTCACCGTCTGCACAAGGGTTTTAAATAAATAAACAAAACAAACGCACAGCTTTTCGTCATCATCTCAAATAATAAATAATGACGGCTTTGTCTGCCTGCATAAAAATACAATATAATAATAATAATAATAATAATAATAATAATAATAATAATAATAATAATAATAATAATAATAATAATACATATATACAAATAATAATACAGGGGTGGGGTGTACTCCGTCACAGCAAGTCAAGGTTGTTTTAAAAGAAGAAAACACTAGTGGAGGCTTTGAGTAAATTGTAAGAGTACATAAATGCAACATGTCTAAGACTTTTGCACAGCAGTGTATATATTTTTCAAAAGTAGATGGCACAAAAAAATATTGAATATTTATTGTGTCTTTACCACGTGGGACCTTGGCCTTAGAGTAATGTTGAGCATTGCTAATTTGCAGCTGAAAGATGGGTCTTAACACATTTTGATTCCATTATCGAGTAAATCAATTATGTAATTACAGTAATATATAAGAGGGAGAGGAATATGAAAGTAGGAAATGAGATTCAATGGCGAGTCACTTCAGATCATCTATTAAAAATGTCAACAGTTGCTTTCTGTCACGTGGAACTGTGCAAAAGGTGCTAAGGAAATTTGTATGTCCAAAAGAAAATGATGAAATGCAGCACTTCAATAATCTGGCAGTAGTAGGGATGCATTAGACTTCAAAAGCTGACTGTTCAGCTAAATCGTTTAATACTTCAAGATGAAAGAACCTGTAGGGTGTAAAGCTACCTTGAAAATATGTAATATATTAAATATCTATGAAAACATGGTTAAGGCCAAGCACATTGAACCAGTGATAACTATCAATCATTGTGAGCATGAAGGATATACCATATCTAATACTATAAGTTAACTGTTCACTGTATTCAGAGATAATTATTCAAAAAAGACACAGACTTAGGATAACATTTTTTTTCTAAACCTTAGTTTCCATTAGTATTATTAATGTAGGCATCTACGAATAATTGCTGTGGTGAGTACCGCAAGAAAGATGCTGTATTTCAAACTGATATAATTGATTTAGTCAGTGGGCCCAATGTCACTAACTACAGTATGAATCTCTTTTGAAAACAGGAAATACCCACCTTATTAATGTGGTTTATCATGTGCTGGGTAACAAATGGAAGCCTTGGGTGACGCCCCCTCTGTATAGGGTATTGTTTTGACTACGCCACCCCTTAATTATACCAGGAGTAAGGAGCGCTCTGATTGAAATGTCTTCCATATATTGTGACCCCTGCTTGAGTCCTTTTCAACCAAATGAAAGAATAATAGGAGGCTGTGTGGACCAGTGGTTAAAGAAACAGGCTTGTAACCAGGAAGTCCCTGGTTCAAATCCCACCTCAGCGAGACTCATTGTGTGACCCTGAGGAAGTCACTTAACCTCCTTGTGCTCTGTCTTTCGGGTGAGACGTAGTTGTAAGTGACTCTGCAGCTGATACATAGTTCACACACCCTAGTCTCTGTAAGTTGCCTTGGATAAAGGTGTCTGCTAAATAATAATAAGAAAAACTGTGCATATGGTTTAAACTTTACCCAACATAGGCAAGGTGCCATTTATTTAAATAAAACAATTAATTCAGACAAAAGAATGAAGAAATGTTTGCTTTTTAGTACAGGTATCTTCTTTGCTAACTAACAGCAGTTATTATATGCTACAATAGGTTCAAATCTAAAAGAAAACAAGAATGGGTTGAGGAAGCACAGTGAAGTCAGGACAGCCTCTCCCATATGTCACCGTCACCTGGAGAAGAAAGGCCTCAAAGCAAGAAAACAAAAAATTACAAAGGTGTTTTAATAAATACATAATACAACCAAATAGTGGTTATTAAAATAATTCCTAACACATCTTCAATGTGCTCAAAACCAAATAATGAATAACTTCATAAACACCAAGGGGCAAGTGATCTGGGGGAGGCTGAAAAACAGAACTCCACAAACAGAATAAATATTCGTTGTTACAATTCTCTTTCTATAACCAAAGGGTTGCACTCAGATTTGTTAGCTTACAGTCTTCTATTAAACCTATATAAATAAAGTATATTCTGTTCTTTTCTAGTTTTTAGAGCCAAACAGAAAAAACACAAGACAACCAGCAAACAATGTTGACAGTAATGAAAACTAAAAAGGACACAAACAGAAACAAAACAGTGGCCAACATACATGTCTCTATAGAAAGAAAACAAACAAATATGCATGACCACAAAAAGAAAACACAATTCAGACAGTTTACATAAAACAAAACACCAACTACATTCCTTTTATTATTTATTAAAACCAGGTAAACTGTCTAAAATAATTTAAAAACAAAGAAAACAAAACACACACACGCACTTAGAAACAGGGGAAATCGGCACACAACAAACAAAGGGAGAGAGATAGATTCTCTTGTTTTAAATCTTGCAGGGAGACTCAAACAAAGCACAGTCTGATTAGATCCTTTCAATAATTCATGATAAATACACACCACCGGTATAACGCATATCTCTTGTACACTAACCACCCTTATAAAAGTTTACCACTGTAAATGTGCATGTAATTGTGCACTTTTCTCATGGTTATACAATGCATTTACCATTTTGCCTTTTTTTTGTATGTACTTTAGTATACCTTGCTATGCTTTACAATGCTTACCTATGCTTTACCATGTTTTCACTATGCTTTGCTATGCTTTACTATAGTAAACTTTTATAAGGGCAATTGCATTATATTCAGAAAACAATGGTATAAAACATTGCATATTAGAAATAGTTCATATTGAAGTTCAGCAATACTTTCTCCTTGATACAATACGTGTACTTCTAAGCTTTTTTTTTTAAATTTAGTAGTCGCCAATTGTTTTTTTAATCATTTTTTCCCAATTTAGAATAGCCACTTATTTTTAGGCTCAGCTCACCGCTATCACCCCCGCGCTGACTAGGGAGCGGCGAAGACGAACACAAGCGTGTGTCGTCAGCCAACCGCTTTTTTTCACATTGCAGACCCACCATGCAGCCACCCAAGAGCTACAGCATCGTAGGACAACACAGCTCTGGGCAGTTTACCCCTGTAATCTGGCGCCCGGCCAGATTTCAGGGGTCGCTGGTACTTTCTAATCTGTGCTCATTCGACTGCTTGTTTTGTTTTCACTGTTCAGGAAAAAAAAAATAATAATAAACTTTTCATTTTCAACACTATAACATATGTGCTACAGTGTTACCAGGGATATAGGAACATAGGAATATCCCTATTTCCATATATATGCTTTTGGAGAGGTTAGTTGCATATAGTAACAGAAGTTAATGTGAAACAAAAAGAGGTTATATTCATAGCTTGACTTGTGAACTGTACAGTAGTGTGAATGATAGATTTCAGCTCCATTTTATTATATGGGCTTATTCAGCCAGGTTTAATATCTCATAAGATCATATGCCAAAATGAAATTCTCTCTTACACTACTGGAAATAATGTGTACAGTCTGTTCTTGACACCATCATATTTCATCAAAATGCGAAATCCTGCCACCAATCCCGTTTAATTTACACATCACAGCCCACCAGAAGTGGTGTGTAACATAATGTACGATCTCCAATAATTTTTACATTTTTCAAATTGCTTCCCTTCCACCTTGTTTTCGTATTTCAGTGTGTTTTTTATATGTACATCGAGCAAAGTTGGCGACTGAGTGAGTGCAATAAATTGTGTTAGAAATGGATGGATTAATTTGCTAACAAGGTAATGGTTGCGGGGACCAGCACTGGTATTTACATTTACTGGATCTGAGGATGACCAGTATGCACGAGAATTTATTCAACTTCCCATACAGAATGGAATCCAACATTCCAGTACCTAATTTAGCAAATTAGGTTTACCATGTTAATTTAGTTTAGACGTGATGGACCAAACTAATAATATGTTATCAACCTCAATTGATTATATTTTCAAATTAATTCAGAAATGGGACAATGATCTCCAAGTCTTGCAGCATTTTAGTTGTTGTTGGCAGTTTTCCAACTGGAAATAGTTCCGTTGATCAGACGTAACTCAGTGCAGGTAATGCATTGCAACTGAAAAGTTATGTAGTTCGTAGAAGTGTTCTCGTTGCAATTCTTCTGTACAGCTAGTACATGACCTTAGGCCCAGCTGCTGGCTATGCTTCCATTTACTGTTTCAGTCTCTCGTAAGACAAAGAGCTACGGCTCTCTTCAAAGCTGATTTTAGTCACTCTTCAGAACATTGGTTCTTTCTTGCCTTCTGTGAATATGAGCACTTATGCTCCCATGATTCAGAAACTTTCTTCAGAGCAGTTTAGCTTCCATTTCGTTCCTCCAAACTCAAAGCCACTTCTAGTGGGTGGAGCTCACTTCTTTCTCTTGTCTGGAGCACTGTTCCTTCTGTGGGCCACACTTCTAGTGTGGGGAGCTCGTATGGGAAGTAAGCATGGAAAGCTCGTATGGGAAGCTGTCTCATGGGGCAAACTCAAGCACTTCTGAAAGTTGCGTGGCTGGTTTTGTTGTCCTGACTTCCACCCTGTGATTGGTTAGTTTGGTTATTTTGGGCTGTGCCTGAGTCCACGTGGGGTGTTTCTCATTGGTTGTTCTCGTTCAGAGACAGCCCATTGTTCTCAATTGGTCCGTGGCTTCGCCCCCTGTCAGCTGTATTTATGAGGGGTACTGTTCTCTGTCCGAGGTGTCAAAGCATACTTAAAACTGTCTAGCCTGTGGCACCAAAGGATCCATTCAGCGATGGGGGAAGATCAAACACTTGTCCAGCAGTTAGTTTATGACTCTTTTTAAAAGCATTCTTAGTCAGTGGGGCGTTTGTGACCAGAAAAGAAGCAGACACAGAGAATGGCTTAGGACCCCCCTCTATATATTTCAATTCTGTTACTTTCATACACAGAACGATATTATGACCCACTCTGACGCTACATTCCCCCCTTCTTGAGGGCAACGAGGTCCCAAAACATTGTAATCCTTCAAGACATGAAAAAGTAATTAAAAGCTGGGTCATTTCATTATTATAGCAAGTTAAGCATCAACAATCAATTATATAATTTATGACTCGAGAACTAAAGGAAAAAATAAAAACGTATTTGCATATATGAAAAAGAAAATTCCAGTGCATTCTGAAGTCATCAAGTTTAATAGTTTCTACTAAATCATGAGGTAAACTAGATTTAGCATGCAAGTTACTACATATTATTTACTTATGATATTATATCATTAAGGGTTCTCAGCCTTTGTAGTAACTTAATTACTTCCTATTACACACAGGTATTGTACAGTCATTCATTTTAATGAGAGGTTTTACAAGACACAACCAATGAATATTGGTTATATTCTTGTTCATTATCAAATTAAAAAACATGTCTATGGTTCTTTTTGTTCTTCACAAAAAAGGACTTTTTAAATTTGATTTAAATCTTTCTAAAAACCCTACATTAAAGTACAATGTTTTTTTTTCGTTTTTTTTTTCTAAATCAGTGCTGTATCTCTAATCTCACCATGTAAAAGTATTATACATTTTACACACACCAATACCTTACAGAAACTCACAGAATCATTTGCTGGCCACACAACGACATCTGCTCTCGAGTTCCTGGTTGCAAAGAGACAATTAATACCCCCATTGATGTTCAGTTCTCCAAAGAAATTGTGGGGAATTGCTGTGGTGAAGGAACATAATTGGACATTCTAAATTGGGGGTAAGTAATAATAATAATAATAATAATAATAATAATAATAATAATAATAATAATAATAATAATAATAATAAATACAAATTTAAAAAAAAAAATGTAATAAACCAAATGTGCAAAATGTTTCCTCTGAGTAAATCATGTTATTGACACATTAGCACTGAAGGCAGCAATTTTCTACCCATTTGTTTTGTCAATATATATATATTTTTTATTAGAAACACAAATGCCAGCCTATATACTTATGACATTTAATAAAGTCATAATTTATTGGAAAACTGTATAGATATAGTAAAGTGTTAGCCGACACCCTGCTGACTTCTATAACATTAAGACTTGCTGTCATTAGCTGCCTGCGCGTGCTAGGTATTGTTCGAGATTTACATTGAGTGTCACTGTAACTGCACGATGTAAACACAGTAAATACACATATGGCAGAGGGCCAAGGTTGGATGATCTGAAAGTGATGTCAATGGTCAGGTGCACAGGTGCAAAAAAACAGAGCATCCTTAACTGATAAAAACACTCAAAGGTGCTACATTTAAAAATAAAAGAAATTTGTCAAATCGACATTAAAAAAGTAGTTTACAGGACAAAGTCCACTGTCTACTAATGGAACCTGCTTGAATTTCATTATAATAGCATGTTTTCGATTACAGGTCAATTTGGATTAACAAGAGGCTACTGTACATTACAATTACCTGTAAAATGAAATTGAAAAGCCAGATGTTCACTTCAATAGAGGGAATTATTAAAATTGAATATTTCACCTGGGCTTTAATAATCCCGCCAAAGTGACTGAGCACTGGCTTAAACAACTAGTACTGGGACGAACACAGGATTTTCATTTTCGGATAGTCACTCATAATTTAAATAATAGTTTGAATATTCGTTTGTTTTTCAAAAAAGTAATAAAAGCCATTATATTGCTCTGAACGCAGGTAGAGACAGCATAGCAGCAGGGGCAGGGGGCGTGGTCGTGGCCCCTGTGTGTGTGCCTTTATTTTGCAGCAAGACCTTACAATATGTAACATATTAAAATAGAAAAATATCCCAGGAGTTAAGAATAAGTTGTAGCACTTACTTTACCCCAGTGAATTAACTACAAAACAAAGGATGCCAAATAGCAGTCGCCGGTTGAAGTCCAGACTATTCCATTGCCGACCGGAGCTCCCAGGGTGCGACGCACAATTGGCCGAGCGCAGCCAGGGGGGGGCTTAGGTAGGCCAGGGTGTCCTCGGCACTCCTGTGGGCTTGCCTGTAAACTGCCCAGAGCTGCGTTGTCCTCTGACGCTGTAGCTCTGAGGTGGCTGCATGGTGAGCCTGCAGTGTGTAAAGAAGCAGGCAGCTAATGGCACATGCTTTGGAGGACAGCATGTGTTCGTCTTCGCCCCTCCCGAGTCAGCGCAGGGGTGGTAGCGGTGAGCTGAGCCTAAAAATAATTGGACATTCTAAATTGGGAGAAAATAATACAATTAACTGGCGACGACTAAATTAAAAAAAAATAGCAGTTCAAGTTAAACGTTGTTTTGTTTATTCCCTAAATAAATAGTACATAAAGTTGACAACACATTTAATTTATTTATTTATATTTTCATTCCTTGCCAATGCCGTTTCTTCACAGTAAACAGTGGCCATCAACACATTTTCATAAAGTAATAACATTAGGTTTACTTGTGCCTTTTTGTAGCTGAACAAGCAAACGAAAACTGAAATTTAACTTTAACACTTCTGTAGAAGGGTGTGGGAAATTCACTGACTGCTTGGAACACTGATTTATTTACGCCACAAGGTGGCACTGTGGTACTGCTGCAGAGCACAACCCAATACCAGCAATGGTAAAAGGTTGGCAGTTCGTAGCACACACATATCTGCTCATAATAAGAAGGAAAACAAAAGGCACAAAGGAAAAGGGAAAATAAAACACAGTAATAAAACTAAAAAATAAAAGGTGCTGCTTTGTGCAGCGTCCCCCACTGCTGCTAAACCAGTCAGCTCGGGTCTCCAACCTACCCTTTGTTATTCCCTCACGATACTCTGTGGGGTGGCAGATAGTTTACGTGTTTTCAGGGTATTGGCGCAGCAAAAGTAAATCAGCCAAAAGCACCATTCCACATTTAATTTGTAGTTCCCAACACTCTTACAAGAAATGTAGAAAAAAAGTAAATACCTGTCATACAGTAAGAGAAATGAGTCGCCAAAGGAAGGTAAAAATGTCCATCTCCTCCTCCTCCTCTTTATCCAGATGTATTTTTTTGCAGATTTTTGCAGACCCCAGGCACTTTTATCCACGCACATGTATGTCACAGGGCATCCGATTTTAATGACAATTAACTTGTTTTGTCAACATGGAAATATACTAGGGAAAACACTTATTGTGACGTCTATATATATTTATATTAAGTGATTTATTTCTGTTTTAAAATTGAACATTGCAAAAAAATCATTCTTTATATAAATAAAAAAAAAGTTCTGGTATACATGGGATTTGAACCTATAACCGTCAGTTTGCAAGTATGTTGTGTTAACTGTCAGTGCTACATGATTAGTTGAGACAAGCAGTATTTTGAAAGATGAAGTCAGCCAGCTGAGAATTCTCTGGACTTTGTTATATTCTCCAGACTATTATATTATCTGCGGTTTTGATATACCAGGGCTGACTGAGAAATATGTCTGGGTTTGGTCTGAGTACTACTTCCTAAACATGATCATGTTACGATATACTAAATGAACAGATCAAGCTTATTATTATTATTCGTTTATTTAGCAGACGCCTTTAGCCAAGGCGACTTACAGAGACTAGGGTGTGTGAACTATGCATCAGCTGCAGAGTCACTTACAACTACATCTCACCCGGAAGACGGAGCACAAGGAGGTTAAGTGACTTGCTCAGGGTCACACAATGAGTCAGTGGCTGAGGTGGGATTTGAACCGGGGACCTCCTGGTTACAAGCACTTTTCTTATTATGATAGTTTGCAAAATTAGATAAAAACTTTCAATACAATCGGGATAATACATAATCATTATTTACAACATTTTGTTAATACTCGTTATAAAATCTGTAACTTTATTGCTATACTACTTGCAAATGTTGTGAACTACAAGTACAAACTGTGGCATGAAGGCTACGGTGTCTGCATTACAAGCTTAATTAGAAGTATGTCTTGGGATCAATTCCCACACAGGGTTTATATTGCAAAGTTAATTTTCTTTTAAAAATGTATTTTATTTATGTGTAACAAACTCATTTTTAATGTGGAAAAATGTAGTTGATATGAATGACACTTTCATTGAACATACATACTTTTACACACATAACCTTAACATGCATATATATATATATATATATATATATATATATATATATATATATATATATATATATATATATATATATATATATATATTGTTGATAGTTTCTATTGTATGTATTTGTGGTATACTGTTGATGAAATAATATGAAATCATGATCGAATTAAGATATGTCAATTGCATTATGCTGAATCAAATATTATATATATATTTTTTTAAATCACTTTAATTTATGTGGCAGATTGCTGCTGAACATATAATAATAATAATAATAATAATAATAATAATAATAATAATAATAATAACAACCTTTATTTATAGAGAGCCTTTCATACACAATGGTTCAAAGCGCTTTACAGACAGTTAAAAACAGAATTTTTCAGCATCAGTAAACGAGATAAAAGATCTGATTTTAACAATATTTCTAAGATGGTAAAAAGATAATTTTGTATTTTTTTTTTAAATGTGTGACTCAAAACTTAGTTCAGAATCCAAAATGACACCCAGATTTCTCACTTCAGATTTTAGATGGGGGAGTCAGGTCACCCAATTTGACTCCTAGCAACTCCTAGACCTCAGTCTTGTCGGAATTTAACTGTAAGAAATTTTGGGACATCCAACTTTTGATATCAGTAATGCAGTCCAATAGTACAGGTATGTTGGAAGTGTCACAAGGTTTCACAGAGATGTACAATTGTGTATCATCAGCATAGCAGTGGAAGCTATCATCATGTTTACGAATAACCTTACCCAGGGGTAACATATATAGAGAAAACAAAAAGGACCAAGGATAGAGCCCTGTGGAACACCACAGGTTATATTTGCCAAACAAGATGAAAACTCTCCCATTGAAACAAAGTATTGTCTATTTGACAGATAGGATCGAAACCACATCAAAACATTTCCTTCAAGTCCCACCCATCTTTGAAGACGATCTAAAAGAATGTCATGATCCACAGTGTCAAATGCAGCACTGAGATCTACCAAAACCAAGATGGAGATAGCGTTTGAATCTGCATTTATCAACAGGTCATTCGTTACTTTAATAAGACAGTTTCTGTGCTATGGTAAGAACGGAAACCTGACTGAAAGTTTTCAAAAATTTTGTTAGAAATCAGGTTTCGTTTAATTGTTTTAGCACTATTTTTTCAAGGACCTTTACAGGAAAATTATTCAGCACTGAGCTGTCTAGGTTAGGTTTCTTAAGCAAAGGCTTTATTACAGCAGTTTTAAATTGAACTGGCACTATTCCTGTTTCAAGATAACTATTTATTATTGCAAGAATATCACTGCACAAGTAAATGAAAACATCCTTAAGAAACCTAGTAGCAATGAGATCTAATGAACTAGTATCAGATTTCATCTGCATCACAATCATATTTAGTTCCAATATTGTAATTAACAAAAAGGAACCCATTGCCGATGCACTTGGCGTATCTGGAATGTATAAGTCAGAACCACAAACAGGGATATGTTTTCTGATAGTGTCTAACTGAAAGAAATTAAGAAATTCATTACACCTATCAGGAGATGAATCACAGTGAATGCTGAGGGAAGGATTTACCAATCTATCAATTACAGAAAAAAGAGGGAGTGGGATGAGGTCATCCAGATGGTCGTCGAGTCGCTGCCGGAGAGACCGCAGCCGCTGCCAGAGAGTCCCCAGTGCCAAGGAGGGAGCGTCCTATGCTGTCAGAGCCCCAGAGAGAGAGCCCAGCATCACCGACCAACTGTCGTGCTCAGTAACCCAATAGTGTGGGAATAACTTACTCTATATAAAACTTGATACTCTAAATAATCACTATAATAACAGTATATTTAATAAACATAATAAATAAATCACAATCCTAAAATAGCCCTTAAAACCCCACAGGGCTCCGTCTTGACCGGGCGCCATGACTGGCCCAGTCCCACCACAGTAAGTGCTCAATTAACTTTATTGTGATAACTTACAAAATCGTGCCCGGAGTATTAGCGCCCAAATTACATCATTCATTTATACTAATAGTAGTAACACTGATGCAAATGAATAACAACAAGGATAAACTCCTAGCCAAGCAATTATTAACAGCCCCTCTACAATTGAACTTAGCAGAGGCAATAACTATTAGCAGAGACCATAACTATTCACAGAGACCATAACTATTCACAGAGACCATAACTATTCACAGAGACAATAACTATTCACAGAGGCAATAGCCATTAGCAGAGGCAATACCGAACACCCCAATAACAGTCGCGGTTGTGGAACATCTGCTCTAACTAAGGCAAAGTCTCAGAATCTTGCTGTAAATCCACCATGTAGCAGCCAGGCTGGGCCTTCACTGTCTGGGCTCCCCCTTGACTGCGCCGCTGGTGCTGCTGAACAAAAAGAGGGAGTCACAGGCCTTACTGCTCGACTCCCTGCCATGGCTTATATGACTACTGCTTTATACACCCCTAGAGTCGGAGCCCATTTATACAACTTGCCAAAGAATCTGGCTATGAGTACTTAACTTAAGGGCCCCCGACCTGGCGTTGGGGTGCGGCGCTAGTAGTCCTCCTTCCCTCTAGCTCAATCCATCTCTTGGACCCGCATCTTTCCTCTGACTTCTGGGCGGCGCCATCAAGGAGGAGCTGGAAAACAGAACATAAGCCATGCAAGCATGGCGATTAGTATTGTTGGTGATCACGTGCTCTTCCAACAATAAAACAAACAACTTCACTTCAGTTTAAGAATAGTACAGTTCACCAGACAACTATACTACTTCCAACACTGCTCAACTCAATTACGAGTCTCTTCTCCATAGTTAACAGGCTTCCACCACTTTGAGCTGTAATATTCACTGTATTCACATCTCAAATCGTTTACATAAATATACACTCCTTCCCGGTCGTGTCTGCTGGCTGGCCACTTCCGTTCACTCCAGTGTCCCTGTCGGTGTGTACTCTACACGGTGTCGCTCGCATATCTCACACTCTCTTTCGTTTACTTATCTCTGGCACTCTTAGTTCAGTCTATCCATGTCTGTGGCGTTGTTTCCGCATGCAGTCTCTCTCTTTCTTCCTGCAGTCTCTCTTTTTCTTCACACAGTCTCTTTCTTTCTTCACTCTGTCTCTCTGTACCGCTCCGTGCCTCGCTGCACTCTGGTGCACTCTGTTCCGCTTTCCACTCTGTACTCTGTTGCCTTCTGCACTCTGTACTCTCTTTATCTCCTTTTTTCCTTGTGCAGCAACCTCTCTAATTAGCCTCAGGTACTTTAATTCTCAACCCAAAACCAAGCTCTTGGAGCAGTTACCCTAGCAACTAAAATGCCTCATTTCAGAATGACATGCTTGCCTTTTTTCTGTCCCATGAGATTCTGGATCGCTCTAAAGCAGCACAACTCATTTTTATCCCAGGTGGCTTTCCATAGAGATCACTATGTGTGTATATATATATATATATATATATATATATATATATATATATATATATATATATATATATATATATAATCTCACATATCACACAGAGCACTTTTTCAGTTGCCATCTTTTGAAACTGTCACGCAAATTCTGGTGAGACGGTAAATAACTGCAAGGTATTTTTGTCATTTGTAGCGAATACAAACATCTGTTAATCTGATTTTTGTATCCAAATACATGTCAAAAAATGTTCGATCGAATATTCAGATATTTGTCCCAGCACTACAAATAACTAAGCCTAATATTTCCAGTACCAAATGCGTACATCTTTCCTGTTTTATAGTCTGTTATGCTGTGACTTTCTATGTATTCATCGAAATTGTAATTCAAACTGTGCTTCATGGTCTGATGCCAATATAATCAAGATCTGGCTAACCACAAAATTATTTTTCTCTGTGGCTCACATTGAAAAGCTAGAATTTGAGCAGCAGTCTGATTCAGAACTCTAATTTCCATGAGATGGTGGTTCTGTGGCGCAAATGCTAAAGCCTCCTTTTACTGCGGGATACTTTTTCAATGTTGAAGAGTTACTGATTTAATGACTGTATCAAAAAGCCAACTGCGAATGGCTTCTGCATGGTGAAACTAAGTCAAGTAGAACATATAACAAGACAGGCACTGCAGGGGTCACACAACACATTTGCATTGTTGTTCATCACAAATAATACAAATATTAACAGAATACTGACAGCCTTCAGGCTTTTATTTTAGCTTTTAGTCTGGGAATACTAAAAGTTTTCCCTGGTACAGACATTCTTTTACCCAAGTATGTACATTAATGCTGGACCTGCTTCTCATTTAAAGCTGTTCCTAAAGCTGACTCCCCCTGACCATGATTTCTGCAGCCTTTTACCCTTGCCTGGATCATTTGATCCAAATTGAACAATTGATTATATGATTCTCCCCCAATCAAGACACACAGTTTTCTCCATTCCATTCTCACATGGCTGGAGTGGAGGGAGACAGAATCTAATTTACATAACGACAACAAAATATAATAACAATGTGTCAGGGGACACCTCAACCTGCCACAGACCATCATGTAGGTAAACATAAATCAAGCAGACAAATGGTTTTAATTATTATTATTCTTTTACAAATACAGATTGGTTCTATCTATGAGGAGAGATGTGCAGCGGTATGTTAAATTACAAACCTTCCAGACACTAGGTCCAGGTGGGGGTCAGAGAGAAAGCCTGTGTGAAAATTATTGTGGGTTGTAAAGAGGATATTAGCACCGTTTTAAAACAAAAATGGCTTTCTTTATGTGTTTTTTGGACAAATGTAAAATATGTGTCTTTTGAGTGATGGTTTTTTTTTCATTAAATACTTTACTAATTTAGGAAAAAGTGCATTATTTTTTTATTTTATGTATTTATTTGACACATATCATTGAATAGGGGAGGGATTGAATTTCACTTTTTTTCGTGTGACGTCACTGAGACTAATTTTTCAAAAGTGGAGACATTTTACAGCACCACGCAGAAACAAATCACCACAGGAACTTGTTTACAGCTAAGAATAAAAAAAACAGCAAAACACTGTAAATGCAATGTATTTGACTTATAATTATATTAGAACATGTATTCGGTCTAATGTGTTATAATATACTGTATATGTTTTTACAACATTTATGGATGCCGGCGAAAGTTGAAACCTTCGTTCTGGGGAGAATAATCTTTGGCTCCTCACCAAATCCTTCGGCGCACATTGTGCGTGTGGGTTAGAACATTCTGCAGCCCTGCCCAACAGCGTGTATCATGCTTAACTAATATCACTAATTTAAATGTTTGGGGTTCTTTTTACATTAAAATAGCTTCTTTTACTTATTCAGGTCTATAATAATAATTTGAAAAACAAATCTTGAAGTAACATTTGCTTACAGTTTTCATTTCAAGTACATAACCATGGAATGAGCTAAAACAACTTTCACACAAAGTAACTTCACAAAAAACTCACTGAGCAACAAATGACAGTTTCAGCTCCTTGTATATATATATAAAAAAAGCAAAATTGGCATACACAACATTAGTTCACTGGTAGTCAGTTTTGAGAGCAGTCGTTTTCCTGCCCCTCACTTTAACTATTTACCCAGTAACTCAAGATTTCCTTGCACATTGTGAAACTAAAGTTCTTACTTTTGTTTTTGTGATGAGAAATGTCAGAATCCAATGAAAAAATAATAATATTTCCTCTATGGATGTATTAGATTACTGTCTATATAAATATACAAATGCATGTTTTCAGCGATATTAAAAGGCTTTTGTGAAGAATCTAAATGGTTGCTTCTTGCTTTTGAATAGTAAGCAGTGTTTTCAATGCAGTGTTGATTATTACTCCATTGCTCCAGTGCCAGTGCAATGAATAGTTATTTATATAGTCTTTTTTAAGACAATATGCTGTAGTATGCATGTATCCTAAAAATAGAAACGATGAGCTTGTCTCTGTTGCTCAATTAAAGCTAAACTCATCAAATTGTATTACAGAAATGTGCCTTACATAGCGTTATCACGTAGCATTAATTATGTGTTGGTTCTAAAGTAAGATAATATGAACTTGAGTTGTGTGCGTTGGGTAAAGACCTTGCTGTTGCTGTAAATAATAAACTTGTCTCACAGGATGATGGTGGCATAACTCTTCTTGGGTTTGAAGGAGCTGTCATTTCATTTTCCCTGACAAGGTGATTAAAATGGGCCAGAGGAATGTCTTTAAAGTCTGGTATGAACAAATAAGATTGTAATAGCTTGTATAAAAATAATTTGAATGCAGTATTAAGACAGTGTTATTCAGATCAATTTCAATGCATGGTTCATACATTAACATTCAAATGAAGGGCAGCCTGGGATAAGTTAAGGAACATGTCTGTTTTGATGAATGTCAGCCCTGTATTTTATTACATTTGAAGGCACAGTAACATTTATATGACCCACAAGGAGAGCAAAGAAAACATATTCTTACAAAAAACTATTTTGTAATGAATTGCTTGGAAAGTACATTTGAATGTTTACATTTCATTAAGTATTACTACCGACTGATATCCCCAGGTAAAATTAATGCTTGTTAGTTTGCAACCCCATCTCCCCCAGTTTGCCAGAACAGCATCCATCTACACTAGCCTACAAATCTGGTGCATTTGTGACTTGGTGTACATGCATACTGAAGAAGCGGTTTGAAGTAAGGTTAAGTGACTTTATTGATAGTAAAGTGTGACAAACTGTGTTAATGTGGCCCGCTTCAAATATCTTGTGAAATATCCAGGTTCAGGGTCTAGCACACTGTGTTTAACCATGTAGCTGGACCCAATTTGCCCCAGAGTGACCTCTTGTATGGGATACTTTCCTATCCATAACACCATGCGTATACTGTGCCCCTCTTATAGAGCAAAACACCCTAAGTCATGTCTTCAACAGAATTTTGCAGCTGTCTCAGAGTATGCTAAATACAGTAGGGAGTATTGTTAAAGAGAGAGAGAGAGAGAGAGAAACAGCTGCTGACTGTACCTAATTCACATGTTTTCTGTTGCATCAATGTAGCACAAAATCTAGCATTGTGGTGCATCTCAAAATGTGGGTGCTGCATCGTGGTTGGAATATGCTACAGCTTGTTTAGCAAAATTGGGCTTTCCATTTTGGAAATCAACAATAAGTACCAGTTTATTTATTTATTTGTTTGTTTACATGGTTACCATTGTGGTTTCCTTTTATATTAAAGCTTACTGCTAGGGTTAAAATGTGTGTTAGAAATGTGTTTGTACTACTATTATTTATTTCTTAGCAGACGCCCTTATCCAGGGTGACTTACAATTGTTACCAGATATCATATTACTTTTTACATTATTTTTGTGCACATTATTTTTTTTACAT
This sequence comes from Acipenser oxyrinchus oxyrinchus, assembly GCA_030684275.1. Classification (NCBI taxonomy): domain Eukaryota; kingdom Metazoa; phylum Chordata; class Actinopteri; order Acipenseriformes; family Acipenseridae; genus Acipenser; species Acipenser oxyrinchus. The sequence continues at coordinate 37,074,560 of CM060257.1, forward strand.
ATAATTATCCATTTATACAGTTGGGTTTTTACTGGAGCAATCGAGGTAAAGTACCTTACTCAAGGGTACAGCAGCGTCTCACCTGGGATTGAACCCACAACCCTCCGGTCAAGAGTCCAGAGCCCTAACCACTACTCCACACTGGACTAGTGTTAATAAGTGCAAACAAATGCTTCTCCTTGTATATTTATTTAATCAACAGGTACCTGTAGGTTGTGCACCTTTATGTGACTCGTCAAACATAACATATTGTAACCCAGGTGCAACACAGCATACAAGTGCACTGTATACAAACAGAAGAGTCCTTACAACTACATTACTTAGACGATTGGTTCTAGCTTTGTTACATTATTCTACATTTTAAAAATAGTTAGGTGTTGAAAAGACTAGAGTACTGTAGACACTTTGAAAACATGTTCCACGTGTGTCTTAGAATATCAGTGTGGAAGTTAGCCTGTTGGGGGCTGTAATGAAGGCTCTCCTTTTCAAGGCTTGGTAATATCTTCCTAGCTTTGAAAGTAAATGTAAGATTTGCATACTTTTTTTACATGAGAATGAATGCAAGTATGACTCAGAGTAAATAAACACATTTACTAGAATGCACATTTGTTGTCAGAAGAGGGCACTGTTAGCATTAGGCTTCAGCTGTCATATACATCCCCAAATGTGACAACAGCTAATGCACCGACACACCATTTACAACCCAAGACCCCAACAATATTTACTGGGAGGCTTCCTTTGTTTAGCTGGTGATTGATGGAGGAAGGTTGGCATAGGAAAGCTATGAGAGATGGTACAATGACAATACCAAAAGTCAATAAATAAATTAAGTAAATTTCATCAAGGCCTGTGTATAGAATGGGCACCTATGGTGCAACACTGAAAACCATTGTATCACATGCCTAACTGACGAGAGTACCGGATTTTGGGAGTGGCACAGAACAAGCACAATGAAACAATAATCATTGAGGACATACCTCAAGTCACGTGACTGTATGACAACTCTGATAAACAATAAAATAAATCACCTACGAGACAAACAATAATACGTATTTCTCCCAAGATATGACCAGATATATTTTCTAATCTGACTTGTAACAATAAACTACAATAATGTCTTCAGGCTGCTCTTTGGTTTAGAATAGATGCAGCTGATCAGAATTTTTGTATTTTAACTTTTGTGGTGGAAATTACTTCTTGGCATGATACAGAATTTTCTGTGATCAGTTAGATTAGATTGCAAGGTTTAATATTAAAAAGGAAATCAGTATTAACATTATAGAAAGTATTGTATCTGCATGCTACAGATCCTTCAACTTTTTTACCGTTGGGAAAGATATTATAGAAGTCCTTAAAAGCACAGTTGTAATAGCATTCGCCTACAGTTTATATCCTACAAATCAAAGTTTTGTCTTAAGCAAATTAAAATTTGTGAAGAGCCTTGGTGGGTTTTCTAAACTAGAGAGAATACTTTTCAGGAGTACGTGAATCACTTTTTTTATTTCTTACAAATGCTTCTAGGAATTACTTATTATGTTTAAATAGCAAAATTTGTTTTTCAAAAGTAAAGCTGTGAAAATATTGTTTGGAGGTATGAAAGTCAAACAAGAGCTTTAACAAAGTTTGGTTGGACTTAGTTTTGGTTTCTGTCGATGCAAGGCTGACATGATTTACATTTTTATAGCCTGTTTAAAAAAGCAGTCATGTAATCAATACATTTTCACGGCTTTGGGTGTCGAAGTTATGTGCAAAAAGTCTAATTGCATTCATATCATGCTCCATCCCTAGTCTCATTTATTTGGATTTAATAAGGTGCCACCATGAACTGGGTATTTCAGCTCTGGTTAAAATGATGATTTATTTGAGAAATAATATAGTGAAATGTGTAACTGTGATAGAAATGTTAAAGGTGCAACCATGCGATTTGATACAGACCTTGGAAATTCCTCACCTTTCCGATAATAACACATGTGTATTAAAGATAATCTGCAACAAGGCTAGCACATTGTAGTGCGATGTCATGAAAAGCTACTTTAAAATACTGTTGTTAACCTATAAGACTCTGAAGAGTTTAGCTCCATGTTACATTGCAGAATTGCTGAATTGTTACACACCCGTATGTAATCTCGGTTCTTCAATACCCAAAACTAAGCTTCGCTCCATGGACAATAGGGCTTTTTGCCGCTATGCGCCCAAACTTTGGAAAAACCTTCCTCAGTCTATCAGGGATGCTAAGACCGTTGATGCTTTTAAAAAACAGTTAAAGACACACTTTTATCAATTTTTATCATGATTTGTTTTTTGATTTGTGTAATTTCTTTTTATATTACATATACTGTTAATATGCTGTATGTATATATGGTGTTCTGTGTTTTTTGTGTTTGTACAGCGCTTTAAGATGTGTGCATTTTGGTGCTTTATAAAATAAAGATGATTATTATTATTATTATTATTATTATTATTATTATTATTATTATTATTATTATTATTATATTACTTGCTCAACAAACAAAGCCAGTAAGTCTGTTACTGCTTCACCTTAGCGTCTTCTTACATCCTCCTCCCTCCTCTATCTCCCCTGATGACTTTGCCTCCTTCTTCTCTTCTAAAATCTCAGATATCCGCAAACTCTTTAACACCTCTCCCTCCCCCGCACCTCCTCCTGCTCCAACCCCTACACCTACTGCATCCCCTACTAACTCACCCTCCTTCTCCACCTTCTTGCCCCTCTCAGACTCTGACCTCTTCTCCCTGCTCCAGGGTCACAAACCCACCACGTGTGCCCTGGACCCCCTCCCCACTCACCTCTTTCAAGCTGCTGCTCCTGCTCTACTTCCCTCCATCTCCTCCCTTCTCAACACCTCTCTACTTTCTGGTCTCTTTCCCTCTGCCTTCAAAAAAGCCTCTATCACTCCCATCCTCAAAAAACCTACCCTCGACCCCACCTCCTCCAGAGCTACCGTCCTGTCTCCCTCCTACCCTTCCTCTCCAAAACCCTCGAGCGGACTGTACACCGCCAGCTCTCTGCTTTCCTGTCCAACCACTCTCTGCTCGACCCTCTCAAATCTGGCTTCCGCTCTGCTCACTCCACTGAAACCGCCCTCCTGTCTGTCACCAACTCACTTAAGTCTGCCCGAGCTGCCTCTCTCTCCTCTGTCCTAATTCTCCTCGACCTCTCTGCTGCCTTTGACACTGTTGATCACTCTATTCTACTATCCTCTCTTGCTGACCTGGGGATCTCTGGCACTGCTCTGGCCTGGTTCTCCTCCTACGTGTCCAGGTAACCTGGCGTGGAGCAACCTCCACACCTCACCTTCTCTTAACAGGAGTCCCCCAAGGGTCAGTCTTGGGTCCTCTCCTATTCTCTCTCTACACCCGCTCCCTGGGCCCCCTCATCGCATCCTATGGTTTCTCATACCATTTCTATGCTGATGATGCTCAGATTTTCCTCTCCTTCCCCACCTCTGACTCCACCATCTCCTCCTGTATCTCTACCTGTCTGTCTGCTATTTCCTCCTGGATGCACTCGCATCACCTCAAACTCAACCTCTCTAAATCTGACCTCCTTTTCTTTCCTCCTCCTCCTCCCTCCTCTGATCTCTCTATCTCTGTTCCTCGAATCTACCACACTCTCTCCCTCTTCCTCCGCTAAGAACCTCGGAGTCACCCTGGACCCCTGCCTCTCTTATTCCCAGCACATCTCCACTCTGGCACGCACTTGCCAATTCTTCCTGAGCAACATACGAAGAATCCGACCCTTCCTCACCAACTATGCCACCCAGCTCCTGGTCCAGGCCTTGGTACTCTCCCGCCTAGACTACTGCAACTCCCTCCTGGCTGGTCTCCCTGCGTCCGCCACCCGTCCGCTCCAGCTCATCCAGAACTCCGCTGCCCGCCTGGTGTTCTCTCTGCCTCGCTTCTCCCACGCAACTCCACTACTCTGCTCACACCACTGGCTACCGATCACCACTCGCATCCAGTTCAAGACTCTTGTACTAGCCTACAGATGCCTTGACCAGACTGCACCCGGCTACCTCCAGACCCTCATCTCTCCCTACACCCCCACTCGACCTCTCCGCTCCGCCTGCACTAGAACACTGGCTCTACCTCCTCTATGCTCCCCTGCCTCCAGAGCCCGCTCCTTCTCCACCCTCACTCCGCAGTGGTGGAATGACCTTCCTACAGATGTCAGGACCGCCCAGTCCCTGACCACATTCTGGCGCCTCCTCAAGACTCACCTCTTCAGAAAGCACCTGTAGAACTCCTCTGTTTCTCCCCTGGGACACTTTCACCCTTCCTTAATTATGCTTTACTTACTCTTATCTGCCCCCTATTTTACTGCATTTAATCCTGTACTTCAGAGTACTGTAATCTGCCAAGTGTTTAAACTGTAGTATTTGGTATTTAATCATATCTTAATGTAACTATCACTGTCACTTTTATTTGCTGTATTATTGAATTGTATTTTGTCACACTTGTACTTGCTTGAACTAGTCATTGTATTTATCTTGCTCTTATTGTATTATTACCTGTACTGTAACACTTAATGTATTTGCTTACGATTGTAAGTCGCCCTGGATAAGGGCGTCTGCTAAGAAATAAATAATAATAATAATAATAATAATAGCAGGAAAACATTTCAATAAATAGGGGACGTGACCAAGGAAGTGCAAGAATACCTGAAATCCAGGCATGACATTTCTGGTATTGTGCCATATATATTTTAAAATGAAAACTTCTGTTTGCTATAACATTCATTTATTTTTCAAAACTACACATTTGAGACCTTTATTACATGACATTTAAAAACGTTCTTTCAGTTCTCTAATGATACATGTATTTACTGGATACACCAATTCCCGCATCAAGCAATCTGGAACGAGATCAGTTACTGCAGTTTACTGGCTATTCTCTCTATTACTTTATTACATCTAGTACTGACTTTATATAGCGATGTACCTAATACACTAATAGTTTAAATGGTGAGAATATTGGACAAGAACAACATGGTCCTGATACAAGCTCTAGTTATTGTATTTTTAAAACCCCATCTGCCAGTACTTTTCCGACACTATATATGGCCCTATCCCAGAATGTAGTACCCCAGTTCGATGAGCAAAAACCAAGAGCTTACAGCAGCAACTGGAGAACCAATAATCCTCAAAAATGTATTCAAATATAATCATGCACCAAATAATATTTGAACAACATACAGAATAAATTAGAAATAATTCCCAGCTGATGATTGTTGGTGGTGGTAAGAAAAATGAGAGAGGCATCTGTAATGTGATGAGAATTCAAATGAGAAAGGACTAAGGACTAAAGTACTTTGAACTGCAGGGGTTGTTTGTTAGCGGGCAGAATAAAGAAGGATTACCAGATGTATAAATACAAAGGGTGCTGGCATGTAGACCCTGCAATGGGCTTGTGTAAGTGTCAGCAGCTGCACCTAGAAGCCAGTGTAAGCAGTTGTGGCACTTGCTGTGATTCCCTCTTTTAGTTCTAAAGTAAATATAATCCCCTTATTTACATAGGATCTGGCCTGACTTAGCACATCCATCCCTTATACACTGAACTCCAATTTCAAGTTGATGTTATCAGCTGTCACCTAAGCTGGCCAGCGCAGCTGCGTGCTTAAGGCCTCTGATAGCAGAGACTGGGGTATAATAGTGTCCTTGTGTTTGTAACTCTATGAGTTGTGGTGTGATATGAATGTAAATAGTCAGAAATACAAATAAGCAACCCAGAACTTTTTAAACGCTGAATAATATGATCTCTAGTAAGATTAAAACTTCCACAAGTGATTAAATTAAAAGTGATGTTTCCTGAGCCCCCCCCACCCCCACCATACATACCTGCCCCCAGCAAATATGAAGTCATTCTGAAAGCACATATGTACTACCTGCTTTTGTGTTAAAACTAAAAATAAAATTAAAATAAAGTTGTGTCCATTAATGACAAAGGATAGTGTAGTTCAGGAACCATGCTGCTATAACAATAAGTATTTTAAAATGAATTTGACCTTCTAATTAAATGATTACAAGGGCTAATACAATGAAGTAATTAGCTGGACAATTACTATGATCCCATCAAAGCTCAGGATATTTAATCATCAATAAATTAATGCATTCCTATGTGACAATTATATATAATTTCTGCTAATGAGGCAAAACAAAATCAAGTTTATGCAACAAATGGCTAATCAATATGAGACATCTGTCATTAATGGATTGAATGTGAAATAACAAGGCATATAGCCATTTGTTAGATTACTGTAAGAGCAATTCTAAGGGGAACAGGTTCTGGTCATAAAACTGAAAAAAATAAAGGATAGGTAATTACACACAAAAATAAGTGAAGACATAGTGCCTGAAGTAAAAAACACTGAATTTAATTCACATATTGATGCTACCGAGTCAGAAACACCACCAACTTAATTAAAAACCAATACAGTCAAACCTGTGTAATAGGAGTTATATAAGGGTATATAAGGACCTTTTTATTTTATTCTGTTACATGTGCACATGTGTTGCTACAACTGTTTACATAAGGTGTGTGAATTGTTTTAATTTTTTTTAACATTTGCCCACTTTTTTAAACTTTTAAATTGCATTCCCTGCCTCAAGATGGCTCCCCATGTACCCGCATGGACTTCTCAGAACTACATTTCCAGTCATCCAGGTGGGTGATGGGAAATATAGTTATGAGTTGCATTATGAGTTGCCCAGTCTGTGTTGGAATATTAAATTGCTGGTTGGAAGCTTAATAATACCGGTAACGTGACCAAATTCCAACAGCCTTAATATTGTTTTGGGAAATGGCTCTTCCCAGAGGTGTCACCAGAACAATTTGACTTGGTAGTCGAGTTTGAACCTTTTGAACCTTTTTTAAGTAGATATATATATATATATATATATATATATATATATATATATATATATATCTGCAAGAAGGAGTAAATCTATATAATGTTCAAAACATTCAATCATTTGTGTCAAAATGTGACAAATTCTGACATATCCAAGAAAGAATGTACAGTCCACTTTATTTTGTATTATGCTACCAGCCATAATCAACAACCTACAAATAGCTGCATGGTAGGTTGTGCTTTCATAAAGCTGTGTGATTTATCAAGTAGTAATGTCAATTGTGCTGAAGAGCATGCAAAATTGTTGGAAAGGATTTGCTTCAAATAGCGTGATCACTAAAATATAGCGTGCTCTGATTCCTAACACTACAGGAATCAGAACAAAGGAGCTGTGGCCACCATCAGAGCTTATTTAGCTAGAGGGTGCAGCCACACATTGATTGCTCGTCTGGCAGCTTCCAGGAGGGCTGCATCGTCAGTTCATTTTGATACCCAGTGCAGGTGTCCCACAGATCAGCTTTCCAAGGCAGTTGAGGAATCATCTACAGTAATGCAGGAAATGGGCCCCTCTTATGTAGGCGACAGACTTTCGCTTGTCCAAAGAAAAATTTCAAAGAATTTAAAGATGGAGTGGACTGATATGGAGCCAAGCATTCGACAACATGTACTGAATATGGACGTGTTTGGCATGTGCATTGGCACTATGGCTGCAGCGATTTTGTAAGTTAATGCGTCATGTTTAGATTTAATTTATTATAGTGATGTCATCTTGTGTTGTTAGGTTCTGACTGCTCAAACTGTGTGAACACCCTGTTAACCTTGGAATAAGTACAGTCATAGTCCACAATGACTGTATAAAAAGAATCCACAAAATACATACTTTAAATAACAAGACAAACCATATACAGTGCTACCCCGTTATAATATGATTGTCGGGGTTCATAATTAGGAGACCGCATGTGACAGGAGTGAAAGGAGTCCCTGTGCTGCGTGCGACGATTGGCTGAGGTGGGGCAGTGCACTGATTGCAGGGGTGGGGCTCGGCACTATTTAGGCTGTGGGGTTCTGCCATTCGGTCTCCCTATCCTGGACTGGGACGGTCGTGCTGCATGAGCTCTGTGAGTTTGTTTATTTGTTTGTTGTGCTTATACCCAGACTGAGGATTCCCAGGCCGGCTGCCTCTGAGCCCGGACCTCCCTGTGATCCTTGGCATCTCCAGGAACTACTTATCCTGCTTGGGAGAGGGAGCCCAAGCCACCTGCTGTTCTGTGTGGATTACTGAGATACCACGTAGCAGTGTTTCTGTTCTGTGTGGATTACTGAGATACCACGTGGCAGTGTTTCTGTTCTGTGTGGATTATTTGTTTTCATTGCAAGCCTCTGCTTACCATAGCTGGTAACAGGCAGTTTTCTTTGGGCGCTGCAATTGTGTGGAAACCCACTGCTCAGGACTTTGTACTTTTGTGTGTGCTGTAAATAAAATCCAACCCCAACTACATGCTTCCTGTCTCCATTACTTCCGGGTCACGTCACTTCCTCCCATAACCCAACACACTGCGTTATTTGTGTTTCGCCTTATAACGAATATTGGCATTTTTGTTCACAAAATAATTTACAATGCCCTACAAGCCAAATTATTGTAGTGTACGGTGGAAAATGAAGGAAGGAGACACACACATTTGCAGGTACTTGAATCCACGGTTTATTGGGACGATTATTCCCGGTCCCTGTTAGTCTGGGCCACACCAAAAACAAGAAATAGTCTTGCACTCTCACAGCAGCACATTCACACAGCAGCTTATCTCACTCACACTTGGAGTCAATCTTATCAAGAAAACCTCTTAGTTTTTCTTCGTCATTTAGCCAACCACACAATGTACATTTTAAACACCATAAATATTAAAATGAAAGACAAACTATCGGATACAACGCAAAATGACTTCGGGCATTGTGACTCCGCCCCCTTCCTGGATGGCTGGCTTCCAACTGACCCTGGAATGAACTGCCAGACCATCCAGTACGAGGCACTCTGTTCCTGTTAAACAGTGCCCTCACAGGTTGGGAGGGAGATTGTTGACTAGGATTCATTTGCTCTTTGTCACACTGTTTACCATAGTATTTTTGCACAGTAATTTTGTAGTTTTCCCATGCTTTTACAATGGTTACAGTATGTATTTACCTTACTACCATGGTTTGCCATGTTTTTTAGAAGACCTAAATGAAACTAGTAAAATTATTTGACAAAATCCTTTTTTTTTCCTCACCCGATTATACACAATTATGCATTAACCGCGCTTTTGCCATTTTGTTTGTTTTATCTGAGCTACAGTACATTTTAATAATAACAGAACAGAAGGAGTAGCCAGCTTAAGAAAGGTTTTTACCCTTTTGGTCACCTGAACTTTGGTGTGGCTTTTGTACCAGTCAATAGTTCACTGACCAAATTGCCTGATTTGTGGCAGCCCAAATAATAATCTCCAAGCATCAGTGCAAATGGGTGGGTGTGGCAGTGTGCCCCGCCCCTGTGTGTATTATGTTTATATGTTGCATGTGGTGTGTTAATGTTGGTGTATATATATTTGTGCACGGGACATAATGTGGGATATTTGGCACAACTGTTGATAAAATATATAGTTGTATTTAGGCATGGAGATTGCACAATCTCTCCATGTGCAGATAAAGTATGAAATAGTATGTGAGCACGGGGATTGCACAAATTAGTTCACGTGCTGGGATTCAAGTGAATGATTAATTAGTAATTGAATACTGTCACAACTGTTTATATAGAGGCACGAAGCAGGCACTCTGGGTTGTGTGTTCAAGAGTGGAGAATGGGAGAAAGAGAGAAGATGAAAGTAATTATAATACATATCAATTGCTGTTCATGCTGAAACAGTTCACTGTTTGTCTGTCTGTTTGTCCACTGTGTTTGTTTTCTTTTACAAAGTGTTTTTGACTGTTAAAACTTTTTATTTTGCAATAAACTGGCAAAACTCCATTCACTATTCACTTCCCACTGTGTGTGTTTCTGTTCCGGGTCTGACGTCACCACGACAGCCATCCATGTGACAGTGGGGTATCCACAATTCCTGGTAGTTTACTCTACTAGGTAATTATTTCAAACAGCACAAATAGCACATTTATTATATCTGCCATTTTTTCACGAACACCAGAATTCTCTATAGCATTAATTTCCCAATACCTGCAATAAAATGTCTTGTCCCTCCCAAGCTTGGGTAATTATTTTCTGACACTTCTCCATCTTCATATCTCGTGGTTCAGTCCCTAGATTGTTTATTTTTTTTAGTTTGCTTTAGGACATACCTTTTAGCTGAGAAACAAATCAATGTTTTTTTAACAGCCATGCTAGGGGATGGTGCCTTGCTAAAACAGTTTTCAGGTGTTTTCTTAATAGATCAAAACATCCAAAGGGCACCAATTAATCCTTGATAAACAGGAGACTTATTGTTGTGGTTTTTTTAATATTGCATGGATCACAATAAACAGACTACATACAAACTATCTACACAAAAGTATTAGGAGGAAATAAGTCTGTTTAGAATATTTAAAGTCTGATATTGATGACATTGTTCTAGACTTTAACATGTCTAATGTCTAAGTACACTTGCTAAACCAGAGTGTAATCATAAACTCCCCCCCTCCTGCAACACACTGCTGCCAAATCAATGTAACCAAATTTTCAACACTTCTTTTCATTGACTTACAATAAAAGAAACTGTAAAACAATAATAAAAATGGTGCAGGTTGTTAATAATTGAACACAAGTTCACTGTGATATTTCACAAGGTCACATTTCCATTTCTTTCTATGAAGACTAGCAGTCACCTTATATTGTTTTTAATCCATGTCTCTTTCTAACTCAAGCATTTTACACATCCCATGAGGTGAGTTTTTCATTTGCTTACAGCGTCCTCCTTATTTTATGAAAGGATTTGCATATTTGCACTCCTGAGCATTACCTATGCATTACATTTTCTTAGACTTGCAAGCATGGGTTTTACATGGCTACTTTGTAATTGAGCAATCCTACTATATATTGTTCAAAGTGGATTAAAGATGTATAATGGCTGGAATGACCTAGCTAAGACTGTTTCTATAGACCACACTGACAGTTGATGAAGGTCTGGCCATCATATTCAGGGAAATTAACAAAGTCTGTTTTCCTGAATGGCCTTGTGACAGAGAGAAGGAGCAGCACTTCCTGTTCTGTGTGTCAGTTTCATTCCAATGATCAGGCAGCAATTGGACTATGTGACTGAGAGCACAGGAAGTGATTAGGACTTAGAAAGCAGTAATAATTATTAATATTTGTATTGATAATCTAGTTTGTTTTAGTAAAAATATGCATATCCAGAATAATAAATACGTAAAATTGAGTGATAAAGGTGCTCACACTGTGATATATATATATATATATATATATATATATATATATATATATATATATATATATATATATATTAATTATAAAGCCTTAATTTTAAGTCTTTAATATGCCATATAGTTTTCTCACTGGTCTTGAGATGATGCTGGTGATGATCAAGACTCATTATTGTGTTTAATATTGCATTGAGTTATATATATATATATATATATATATATACAGTACTGTGCAAAAGTTTTAGGCAGGTGTGAAAAAATGCTGTAAAGTAAGAATGCTTTCAAAAATAGACATGTTAATAGATTATATTTATCAATTAACTAAATGCAAAGTGAGTGAACAGAAGAAAAATCTAAATCAAATCCATATTTGGTGTGACAACCCTTTGCCTTCAAAACAGCATCAATTCTTCTAGGTACACTTGCACAGTCAGGGATTTTGTAGGCATATAGTCAGGTGTATGATTAAACAATTATACCAAACAGGTGCTAATGATCATCAATTCAATATGTAGGTTGAAACACAATCATTAACTGAAACAGAAACAGCTGTGTAGGAGGAATAATACTGGGTGAGGAACAGCCAAACTCAGCTAACAAGGTGAGGTTGCTGAAGACAGTTTACTGTCAAAAGTCATACACCATGGCAAGACTAAGCACAGCAACAAGACACAAGGTAGTTATACTGCATCAGCAAGGTCTCTCCCAGGCAGAAATTTCAAGGCAGACAGGGGTTTCCAGATGTGGTATCCAAGCTCTTTTGAAGAAGCACAAAGAAACGGGCAACGTTGAGGACCGTAGATGCAGTGGTCGGCCAAGGAAACTTACTGCAGCAGATGAAAGACACATCATGCTTACTTCCCTTCGCAATCGGAAGATGTCCAGCAGTGCCATCAGCTCAGAACTGGCAGAAAACAGTGGGACCCTGGTACACCCATCTACTGTCCGGAGAAGTCTGGTCAGAAGTGGCCTTCATGGAAGACTTGCGGCCAAAAGCCATACCTCCGACGTGGAAACAAGGCCAAGCGACTCAACTATGCACGAAAACACAGGAGCTGGGGTGCAGAAAAATGGCAGCAGGTGCTCTGGACTGATGAGTCAAAATTTGAAATATTTGGCTGAAGCAGAAGGCAGTTTGTTTGCCGAAGGGCTGGAGAGCGCATACACGAATGAGTGTCTGCAGGCAACAGTGAAGCATGGTGGAGGTTCCTTGTAAGTTTGGGGCTGCATTTCTGCAAATGGAGTTGGGGATTTGGTCAGAATTAATGGTCTCCTCAATGCTGAGAAGTACAGGCAGATACTTATCCATCATGCAATACCATCAGGGAGGCATCTGATTGGCCCCAAATTTATTCTGCAGCATGACAACGACCCCAAACATACAGCGAAAGTCATTAAGAACTATCTTCAGCGTAAAGAAGAACAAGGAGTCCTGGAAGTGATGGTATGGCCCCACAGAGCCCTGATCTCAACATCATCGAGTCTGTCTGGGATTACATGAAGAGAGAGAAGCAACTGAGGCTGCCTAAATCCACAGAAGAACTGTGGTTAGTTCTCCAAGATGTTTGGGCCAACCGACCTGCCGAGTTCCTTCAAAAACTGTGTGCAAGTGTACCTAGAAGAATTGATGCTTGATGCTGTTTTGAAGGCAAAGGGTGGTCACACCAAATATGGATTTGATTTAGATTTTTCTTCTGTTCGCTCACTTTGCATTTAGTTAATTGATAAATATAATCTATTAACATGTCTATTTTTGAAAGCATTCTTACTTTACAGCATTTTTTCACACCTGCCTAAAACTTTTGCACAGTACTGTATATAGATACTGTGAGCAGGGAGAGGGTTAAATTCCTCCCTGCCTAAAAACATATGCGTATGCACATTTTGTTTAATTATTTTATTGTTAATTATCCCCTGCACCTGGAAGTAATTGTAAATTAGAACCAGATGCAGAGTATTTAAGCGGTGCAGTCAGTCTGCATGGGGCTGCTGAGTAGAAGGAGGCAGAAGGTGTGTTCTGCTTCTGAGCAGTCATTGAGGAAAAAAAAAAAGTGTTAAGAACTGAGTGTTTTGTTTTTGGCAGGTAAACAGCTTAGCTGTTCTGTTTTATAGTTTAGTGTATTCCTGTGTTAGTCTTCCAACTGTTAGTCTTTGTGGGGCTTAATGAAATGCTAGTGATATATATTTTGTACACACTAAGTGTCATAGTGTAAGCAAAGTGTACCCTACCTTTCATGTAAACCACGGGTGAGTGTGTGTATAATATATATATATATATATATATATATATATATATATATATATGTCACAAAACTGCACTGCTCACGGTTCGTTGCCCCTTTAAAAAACACTGCAAACACATGGATTTTTAAAGCACGGTTGCGCAATTTTTAATAAACAATACAAAAATAAACAAAACAAAACACCTAGCTCTCTTTGAGCAATAACTGAAACACAAATCAGGAACCTAAACTAAAGACAGGACAGCTAAGCTGTTTACCTGTAACAAAAAAAACAAACAAAATAGCACACACAAAAAAGGCTTCACTCTACCTTTTTCCTTTCTTTTATGGCTGTACCAGCACAGTCGGGCTTCCACACTCTTCAGCAGCCATGAGCAGACTGACTGCACTCTTTAAGTACCTTGCACCTGGCTCTAATTTTCAATAGCCAGGTGCAGGTGATAATTAAACAATAAAACAATTAACAAATGAATTAAACAAAACAAACCCACAAGGTGCCTACGGACATGTTTTTTTCTGCAGGGAGGATTTAACACCCTCCCTGCTGTCTTACAATATATATATATATATATATATATATATATTATACACACACACACACACACACACACACACACACACACTCACCCTTGGTTTACATGAAAGGTAGGGTACACTTTGCTTACACTATGACACTTAGTGTGTACAAAATATATATCACTAGCATTTCATTAAGCCCCACAAAGACTAACAGTTGGAAGACTAACACAGGAATACACTAAACTATAAAACAGAACAGCTAAGCTGTTTACCTGCCAAAAACAAAACACTCAGTTCTTAACACTTACTTTTTTTTTTCCTCAATGACTGCTCAGAAGCAGAACACACCTTCTGCCTCCTTCTACTCAGCAGCCCCATGCAGACTGACTGCACCGCTTAAATACTCTGCATCTGGTTCTAATTTACAATTACTTCCAGGTGCAGGGGATAATTAACAATAAAATAATTAAACAAAATGTGCATACGCATATGTTTTTAGGACCAGTAGATGTAAAGTGTGTAAATACATAGATAAAAGTAAAAATATAATTAAACATAAGAACACCACATATCCACTAAAAACTAATACCTACTGTAAAAATAGCAATGTTGTTTATGGAATAGCCTGTGAAAAATGTGATGAAATCAAATATGTTGGAGAGACTGGAACTACTTTATATAAACAAATTCAGAACCACCTTTCATTAATTAGAAATAAAAAAATGAATGAACCAATAGTACAGCACTTCACCAGTCAAGGACATGACATAAATGATGTAAAGTTTGTACTATTAGAACAGCTAAAATTAGACAATGCGACATATAGAAGAATAAAAGAAAGTAAATGGATAAATAGACTGAATACGATTATGCCAGCGGACTCAACAGAAAAGAATGAACTAATTAACTTCAATAGATATATAACATTTAAAAAAATAAACAAAGTTTGTTCAAAAGTTGTGCATGCTGATGCTTGGGAGGCCAAATCTAGACTGATCCTCAGAGCCAGCATTGCATGATATAATAAAATATAAATTTATATAAAGTAATGTTAATTAGAATTAATACAGATTCAAAGATAGAAGTAAAAATGATGTCACAATATATAGAACAGCATTACATCATGTAAGAATAAATCATAGATTTGAATGTAAACAATAACAAGTAGTTGTCATGCCGTCAAAAACCTATAAATACCTCCAATGTTTTGATTCAAACACAGGCTCCCTTGAGAAAGATATGTGCAACATATCGAAACGTTGGGCAGCTGGCTCTTTGAGCTAATATATATATATATATATATATATATATATATATATATATATATATATATATATATATATATATATATATATATATATAGGTAGCTAATTCACAGTTTTCACTACCCAGCTCTATACTCAACAATCAGCATTAAATAACCAGCTGGTATTACACAGCACTGGTAATGATTGTTACTTTGCATTGTGTTATTTATTACTTTGAGTTAACAATATGCACAGTTACAGTGGATGCGGGTGACAAAGCACAGTTTTATTTTCTTTCTTTGCTATCTGTCTTAGTTTGGCATATTCAGTTAAAACAACACAGGAAGTCCTTTATTAATAATTACAGTATTAATAATCAGTAGCAATAATAAAATACAGTAAACAGGTTCATTACTCAGACATTCACCCACACTCATTTCAGGCTTCACACACAATTATTTTCAGCCTTAATCAAAATCAAACTGTAAAAATATACATCTGCAAAATTATATTTGCCATTAAACATTAGCTATTGACATAATAATTGGATAACTTGTTTTAAACATTATTTTTTTTAGATTGTGAGCAGGGAATTTTACTGCATCTTACCTTCAATTAAAACAACATGGGAAGTGACCTGAGTCATTGAAGGGATGCTAGGTCAAGTTCCCCATAATCTAAAGGCACAGTCCTTTTAAGAGGTCCCCCTGGCTGCTAAACGCTATCATTTGTTTTTATAAAGGATGTAGAAAGTCACCAGGCTACAACCACCCCTAGTTTAATAGATGGCGTCCCTGCCATTAAAATTAACCAACAAAACCCTCAACTATGCACTATCAAGGAGGAGTTTCTTCTTTTTCTTTTATTTTGTTCCACAATTTCCTTCCCCTTGCCACCTTCTCCATCTCTGTCTCGATTTTAGCAACTGGAACTTGCTGTTTGTAGCTCAGTCTAGTGGGAGTATTCCTGATTCGAGTAAGGTACCTCCTTTCAGGTTCAATTTCTTCACTTTGCTCCAACTCTTCTCTTGGTTGTTTGACATCAGACAGGTGATCTGGCTCTCCAGGCAGTTCTTCTAATTCCACAATTGAACTATCAGTAACACTTGGCGGGTGTGGGGAACTCTCCTTAGCTCCGCTTGACTCCAGCATATCTTACCTCACTGATGTTATGGGTTCATCACCTGCTATTGTGACTCTCTCTCTCTCTCTCTCTCTCTCTCTCTCTCTCTATCTCTCTCTGATCCACTTCAGGACTATCAGATGTTTCAGTCAGTACTCCGTACCCTGTACCTTACATTGGGTAACTCAAAATGTCCACATCATTGTCTGCTTCACTCTCTTCTATATCCAGCTCATCTCTTTCCATCATGGGTAACTGGACTTGGCTCTTCAGGACTGATCTTCTCCACTGGAAGGAACATACATTGGGTTAGGAGGTTGTGATGCACCACACATTCTTTTTGCCCATCTTCAGACCTCACTACATAAACAGGGATGTTTTGCTGCTTCGTAACCATGATATAGGGTTGGTTCTCCCAGTGGTCAGCCAGCTTCTGTCTTCCATCCAAGTGTGTCACCTTCACGAGAACCCTGTCTCCAGGTTTAAACTCCAATTGGCCTTCAAGTTTGGAGCTAACATGACAAGCATTTTCATCAATGTACCGTTAAAGTATTCTGTTGTCCCGTTCCCTTGTGGGTGGTACGGTGTTGTGCATATTTTTGTAGTTCCTGTTGGCTTGCATGCTTCTTTAATTAGGGCACTTTCGAAGTTCCATCCCTGATCTGCATGAATTCTATTGGGGAAACCGAACTTGCAGAAGAAGTTATGCCACAGTATCTTGGACATTGGGCTTTCCTTTTGGCCATGAGTGGGGTAGGCTTGTGCAAACCTTGAGAAGTGGTCAGCTACCACAAGCACATTCTCAAACCCTCCCCCCCCTCGATTGTTCCAGCATTAGGAAATCGATGCAGACGAGTTCCAACGGTGCACTCGTATGAACACTGACAAGTGGTGCTCGGACACCTGTGACTGGAGTCTTGCGAAGGCAGCATCTTTCGCACCAATCCTTAATCTCATCGAACATACGGGACCAGTAAAACCTCTCACCTCTCAGGCAAATGTCCGGTCTGTGCCAAAATGACCTGAGTCGTTATGCAGACTTGTCTTCACACCTGCTCTCCATTTTGTGGGCAATACCAACTGGTTCATCATTCCCCTCCGGTTGTCTTGGGTCTTGCGGTACAAAATCCCATCTTGGATCATCAGTCTTGGCCATTGTTTCAGTAGCACCAGTTTAACTTCGTTGACCCTCTCCTCATGGTTTGGTTTAAAGCCTTGCATCCTTTACTACAACATGCGTCCTATCACCGGATCCTCTCTTTGCCCAGCACAAATCTCTTGCTTGGTAATCGCTGGGAGTACATCTGTTCCAAGGGCTGTATATTGTTCCTGCTCATTCCCTGGTCTTTCTTCAACCTCCGTATAGAGTCCATCCATTGTTGGTTCTGCAGCATTCGAAAGGTTTGCTGTGCGTCTAACAGCTTGCTGTGGAAAAGTATGGAGAGTTTCAGCGATCACCTCCTATGGCATTCTAGACAGCGCGTCAGCGTTCCCATTGGACTTCCCCTTCCTGTATTCAATGGCAAAATCGAACATGGCTAACTGGGACACTCAACACTGCCCGGTGGCATCAAGCTTTGCAGATGTCATCACATACTTCAGCGGGTTGTTGTCAGTCAGTACTGTAAACCGGTGTCAATACAGGTGGTCATAAAATTTCTCTGTGGCTGCCCACTTCAGCACCAAGAATTCAAGCTTGTGTGCTGGGTAGCGGCTTTCAGTAGGAATAAAGCCTCTACTGGTATATGCGATGACCCTCTCAACTCCATTCTGGACCTGGGCGAGCATGGCACCAAGACCTTCTCCAGACGCATCATCTTAGAGCACAAACGGTAGGTTGTAGTCAAGGTACCCAATTACTGGGTGGTGGTGAGCCTTTCGACCAAAGTTTGGAATAACTTCGCACTTGTCAGTCCATTCAAAAGGGACTGGAGGTTTTGGCTCCTCTCTTTTTCTTTCGTGGATCTCTAGAGGTCAGGCAGTACAAGGGTGCTGCAATCGCTGCATACCCCTCTACAAAGCGACGGTAGTAACTGCAAAATCCTAGGAACGGCAGGACCTCCTTTTGGTTAGAGGGCCTCTTCCATTCCTTCACTTTCCTGATCTTCTCTGGGTCCGTCTTAATTCCTTCAGCCGTTACAACGTGCCCTAAGTATTGCACTTCAGTTTTCAGTAAGTGGCACTTTTGGGGCTTCAACTTCAACCCATGCTGGTGCAACCTGTCAAAGACCACCTGTAGCTGTTTCAAATGTTCCTCAAATGATTAGGAGAACACTACTATGTCATCCAGATAAATCAG
The DNA here is from genome assembly GCA_030684275.1 of Acipenser oxyrinchus oxyrinchus. NCBI lineage: Eukaryota > Metazoa > Chordata > Actinopteri > Acipenseriformes > Acipenseridae > Acipenser > Acipenser oxyrinchus. Next base: position 37,093,259 of record CM060257.1, read on the forward strand.
TACGCTGGCAAAATTCTGATCACCCAAACAACATGTCATCAACCTTTTGAAAGGTGGAAGGGGTGTTCTGAAGTCCAAAGGACATTTGATTGGCTTCAAAAAGACCCATTGGGGTACTGAACTCAGTTTTGTACCTGTCCTTTTCAACAACTTCCACTTTCCAGTAGCCAGACATCAAATCTAGTGTTGAGAAGCACTTGGTCTGTCCTAATGCTTCTAGTGCTTCTTCAATTCTTGGTAGTGGAAAGGCATCGCAGGTGCTGCGTGAGTTTAACTTGCGATAATCAACGCATATCCGGAGCGATCCATCTGTCTTTGTCACCACAACAATACGGGAGGCATATGGACTCTTGCTCGGCCGAATCACTCCCGCTTTCTCCATTTCAACTATCTGCTTCCTGACTTCTTGATACTGTACTGGTGATATCTTTCTATAGGCAAGCAAGGCGGCTCCGGGTCCACTAAAGGGATCTCATGTTGCACAGGTGTAGTTCTTCCATAATCAAGAGAGTGTCGACAGAAAACATCAGTATTCTTTAGGAGCAACTCTTTTAACTGGTTCAGCTGCTCTTCATTGTCTACAGCAGAATTGCACTTGGGGGATTTCATCACTCACTATCTCAGGTGCAACAGCATTCTGGTTACGGCAGGCTCCAGAGGAGATTATCTTTTCTGCTGGTGTAGTAGATTGACAACTTGAGGTTTGCAGGGAGGTTGTGCTTTCATCCACAACGGTCACCAGAAAAAGGTCAGCAAGGAAAGTATTGGGTTTAATAGCTATTGGCCTTGCAGACAAATTACATACCCTAACTGGCACACGCCGACTCGTCACCTTGTTTAACACACGACCAATGACCAGGCCTTCAGGTAAGTTTGATGACGCCTGTCTTTCAATCAACATAGTGTAGGGCACTCCACCTGCTCATTTAGGGACTACAAATAATGTCAGTTTCTTCTCCAGCAGGGACAACGTGAATACCTTTTCCCACATACTTAGCACTGTCTGCTTTCCCTTCAGGTCCTCCAAACTCTTTCTTTCCAAGCTCCAGGAAAGCTGTATACCATTCTATTGACTGCTACTTTGGCCAAGTAATTCCTTCCATGGACAGCCTGCAGGTAAGAGCGACTCACTCGAAGGACATTTGTCCCAATCAGCAATGGAACTTCTTTCCTGTATTCCGTTGTGGGAACAACAAATGCAGGCATGCAGGAAGCTTAATGTGAGAAAGGACACCCCTAAATGAGGGACATTCTGACCTGCCGCACATCCTATGGGAATATTTTGAAGCCTCAACCCTCTGTTGTCTAAGATATGGGTGGTTATTTATGAACAGCTCAGTGGTTGTGGTAACTTGAGATCCCGAGTCTATCAAAGCTTTGCACTTTGTCCCATTCACCTTAACTACCCCCTCATTCTAAGCTGTGTTTATGTTTGATGTTCTGAGTCTGGGGACTTACTTGTCTGTTGCTGCCCACCACTGCCCCTTTAGCCACAGCCATTAGGAGTTTAACGGTGGCTCAACCCCACTTGCCTCCAAAGATGGAGGGAAATTGCTTTGGAACTTCAGGTACCTGGTAAGTAAATAATTGCTATAATTTGCTAACGCTGAAGCAGATACTGTGTGTGGTAGTGTGTGCTCTCACGGCAATCAATTTCTACAGTCACTCGTATTTGATATCCCTTTCAAACCCCTACTGTATGCTTGTATTGCGAATTTAATCAAAATACGAAGAGGAGGGGTGTGCGTCTGTATGTGTGAGAAATAGAGAGAATGTAGATTATGTTGTTGCGTATTTAAACCTATGACAAACTTGTAGTAGTCTACTATTAAAGTTGTATTCTAGTCTGTTCAAAAGTGCAACACTTGCTTGTAGTACAAAATATTTATTAGTTTAAAAATCTTCAAATTATTCATCAAAATTTGGTATTCTGATGAAGACCACTTAACGGCCAATCTCCCACACCAATCTTTTAATCTAATAAATATTTTGTACTACAAGCGAGTGTTGCGCTTTTTGAACAGATTAGATTTTATTATTTTGGATGCACCTCGAGTTGGTTCAGAGCACAGACAACAAGGAAATAAATATTGACATTGCTATAATGTTATAACTGTTATAAACCGTTTTTTATCGCAATATTGAACATTTGTGCAGTCTATGGCCCTGAAGTATAATTTCTCATGCTGGAATTTGCGGAGTATGAAATTAGCAATATCCACGGTCCTATTATACACACATAGTACTTACATATTCAAAATGCATGACTGTATGCTTTCAATTATATAGATATGAAGCATTATATTATAATATGTATTTATATTTATTTTTGGTCAGTGGTAGAAGTCCAAACAAAAGCATCCTCTCTGCGGACACAATAGGGAAAGCTGCTGAAACCTCGTCCCAGTGGCAGTGGGACAAAAGACCTCATTCCAGACAGAAATGGATTTTAAAGAATCTTGAATTCTTAAAGCCATTTCTTGTGCACCGTCATAGTGAAACCAGTTTGGAAGTCAGTAAAATTATTTTTTTAAATGAGAATATTTTTCTAGTATTTAATGTTTTCATATCAGAGAAAAATATTAATAGCAAAATCTACAAATTTGTTAAAAGTGGTTTATCTTATTTACAGCTGGATGAAATGCTGTCGAGAGGGAACACCTGATTTGTCTGAGAAGTATGAAGAGGAGCCAGAGCAGCAGACAGAACTGGATGACAGTGTCCTAGACCTGTCAGAGACATCTACCTCAGATTCAAGTGCCATCCCTCTCTCTGTGGCTTCATTCAGTGCCTCAAGGCCACCTAACCCACTTCTTTCCTTGGCATCACCAATTACTTCAAGGCCATCTACCCCACTACTTTCCATGGCAACCACCATTTCCACAAGGCCATCTACCCCAGATGTATCTTTAGCTAGTGATTCTGCAACCACTACAGTACCCTCTGTGACACCAGTTGGGGCTAGCTCACAGAGGACAGACTCAAGGCCAAGTTCACGTAGCTGAAAATTCATGTGGAATCCGGAGGTAGAGCTAGAAAGACAGAAGCTGGCTATACTGGAAAAAATGTCAAATCAAGTACATAATCAGGACAGTGTGGCTATTTCTGTAAGCATGCTGCCAGCGAGATGAGGCAAATTAAAGATGAATCCATCCAGTGAAGACTGAGACGTAATATCATCACAATGACTTACAATGCACAGAAGGAAGACCAACAAAGGAACATAACACAGACCTCAGCCCACCCAACCAGCATGTATGGCAGCTACACCCCAAGGCTTGCGCAGCCAAGTCCACATTACATACCCTTCCAAAGATTCCCTCAGCCACCAATCCCACAGTTTCTGCAACAACCACCTGAAAACAAGGATGAGCTTAATCAGACCTTTACACATTTGTAACTGTGTAATTTTCTGTTCAGTGTAGTTTTGTGTGCATGCTTTTGAATAGTTGATTCAGTTCATAATTTATCTTATTTATATTACATTTTTTTGTTCATAAAGTGATATTTGGTTAACATTAGTAAGTAATATTCGTGTTTTTTGGTTTTATATATTGAAAAAGAGAATTGAGTGTGTAGTGAAAGAAACAGCACCTTTTAAAAGCACAATACTATATATTATAGCCTGTTTCTTGATCTCTTTGTTTATAAATGGCCTTTTTAGTGCCCTAAAATGCTTGACTTTTGTACATTTTATATATATATATATATATATATATATATATATATATATATATATATATATATATATATTCGTTTTTGTCTTCAAATGTTTGCTTTGATAATTACACTGGAACCCCTTTAAACCTATTTTGATAAATAAAATAATAAATTAAATATTAAACATTCAAGTCAAATTTCCTCATAATCTAAAGGCACAATCCTTTTAAGAGCTCTCCCTGACTGCTAAATGCTATCATTTGTTTTTATAAAGGATGCAGAAAGCTACCAGGCTACAATAGATACAAAAGATTTCTGCTTTTAGTATTCACTTAACTAGCAATGCAGCTTGAGCCTCATTTCCTATCTATTTCAAATAGAGATATGCATATTAATCTCTTTTGCTGAAAGAACAATGGAATTTCTAGTCACTGCTCTCGATTGATGTGTACCAGCATGTACAAGCTGTGACATCACTTTGATCTTTTAATTGATTAATTATACGGATATTCTAACAAAGTGGCTGTGTGACTTTAAAGAGAAGGGGAGTGCAGAGCAGATATATTGTTGATTAACAAATCCACAGTTTATGCTACAAATCCACAGAAAACTGTTGAATCCTCAGCGAAACCACAGGCAGAACAATTCAACATAAAATATATATATATTTTTTACAGACTTAGACGTAGTTCATCCCTTACATCCACTTTCGTGACATTCTGACCTTGAACAGGGAAAAAAGCAGAACCACTTACTATATATTTTTTATAATATATAATAAAACAACTATTTATATTTTTATAATTCATACAGCTGTTTTCACCAACACTGATTAACTTTAATTTTGGACTACCCAATGTTACATTAGGTAGGGTTTTTCCAAGATGAGTGCTAATAAGGCTCTGTGAAACCAGACAAAAATTGATTAAAACTAGCCATCTGAATAAAATTTGCCATTTGATAACAAGAAATCACTGCTGGTGTCACACTAATATAAGTGACCACTATACATCATGTAATGTATAATAATAAAAATGTTACATTTAGTGTACCATTTACCAACATAAAAACAATATTACAACCAAACTGTATGGGGGGAAAAAAACCAAAAAAAAACCACCACTTACACTTAAAATTTGCTACCAAATCGTTATACGTAGGAACACTGTATGGTGCCGCTGCTGTGTATGGAGCAGGGTATAGTATCCAAAGCAATGGGGCTGTATGGTTGTAGGGCTTCAGTAAAAAATATGTACTGAATAACTAGTGTACAAGACAGTGTAAGAGAAGTGCTGTGGTAGAATATGTTTGAAACATACAAAATATACGATAACACTAATAATTTAAATTTTGAAAACGGTGCACCGTCCATCCCTCCCCCCTCCAGCTCGTGCTATTCAGAAGCAAACCTTTCATTTCTTCATTCTCCATCTCGACAGCAAAGTGTTGTGTAAGCTGTCTTGAAAGAAATGTCTCAAAACCCCTCTGCTGTTTGGGATTTTTTTTAAATGCCCGGACGACCAAAAAAAAAAAAAAGTTTAATGCAAACTGTGTAGCGACTAGTATTATGGAGGTATAACCTCTGCGGTCACTTGACAAGCGTAAGTACATATTATTATTATTATTATTATTATTATTATTATTATTATTATTATTATTATTTTTATTTTTAGTAGTAGTAAAATGTGACTGATAACCTGCTAGAAACAGTGACTGTTAAATAAAGCTTTGTTTTGCCCAAGTCCCCTGCAGTTGTGCAATGCAAGCTTACTGTATTGCAAACACCTTCAATTATGTGTAAATAAACAATGTGTATTTTTATTTAAATTATAAAAACATGATTACTGTTCTATATAATATATTTTTAAACTACATGTGAATGTTTTATTCCTTGCATATGGATTTCCTATAAAATAATAGGATTTTCAATCAAATATAAACAAGCAGCTATGGTGACGCCACCAGTAAGTTATGCAAATGAGTACCTGTGACAGGCTAGCTGTAGGGATGACGTCAGGCCAGAAAGAAACACACACAGACAGGCAGTACTCAGGTTGAAACTGAGACGCTGCGGCGCTCAGTATGTTTATTGTAAAATAAAAGTTTGAACAAAACACAGGACACGGCAATTGAGGCCAAAATAAATAGACAAACAAAACGGATTAACACTAAACAAACAGTGGATGAACAGACAAACAAACACGGTGAGTCAAAGAAACTTAGATTTACTTTTTCCTTGGTTTTAGTTTTTTAAATTCTCTCCTCTCCACACCCGTTCTCCATTGACCGAACACACAACCCCGAGTGAGTGCTTTGTGCATCTATATATACAATTGTGCTGGGATTCAATTACCAATTAATTATTCACTTGAATCCCAGCATGTGAACTAATCTGTGAAAACCCTGTGCTCACATATTAAATACTTTAAATGCACGTGAAGTGCAGTGCAATCCTTGTGCCTAAATACACCGTATAGATATCCCGTGCAGCAATATCTATACACCAACATTTACACACCACACGCAACATATAACACAGAGATGCACACAGGGGCGGGGCACATTGCCACAGTACCATCGAAAGTTCAATTCTTCCTTCAGTAATGTGTTCCGAACCTTTGTTGCAGCCCTAACAAAAAAAACAAGCTTTTTGAAGCAAGTGCAAAGGCAAATTAATAATAATTCGTAATTTGCACCTTTCTCCCACAAAACTGACAATTGATCCTGAATGTGAGGTGGATCTGGTGTTATTCTCAATGGCAATCTAGATTGAGGACACCAATCAAACTAAACTTGTAATCTGAGTCTGATTCAAATCCAGCATGCCATTGTGCCACCTATAGTAAGCGTCGATATACAGCCTCCCTAAGACACAGCCACACATTGACACAAGTTAAAAGTAAATTCTGTCTTTGTTCCAAGTACTGCATGTCATACAACTAACTGTTTCTCATCCTTTCTTGATGTGCAGTGTTGACATGGGCTGACTGATGCATGAAGGAAACTCTGTGGCCAGCACAGTGCAGCACAGCTCACAATTATCTAAAGGAAATACATTTATATTCCCCTTTTTAAAACAGTGCGCTTATGCTGAGTATCCCCTAACAGATCATTCAACCCATTTGAATGACACTGTAATGTACAGTCCAACACTAGTAAACTGCAGAGTTGTAATTTACTAGAGTGAATGACTCGACTCGGAATCAAGTCGCATCGTGACTCGACTCCAGTCACGCAAAAATGTCTCCATCTGACTCGAGTCATTCATGGGGTTTCCATGCAAAATTTTTTTTAACTCAAGACATTTACACGAGAATGTCTCGTGGGGGGGGCTCCCGAGGCGCTCTGTGTGGAGTGCAGGATGTGCCCTATAGTCTGGACGTCGCGAGTTCAAGTGCAGGCTATTCCTTTGCCAACCGAGGACGGGAGCTCCCAGGGGGCGGCGCTCAATTGTAACACACAAACTCAAATTATAAGTGAAGCAACAATTTCCTCCCCAACTAATTTGTCACTTGTGACATTTTCAGAACTGAAAATAATCTTAATAAATTCAGTGGGTCTCTTGCATATATATATATATATATATATATATATATATATATATATATATATATATATATATATATATACGGCACATAATTTATTAAGGCACTACCTACAATATAATATCAGTATCTTAATAGAATACTAATTCACCACATACATTTTGACTTAATCCAGGCCACAGCGGTTCTTTGTTTCCTAGTTGCAGTCTCAAATACAGATGCTTTGACAAGTTGTGCTCCCACTAACATGGGTTGGTTGCACACCCCAAATGAAGTCCTTAAAACTACTGTTCAGTTAAGCTGGCATAACAGTCCAAAGTGAGCAAACTTTGTGATGAACCTACTCCTCTCTCCCTCCTTACTCTTTTCTGTCCCCTCCGATCTCTCCTCACTCTCTGTCAATACCTTTGAATTTCACGCAGTCCAACTAACCTCTCCCTGTCAACTCCTGCTCATTGTACTGTACCACCCCCCTGGGCCTCTCGCTCACTTTCTGGATGAACTTGACTATCTACTCTCCTCCCTCCCCTCTCTGTCTACCCCAACTGTCCTGCTAGGTGACTTCAACATCCATCTCTCCAACCCCAGCCACTCTGCTGGATTCCTCCCTCTCCTTCACTCCTTCGACTTCTGTCTCTCTCCATCCCTCCTACCCACAAAGCTGGCCGTCAACTGGACCTCATCTTCTCCAGGGCCTGCTGCCCCTCCACCCTCTCTGTCACCCCCTGGACCTCTCCGATCACTATTTCATCTCTTTTTCTCTGTCTCTCCCCCTCTCCCTGCTCCTCCTACTCCCACTGTCACCTCTCCTGTAACCTCCGCTCTCTCTCCTCTCTGTCCTTGCCTCCACTGCTCTCTCTCACCTCCCTCCTATCGACTCCTTTTCACAACTCTCCGTAGACTCTGCTACCTCCACCCTCTTCTCCTCCCTCACCTCCTCTCTCGACTCCCTCTGTCCCTCACCTCCCGACCTGCTCGCCCCTCCCTCCCCATCCCTGGCTCTCTTCTGCACTCCGCTCGGCAAGAATCACACTGCGATCTGCTGAAAAGAAATGGAAGAGAACCAAACTCCCTGCTGCCCTAGACCTTTACCGCACTCTCCTCTCCTCCTTCTCCTCTACTCTCTCCTCTGCTAAATGTACTTATTTCCAATCTGTAATCCAAGCCTCCACTAACAACCCACGTAAACTATTCTCTACCTTCTCCTCCCTCCTAAACCCTCCCCCTCCTCCTCCCTCCTCTATCTCCCCTGATGACTTTGCCTCCTTCTTCTCTTCTAAAATCTCAGATATCCACAAACACTTTAACACCTCTCCCTCCCCGCACCTCCTCCTGCTCCAACCCCTACACCCACTGCATCCCCTACTAACTCACCCTCCTTCTCCACCTTCTCGCCCCTCTCAGACTCTGACCTCTCCTCCCTGCTCCAGGGTCACAAACCCACCACGTGTGCCCTGGACCCCTCCCCACTCACCTCTTTCAAGCTGCTGCTCCTGCTCTACTTCCCTTCATCTCCTCCCTTCTCAACACCTCTCTACTTTCTGGTCTCTTTCCCTCTGCCTTCAAAAAGCCTCTATCACTCCCATCCTCAAAAACCTACCCTCGACCCCACCTCCCTCCAGAGCTACCGTCCTGTCTCCCTCCTACCCTTCCTCTCCAAAACCCTTGAGCGGACTGTACACCGCCAGCTCTCTGCTTTCCTGTCCAACCACTCTCTGCTCGACCCTCTCCAATCTGGCTTCCGCTCTGCTCACTCCACTGAAACCGCCCTCCTGTCTGTCACCAACTCACTTAAGTCTGCCCGAGCTGCCTCTCTCTCCTCTGTCCTAATTCTCCTCGACCTCTCTGCTGCCTTTGACACTGTTGATCACTCTATTCTACTGTCCTCTCTCGCTGACCTGGGAGTCTCTGGCACTGCTCTGGCCTGGTTCTCCTCCTACCTCTCCAACCGCACTTACCAGGTAACCTGGCGTGGAGCAACCTCCACACCTCACCCTCTCTTAACAGGAGTCCCCAAGGGTCAGTCTTGGGTCCTCTCCTGTTCTCTCTCTACACCCGCTCCCTGGGCCCCTCATCGCATCCTATGGTTTCTCATACCATTTCTATGCTGATGATGCTCAGATTTTCCTCTCCTTCCCCTCCTCTGACTCCACCATCTCCTCCCGTATCTCTACCTGTCTGTCTGCTATTTCCTCCTGGATGCACTCGCATCACCTCAAACTTAACCTCTCTAAATCTGACCTCCTTTTCTTTCCCTCCTCCTCCCCCTCCTCTGATCTCTCTATCTCTGTTCCTCTGGAATCTACCACACTCTCTCCCTCTTCCTCCGCTAAGAACCTCGGAGTCACCCTGGACCCCTGCCTCTCTTATTCCCAGCACATCTCCACTCTGGCACGCACTTGCCGATTCTTCCTGAGCAACATCCGAAGAATCCGACCCTTCCTCACCAACTACGCCACCCAGCTCCTGGTCCAGGCCTTGGTACTCTCCCGCCTAGACTACTGCAACTCCCTCCTGGCTGGCCTCCCTGCGGCCGCCACCCGTCCGCTCCAGCTCATCCAGAACTCTGCTGCCCGCCTGGTGTTCTCTCTGCCTCGCTTCTCCCACGCAACTCCACTACTCCGCTCACTCCACTGGCTACCGATCACCGCCCGCATCCAGTTCAAGACTCTTGTACTAGCCTACAGATGCCTTGACCAGACTGCACCCAGCTACCTCCAGACCCTCATCTCTCCCTACACCCCCACTCGACCTCTCCGCTCCGCCTGCACTAGAAGACTGGCTCTACCTCCTCTCGCTCCCCTGCCTCCAGAGCCCGCTCCTTCTCCACCCTCGCTCCGCAGTGGTGGAATGACCTACCTACAGATGTCAGGACCGCCCAGTCCCTGACCACATTCAGCGCCTCCTTAAGACTCACCTCTTCAGACAGCACCTGTAGAACTCCTCTGTTTCCCCCTGGGACACTTTCACCCTTCCTTAAATTTGCTTTACTTACTCTTACCTGCCCCTATTTTACTGCATTTAATCCTGTACTTCAGAGTACTGTAATCTGCCATATGTTTAAACTGTAGTATTTGGTATTTAATCATATCTTGATGTAACTATCACTGTCACTTATCTGCTGTATTGAATTGTATTTTGTCACACTTGTACTTGCTTGAACTTGTCATTGTATTTATCTTGCTCTTATTGTATTACCTGTACTGTAACACTTGAAATGTATTTGCTTACAATTGTAAGTCGCCCTGGATAAGGGCGTCTGCTAAGAAATAAATAATAATAATAATAATAACCTACTTCAGTTAAGCATTAACATCTCATTATGTGCTGCATACAATAATTCAGTTTCACACCAGTTGTGTGTCTGAGGTGAAGGTGAAGTTTTAGTACTTGCGAAATGATTTTACAGCAGGAAATATATATAGCATTAAATAATCACATTTGGTTGCATGATTTGAACTAATTGTTATGCAATCATGTTTTCTTTTATTAATTTTAAGCAAACTGTTGCAATATTTTTGATTACTGATTGTATATGGGAAAGATCATACATACATGCATTGTGCTATGTACAATGTAGGCGATTTCTATAATGCATCACTGTACTTTCTGTAGGACTGTCAGGATGTGTACGTGGTGAGGAATAAGCAAACTGTCCAAATAATAATGACTGTTCAAAAACGGTCCGGATTTATTAAAATAAAAACAACCCCCACTACCAACAACTGAAATTGTCAGTGAAATTAAATGTGACGTTTACCAATTCTGGAAAAACAGGGAAACGAAATTCCAAACTATCGCTGTAAACATTTTTATCATACAAAAATGCACTTTGGGATGACCAGTGCTCCAGAAAGGCATCAAACATGCACAACATGTATCAGAATAATATATAATATAACAAACCAAAACAGCAGAAACAAAAGATGCACACAAAGAGACTTCAAACATTATTTTTTAAATGTATGTATGAAGTTGATCTCAAAGTAGTGAGTAGTTGTTTCTTGATGTGACCTAGATGCAAAGAAATGCACAGAGTCCTTTTCTTCAGATATTAGTTTGGTTTATTCCTTATATGCAGGGAGTCGTTTACCCAGTACAGAGCAAGCAGATTCAAAGATGCATACAAAAACATGCTCTTTAATACCCATTTGCACTCAGGTTTTTCCCCTCCCCTGTTCCTTTGTAGGTCCAATCACCACGGGAAAACACCCTGTGGGCTGTACCTGCGGAGGCTCTTGTGCAGAGAAAATGATGTGTCGTGTGCTAAAGTGATCTAAAGGTTGCTATTTCAGAAAGTAAACTGGTTCTAGCTTGATCACACTATGCCTAAACTAGGCTATCTTGGTGTGTTCTTTTGTTCTTTTGTGTTCTCACACTACGCCTAAACTGATATTGGGCATATCAGTCCCTCCAGCACTGGGTGATTGTGGTTTCTTCTGCTGCTAAACTGCCTCTGTTGTTCTATGCACAGACTTGTGGGTTCTCTGCCACTTTTTCTGCAAAGCTTACAGAGTGTACAAAACTGTAAATACTTGCATCTTATATTGCGTTAATTCTTCGTTTTCCATGTTCTCCAACAATGTAAAACCTACAATTTTTGTTTGCTGTCCTGTAGAAACACCACCAAATGTTATGTAAAACTAACATTTTTGTTTATAGTTATCCTATATGCTGTGAAGCTTACAGATTTACAGGATTAAAACTTGAACCTGATATTGTGAAAACCATAATAAATACATATTTTGATTAATTTTCCTTTTTTCCTACTTATATAGACATGTTTATGTAGGTACTGTATATTGTATTTAAAAATACTTCACACAGCATTTCCCCCTTCCTCTGTGATTTTGAACGAATTTACCGTGACTACTCTGTGATTTTTAGTACAAATTTCTGTGACAAAATCCCAGCCTTACTTATCAGTTGTTAAAATAGGAATCACAAAAAACAAAAAAACGTCACTCTCCTCCATCTAAAGATCGAGGTTGGCTTGTCAGAAATATGAATTTACCTCAGAATGGTCATCAATTAAAAGAAGCAGAGTGTCTGAATCTCATGTCTACTGTGAATACTGCCGTACAAACTTCTCTGTGAAACATGGTGGCCATGACTGTACCACTCACAGGTCAGAAGAAACACCAGCAATATGCAAAATCTGACACTCCCCATTACTGTATGTTTGTGCAAATGGGTTTTGAGGTTTAACTTGCTTTAAATAATGAATTAATAATTTGATACTACACAGTATTTTGTGTTTTGATAGTTGCAGAGTAGTACACATGTAAACAAAAACATTGTTAAATGTATCTTGAGGTGTTATTTTGATAGTTATTTTTATAAAGTTTTGAATTTATACATTTTTTTTATGCAGGTTGAATATTTCAGTCCAAGTCTGATAGCACTTACGAGATCCTGCAACACTCTTCACTAATATTTAAATCCAGACTAAATAGAATTTAAAATAAAAAAATAATAATTGTTGAAGTATTTTAATTGGTATTTAATTTCTTAATGCTGTTTGTTTACAATTACCAAAATTATAGATTGAACAGCAAAAATTAGGTCATTGGCTGCCAGAGCCTAAGAAGCTTTTCATTTCTAGGGGCTAGCAGCCACTAGCTTTAAAAAATGTCCACATCTCTACACTCGCCACATGCTACTATTTTCTCCTTTCAGAAGTTGGCATCTCTGTCTCTGGTGCAGGTGCTCCTATGCAGGGATGAGTGGTGACTGTGTGCAGGGATTAGTGGTGGCTGTGTGCAGGGATGAGTGGTGGCTGTGTGCAGGGATGAGTGGTGACTGTGTGCAGGGATTAGTGGTGGCTGTGTGCAGGGATGAGTGGTGGCTGTGTGCAGGGATGAGTGGTGACTGTGTGCAGGGATGAGTGGTGGCTGTGTGCAGGGATGAATGGTGGCTGTGTGCAGGGATGAGTGGTGGCTGTGTGCAGGGATGAGTGGTGACTGTGTGCAGGGATGAGTGGTGGCTGTGTGCAGGGATGAGTGGTGACTGTGTGCAGGGATGAGTGGTGGCTGTGTGCAGGGATGAGTGGTGGCTGTGTGCAGGGATGAGTGGTGGCTGTGTGCAGGGTAGGTGCTCCAGGGGTGTCAGCTTCCGGGTTAGTCCTCGGCTGCAACACAGTAATGCAAAACAAGACAATAACACAGCAGCGATCTGGCTGCAATCACAAATTCAGTGTAAGGGGCCATACTCATGTAGCTGCGTCCCCTTTGTATTGTAAAACCTTTCCTTGTGATCAGTGTGGAGCTGTGCTCTGTCCAATCACTGCCCGCACCACAGCTGATCACAGTGGAGTTGTTCTGCAGTCATACAGCTACACCCTTTCCCCAAGATGGATGACTTCCATTCCCGTCCCACCATTGAGTTGACCCATCTTGGAGAAGGCGTACCACCAACCTTACCCAACGCTCTTCCTGGTCAGGGGTAGACTTGCAGCTCAGATTCCTTCTATGCCTGTCACAAGGACCATAAGAGTATTTAAAGGGTTAAACTTTGCTGTAATGATCTAGCACAATAAGGAAAGTTGAGAAATTTGTAATGGTGTAGCTTGGAAAGAAATAGGCCCTGGTCACCATAATAACATCTTATAGAAAGACTCTCACAGATTCCTTAGCCTTAAAACTTCCCTGAATAAGCAAGATTTAGCCAAGCCTGCATACACCTGGTTCTCAAGATCAACTGTTCTGTGAGAATAGTTATGTGTGCTGGGAAACAGCCTTTGTCTAGTTTTTTAAAGTCAGAGACAGGGAAGAGCAGAGGTAACATCTTGAACTGCAACATACTATCAACATCTAGCAAGCAAAGTCAGAGGAAAGGAGATTGCATATAACATCTTTAACCAACAGCTGTAAACATGAACGAATAAGTCAGGAAAGAAGAGAGCAACAGACTAACTTATTGGCTCTTCGCACTATTTAAAAGGAACACCCCAGAATTTGGTTAAATTGTGAGAAACTTACATAATACAAAAAGGACATAAAGAGAACTCGACCAACTGCATTGCCATCGAAGAAAGAGGCAAGTTCAACAAACATTGAACTAATAAATTAATGAACTGATTTGGCCTGCCGGCACTGGTCAAATTTACAGCAGGACATTCCCACGAGACATTGAGGGAGACTGGGTTGTCTGACCAGGAATACAGACAAACTCTGCTGCAAGTCGGCCTCTGATGCAAGTGGACTGAATCATACCCTGCATCGACAAAAATGCAGTATTCATAGTTGGACTAAAAGAGATTAGACAGAATCTATGCAGGAATGTAATAAATGTATAAGCAGAGAGATAGAGTATGTAACCCGGATGGCTTGCGGGTGACAACAGACCAGGAAACAAATGGATATCAACACAAGTACTGGGGGCTATTGCTCTCATGTTGGTTTTACTAATTAAATAAACCAACAAATAATAAATATTAAACACTTTCAATAACAAAACAAACAAAATGACACAAGGGCCAAAATAAGCAAACACTAGAAACAGAACACAAAACAAATACCGTGCTGGTACAGCGATCAGGTAGGTAGCAGTTGCTTTCTGTATTTCATTCATAGATCTCTCAAACACCGCCTCCATTTCTCTCTCCACTCTCATCCAACCATCACGTTCAGCCAAAGCTGCGGGTTATTATATTGCGGCCAAGGGATTAACTGGTTATCAGTTACCTAGTTTATCCCTCGACCACATTCGGCATAGGGTTTCTCATATGCGTGCTCAACAGCTAGTTTGTCAATAGTCACTCGCTGTTGACCACATATTCTAACGATTTTATCTGGATGGGGCATGTTAACCCCATCCAGGCTGTAAAACAATAATAACAATACAACAATGTTTTTCTACATAAACACAAAACAGTACATTTAACGAATAACACAACAAAATAATACAAAATACACACAGGGACGGGGTACCCCGCCACAGAGTATAACAGGGTGTGGCCATAAGTATCTGTACTGTATAAACCAGGGGCCAAAGTAATAGCTGATGGAAATAATTTAACAATCAGACAGTGGAATTAACTGAATTGATCTACTTAATTGAAATTGGTGCTAGAATAAATATTGAATGAATAAGAACAAATATAATGGGTGTTACGTGTAGGTGTCGACAACAGATTGCTAATGATTGATTATGATTTCATAATATCCTGTTAATTAGAATTTACTTAGTTTGTATTTTGATAATTTTCCTGACTTTATTGAGCTTCATTTTACTAAAAGTGTGTGGCTTTGCTTTGAAATAAACATTTAAAAAAAGACCAGTTTACATTGCACAAGCTCTGCACAGAATTTGTGGTGACAGAAATGTAACCAAATCAGAAAAAAAGATTTTCCCCTGTTAGCACTGTAATTATTGTTCACCCCAAAGGAACAATAAAACAACATTATTTAATCTAATAAATGTGTATTAAATTATAATGTAACCCCTAAATACCAAAGTAGAATAGATCCTTCAGAGTGGTCTGTTTCATCTAGTGGGATTTCCATTTTGTGTTGCTTACACAAGTTAAAGAAGATGGCTGTAACAGGCTGTAAGTTACTCAAGTTGACATTTCCCCTCGAGGCTTCATTAGGGCAAGAAAGCAAAATATGAAGCTGTAGGAGAGGAATGGTTTGTTTAACTTTATACACCATTTTATGATGAGCGAGAATGTGCAGAAGTATGAAATACATGTATATATAGTCACTATTTAATCATTAGCTACAATGCTTCAGCTTCTGCCTTCTTCAGATAGCAATAGAAATAGCTTGGTAGACTGGTGCTGTTTAAGTTTGAAATTATATTTACACACACACACACACATATATATATATATATATAATACAGTTATTCTATGCTATATTCATGCTATTTGATTATTGATTTAGAACATTGCTATTATTATTATAGACAGACCAATATAAATGTTGATAAATGCTTGCTTTTACTTATAATTGACATGTTACATCAAAGCTGAAGTATTACCTGAATAGTATCCATTGCTAAACTTAATGTACTGATTATTTTGACACTAATTAACTTTCTTACTTTTGTACCATATTACTTAACTCAATTTGATAAAAATGTATAGATTATATAACTGTGTTGTTTGGTTATTGTTCGACTGTGTTTCATTTTCTGGATCTTGAGCTTGGTAGGAAGTAATTAATAATTAAGCGTGCTAATTTATTTACACCATTACACACATATAAGCTAGTTACTCTTGATTGGGTATTGTAAATTTATTTTCATGTTAATTTTTTCTACATCTCCTATGTCCTCGGGGAGGCTGTGCGGAGCTCAAAAAGCTTTAGGGGACGTTAACCAAACAATGTGTTACCCAAACAATGTGTTACCCAAACAGTGTGTTACCCAAACAATGTGTTACCCAAACAATGTGTTACCCAAACAGTGTGTAGAGAGGGTTTCCGTAGTGTAGTAGGTTCCTGCAGCAGGATGTCTCTCCTTGTGTGGCAAACATTTATTTTTAGCTTTGTTTTGTTTTATTTTCTTTATTAAATCTGACACTAGGCCTACCATTGCTGAAAACCCTAGCCTGTGTGGTGATAAGACTGAGGTAATGATACTTAGCTCTTAGCATCAATTGCATAAACTCGACAGGTTTAGTATGGTTACTGATGGGCTTGACATTAGGTCTAGCTCTGAAATGAGAATTCTTGGTATTATTTTTGACCCTAGTCTAGCCTTTGAGTCCCATGTGCAGAATGTCACCAGGGTGTCATTTCTTCTTTTATGTAATATTGCCCGATTCTGTTCTAGTCTGTCTGTGTCTGATGCTGAGAAATTAGTACATGCTTTTGTCTCTTCTAGACTGGATTACTGCAATACTCTGCTTGCTGGTGTCTCTAAGAGACTTTTCTTTATTAAATCTGACACTAGGGCTACCATTGCTGGTACCCTAGTGACAGCCCGTGTGTTATTAAATCTGAGCGCATGTGTGGCATGTCAACACCCAATGCTCTGTGTCTGCCTCGTTATTATTCAGTGATGACCCACACACATAACAAATCACCCTGTTACAAAAGTATTACAATCTCACAATATGAACCATTATTTCTAAGGCGGGGGTAATTATTTGCTGTTGTAGCAGTTGCTATGGAGATTTGTTAAGGTCAAGTATAGTACTTCAATTACGGAAAGCTTGTCAGGTCTAAAATGTTAGTCGAAAAATAAAATGAACAGTATGGCCTTGTGTGGCAGGATGGCTTGCAGTGGTGAGGTGTGGTGACGTCACGGACCAGGAAGTAACTGAATCAAAA
This sequence comes from Acipenser oxyrinchus oxyrinchus, assembly GCA_030684275.1. Classification (NCBI taxonomy): domain Eukaryota; kingdom Metazoa; phylum Chordata; class Actinopteri; order Acipenseriformes; family Acipenseridae; genus Acipenser; species Acipenser oxyrinchus. The sequence continues at coordinate 37,110,744 of CM060257.1, forward strand.
CAATGGATGGGCGGGTGAAGCTGAATGCTACGGCACTCAGCTGGATTTATTAAATAAACAAACCAAAAACAAAAGATTTAAACAAAAACAAAACACAAAACAAAAAGGCGCGATGGCCAAACTAACAGAAACAAGTATATTTTTAAATATAGCAATTGTTATTTTTAGATTCTCCTCGCTCTCTCTCGATCTCCGTACTCTCCTCTCTAGACTCTACACTCAACCCCTGCAGCACAGACAGCTGCAGGTTCTTATACTCTGGCCGAGGGGTTAACTAGCTGTTAATTATCTTATTACCCCTCGGCCACAGTCTGCACGCATTTGGTAAGTATGCGTGACTGTCAGCTAGTTAAATAATCAGTAGCTGATCAGCCACGCATCCTCACAGGGTTTTAAATTATAAATAATAACAAAGACGCAGCGCTTTTATCCACGTCGCAAACAATAATACAAATAATAATAAATAAGGGCGGGACACTCCGCCACACCTTGACAGATATGTTTTGAATCTCAGCCGGTAATTTCCACAGCCAGTAATTTTGGGCAGCAATTGGTAGGCTAATAGGCAATGAATAGAAAGCTGCTGTATGGGGTCTAAGCAAGGACAGGCTGACGAAAAAGCAATGTGTTTGTAACTTACAGATTAAGGCATATCATCATTGATAAGTAGATTCTACACACGGCCTTACCATTTAGAAAATGGAAGTGGAATGCCTGGTAACCAATAAGAAGTGAATTTCCCTGTATATGTCAAGCTAGAGTTTTGACAGTTCCTTTCCCGCTTCATGTTTTACTCAAATATTATGTTTGTTTTTATTTTATTTATCTGTGGTAAGCTCAGCTGCTCTTCAAGCATACAGTTGTAGTCAAAAGTTGACATACCCCAATGGAAATGCAAAATTTCTAGAAATTTCTCAAACAAAGAATTTTAGGAAACATCTTTTGTAGCAAAAGTTTTGCTTTTATGGATGAGGGAAAAAAAGCTTAGAAAAAATAGATGTCTGCAATTATTTATTTCAGCATTTAAAAAAAAAAGCTAATTCAAAAGTATTCATACCCTTTGATGCTATGATAGTATTGTCTACAAGGTGCTAGACATTTCAATATGATATTGTGAACCTAATTCTAGCAAAGTCTAGAAAATGCTGGATTGTAGGTGAACATTCTTAAAGAGTATAAAAGTGTTCAGTATAGGATGATTGCTGTCATTACCAATAAGTCAATATGGGAAAAAGTAAAGAGCTATCTGAAGACCATAGGCAGGAAATTATTTATTACTATAAAGCTAGAGAAGGATATAAGAAGATTTCCAACCATTTGAGTATCCCAATTTCAACTATTGTTTCTATTATCAAGAAGACTCATGGTACTGTCACAGCGCTCCCTCGGTCTGGAAGAAAGAAGGTGCTTTCACCAAGAACAAGTAGAAGAATGTGAGGAAGGTTAATAACAATCTGAGATTGACTGCCAAATATATTTAAAGTGAATTGGCTGCAAGTGGGACTGGGGTTTTCCATTTCAACCATAGGTTGAGTATTGCATGGTGAAGGTCTCAATGCTCGAAGGCTAAGAAAAAAGCCACTCTTAGGAAAATGTCACAAGGACAATCGCTTAAAGTTTGCAAAATAGCATTTAAATGATGGAAATGAGTTCTGGTCAAAGGTTTTGTGGAGTGATGGAACAAAAATCGAGCTATTTGGTCAAACTGATAGTTGTTACGTTTAGAGAAAGTCTGATGAGGCGTACAAAGAAAAGAACATCATACCTACTGTCACGCATGGAGGTGGTAATATCCTTCTATGGGGCTGTTTTTCCTCTAATAAACAGGAAATTTAGTTCCAATACATGGTAAAATGGATTCCATAGCATACCAAAAGATATTGGCCAATCATCTGAAACCCTCCATTACAAAACTTGGTTTAAAGTGCAACTGGACGATCCAACACAACAATGATCCAAAGCACACATCAAAATTTACTTCAGAATGGTTAAAGAAGAATAAAATCAAGGTTCTGGAATGGCCTAGTCAAAGTCCCGATCTAAATCTGATTGAGAATCTTTGGTATGAGTTGAAGAAGGCTTTTGGAATTTGAATGAACTATTTTTGCATTGAAGAATTGTCAAAAATCACTCATGCCAAAAGCTCACTGACAAATATCCTAATTGTTTAAAAGAGGTTATTATTGCTAAAGGTTCCTCAACTAGCTATCATTTAATGTTCCTTGTCAGGGTATGAATACTTTTGAATCAGCATATTTGGAGTTTTGCAAATAAAAATTGCTGAAATAAATAATGTAGACATCTATTTCTTGTAACTTTTTTCCTCATCCACAAAAGCAAAACCTTTGACACAAAAGATTTTTCCTATAATTATTTGTTCGAGAAATTTCTGGAAATTATAAATTTCTATTGGGGTATGTAAACTTTTGACTGCAACTGTAGTTGCCTACCATGCATATATAGGCTAGATCACCAAACGCGCCTTTATTCCAGTAAGATCCAGCACCATCTAGTGGCAGATCATTAGAAAACACTGACAGGAGTAATAGAGAATTGCCAGATCCACCTCTGTGTAGATAATTAAAATAGATCCCTAAGTCTTAAAGTAATTGTAGCTAACAAAATAATACCAAACATTTTACTATACCACACCAATCCCCTATGTATAGCATCCATCATGTGCAAGCATCCCAAGGTGCTTTGCAAAATTAAACAGCAAAAAACAAAAAAAACCATTTTGAAACATAATATCTGATACAACTGAAGGGTAAAGAAAGCCATGCTTTAGAATGTCAAGCACTTCCTGGGCCATTTCACCAGGGGGGTAAAATTGTCTCCACCCCTTCATTGGCTTCTTTCCTGTCAATAACCAATCAGCTTCTTACCCTATTAACTGACATGTTTTTAGCCAGTAACATGCAAACAGATAAACTGAGAGTAAGGCAATGAAACCGAGAGCTTCCTTCAATATCAGATATCATGTTTTAAAATATAATACATGTGTTTCTTTCAAAACTGCACATTTGAAACCTTTTTGGCTAATAGAAGTGCAAGGTAAGCTTCAAGAAATAATTTTGTCAGCTACAATTACTTTAAAAAACTTGCCTCATTTTAACCAACCATAATGCCTAGAAAATTGAATAAAAGTGCGTGCTCATTTAAGTGTAAATAAATTCATACTACAAACACAAGCAAATGTAAGCAATTCAAATTCATTATACATAATAAATGAGTCTGTTGTTAATTGAAACACTAACACTCATCTGTCCAACATTGTATTTAGCAGCCAATAAGGGGTATAACATTTTGCAACATTGTATTTAAGTTCTTAACTCCAACTGTAAAAACAGATGGTTGGAAATAATGACATGCTTCTTTTGTGAAATACTATAGCTGAGTGTAAGCAATATGTTCCAAACGTTCCATTAATCCTTATCCGGAGATAGTTTTTAGCTTTTTGTATTTTACGACATTGGAATTTCATCTATAAAATGGCATTATACAATTCACAAATGGAACTATTTATAATACGATATCTGCAGAGGTATCTTCTTGTGTTACATTACAATGCATTTGTGCAGTCCATTTAGAATTCACAAGGGATAGGCTTATTCAGACTTGAAATAATTATAAAGCCTTGCAGTGGAATGGAAGTTTCTGCCGAACGACAATATCATGTTGTGCTAAGTACATCCCTAAAGACAATAAATAAAGCCTACTTGAGCATTTTGCTGCAATACGTCTTTGCCAAATCAATTACTTTCTTTCCAGCAGAGCATCTTCAGAATAAGCTCATTCACAAAAAAAGCAAAGGTAATGTATTTTGGGAATAATATTTCAATGTACAGCAGTTTTGCAAGTAAGTTAAATAACAAAAATATCGAAGCCGTCTGGGGTTGAATTAATGGACAGAACAGCTGCAAGACTGAGAATAGAATACTATATTTGATAACCTTTTGACTGCCACACAAAAGGAATGTTTGTGTTCCTGTCTAAGAAACAAATAGATTTGGGCAGGGAATTAGAAGACTCTAACCAATGAAGAGTTTATGATGTGTGTGGTGCCAGTTTAAAAGTGCTGTCAAATCTTTAACCTCAACATATTTGTGTATAACAACATTCTTTAGCACAAATTATTGACAGTTTCAGAATGTGGTCTTGTATGGAACTGGTCAGTGATGCAACTTGGTCTGGAAATTCTTTGTGCTTAGCACAAGTTATTGTGCTAGTGTTTGAATCTGGTGGTGTATATGGATGAGTCTTTCTATCTGTCTGTATGATTTTAGTTTTTTATGACCCTCCTGGGTAGGTGACAGCACAGTATCATTGTTCAACCCTCCTTTATTCCAACTCTGAAGAAGCCAGAGCTTGTAGAGTTGAGTATAGGGAACTGTGCTGCAGGCTACGAGCTGCCCTGGTCGTGTGACTGCACGTAGTCCAGGCTAGACACCCCTGTCCGGTTACTGTGATCGAGGCTGTGTGAAACAGCTCTCTCTTGAGTTTTCTGGAGTTCCCCTGCAATTCATTGCTGGAAGTCGGCTTGCCGCTTCCCTGGAATCAGAAACTCTGCTTCTGTGAATTCAGATATAAATGCTGCACAGCTGCACTGTGTTTACTCTTTTTCTTTTCAACAATCTACATCACTTTGTGGTTGCAGTCTGCTTTCTAACCTTACAGCGCTCGCTGTTTTGTGTTTTCCTCTGCTATTACAGTTTTAAAAAAAAAAATAAAAAGATGTGCCGCGACCTGCTGTGGAGTTGACTCTCGGTGCGCTTAAAAATTTCAGTTCACCCTCGTTGCTGTGGTGTCTGTTGTATTACCCTCATAGCTTTACTGTTGTGTGCGTGTATGTGTGGTTTTATTTCACTGTCTTGCAGTTGAAAAAAAAATGTATATACAAGTGCGATTCCTCCACCGGGACCCAGCTCTGCTGCACCCCGCTGTTGAGTTGCATACGCCGGCTTGTTTTAGCTCGCCTGCTCGGTGGGCTGGTAAAAAAAAACAAAATCAGTTACCCGCATTGCCGTGGTGACTATTATTTTACCCTCACAGCTTGCTGTGGTGTGTGTATGTATTTGTGTCTCTACTGCCTTGTAGTTTAGAAATAAATAAATACATATAAAATAATACAAGCGTGATTCTTCCATAAGGGCCCAGCTCTGCTGCGCCCCGCTATTCAGTGGCATCCGTCGGCTTGTTTCAGCCCACCTACCGACGCTGGTTAAAAAAAGCAGTTACACACGTTGCCATGGTGACTGCTATTTTACCCTCGCAACTTTGCTGTTGTGTGTGAGTGTGTGTTTTTTCTTTACTGCCTTGCAGTTTAAAAAGAAAAAGTAATAGCAGCGTTGAGTGTCCCGCTGTTGAGTTGCATCCACCAACTTGTTTCAGCCCGCCTACTTGGCGCGCTTGGTCACCCGCCTGGCGCGGTGAATGTGTTTCTCTCATAGCTGAATTGCTGTGTGTGTAATTCTCTATGTTTTCCTATTACTGCCTTTGCAGTTAAAAAAACAAAACAAAACAAAACAAAAGTACATTTTTCTTCCTGCCTAACACACCGCAGCTCCTTTAGTCTGTGCTCAGCTCTGGCATACGTTACACGCTGCCACACTGTGTTACTGCATGCGTTCTAGAACCAGGTTATCGGCCTGTGTATCTACCCCGGTGTATGCTATGCACTACCCCGTGTTGTGTTGACAACACACGTTTAAGGCTAGGCGCCTCTCAGTGCTTTGGTGCCCTCGGTGCTTAGACGCTCCATGCCTCGGTGCTTAGCGCCACAGCATGTCAATAACACCTGCACTCTATAATCTACCTCACTCAGTGTCCTCGGTGCTTCTGCACCTTTGGTGCCTGAGTGCTTCAATACACAGCTCTACACCCTCTGGTGTTTAAACAACGCCCATGGGGCTGTGCAGACATCAAGCATGGCTAAAGTCCATGCTTGCACGTCCTGCACAACGACCCCTGCTAGCCCCTGGCCAGACAGCAGGCTCAGCTCAGCCGATAACGCGGCCCCGGAACTGACCCTGCCTGCACCGGTGGTTGCCCTGGATGTTACAGAACTGGATGTCAGCATTGCTGAGGAGGACCATGATGCGATTTAAATCGCGGCCTCATGGGAAGGTAGCTCCTTCCTTCAGAAGCAGCCCCTACCTCCCCTGACCATTCCTTTGGATCAGCGGTTGAGGAATTGCTGCAGCATTCTTACCGAGAACACAAAGCGTCTTGGCAGGTAGCCTCAATGCTCCCCTCCTGTACTCTGGTACAGGAGAGAACGAGACGCTGGCAACGCCGTACTCACCAGGCTGTTTGGCTAGGCAATGGTTTATCACAGTGGATCGAAAGGACGCGTATTCCACGTCCCTATTCATCCAGCTCTTTGTCTGTCACACTATACGGACCCTAGGACAGCCCCTCTCAAAGCAGCGTCTGTCTCATTGGATTGTGGACACAGTCTCGACTGCATATGATGCTGCTGGCTTGCCCCACCTGGGAGGGTAACCGCACACTCCACTAGAGGGTTAGTTACATCTTGGGCCCTCTTCAGAGGGACCTCGCTGTCCGATATTTGTACTGCAGCTAGCTGGGCTACGCCGCATACTTTCTCCAGGTTCTACCACCTTAATGTGGTAGATCCTGCTGTGCCTTCATT